>OZ024905.1:65808754-66488754 GCA_964017125.1 Flabesymbios commensalis | reverse complement strand
CGTGTGGTTGTTTCAGCAAAATCGTTGTCTTCTTCTCGTATTTTTTTCACAGCGCAACTCAAAACTATTCTGCTTTAGAGTTTAAAAGAAAATGGTATGTTATAATTTAGAATAAAACCAAATTAGTATTACACTCTGAGACAGTAGGTCTATATTGAATCTGGAGTTTGAACGATCTGAATAATAAGAAGCGTATCTTGTCACTTTGTAGCTGTATTTATATGCTGAAGAAAAAGAATCTCTGAAACAACATTTGTAATCATGAACAGGTGAACTGATAAAAAGCCCATAGACAGATTTAGTTATGCCGCTGCGAGAAGCGAGTTTGGGAAAAATGGTCCGATGTCCACCATTTTAGTCTCCGCTGGACCATGAGACACACGACCCACATTAGATGACTGTCTGTTTAGAAAGAGTATGCTTTTAACTTGAAAAATCATAATACATTGAGAGCGCTATGGTACGTGTTACATCCCGCTGAGACCGTGACAGAATCCTGGTGTGATCCTGGTGGGATCCTGGTGGGATCGTGGCGGGATGCTTTTGGGTGGACACCAGATTAGCCATATGGCGGACAACACCGTCCTACCTGTAATCCATATCAACAAAGAGAGGGCAACGCGATACCTGGGGAACCCTTTGGGATACTTGAAAAAAACTTAAGGTATAAGGCACACATCTTCTCGATATAGAAATGATTTTACATATGGTTTTACAATTAGATTTCTACAAGAGAGGAATAAAAACTCAAACCTACTGAACGTAAAATCGGTAAAATAATGAAGAGATTTCTGGAAAAAAATATATAAATTCATTCAGGCAGTCACAGAGAGCAGAGGGCTAACGGGAATCGCATGATAATATCCCGCTGGACTTTGACGTAATCCGTCTTTTGTATGGCCCTCTAATGAGCCTGTTATCACGGGTACACTATCAATAGGTATAGCCGGCAATGCAAAGGCGAACAGCAGTAACTGCTTACTTGAAAAGTAAGCAGTTACTGCTGTTCGGCTTTGCAGGGCAGACATGGCTTGACCCACGGCTTGACCCACCTAATAACCTAACACGTGGTTTGTGTTCATTTTAAAATAATGTGAATGAATATGAATTATTTGTGGTAGACAAATAATAAGTTAGATATATTGGATTGTGTATGTTGTTCCACTGCGCATAACATATTGAAATATACATAATTTCGCAATAAAATAAATATATTATCCTTGTCAGCAACAAAACAAAATGCAAATTATGAATAATTAAGACCACTCACTTAGACAAAAGATGATAGCGAAAGTAATTGTAACGCTAAGCTTCGGATAAGAATAGAAGAGACACCTCATCTAAGCACGGCCCATTGACCCATGCAATATTGATAGTTAATGTTGTTCCACCCCATCACCCAGTAATCACAAAACATAGGTATGACATCTATATAATGTTGGACCAACGTCGAAGACGCTGGGCCGACGCTGTATAAATGCTATACAAATGCATAGTATTTACTAGCCAAGGTCTCGCGTCAGCTGGGTACAGGTTAGTAGGCCTACCCTTTGAGAAATATAGTATCAGTAAAATTCAGCATTTACAGACCATTTCAAATCATTTTACTTACACCTTAAAATAGAAGATCCTTTCGCTCTTTAGTATATAATTTGCATAGAGAATCGCGGAAAAGGTTTTATCTATACTGCTCGGGCCCACCACCACTCTAAAATCAGCATCCCCCCATAAAAATACTCCAGTCTCCAGAATGTCCTCTCATGTAATTATTAGGCCTGAATAAGAAAAGGTGTTGGTGATTTACATGGATTGAAATTGTTAACTCTTTAAGCGCTAGGTTACAAAATATTTAAATTTCCACGCACTTGAAGTTTTGTCCCGCTACCACGACCCACAATTTCAAGTGAGTGAAAATTACTCGTATTTATTTAATTTGAGACCAAAAATTTGAAAATAATGATGTTTAAAAACTCATTCCATTCTCAATAACCGTGATTTAATCTGCTAATAAAATGGATCAAAAACGACCATAGTGTTCATTAGCGGATAAAGGGTTAGCACGTAGGACTGTCACTGGCGTGTTTCTGTTCATCAGGGTGGCTGCCGCGGCACACTCCCTCCTCAGCAACCTGGCGAGGCGGGGCCCCGGATTGGCTGAGGTCCGCCAACGGGAAGAGGCGGGGAGAAGGAGGCGGGGAGACACTGCCGGGAATTCCTGGTTCCGGGCATGGCTGCGAGGATCTTGTGCGAGGGAAGGGGTGGGGGGCAGAACGTCCACGGACATCCTTATAACGTCACGCGGGGGGCATGGATCCCTCACAAACTCGTGACTGCCGCGCCTCAGCTGTCACATCCCCGGCGGAGTGTCACTCCAGACAATTTACGGATAGCTGTCATCTCAACATTCAAACTGGACATACTCATAGATAATAACCGCCACCACGTGGTACAGCGCTTAATGAGACACCGATCAGATCAGATAATATACTAATTGACTTATTAAATGAGTAATTAATCCCGGCGCTAGTACAGTAGCCTACACTGACCACCAGGTATATATAACGGCGAGGGTTGAGTTGTTTTTTAATCCACTTGATGAGACTCCGCAGCTCTACGGAAGACGACATGTCTCACTCTGAAGACAGCTTTAACAGCTGCGCAAGCAACAGCTCTCATGAAGATCCTCCTTCTCCGTTCGCAGCCATCCTCAAGGTGAGAGAATCATGCAGGATTTGTTCAGATTAATCTAAATTCTTATTGTTAATTGGCTGGAAGCTAGGTATTAAATTCAACAAGAATGAGCATTTTCACCCAAGTGGGTCGAAAATAACTTGTATTAACAGTTAAGTTAACGCTCTAAGGGTTAAACTAGGGAATATAAAAAAACAAAGTAGGCATCTAATAATTTATTTTTTATGCAAAATATATCACAGATATGCCATAGCTTGATACAAATTTATGTGACATATAAACTAATTAAAAAATATAAATTCTCAATTTTAGAAAATGTATAAAATCCTCTTGCACCCAATGCGAAGGCCGATCATTTCAAACGTTAAAATGAACTTTATCGAGTTTAGTATAAAATCTTGCATATTTGTAGAGTCGTAATAATTGTATCTTTCTGCTTTCCGTAATTTCCCAATATTAAATAATAAGTGAAAATACTTTGAAACAATCTAATTTTGAAAATCGGTAATTTTGAATAGTGCCATGGGCCTACGTCTTACAGAATATTTTTGAGTTAAATCAATTTGAATTGTCAGTTTTGATAACGTTGATGATAACACCTGTGTCTGCCTGGCGGCTTATCAGACCTCCAAATAAATGTCAGGTCTATTAGGGCGTTATTGGTCTGGTATCTCTGAACTCCCGCTGTCAAATTGACCAGCTCTCATAACCCTTTGCACCCAATGGCAAAATCCTTTAATTCACCTCATCATAACCTCAAATATTTTTCGCTATGTGCTATTTTTTCCCGTGCTAAGTTTTTAATGGTTTATTTTTATTATCTACTTTAATCATGATAACAATCGAAATTATAATTATCAGTTGATTATAAATATAATTTAAAATTATTCAACTACGGTCAAAATTTTAAAATTATTCATGCAACAAGCAAAATTAAATATAAATTATTTTAAATATAATTTTACATTGTCACCTACGGACAAAATTTTAAAATTAATTGATGCACCGCATTAAACTTATATATAACAATCTAATGAACGATATTCTGCGATCTCACCGAGCACGAGTAACAGTAGGATTTTAAATCTACTCGGTAATAATTTATTTGAACTGACATAAATTGACAGCAGGTCTATTTAAAGATTTTAAAAATGTGTTATAAAAAATATCAGCTCCTATTTGGGGAGGCGACGTGGACCTAATCTCAAGCACATAATAATTGTATGCAAATGAGATGTGAAATTAATAGGCTCTGGTAGGATAACGTTTAATAGGGAGCGAAAGGTCGAGAATGAGGGTCAACCCGATGGTGGAGAACCAAATCATAGCAAGCGCGAGACGCTGACCCAATGTTGGTTTATTGTTGGGCCACCGTCGCAGACGCTGGCCCAACAATGAACCAACATCAGGTCAACGTAATGTATTTGCTAGGCGTATCATCGACCCAATTCTGTATCAACGCCTGCGACGTCAGCCCAATATTTTTCAAGACGTCCAAGCAAAATGTCTTCCTTCTTGGGAAGTGCCCCCCGATCTCCTTATAGCATCATAACCCGCTGGATAAGCGAAGGGCGCTCCCACCATTTTACCCGTCCCCCCAGAGAGTGATTCGTTATTGCCGTCTCGGGCGGGTGGCGGTGGGGCAGGGGGAATATAACTGACACCAGATCTTATCAGAGTCGCCCACCCCGCTTATTTCCTAGATTTGATATCGTATTCAATTTTGCCGCCGCCACTTTATCGCGCTTTTCCCGGTCCGGTCCAACGTGCTGCGAATGACGAATCCCCAATTCACGTCTAGAAAAGGAAAAGGCTGCAGTTCTTGCTAAGAAAATTAAAATACAATACTGTATACTGTATCTCATTTCAAAATACAGTGGACAAAATATCATCTGGCTCAAATAATGGTGTAGATGGAATTCTTATTTTATTAGGACGATATGGCTGGAAAAATATGCCGTCCAGCCCAAGTATAGGCATGTGGAATTAGGAAAATAAATTACACCAACTGTTTATTTGTCCTCTCAATTTGTTAACAAATATATTTCGCTGCTGATGATTAAGTAATTGTATATGGAGAAATAATTCAAATAGAATATAAATTGTTTAATCAGGAAAGAAAATGAATCGGGTTTCAGGCCACCTTTGTGCACATATAGGCTAAACTGGGCCAGGAGAACCTCCTGAGGATGGTGAGATGATTGAGATTACACTGTCCTCCAGACACAGGACTCGAAATTCGAGCCCTGGCGGTCTGAGGCCGAGCACGCTACCCCTCGGTCACGGAGGCTCCCCACAATACTGACTTTCACACGTGGATGGGGAAGAAACAATTTTTGTTTCTTTCAAACCGCCGAGACCGGGAAACGAGCCCCGAACTATGGCGTGAAAGGCAGCGGTGCTAACCACCACCCTAGGGTCCCCGCCCGTTTAATCAGCAGACACATTTTTGAATCATCATTAACGAATAAATGGAATGTCAAATTGCACGTGTCTAATGTATATTGACCGTGATTGTGACAAAGCAATACTACAACTAATGACCCGGGGTCAAGACGATGTCCTACTCTTTTAAAATGACTTTTAAGAGCGGAACATTATGGTAAGCCAACACCACCACAAGCTAATCCGCCAGGTGGTCTGTAAGCTTGTGGCGGTAATGGCTTGCCATACGGACAAGCGGAAGTCAGCATAACACCCCGCTGTGACGTCATATGGACGCCCAGCACATGGATTTTCAGAGCATGTAATTTTTCTAATCATTCTACAATCTGTAAATGAGAAGCCCGTCTTGAAATTTACAAAGGACATTCGAAAGATTATGTTCTGACTAAATTCTACTCATAACTTTATGGGCCTATTTATAATTATCGATCACAAATAATGTAAAATAGCGTTAACTATTAGGTTTTGTGGTTATTATTTAATGGTAAAAGTATAATCTTTGAAAATAATAATTATGTTATGTTTAAATCATCATAACATTTTATTAATTGACCCCTAGAGTGTCAATTTAATACTGAAATTAACCATTTCGAAGAGGACCCAAATTTACATATTTTATTTCCTACAATTTGTCATTTTATAGATTTTTTGTAAAATTCTTTTTGAAGGTACACAATAATTGCAACCCAGTCGATGTTGTCTGTGCATTGTAAAACACGATTATGGCACAAAATTGTAAGATAAAATAAACAAGTAATGGGAAATAAAAGCGCGATGTGGATGAGAAAGGGTGCTGATCCGGAGGTCGCACTTCACACTTGATCCAGATGTAATCTGACAAGGATGCCTTCAGGCTGACTAAATTCCGGATCCCGTCAAGTGGTCTTAAACCGGATTTATTGTGTTGACACGCGCTGCTGCCCGGGGGCGATCATCTCAATTATTGCACCCAGTAGTGTCATGTGTTTGACTACATCGAGTCATTGTGGAAATGGCATTCTTTAACCCTATAAACCCCGATCTCGACAATGCACGATTTATATAAATTTATTAGCTTTTTAATATGGCACCTTCTTAACTATAAACACGTCTTTGGTTGGAGAAACATTATTTTAACTGGCCTCCGCCTTCACAAATCCAAATAATTTTCACCCACTCGAAGTTGTGGATCGCGCTAGCGAGACACAACTTCTGGCAGGTGTAAAAAAACAATTAGCTAAGTTGACGGTACATGGTTAATAGACGGAATAGTTATTTTAAATAATTTAATTTTTAATTTTATAAAATCACTCATAATATCCAAATAAATTTTGGTAATTTTAAAGCTTACATTTTTGATATTTATTTATATAATTTTTAGAAAAAAATATATGATTTATGTTCTGAGGTAGCTATAGAGTCTCATGTTTATTTGTGCATGTTTCTGATAATAATTATGAATGGTAATTAGGTCCTGATATAATTATTTCGCAAGTGATCACTACTTAGGATCAGCTGCTCATTTAGATGAGATACAATCTGACATTGTGTCAGGTTAAAGATTTCCCTGCACCATAGGAGGATTATTTTTACTTTATGTGAGCGCACGTGGCGCAGTAGGCCTACACTAATCTGAGTATGGTGACAGTAATTCTTATCCAAATTATGCAAATTTAATTAGATATGTTTACCAACGTGAATTTGTTATCATACTAGTTTCGCGAAAGTAAAAACGATAGGCAATGTTACTTTTACTGTCGAATAAAAATATTGTTTGTGCTAAATATAATAGAATTGCATAGAAAAAGCAGCGTTTTCACATTGGTACAGAAATTTCAATTGGTTTGAAAGATTGGATAGATACATACATACATAGGCCTACATACATACATACATACATAGCACCTGGTCTGTGTGCGTGCTGGATTTCTTTGATCATATCCCCCCATTCATTCAAATAATAGCAAAAATATATAATTCTTGAAGATAGTCACAAATCGCGGACGCGATTCCTGACTGGATGTAAATTGTTCACTTTTGGAAAATACGCGTCAAAGCGACAAAAGGAGACTCCATAACTGAGGAAATGAAATGAATCGGGCTTTAGGCCACCTTTGTGCACATATAGGCTAAACTGGGCCAGGAGAACCTCCTGAGGATGGTGAGATGATTGAGATGACACTGTCCTCCAGACACAGGATTCGAAATTCGAGCCCTGGCGGTCTGAGGCCGAGGACGCTACCTCTCGGTCACGGAGGGTCCCCACAAAACTAACTTTCACACGTGGATGGGGAAGAAACATTTTTTGTTTCTTTCAAACCGCCGAGACCGGGAACCGAACCCCGGACTCTGGCGTGAAAGGCAGCGGTGCTAACCACTACCCTAGGGCCCCCGCCCCCATAACTGAGGAGAGGTAGCAAATTAAATGGAATGAATGGCGTCGTAGGCCACTTTTGAGCACATACTATAGGCTAAACTGGGCCAGGGAACCTCCTGAGGATGGTGAGATGAATGAGATGACACTGTCTTCCAGACACAGAATTCGAAATTCGAACCCTGGCCGTCTGAGGCCGAGCTCGCTACTTCTCAGTCATGGAGGCTCCCCACAATATTGAATCTTTACTTTTTACTACTGCCAGAGCAGTGTTCGAACCCGCGATCCCCGACTTTCCAAGCAGACAGCTTTAACCACTGCACCAGGGCCCCCGCCCCAAGAGAGGTAGCGAGCTCCGCCTCAGACAGCCAGGGCTCCAATAAACGTTGATCCTATACTGTTTTCACGCTGGTCCATCGTCTGCGACGCTGGCCCAACGCGAAACCAGCATAGGATCAACGCCTCGTACCTGCTGGGTGGTTGGATTTTCCGGGTGGCGCGCGGTGGGGACTGAGTTGTCAATCACACGTCAGCACCCATGCCATGCCTGTCAATCACATTTCTCAACTGGCAGATTGACATAGGGTAACCTTGTGACGTCATCGTGGGAATCGCTCAAAGGTATAGCGTCCATTTTGTTTGCAATCACCCATTTTTAGAATTTCACAATGCTCCCCACATGCGTATAGCCATATCACATTGCAACGCAGCACCTAAATTTGTGAACGAAATAATAATGGTTTGCGTAAGAATAATTCCATTTTATATTACGCTAGGCATTTTTATCAGATCTTACCACAAATAATGTAGTATTTCACATTATAAATTATGAGTAACAGTGGGACAAATTCAAACGGGCGACACCTTATCTTGCACAATAATTTTGTGATAATGGCAGATATATTTTTATTATGCCTTTAATTTTTTATTCTGTGTTTTTTTTACAAAATGGTTCATAAAAATTATCCATAGCCTACATAAAAAATAAAAAGTATATTTGATATGGGTGCTATAGATTGTGCAGATATTTTTTAATACCAAGCGTAGCTTAAAAAATATTCCGAAGGGACAAATACAATTTTTTTAGCATCCAAGATGATGTATAATTTATTATATAGACATGTTTAATGGGAACAGTCACGTATTTTGCCGACAAAATGCACTATAGCATTAGCAAAATAAAACAATCTTTCTAAAAATCTGGTGACCAAAATTGCCTGATTCGAAGCTTCAGCCGATTGAAAAGGTGTAAATAAACTATTTTTTAATTAGAGTAGGTATATATTACAAAAGCGACAATTCACTTTAGAAAACTGTCCCCAAGCAAACACGAGATGTTCAACCAATGTTTTTTTATTGTTAGTCCACCGTCTGCGACGTTGGGCCAACATTAAAACAACATTGATTGAACGTCTCTGGTTTACTAAAGACGCGCTCAGCTGTTTATGTCACGCACTATTGAAGTTTGAGTTCTGTCTGGCATAACAAAAAACAATAGTCAATTCTATTAACCTATTCCTAACCTTGCAATTTTTGGTCCTGGAAATTCCAGATTTTTTATAGAGCATTACCTCAATGTTAGGGATTATAACGTAATTATAAGTTTGATGGGTGCGATCATCTATAGTGTGAATAGCAGTTCAGCTAATTAATTGCCATATTATACGCCGCCTGATTTTAGACTAATCCAGTAAGTTTCCGTTAATCCCATTACTTGGTAAATTATAATTATATTTTTTTTATAAAATTGTCGTAAGGTGAGAAATGGGATAAAGCCAGATATTTTATACAAAACTAAAATTGTTTTTTTCTTAATTGATAAGCCTACTATTTATAAGCGTCATTATGTTATTATAATAAAAAAACATGATACTATCATTCAGTCATTCAGAGATTCAGTTGAAAAATGGCTTACTTTGAATCATGTTAATGTTATTACTGTACCGGTAATCTATTAAACAAGCTATAATAATAATGTATGATTTACACAGTTCAGGCATGGATTCTATAGAAAAAAATCGAACGTTCGTAGTGAACTCCTACTCCTAGCTAAGGACGTTTCAGGGTGAAACACGGGTTCGACTCCGGTGGTCGGCATTCCGTGATGATGGCACACTCCTGACTGTGTAGACGTGACTCACACCCAGGGCTGCTGTTTGTCTGACAGTGAATTCCCAGCAAACGCGAGGCGTTGAACCAATGTTGTTTTAATGCTGGCCCAACGTCGCAGATGTTGGGCTAACGATAAAACAACATTGGTCGAATGTATCGTGTTTACTTAAGACACCTTCAGCAGTTTATGTCACGCACTATTGAAGGGTAATTTTTTTGGGGCATAAAAAAACAATATTCAGTTATATAAACCTATTTCTGGCCTTGTCATTTTTTACCCTGCAGCTTCAAGATTTTTTTAGAGCCTTACCTGAATGTTCGGGATTATAACTTAATTATAAGTTTGATGGGTGCGATCATCCATGGTGTGAATAGCAGTTCAACTAATTAATTGCCATATTATACGCCGCCTGATTTTAGACTAATCCTGTAAGTTTCCGTTAATCCCATTACTTGGTAAATAATATATACTTTAAAAAAAAATGGCCGTTAGGTGATAAATAAATATAAATGGCATTTAATATCGTGTATACGTCTCAGTTGTTTTGTTCCAATAACTTTATCTTATAACTTTATCTTATAACTTTATATATAAAGTTATCTTAGGACTGATATATAGGCATAAGCATATATTGAATGAATACCCACTGATAAGCATGCAAGCTAAATGTACAACACAATTTTATAGACATGGAGTGACACATGTTTACAAAAACGTAGAAAACCGATGTTAGAATCGTTATTTTAAACATATTTTATTTACTTCTGGTTATTCTTGTGGATTTATTTTCCACCAACCATTCTAAAACAAAGATAAAGTTTGATAGAATTAGATGAATTGAAAACCCGGACAATAGGCTTGATAGACGGATAGCAATATGGAGCAGCAGGAGTCACACGGATACGTTTGTAGTGAACTAGGACTCCTACGGAGCACTGGGGATGATGTAGGTATAAGGGATAACAAGGTAGACATGGGTTCGACTCCTGGAGGGCGGTACTCTGTGATAATGATAGACTGTGCGTATCATTGTCACTCCAGCGACTAGAGACGTTGAAACAATGCTGGGCTAGCGTCTGCGACGCTGGTTCAACATTGGTTCAACGTTTTGAGTTTACATGGCGCTGCTGTGATTATATTCACACTGACGAAAGTGTGAGCGACAGCTGAACTAATTAACCCTCTGCACACCACAAACATTTAAGCTTACCCATTTATTACCCATCTACTGACAAGTGGGATCAATCCTTTAACCGCTGGTGCCGCATATATTCGGGTTTTCATTTTTTATTAGCACATTAAGTACCACCTTTTAAATATGTTAAAGATAAAATGTGACATCAATCAGCAATATTTGAAAACAGTTGACCACCATTTTGTCAAATCTGATGAATTTTCCACTCACCTGAAGTTGTGGATCGCGTCAGCGAGACACAACTTCAAGTGGGTGAAAATTCAAATTAAATAATTTGGCGGTGAAAGGGTTAACGCATTTATAATTTACATCTTCAAAATGGGATTATAATAGTCATAATACCCGGTTTAATAAAACTATGATCATTCAGGGATTCAGTTGAAAAATGGCTTCATTTAATCATGTCAGTGCACTGTTATTGCTGTAGTCCATTTCACAAGCTTAAATGATATTGTATGATTTAGGGCCCGTATTTTCGTACAAGTTACGATATATCGTAGGCTTTTGATTGGTCGAGATGGCCAGGTGTGGATTCTATTAAAAAAAGTAGACGAATTATTATGGACTGATAGAAAAAAAATGAATCAGGCTTTAGGCCACTTTTGTGTACATACAGGCTAAACTGGGCCAGGAGAAACACTGATGGCAATTCAGAGCAGCAGGAGCAACATTTGACGTTTGTAGTGAGCTCCTAGCTAAGGGCGATTCAGGGTTCGACTCCGGTGGTCGGCGTTCTGTGATGATGACACACTGCGTAGACGTGACTCACACCCCTGCTGTTTGTCTGACAGTGAATTCCCAGCAAACACTAAGCGTTGAATTAATTTTGTTTTAACGTTTGCCCAACGTTGCAGACGTTGAGCCAACATTAAAACAACATTGGTGAAACGTTTTTTGTTTACAAAAGACGCCTTCAGCTGTTTATGTCACGTACTATTGAAGGGTAAATTTTGTCTGGCATAAAAAAAAACAATATTTAATTATATAAACCTTTTTCTAACCTTGCCATTTTTCGCCCTGGAAATTCAAGATTTTGTACAGAGCATTACCTCAATGTTTGGGTTATAAAGTAATTATAGGTTTGATGGGTGCAATCACCTATAAAGTGTGAATAGCAGTTCAACTAATTAATTGCCATATTATTTTGCCGCCTGATTTTAAACTAATCCTGTAAGTTTCCGTTAATCCCATTACTTGGTCAATTTTAATAGAATCAGATTCTGTTTTCATTAATATGATCGACATATAATTATTTAAAAAATATAGTTGTAGTATATTTTTAATATAATAAACTTACTTCGGGTTATTCTTGTGGCTTCATTTCCTACGGAGCATTCTGAATCAATGATCAAGTTTGATAGAATTCGATGAATTGAAAACCTGGACAATAAGCTTGGTAAACGGATAGCAATTCGGAGCAGCAGGAGTAAAACTGATACGTTTGTAGTGAACTAGGACTCCTACGGAGCACTGGGGATGATGTAGGTATAAGGGATAACAAGCAGGTAGACATGGGTTCGACTACTGGAGGGCGGTACTCTGTGATAATGATAGACTGTGCGTATCATTGTCACTCCAGCAAATCCAGCTGTTGTGCCAATGTTGGGCCAGCGTCTGCGCCGCTGGGCCAGCATTAAGTCAACGTTTCGTGTTTACATGGCGCTGCTGTGATTATATTCACACTGACGAGAGTGTGAACGACAGCTAAACTAATCAACCCTGCACACTACAAACATTTTTATAACTAGGATACGTTTAAAGTTAGCCTGTTTATTAGTAAAAATAGGAGCAGTCAATACATAATGGGATAAAGCTAGATATTTTATACATCACTAAAATAAATATTTTCTAAATTTATAAGCCTACAGTACTATTCTATAGAAGCGTCATCTACTGATATGTAGGATTAACGCAATTATAAATTACATTTTTAAAATGTTATTACAATACCCGGTTTAAGAAAAACATGATACTATCATTCAGAGGTTCAGTTGAAAAATGGCTTATTTTTAATCATGTTAGTGTTATTATTTTCATCTCTCTAAAATGATAATGTATGATTAATACAGTTCAGGCGTGGAATCTATCAAATAAGAAAAATAAAATAGACGAATATTTATTATTATACGAATAGCAATTCGGAGCAGCAGGAGCAAGATTCGAACGTTTGTAGTGAACTCCTATCCTAGCTAAGGGCGTTTCAGGGTAAAACACGGGTTCGACTACGGTGTTCGGCGTTCTGTGATGATGACACACTGTGTAGACGTGACTCACACCCCTGCTGTTTGTCTGACAGTGAATTGTTTTTCAGAAAAGCTTGTACGAGACGTAGATGTAATGCTGATTTAATGTTGGGCCAGCTTCGCAGACGGTGGTTCAACATTAAGCCAGTGTTGGGTCAACGTCTTGTGTTCTCCACCGAGGTGTGAATGGCAGTTAATCTAATTAACCCTCCATGCGCGTATTTAGAAATGTATCAAATATTACGTTAAAATTAAATATATTTAACCCTTTAATCGCCGGTCATGATATTATTACTTTTTTATATTTTTATTAACATATTTATACCAGCTTTCAAACATGTTAAAGATAAAACAATCAATCAGCGAAATTTCCGGATCATTCACCTCCACTTTAATATCAAATCGAATAGTTTTCACTCACTTAAAGTTGTGTGTGAATCGCGTTAGCGAGACACAACTTCAAGTGAGTGAAAATTCTAATTTAGTAATTGGCGGCTAAAGGTTAAATACATCTTACTTTACTGTCCTATTATAAATTACTAATAGTTCAAAAGATCATGACTTCATGTGCATTGAAAGTGT
The DNA here is from genome assembly GCA_964017125.1 of Flabesymbios commensalis. Taxonomy (NCBI): domain Eukaryota; kingdom Metazoa; phylum Annelida; class Polychaeta; order Terebellida; family Flabelligeridae; genus Flabesymbios; species Flabesymbios commensalis. The sequence goes on along the minus strand of OZ024905.1, from coordinate 66,475,132 downwards.
GTGTTAAAAATCATGAATTAATAGGCCTAATAACCCCATAATTACGTTCTAGCACAGATTACTGATGATTGAACTATGTTGCCGTTTGTTATTACTACTACGCATATAGAAATTTCCGAGTAAACGGACAATAAATCTACAATAAAATATGACTTATTTCGTGGCACAATCGAATAGGCCCTAATTAATTTTAAATTGTAGGCTATAACTGTGTTCGTAAAATGAATATTATTTCATATCAACCAAATAATTATTATAACATTTTTATTTTCTTCAATCAAGGGGTTTAATTTTAAAGCAAATTTACATTGCCTTGGAATTAATCAATTTGTGTTTTGTGAGCGTGAAACATAATATTTAAATATCACAGCTAGAACTAGATGACAATAGACGGATAGCAATCCGGAGCAGCAGGAGTAAAACTGGTACGTTTGTAGTGAACTCCATTTCTACGGAGCAGTAGGGATGATGTAGGTACAAGGTCCCGTAGGGGTAACAAACAATATTTTACAGCAGACACGGGTTCGACCCCGGGTGGGGGGGGGGTGGTCGGTACTCTATGATGATGATACACCATGTAGACCTGGGTCACACCCCTGTGGTTAGTCTGAATGTGGATTGTTTTTCTGGAGAAGGTGTGAATGGCAGTTAACCTAATTAATTACAAATTTCACGCTGGTTGACCTTGCGAGTAATCTTGTTAACCCTTGGTATACTTAGAATCTGAAAAACTTATGTAATTTTATTTTTCTTTAAATTGCGTAAAGCACATCTGAAGCTGTTCACAAAGCAATATCCTCGTATAATATAATTTTCGTCAATCTAAGTTAATCAATCTAAGTTAAATGCAGTAAATTGAGAAAAATAAATTTAGTATAAATATTTTTACATGATTACACTCATACCATATTTAATGCCAGTACTATCAAAATAAGTAACTCTGCAAAAATAATCAACATTTAGAAAAAAACAAATACATGGATAAATATGTCTCAAGAGAGTTTAATAATTTTAATAATTACAATGATAGAATCGAGATTTAAAATGATCTTAAATTTATTTTATGGGAACGTGGGGCCACAAACCTGGTCATTTTTTGGCAGGGCTGATGTTAGCGCCTCTGATGGCACACAGACGCTGTGCAGGCTGGCTGTGCGTCGCTTTCGCGGCTTTCATGACGGTGGGTTGTCGTCTGCTAGAGAGCTCCGTTAAACATGGCGTTCACGGAGTTGTCGTCTAACACCTCCTTTGAGGTGGCCTCCTACTTCAGTCCACCGATCATATAAAACTCAAATCCAATCAATCATGGTCAGTTGTCTTCTCGACTGTTGAGCTTCCACATCAATGTTTGCATCTGACTTTGTCATAAGGCCTTCTAAAATCTCGGTTACTGACTTAATCTGAATAATAACGGACTAAAAGTCAATATGCGTATCGAAAGCGATATGGATGAAGCGTATTCACCCATTAGTTTAGACTCCATCAATTCAACAGACGAAGAGGTAATGATTCATCCATTTTATCCATTACTATTTTAATTTTACTACTATCTTCACTTCAACCTAGAATATTACCTTCATAAGATTCAGTTCTAATAACAATGACAATGATCTGGATTAATATTTCGTTTTAATTATTTCTAGTCATTGATGATATTCGTTGCTAATCAATCATGGCTAATCTCCTTCATTGCTAATCCATTTAAAGTCCAGCATTTGTAGTAGAAAGTTGACCAAACTTCACAGTATATTTTAGCAGTGCGATGGCTTATCTAAGATAGAAGTGTATATCATTTTATATGAATATAAATATGGTAACAGTGACATCCCAACAAATACGGGAGACGTTTATATTTTTTTTATTGTTGGCCTAACGTTTATGATGACCCAATGTTGAGCCAACATTACATTACATTACGTGCTTGCTGACATGAAGGCGTTACAGTAATAAAGGGAATTATGTCATAATAATTGCTATGGATAACATTATCACTAAATTAATTTCAGATAATCTCTTCTTTGATTACATATTTACTATATATATTCTTTGTTTGTTTGACAGACTGAAGGAGAGGTGTGTTTTGGTTGTGGAGCTGTGATTACAGACCGGTACTTGCTGAAGGTGTCTGGCAGGGCGTGGCATGTCAGCTGTCTGAGATGCTGTGTCTGTGAGACAGTGCTGGACAGACAGACCTCCTGCTTCATACGCGGGGACAGCATCTACTGCAAGACTGACTACGACAGGTCAGCCAACAAGTAATACATTTATCTTTACTCTTATGCAACTTCACTCTTTTATTACATTAGCACCAAAACCAGAGGTAAAAAGTACAGTCCTGCAAATTGTAATCATTGCTTGTAAATAAGAAATGCGCGTATTATAAAATATTTTAAATTTACTAAAGCCAAATTTAATAATAAGCTCCTAAGCTTTTAAGATTTTGAAGTGTTTAGATACATATAGCCTATTTTTTGAAATGTATTTATATATATTTTTGTAATCAACATCACATGTATAGCAAGCGTTATAGTATAAAAGTTATATGCGTAAATATGTTTCTTTGACCAAACTCGTTCATAATATTCCATTACTGAGAAATATTTTAGTTTTATCTGAATATCTTGAGTAGATTTATCCTAATAAGCTCTCTATAATTACTTATCTTGTCTACATTTGTTAGTCTTTTAAATAACAATATTTTTTTCTGTTTTCAGAGAGTTTGCGACAAAGTGCTCTAAATGTACTAGAAATATCCAAGCCACGGATTGGGTGCGGCGTGCACGTGACAACGTCTACCACTTGGCCTGCTTCGCCTGCGATTCCTGCAAGAGACAGCTGTCCACGGGTGAAGAGTTCGCACTCCAAGATGACAGGGTTCTCTGTAAGACACATTATGTGGAAAGCATCGAGGGCGGATCAAATAGTGGTAAGTGTCGTAGAACAATATTATGTTCCAATTCATTTATCAAAACGTTAAATTGAGAACGGTTTCACAGGCATTTGGTATCTTTCTTTAATTTGATCGCTTAGAAACGTTTATAAAATATATTATCGGATGATTACTTGTATTCTTATTATTTTCAGTTCAGCTGTACTTTAAATATTAATAGATTTCTTCATAAAATGCCAGACATTGACCCAACATTGGTTTACTGTCTTGTGTTTGCGTGGATAGGCCATATGGCTGATTGTCACAGGCTTTTAGTGTATCTGGCGTGACTTGTCCACGGTATTTTCAGAACAAAGTAAATTCTGGCTCAATGTTAGGCCTACGTCTGCGATGCTCTCCACATAATGTGCCCAGCATTGAGCATATTGTTATTTACAAATTTCGTAATTCCCTGTCTCTGCATCTGCCCATATGCGGCGGATGTGGTAAGTGAAGATTCAATATGCGTCACAGAATTCTAGCCAGGTCTCTATCACTGTAGAAAGACGTGCGTCTCATAAGCAATCATCGCTAACCCTTTAGGACCCAATCCACTTATTGCGATGTTAAATTTATATGTGGAAATGTAGCTAGTTTTGCCACGAAATTTCATGCTTACTAAGCACTAGAATATCTTGCCTGTCACTGTGTTACGATCGCGTTAATATTTACAATTTCTTAATCTGAAAATCAAAATCCTTCACGAATATTCCATGATTTTCAGATATATTAAGTAAATTATTGTAAAATAAACGAGCCTTCAACAAATATTAATTTAATCTCCGAGATATTTACTGCTCCAAACATTGCTAAAGCATCACCCAGATTTTAACATAATAATACTCAAAATGTTCCTCTGCGCTAACAGTGTCAAATACTGCAAATTGAGTCATTACGCAACGGCACATGGAACAACAATTGTGACAGGCCGTCGTTTAGTCGCCATCCTCCCTCGGGATTCTTCCGGACTCCCTACCGGTTAATTCCCCACTCAGAAGGGATTGCCTACTGCATCCCATCCCATCATCATTCATCTGGTACGATCCTTACACACTCAATATTCAATACAATCGATAGGCGTCTCGTTCTATATTTCGCTTTATATATCGAGATTTTATGACAAATTACAACAATCTATATAATTATGGTAAAAGCATTATTTGTATCGCTATGGGTTTTTTCGTGGAATTTTCATGAAAATAAACAAAATAATTTACAAAAATATTATTTTGGCATTTAGAAACTGATTATGATAAGTTGCTTGTTGAATAAAGGGATAATTAACGTTAATTTGCTATTATTAGCACAAAACATTATAATATTTCCCTCTCACTGCTCAGTTTAAGAATCGTTACATTCTGCTACAAATGCAAGGCTAATAATCCAGACGCGAATTCTAAACTCAGATGCGAGTTCTAAACTCAGGTCCATATCATATCTGACCATTCCATTTATCATCCTCGGCATCTAGTGTGATCTATCTATAAATACATCTTAAGTTATCCAGAAAGATAATGTGAGTGGTCACCTCCTCTCCGTCTAAATAAATCTCCCACGGTGACTTTGTAATTCGCGAATTGATTTGTGTTCCATATCGAATTATGCCGTGGGGGTTCAAGCTGTGTGACCGCCCTCTTCGCAAGAGGGGGGGGGCGTTGTCGCAATGACTTGCGCGGTTGGCCCGCCATTGCGCCAACACACTGTATCCCCCGGACGAGCACCCAAAATTTCCGGGACTTTTGGAGCAGGGAGACATCTGGGTGACGGGGGGTGGCCGCCGCTGTCAATTGGCCGCTGTAATTGGATTTGCAGGAAGCCGCCTGACAATTGTTAAGACGCCGGGACTCGGCCTGGCGGCACGTGCCTGACACGGGTGCTAAATCTCAGAGGTCAATTCCTGACCCCCTCCCCCTGTCCCGTCCTGTCTGTCCGGCGCAGTTGACCCCCCGCGGCTATCGCCCGTCCATATCAACTGTTTCACACCGCGGCGGTGTCATTGCATGCTCATCAGTTGTCGTCTGGCGTTGCTCCTGCTCCGCTGATCTTGTTTGACGGGTTTCTCAATCTGCATCGACGCAATGTTCAGAAATCAAATAAAATAACCGGATTTCCTAAAAAAAAATGAGAATACAAAAAATGACAAACATTGATATGAAAATAGAAAAAATAAACTCCAATGATATAAATATTAGAATAATAATAAATTAAAAATATAATAAAAAGAGACTCTGTTTTTTATACATTAAATCCTAATTTTATGGTATGAATGTGTTTTTAAATATTGTTTTTTTTTCTGTGTTTAGATGATACATCCAGTCAGAAACAGAAAGCCAAGCGAGTGAGGACGACCTTCTCTGAGGAGCAGCTTCAGGTGCTTCAGGCTAACTTCCAGCTGGACAGTAATCCTGACGGTCAGGATCTGGAGAGGATCGCTCAGATAACAGGACTCAGCAAACGTGTGACTCAGGTCTGGTTCCAGAACTCCCGCGCCCGCCAGAAGAAGCACCAGGCCAACCACAAGCCCGGTGAAGGTCCCCATCAGGGTGACGTGGACGGCATGAACGGTATGTCGTCATCTGGAAGACCACAGCAGCACAACATGAACGAGCTGAACAACATGAACAGCCTGAACGCCATGAACAATATGAACGCCGGTCTGTCCATCAACGGGTCCATGTGCAGCTCCATAAACTCCTATTGTAGATCGCCTAATTCTGAGGGCGGTGAGCTGGGCGCCGACGGCTGTGAGTCCCCCATCACTCCCAACCACCCCGAACCTATTCCAAACTTCGCCTCGGCCACCGCGGAAGACGATCACCTTCATCACCTACACCACCAGGGAGCACGTCACTTTGACATGGATGTCCATCCACCACAAAGCATGCATCACCAGGTGCTGAGCAGCTCACCTCCCAGTATTAACAGCAGCGGTACCTTCTCCTCACCCGAACTCTCTGACCGCCTGCACCAACGTCTGGAACTGATGACGCCCAGCATGGACTCCCTCCACCACCATCACCTGAACGACCACATGATGCTGGGTCCTCTGGGAAGTTTTCACAGTATGATGTCAGGCGTTCATCCAGTGAAGCCAGAGCCTGTATCATAAAGCCCCACAGTGATTATTTTTAAATGCACATTGGCTGAGCATCAGGTGTGAATGTGCGCTTGTTGCTTGAACTGTAGCACAATGTGCTGACCAAAATACTTATTGAACATGCTTAATGGTGCTTCTTATCTCCGAAATAATATCATCAAATTGATAACATGCTTTTTTTAATTTAAAAGCTTGAAAAGAAAAGTATTTTTTTTTATAGCATGTTATAAATTATGATGATTTTAATATGAAATATACGTGTATTCCACACTTCATATGATTTTGTGAGGTTGATTGTTGAACACTGAATCATATGTTGATTTATTTATTTAAAAAGTGTATATTATATATGTATATTATTCTCATTGTAAATTTCTGTACATATTATTAATTTATTATGCGTTCAAGTTGCATAAATAAAACATATAACTCAGTATTGCGTTTCAATGTGTTATTAGTGTTTACGAAATTGAGTTCTTTATGACCGCGACTTGCTAATCAATGCGAATCATCGTCATCTTCATCTGGTGCAATTAACAAGTATTTAACAATTGTCAGTTAAATATTCATTTAGTTTCCAAAATGTTGTGTTTCCATTTTCTTGAACGAAATTGCCAGCACAATTTTCTTTTCGCATTATTTGAACGCAACAAATAGTCACTAATTTGATTGACAGGCCTACCCGACAAATATTGCTGATAGCTATGGCATTCAGCACATAAAAACGGGCTTAAGTGGTGAAAGGGTTAAACAACTGGCAAAGATATACTGAAAAAACAGTGTTTTATTCACTGGTCCAAGTTTTCTCAGCATAACTAAGCTCAGTTAATTTAATTTTTTCTCACTATTTCTTCGTTGTTTGCCTCATTTTAACAAATCTGAATTTGTTGAAATGAGAAAAAGAACGTGAATATTAAAAATCTATGATATTGATAGCATATTATAGTGCCTTAGCACTCAAATGTACCATTCAAACAACAACAACACTTTAAATTTTAACCAATCAATCAATCAATCGATCAATACAACTTCTATAGCGCCTATATCCTCAGCGGACCGAGCTCAGAGGCGCACAAATCCTTAGCGTGATCATGTGTCATAATCGAGGCCAAAGCAGGTTCGTCAACAGGGAGCCGGGCTTCTGAGGGACTAGGGTGGAAAAGCCAGGTCAAATAGGTGGGATTTAAGTAATTTCCGGAATGTTAAGATTGTTTTGGCATTACGTATTGGCACAGGCAGGGCGTTCCATAAGGCTGGACCAGATATAGAGAAAGCTCTTGACCCAGTCTTAATCTTTATACGAGGAACAACAAATCTATTCGAATTAGTGGAACGTAGATATTTTGAGCATTTCGGCCAAACAAGTAAATCAGGCAGATACGCAGGTTGGTTTTCTTTTAGGGTTCGGAAAGTTATTGCGCATATTTTAAAATGAATGCGAAACTTGACAGGAAGCCAATGTTATCGTTTCAGAATTGGAACGGAACGACTAAATCGTGGGGCCTTGGTTACTACTCTTGCAAGGCAGTTTTGAACGCGTTGTAATCTAGCGATATCATTTTCTGAGTGCCACTGCAATTTGCTTGGCAAGATCTAAGGGCAGACTTTTTCGAATTCGACGCAGGTCACGGATATGATAGAAGCATGCCCTTCATGTTTGGGATATGTGTTTTTGGAAATTCAGGCTACTGTCTAATAGTACACCAAGATTTTTAGCTGATGTAGATGGATTTGTGTCTTGACCTAGAAGTAAGCATGGAAAATTATTCAAGAATTTTTCTCGCTGAAGTTTGGTCCCAATAAGAAGAAATTCTGTCTTGCTAGGATTAAGCTTCAGCTTAGATCCTGTCATCCAGGCCGACACACCCATTAAACAATGTTGAAACTTCTCAAGAGATTCCATCGCGTTTGAAACTGATAGAAGCATGTAAATTTGAGTATCATCGGCATAAAGGTGGTGGTTTATGTCAAAACTAGAGATAGTAGCGCTGAGTGGTGTAGTGTATAAAGTAAAAAGCACTGGTCCTAGCACAAAGCCCTGTGGAATTCCATAGGAGAGTGTGACTTTATCTGGAAAAGTGTCTTCAATTTTTACGGACTGGTGTCTATTTTGCAAATAAGAAGAAAACCAAATTTGAGCCTGGCCAGATATTCCATATCAATCAGAAAGTCTATCTGTAAATGTGGTATGGTCAATGGTGTAGAAAGCGGCCGACAAGTCAAGCAAGGTTAGAGCCGTAACTTCACCCTTGTCCATACTAATAATGATATCGTTATGTACTTTCAGTAGAGCCGATTCTGTAGAATGATGTTTCCTGTAGGCCGATTGTAATGGATTAGATAGATGGTTATTTTTTATATGAGCTTGCTACTATCTTTTCTAAGATTTTGGAAATGAAACTTAAGTTGGATACAGGCCTGTAATTTTTCAGCTCGCTTTTAGGAAGATATGTTTTTTTCAGTAGTGGTCTTACATGAGATTCTTTGAAATTTTGAGGAAATGTACTAGTTTCCATTGAAATGTTAATTATGTCAGTGATGGGAGTTATTAATATGTCAAGACAATTTTTCAACACGCTTGTAGGAATGGGATCCAGATCACATGATTTTGACGATGAACTCAAAATAAGCTTTTTAATTTCATCTACTGATGCACGTTCAAAAACGTTCATTTTAGATCTAATTTCTGTTTTTTGCACTTGTGGAATATTCTGTACTTTATCTGGAAATTTGGAACGGATAGTTTCAATTTTATCCACAAAATACCTAGAGAAATGATCACAAAGTGATTTTACTGATGTGAATTCTGGCAGAGCAGGAGGTGGAAATCTATGCAGAATGTTATTTATTGAATTCCAAAGGCGACGGGGATTGTCTGTATTTTCTGCAATAACATCAGCTGAATATTTCGATTTAGCTTTTGTCATCATTCTATTACACAGGTGGCATTGATGTTTGTAACGAGAACGATCTAGATGTGTGCGAGATCTGCGCCATGTTCGTTCGAGATTGTGGCGAAGGGTTTTAGCCTTCATTATTTCCCGAGTCATCCATGGAGTTTGTGGTTTTTTGGGCAGAGTCTTTGTACTTACAGGAGCGTGTTTGTCTAAAATAGAGCTAAGAACAGAATCATACTGTTGACAAAGTGCCGAGAGATCTTTCTCTGGTTTCTTTATTAGATCCGAACTGAATGAAACGATTCATAATCAATTTTGTTTATTTTTCGAAACAATATTTTTTCTTTGTTCACTAAATTTGTGTGCTGTGGGACGATATGTTAATAATTGGTAATATCATGAATTGATATTTTAATTATATTTGAAACTGTGCTAAAAGTGAAATATAATATCAAGAAATTCATGTTTATTTTGTCCAATTTTCATCCTTATTTTAAAAGGAAATAGCGTTCATATTGCATTATTATAACGTTAGGTATGTTAATTATGTTTACAATTAAAATATATTATGATATCTAGTCACATTATGTGTATTTTGAATACTTAAGTAGGGCATCCTGGTTTTCATGACAAATTATAGTCCCAATTTTTTTGGTATTTCATTATTTTTGTTTTCGATGTAAATTACAATTAAAGTTTGGAGTAAAGTATGAGCTGCCTCAACAAAGTCACCAATATATAAAAAATATTAAATAAATAGCCTCGAAAATTACCATTTAAGCAAAAAATAATTTTATAATTTGGGTGATATAGACGTGAATATATTATATCCTTAGGATATTATGGAATGCCATTCCATAGTGTTTTGGTAATTACACGATAACAATTATTAGCAAACGTATTTTGTACAATAGAACGTCATAATGAGGTCAATTTTAAGGGCAACACTAAGCGTTCATATGTTACATCGTGATGTGTCAATATTCAATATACTAGTAGTTCAAAGGTCACATTTAAAACAATTAGTTACACGTTACTTGAGGTTAGAATCAGCAGAAAATGAGAAGGTGATGATTTTAGTGACTGTCCATTCCGCTCCCAGAGATTGTCATGCTGAGGTTGACGCGGGCGACCCTTGGCGGAGAGAGAAAATAGCCAGCCCAGCAGGCACAAGACGTTGAATCGATGTTGGTTTAGGGCTGGTCCAATGTTGTAGACGGTGGACCAACGTTAAATCAACATTGATTCAACGTTTTGTGTCTGCTGGGAGGACACAAATCTATGTCACCGATGAATGATTGTAGCTGAAAAAAAATCACTTATCCAATTCACTCTTAATACAAAAAAACATTTCTAGTTTTTTTTTAAATAAAGTAAGTTGGCTAGGATTTGGTCAACTTACACAACCTATTTTAACAGGGATCATAATATATAAATAAAAATTAAAATTTATGCCGTAAATGCCATCCGTAAATGCCATAAAAAATATTTGTAGCTGAGGATCGCTATTCATAATAGTAGCAGACATGAACTCTCAAGCCTTTTACGCTGCTATTATGTATAAGGATTTATAATTAGGGATTATATGGGTTGTAATCAATGTCTGATCATACATCTACTCGTAAACAAACAAGTGTAGAGTGCCCGTTGTAGAAAGATAAGCTAATGGAGAAAGAATTATAAATAAATCTATTTCAGAATCTTGTGTCTAGAAAAAATATTACATACTGGATGACACAAAGACAACCGATCGGGGTCTGAAGATCCTTGAGACACCCCTAGTTTATAGCATCTATAGCTCTGAATCTGGAGGTTCTTTCTTCGAATTATGTTGCAATCGATATTGGTTTTAGATGCACATATGCCCATATAGGCCTATGCTAACAGGGATCAAAGCTAGATAAAGTCAGAAAAATATGACCAAATATCACATAAAGATAACACCAACTTTTATACGTCAATTAGCAACCTGTAGCATTTAAAAATAAAAAAATACAAATAATCAATAAAACGTTCAAAATATAAAAATGATATAGGCCTACATCAGAAAGTCTCAGACAAATAATTTGCGCTCTTTAGACAAATCAAATAAAAGTAGAGTGACGCATATTTATCAATATTTCAAGTACATGTAATTTAAAAGAGGCACACAATGTACCTACACTGAGAATCAACTGCAATGTGAATATAATTAGGGGTCTATATTATGTCCTATAATCACTTAAAAGGCTGTAGAACCTCTTATTAAATAAGATTGGAGAACAGCCTACATTATAGAGGTCTATATCCCCTTTTTATCAGACGGACAATTTACTCTGTTTATCTTTGTGACTTCCTACAATTCCTGCAATTTTCTTGCTGATTTCTGGAGACAGAGGACATGCGATAAGACAATGTGTCTTTCTTTTTGTCCCGACACACACACACGAGATGCACTGGCTGGTATCCAGTCATTGCTCAACGGCAAACCAGCGCCACAGACGTTGGCACAACATTCAGTTTTTCTGGGTCCCCTCCTATCAGATGTCCTCACGCGAAATCCTTCACTTCCGTTGGCAGTCTCGGCGGCGCTCTTTCAAAAGCCCCACAGTGGAGCATCCTGTCCGCTTGACCTCTATTCCTGCACACGCGGCTACATCCATGCAGTCTTCACGCCAATCCGGATCCCCGGCTCCCGGGCCGAATCCGAGCCACAGGAAGATGCTAAAAGCTGTCATTTTCCCCATCTGCAAAACCCCATTTGTGCCGTTAGCGGTCAGGCAATTAGAGGGGAGACACGGGACTGAATGGGCGAGCCTCCTTGTCATTATGTCATGTAAAAGTGCTCCGACCCTCGGCTTAAAGCAGCCCTGGCAAAGTGGATTTCGATCGCACACGGAATGCCGTCATTCGGGCCGTCTGTTGTACGTCTATCCCTCCTACCGAGCCTTTAATTTGTGCCTGCTTCCACCCCTTTTCCCCTGTCGTAACCCTTTTATGTTTAGATCTCAATATTTGTACCAAAGAGGGTAAACCGACTAATCAACGCTGTGAGAGTCTTGTCACGAAATATCTATAGGGCCTACTCAAAATGGTAGATCCTATTTTTATATTGACTTCAGCTGTTCAGTAGGCGTAGGCTTACATTATTTAGGTAACGGTGTCTTTATAGCCAAGCATTATAGTAATAAAATTTATAGTTTGCAGTTTACAGTTAAAATATAGGCGTACTGCCACTGCCAATATTTTATTTAAATATTTTATTGAAAATTATTTATTCAAACCACATACATTTATTTCACAATTTAATCAATATCGCATACGCATTAGTAGATTAGTTGAACATGTGGATACAATTATAAGAACAACTTGCGGTATAGAGAACACAATCATGAAGAATGCTGTTAGAAAATGTCATGATTGGGTTAAAAAGCACCTGCATCAGCTACTTCAAAACTGCACAAAGCAAGGACCCATAATCCTAGATGAAGACTTCATCCAGGTCGCATACAGAACCTGTGGATCGTATGAGAGAGGGGGACGTGGCGCATTGGTAGAGCGCCTGACTTCAACGCCAGTAATACATGCATCCCCAGTCCGAACCCTGCTGATCCTGCGTGGTGTTTTCAGAGAAATATCCATGTTTCTCCCGTCTCAACTTGACTAGGTGATCACGTTAATGGCGCCCTTGTTGAGTTAAGGTTGAAAGCAATGTATCGACGTTAATTTTGCGCCGTGCCACGCGCTGCGCGCTCCATCACGTAATACTAAGCTTTAATTCCCTTCAATAAACCGTAATTCGGAGCGCTGTAAAAATATAAACATCTTGACGCTTTCAATTCGTGGAAAAATGACAGAAATTCAATTGCTTTTCAAGTGACCGTACAGAACTACAAACACTTTTTGTAGTTATTTTTCTGACCTAGCCAATTTTTAGATAGCGAGTGCAAGACCTCGCTTTGACCAAAAAAATATGATTTTATAACCAAAACAGAGAGGTTAAAACTATTCTGCTTCAAAAGAGTAGCTACGTGATGGAATCAATTATCACCATTATTTGTCGATGTCAGACGTGTGTGTTTTAACCCTTTAACCGCCGAAGTATTCAATTTAAATTTTCACCCACTTGAAGTTGTGTTTCGCTGACGCGATCCACAACTTCAAGTGAGTGAAAATTATTCAAATTTGACAAAATGGAGATCAACTCGTTTCAAATCTTGCTGATTGATGTCACATTTTATCTTTAACATGCTTAAAAGGTTGTACTTAATGCGCTAATAAAAAATGAAAACCCGAATATATGCGGCACCGGCGGTTAAATGGTTAAATGAAGGCCTACCATGATGATGTTTCATGATTTAATAATACTTTTGGAGTGGGCGCCAGTTTAGCTCATGGGTGGTGTGGTTGACTCAAGAGCCCGGGGTACCAGGTTCGAGGTCCCCTGCGGCCGATATCTTTCCTTGGTGCACACATCATGCATTTGTAGGATCCTGACTTCGTTCAGTTAAGGTGGCGGTTATCCCCGGCTTCTCGGACGCGGGAGGTTGTGGACGACCGCCTCGTTTCCGTACCTTGGTGACGGGTGCACACAATTGCAAACTGTGCGGCTTTGGTATTTTTCCCGCACTTCAGGCGTTACACTCGGCGACTACGGACGTGCCGGAGTTCGCTCTCGCTAAGTCAGATAGGACGTGCCGTGCGCGGAGGTTGTGCTTTGTTGTTGCCAAATGTCAAACGAATAAACATGACAAGTGGAGAATGAGTTTTATGATTTGTTTGGAACCGTCGACTCGACGGGGAAGGAAGTTTGAGTTTAAATGGTGAGATCGGGCAGATTCCCTCGTCGGCCATTGTGACCCCACACTAGTGGCTCCGACGGTCACTTACAGGTACTCTCGGCGCGAGGGGCTCCCCATCCCACCATACTGGTGACCCCTGACGACTGATCGTCTACGCAACAGTATTTTCACCTAGACGCCAGTTGAAAACCACTGTTTTCAAGGATAGTTTTGATTAATTTTAAGGGATTTTTTGAAAAAAATCAATAGCATTTTTTTCATCAGGTACGTGAAAACTGTAGGTCATTATTTATATGCCAGTGTAAATTAGTCAGAAAGAGTTATCATACGAGGAGAAGCACGTTTCTTTACGTCGAAAACGGCGTAAATTTCTAAATTTTGGACGAAATCCCACGTGTTTGGCGCCTTATCAAGATGGCGACCTTGTCGGTTTCTCTAGAAGAATCCAGAAAATTATTCTCATAGACTTAGTTTATCATTTGTTAAATGTAAGAGTTTGTTTAATGCCTTCATCCTATTAATGCCACTGTAGGCGAGTAGGAAGTGGGTATTTTCGGTAACTCAATTTTTATCGTTGATTACCATAATTGGGTGACTTGATTTTAAAGTCCATAGACGAAGTCTCGTCATTTTTCCGTTTTTTTTCAGCAAAATCGACAGAAATTATAAATATCGCTTCGACTCAGGTAACCTTTAAAAGGTTTAGGGCCAAAATAAATTATTTCCCTAAATGAATGTCAATAAACGGTCTTATTTGGTCTGTTTAAAATATTCCCAGGACCGTAGGTCAATATTTTGTACTATTATCATATGTTATTTCAGAGAATGCTGAATATTGTACATGTATTTGGTAGGTGTTCGCCATTTTGGACGCTGGTGTCCCTTACTTAGCTGATCGCCCGCCGTGGGCACCCACGTGTTCCGCCATAACCGGCATGCATCTGGACAGTGAACCTGTGTCGCCACATCACATTAGCATAAATTAGGCCGCGATTTTGATTTGGTGGAGATCATTTCTCACGTGTTCAAAATTTTACATGGACTGGCTGTAATAATCTTTTTTAAATTGTTTATAAATTTTCTTTTTCAAAACGATTGAAGGAGAGGAAATATAAATAAGTTGTTTCGAAAAAAAAATTGTACCACTAATTGTGTGAAATTTTTGTTCACTTTGAAACGCCCTTCGGTGTTTGTAATCGTTCTAGCCTATTTAGCGCCTTATTTGGGAACGCAGTAGGTAATGAATATGCTAATGTGAGGCGAGACGGGGATGCTGACCATATACTATGTACACACCGTTCCAAGCATGCCGTTACAGACTGTAAGCCACATGCTGCCTGCCGCACAGGCTGGAAGCACCGACAATACAATCATGCACACACCCACAACAGACGACATAAACGCAGCCGCTACGAAGACAGTCGGTTTATACGTCAATCAATGAATCGATGCGAGCGATTGATTCAGACGTTTATGAGAATGACTCGGTGATGAACGTACCATTATAAAAAAAAAAAACGTGGAATGTTCATCACAGACATCATTTTTCAGCGAAATGATATACTATATCATTAATCAGCATAGACTACTGTCAGTCACGTTTTAAATATTATTCTAAAATCATAAATGTAACTGTTTTTCTTCGCAGTCACACTTAGTCTATCAGTTTGAGAAATTTTTTCTTCGCAGTCACACTTAGTCTATCAGTTTGAGAAATTTTCTCACGATAGTTTATTTCTGAAGTTTAAATTTTTCATAAATACAGAGATATTCGATTTGACAGTTGCGCTATTGCGAAACATTGCAAATATTTGCATGTGTTTTTCGACTTGCGTGAATTTTATTTTTTTTCACCCAGGTCGATTTACAAAATACTATTATCCTAGCTTAGCATAGCATGTCATAATTGTATCTGGCATATTATTTTTTTATGTACCATTTCGACCTACGATTTTCACTGTACCATTTTGCATGTGTGTGAATAAGTGAAAACGTTTTATGTCAAATATAGACCTTCAGTTTTCACTTCAATCAATATATACCTTTGTGAATTAGTGCACAGCATTTAGGTGCAACCTCAACGACGAATTTTCAACTAATCTGCAACCCCTGTTTCTCGCAACATGCGGCATAGCATGAACATTTTCTACATTCTACAATTCTAAGATTCAGCATATTACAGACATTTTTCATCTGATTTACACGGCAACGCACAACCTATCCGCGCACGGCGCGTCAAAATAGTTGGCATGTGTTAATACGACATTCCATTTTAAACACATTTGAGATAGACATAGAGCCAATAAGCCAGCTATCTCAAATGCTTCACTAGTTAGATAATTTAAAAACACTACTTCATAATGTCGAAGCAGTACGACAGTGAAGGCTTCATGTCAACGCCCCTAGAAGGTTCGGGTGCTAGACCTAAAGATGATTATCGTCAAGACAGTGAGGACAATGAGGTTCGATTCCGAGAGGCAGATGAAGAACATCAACGCCTCAAAGCTGATTTCGCTCGAATTGCCCGAGCTAAACGTATGACTTCTCACTCTAGGAGCGGCTCCTCAAGGAGTTCTTCACCGCTCGGTAGACAGTCGCGGAGACGTGCTACGAACTTACCAAAGTTCAGAATCGCCACTTTCTACGCTTCGGATGTTGAACTCTGGTTCAACCAAATTGAGACTCAGTTTGCTCTTCACCAGATCAACGATGATGATGAGAGGTACAGCTTAACCTGCGCTGCACTTTCGGGCGAGGTCGCATCGGATGTGAGGGACGTGCTACTTCAGCCTTTCAGGTCCAATAAATACGAAAGCCTGAAAGCGATCTTGATAGAGAGAAGAGGTTTGACCACACCCGAAAGGGTTAACAAAGTTATCTCTGGCGAAAAGATTGGTAATGACATTCCTTCGCGTTTCCTGCGGCGTCTGCAGAAGACTGCAGGTTTCGGCACCAAAGCTGTGGTGGGGAAAGCAGTAATTCGTCAAGCATTCATACGCCAGATGCCCGCTTCCATCAGAGCCCATTTGGCGACTCAACCCGACAGTGCCACCCTCGAAAGTTTGGCCGTTTTGGCCGACCGGGCACTGGCAGCCGAAGAGGACGTCGAAGAGAGTAAGCCGGTGGTCGCAGAGATTAAGGTAGAAGAAACCACCAAACTAGTTGGTTTGTTGGAGGATTTGTCTAGGCGAATCAAGAAACTAGAAACCGTGACTACA
Source organism: Flabesymbios commensalis (assembly GCA_964017125.1). Lineage (NCBI taxonomy): Eukaryota > Metazoa > Annelida > Polychaeta > Terebellida > Flabelligeridae > Flabesymbios > Flabesymbios commensalis. The sequence continues at coordinate 66,458,210 of OZ024905.1, read as the reverse complement.
TCAGAGAGGAAAAGAAATAAAAGACGTGGACGAGCAAATAACTATGCTCATGCGCCTGCATTTGCTCCTAATGTTCAGGCCTCAGGTTTTGTTAGCAACCAACCTAATCAGTATAGAAATGAAAAGGATAATGCTCGACCTTTCGCCCCGCCGACGAATTTGCAACCACTTGCTCGACCTTTCGTCCCGCCGCCGAACCCACAGAGAAATGACGCCGCTAAGACATTAGATTCGGCTAATGCACCTGTCTGCTATTTTCACCAGACTTTCGGTGATAAGGCACGCATGTGCAGGAGCCCTTGCGCTTTTTCTTTAAACTGCTAAGCCAGAGCAAGGTAGCGACTCTTGCATCTGGCGGTATAACTGAGACGCGACATGACTCCGCGGACGCTAGTTCTCCAAAGTTATCTCACTCTAAGTTAGTATATGTCGCAGATAAAGGACATAAATGCAGATATTTAATTGACACGGGCGCAGCTGTCAGTGTTCTGCCGAAATCTTGCGCTAACGGGATTTCGGACGCTGACAGTCTCCCCCTGGTGGCAGCTAATAACAGTACTATACATACTTACGGCACCTGTAAACGCGTCGTCGATGTCGGCTTAAAGCGCGAATATCCGTGGACGTTCATAGTGGCAGATGTGCAGCAACCCATAATCGGGGCTGATTTTTTAATCCACTATAATTGGCTCGTAGACTTGAGAAGCAGATGTCTCCGGGACATGCGTACAGGTCTAGCTATTGCCGCTTCACTGTCATCGATTAAACCTCTGTCATTGAACAGAGTTGACACCGTTCAGAATGAGTACACAAAACTCCTCCGCCAGTTCCCGGAACTGACACGCCCTACGACAAAGGGTGAGACCGTTAAACACGATATAACACACAAGATAGTGACTAAAGGACACCCGGTGTTTGCACGACCACGACGTTTAGCACCCGATAAGCTAATTACCGCAAAACGCGAGTTTGATGAGATGATAAAACTAGGGGTCATTGAACCCAGCGACAGTGAGTGGTCCTCAGCGCTTCACATGGTGCCAAAGAAAAACGGCGATTGGAGACCATGCGGGGACTACCGTAGTTTGAATGCACAGACAGTACCGGACCGTTATCCGATTCCTCATATACAAGATTTCACGCAGCGTTTAGCCGGATCGAAAAAAATTTCAAAGATCGACTTGGTCAGGGCTTATTACCAAATTCCGGTGGAACCGTCCGACGTACACAAGACTGCCGTTACTACACCTTTTGGCTTGTTTAATTTCACTAGAACACCGTTTGGTCTAAGAAATTCCGGTTAAACGTTTCAGTGCTTTATAGACCACGTTACACGCGGACTGGATTTCGTTTTTGTTTATTTGGATGACCTACTGGTAACCAGCCCAGATCATAAAACGCATAAGAAACATCTACGAATTCTTTTAGCTCGACTATCTGAATACGGAATTATCATTGGTCCTGAAAAGTGTCAGTTTGGTACAACTGAATTAAGTTTTCTAGGTCACCACGTTTGCGCCAAAGGAATTTCGCCGTTACCCAGCGCCGTTGACGCGATTGTTAATTTCGCTAAACCCGAAAAGCAACGAGGAATGGTGAATTACTACCACCGTTTCATACCGCATTGCGCCGCGAAGTTGACACCACTCAATAATCTACTGACAGCTGCCAACGAAGGACATACCAGACTGTCACCGAAGTCAAATTTCGATTTGAAGTGGAATAAAAATGCAGAGTCAGCATTTTCTGAGTCAAAACAGATATTGGCAAACGCTACGCTTCTGGTGCACCCAGATTCTACGGCCCAGATTAACATCACGTGCGACGCTAGTGATGTCGCCGTCGGTGGCGTTTTGCAGCAATTTTTAAACGGTATGTGGCAGCCGCTTTCGTTTTTCAGCAGTTGAACCCAGCAGAGACACGCTACAGCGCGTTCGATCGTGAGCTTTTGGCAGTATACGCTACAATTAAACATTTCAGACACAATTTAGAAGGACGAAATTTCTTCGTTAATACAGATCACAAACCGTTGACATTCGTAATGTCATCCGTGACTGAGCGCGCGTCCCTATGCCAAACACGTCATTTAGCTTTCATCGCTGATTTCACCACCGATATTAGATATGTAAAAGGAGAGACAAATCGTCGCTGATGCGCTGTCACGACCATCAGTGTCAGCGATACATGATGGACCAGCGATAAACTATAAAGAGTTAATTCTCGACCAAGCTAATGACGCGGAATTCACGCGTTTGAGACACTCGACTACATCCACTATAAAGTTCAAACTATTAAAATCGTTCGATAATCAATTGATCTGGTGTGATGTGTCCACGGGACACAACCGGCCGTACCTTACCGCGAAATTTCGCCGAAAAGTTTTTTCAAACTTGCACGGTTTAGGCCATCCATCGCATAGAGCTACCAAACCTTTGATTAATACCCGATTTGTATGGCACGGCATGAATATAGATATTGCTAGATGGTGTCGTACCTGTAAGGGTTGCCAGACTGCTAAAGTTTCACGTCAAAACACCCCAGTTTTCGGAAAGTTCACTGAACCTACCGAGCGATTCGATCATGTCCACGTAGACATAGTCGGACCCTTACCTTATGCTGATGGCTTTAGATATCTGCTGACTTGCGTCGACCGTTTTACACGTTGGCCCGAAGCTATACCTATGGTAGATATTAGAGCCGAAACGGTCGCCGATGCCTTCTTCAGCGGGTGGATAGCACGTTATGGTACCCCTGCCACTATTACCACTGATAGGGGCGCTCAATTCGAGTCCAAATTGTGGGATAGTTTGTGTAATCAATTCGGGATTATTCGGAATCGTACCACGAGTTATCACCCTCAGTCGAATGGCATGGTCGAACGTTTCCACCGTCAATTGAAAGCCGCCTTTATGGCGCACGAGTCACCGAACCCGTGGACTATCACGTTACCCGCTGTGCTTTTAGGAGTTCGTTCCACCGTTAAAGAGAGACTAGGCAGGTCAGCTGCCGAGATGATTTACGGGACAACCCTTAGACTCCCAGGAGAGTTTACTAAACAGTACACCGTCGACGCCAACACTGATTTGGAGAATTATTCAGACAAGCTACGCGTGGCCATGTCGCGTCTCCGTCTATGTCCGCCACGTGACACACAACAACACAACATTTTCCAATTCAAGGAAATAGCTACATGTACTCATGTATTCTTGCGCCGAATCGCAATTGCGCCGCCTCTGACCGCCCCTTACGATGGACCATATAAGGTCGTCGCGAGGAGTGGCAGAGTAATGAAAATCCTAGTTAAAGGCAAGGTTGAGACGGTCTCTTTAGATCGCGTTGAACCCGCACATCTTGAGTGCGAGCCTACGACAGGTACGACAATACAGCGTAAAACGCCAAGCAAACTACGGAGATCGACGGCTACCAGGACATCTAGTAGGAACCCACAGGGTCCACATAGAACTGGTAGTGCGGACACTCCGACGTCCAACGGGACGAGAGTTAAAACGAAAAAGTCGACGGCAGTCAGAAGCAGTCAAAAATCGGCCACAGTCCCAAAGCAAATAGATGTTAAAGTCAACTTGTCTAACAGAGACAATACTTATGTAGCGCCGCATTCGCGAGCCTCCGCCGTGTCCCGCGCTAACGGGAACGGCGGTGGTTTACGAACGTATTTCCGCATACCTTTACATCTACGGGGTAAAACCCCGGGTGCTGCTGACGCCGTAATCGACTCGACCAAAAGCAACCATGCGAATATCGCTAATCGCGAAAAAATTTCGACCGACCAAACAGCGCTAAAAACTAGAGTCGGACGAATAATCCAGACTCCTGCCCGGTTCGTGCAGATGGTTCACGCCATAGTTGCGCCTAACGACATCTATGGCGGGCCCAACCGCATACATCGTATTAACAATGTTTTTAAATTGTAAATGAATATGCCAGGCCTGGCAGCATTGTGTACAGATATATAAATGTAAAGACATATTTTTTAGCAAGTTCATTGCTAAAATACGAATAGTAATTTATGTTAATTAAATGAATGGGTTGATCGCAGCTTGCAGCAAATGAATACATACATAAAGGACAGTTGGTGTTAGGAGGATGGGACAATTCATGTATAATGCTGCGATTTCAACCACCCACGCTGTAACCGCACTCGCTATATTTTTTAAACTATGCTTAGTTATAAGAGGTTACATATTTTTACAACCCCGCTACTTGCACGAAGCAGTCTCCTACACGTCAGTTGGGTCCTACTCACCCGGGGGTAATGTAGGATCCTGACTTCGTTCAGTTAAGGTGGCGGCTATCCCCGGCTTCTCGGACGCGGGAGGTTGTGGACGACCGCCTCGTTTCCGTACCTTGGTGACGGGTGCACACAATTGCAAACTGTGCGGCTTTGGTATTTTTCCCGCACTTCAGGCGTTACACTCGGCGACTACGGACGTGCCGTAGTTCGCTCTCGCTAAGTCAGATAGGACGTGCCGTGCGCGGAGGTTGTGCTTTGTTGTTGCCAAATGTCAAACGAATAAACATGACAAGTGGAGAATGAGTTTTATGATTTGTTTGGAACCGTCGACTCGACGGGGAAGGAAGTTTGAGTTTAAATGGTGAGATCGGGCAGATTCCCTCGTCGGCCATTGTGACCCCACACTAGAGGCTCCGACGGTCACTTACAGGTACTCTCGACGCGAGGGGCTCCCCATCCCACCATACATTGACCAAAACTGTTCAAATTCGTGAGATAATGAAAATACGAAAGTATAACCGATTCGCGCCGCATCAAAAACATAATAAAATAAAATAACCAATATGTCAAAGTTGACATGTAAACGGTCAATAAAACCATTATAATACTTTTATTATCGCAATACGTTCTTATCTAGAAGACATTATTTGTATTTATAATTTGGGCATGAACAAGACTAATTAGTGGTCATGTCATGATCTCGCAAGGAAACAGCTTTATCTTGAAGAATGGGTATGGTCTTTGAAAAGTGTTGTTCCCGGTATTTTTTACCTCCTGTTTTAAATTATTTGCAATTGAAGGTAAAAACGCCTATTTTTCTCGGACTATAGCATCATTACCGGTTTTTCCAACAGATAAGTGTCACAATATGAAGGGAGTCTGCTTGGCTTTGAAGGCATGGTAAAAAATCGACTTTGGGGTAGAATCAATTATAAAGTAGGCCTACGTGTGCAAACTATACAGTTTAGCTATATTGATGGCCACTTGTTGCATTTTCCTAACGGCGGCGGCCATCTTTGCGCAACCGCTGCAAGAACTGTATTTTGGAAAATAACGTTAAAACTATTTGAGGTATTAGGGCCCACGCAATGAATATTTTTTTAATGGACAAAAATGTCAAAAACATTTTTCCCCAAAATATGGTGGAATAATTGTGCTACACCACTCAGAAAACCGGACTGGATTCCATATTTAAGAGAGGCCTCAATTTGGTTTAAAATGGCCTTGAATTTTTAATTTTTATATAATACTAGGCTTTTATAATTTAATGTAAAACCTCATCCAAAGGTCAAAACCAAGATTACCACCAATGACCAGCATAACGATGATTCATTTTCACCAGCGACAATCATAAATTTTAAACTGTTGAGAATAAGATGTCTAGAAATTAAATGAATGGTGCTTTAGGCCACCTTTGTACACATATAGGCTAAACTGGGCCAGGAGAACCTCCTGCGGATGTAATGGTGAGATGAATGAGATGACGCTGCCCTCCAGACACAGAATTAGAAATTCGAGCCCTAGCTGGCGGTCTGAGACCGAGCACGCTACCTCTCGGTCACGGAGGCTCCCCATAATATTGAATCTTTATGAGTGAGCGGGGAAGAAACATTTCGTATCTTTGAAACTTGAATACCAGAACAGGGCTCGAATCCGCGATCTCAGATTTTCCAAGCAGGCAGCTTCAACCACTGCACCAGGGCCCCCACCAACAGGTGCAGAGTATAATGTCATACAACATGTTCGAATGCCTTGGATATGTTCGTTTTATTGGAATGGTGCAATTAGATTTAAAGGTCTGTAATCAAATTCGAAATGGCCGCTAGTGATCACTATGAAATCATATATTTTTACCACCACCCACAGCACATGTATTGATTGTTACATGTGCAAACTATCCTAAGGAGCTTGCCTAGAACCTCCATAACAAATTAGCATATTGGCCTACCCTGATGCTCATACGACTAGATTTTTTTCATTTGGCGCTCATCCCTCTTTAGTGTTCAAATAGTGTCGGAATATAGCATTTGATGTCAGTATTAAACCTTTTGCTATCGAATAATATTAATTATGTCGGGTGATGGTATTAGCCTATAATGTGAGTAATTCGACACTATTATTTATTATTAAGATATGACATTATTTTGACAGGAAATAGTAGGCTAGGCCTACTATAATGTCAGGATTTTATCGGTAATATTTTATCACCCTCGCCGTGCGGCATATGGCTTTTTGTAGTAAAAGCTTTTAATTGTGGCGTCATTAAAACCACATGTTTTATGTGCATTGAAAACAATCTGCATTATATTAGTTACACTAGTCTGCAGAATATCAACATTAATAAGGTCATTGCAAATTATTTGATTAATATATATATATTTTAATATTAGTCATGTGGTGTGCCAGTGAATTATATGGGTTGTCAGTCAATATTTTACTAGTTTTTGGCTAAAATACTTATTCTTAAGCCTACCTGGGTGAAAAGGGGAATGTATGAAAATCATCCCGCATAAAAAAATCACTTTTAAATTTTGTTGTAAGCATAACTAAATGACTAGGCTTATACCACCCATGTCAAAAGCTTAATTTCGAAAACAAATTAGTCGAAGGGTCACATATTATTATCTTTCATGTAAAGTTGGGCACATCATTCCAACGCCACAATGTAACACCCTATTAAATCCGAATAGTATCAAAATGCGTACGTTAATGGTGTGATATTGTATTATAATACCAGGATATATATGGCATTATAATTTGAAGATGTGACATTACAATGCCAATATATTTCATTGCGATGTCGGAAAGACCAGGCTATGTCAACATAATGTCAGAAAATATGGCATTATTGTGATAAGATAGGACATTGCAATGTCGGGATATGGCATTGGAACGTTAGGATATGACATTATAATGTCAAAGATATGGCATCATATTAAAAAAATGTAGCTTAAATGAATAATTATGTTGTTTTTAAAAATAATGGCGGTAAACTACATTACAAGGCCTGGACAACTATGTTAGAAACGGTTTGTGTAAGTATTCAAAATTAAATGAGCAGATGTCGCACAGTGCCCCGTGTCACACTGCATGTGCCTCCTATCTTGGTCCATGCATAAAAAGTCCTTATAGAATATATGTACTTATTTTTTTCTGAGAACAAGTTTAACCCTTTAGCCGCCAAATTATTCAATTGGAATTTTCACCCACTTGAAGTTGTGTCTCGCTGACGTTATCCACAACTTCAAATGAGTGAAAATAATTATGATTTGACAAAAAGGAGATCAACAAATTTAAAATCTTACTGATTGAAAAAAATATCTCTTCTAAAATGTTGATTAATCCATGGTCGTATTTGTCACAACATAGGGGAGGACAAAAAAATATGATCCAAACTGTTGTTCCTTTCGCAGCTTGATTTGAATGGGTGGTGCAATAATTTTAGTCTACTACCAGTCCCAGTGGAGGTAATAAAGTATTACAATTATAGTTAGTTTTGGATTACAACAATAAATTCTAAGAAAACGAAAAAATGGACGAAACAGCCCATGGGCAAAAATTAATTCAAATTTAGCAAGGCCGAGAAAAGAGTTAAGTCTTTAAAATGGAAATTTCCCCTGAGGTCATTTGAAGGTTATTTTAGGTTGGCAATATTCAACAACGCATGTAATAAAATATCTCCATTGCAATTAATGCATGTACACATGTAGATTTCGCCTAAATGCGAATTAGGCATATTAAAGGAAGGTATTTTTCGCATAAATCCTAATTTGGTAAAGGAAGAGTTAATATCGTGAGAGAACACGGCTCCTGCAAGCATTTACAAATTTTCGTGGGAGCTAAAAAATGGTGGTCAGGCTGAAAATCTACAAGTGCGAAAATATATTACACTTTCTGTTATAAAACAGGCTCAAAGCAATAGGCTAATTCTAATTCCGGGAGAGATTAAAAATACAATGAACAGGTTAACAAGCGCACAATCGACAATAGCCCGCCGCCATTATTGAACTTGTCCGGCGTTAAATGTGATAAATCATGATAAATGAGCCATTGATATTTTTCAGCCAGTATTGAATTTGTCAGAAGTGGCTATTATGAACATGCAGAAAGAATTTCAGCAGGATACATGAAACACTTCATCAGTTATCGTGCCCACAAGGAAATGTTAACGCCGATGCCGAACAGCAATTGCAATAGCCCATCTTTTTCAATTTTAAAAGGCGGGCTAAAAATGAACAAAAGACATGCACTTAACATATTGTGTTATTTATTTCTTATGACAGCCAGGTCGTTCACAAAAATAACAGCTCTTCATATATCTTTATATATATATACAGATGATAGTAATTATTTACATAAATTATTTATACACCGATATCGCTATGATACATATTGTAAACAGTTTACAATATTAAATGACCTACATTTACAAGAGTGGATATTAACAACCATAACAACAATATCACGTTATAGATGTTAAAGTGAATAATATGAACAAGGATATATTATTGTTTAGTACCGGGAGGCGTTTTTGTAAATACCACAATAAATACTACGGACTCCTGAAGGAAACAAATCGGCAAACACGATACTTTGAACTAATGTTGTTTTTATGTTGGTCCACCGTCTACGACCTTGGCCCAACATTCTATCAACACTGGGACAGGCTCGTGTTCGCTTGTACATTGTCTTGTCTACCTGCAAACACACCTATACAGAATACCATTAACATTTCCCAAGTACGTATCCCCAAAAAAATATTTAAAATCATGTGGCTACATAAGTTAGTGTTGTGGCTACATTTTAAGTGGTGGGCACTCAAGATTCAATTGATCACGATCAATTTAATTGGTTAACATAAACACTTGGCCTTTATTATCAACGTATCGAGTGTAATATTCCACAAATTATACACCATTCTTGACATTGAGGGGTTTTATCTGTCACTTCATATATTGGCAGATACATGTACGACTCTTCAAGATGACTATTATGATGAAAATATAATGTGAATGGTTATGGTTACTAACAACTGTGTGTATTGAAATAAGGGGTACAAGTGCCCAAATCGAAAATTACAACTTCCACATATTAAACATTAGGCCCATATAATAATATTGTGTTTGTACTGTTACAAATTTATAATGAAATTGCACTGTCTGAATCATTGAATTAGTTTTCAAATTGTAGATATGCATCGCAATACGAGATAATTTTGATATAATTGCGACTCCAGTTTTTAAATATAAATTGATTTCATTGTGTTCAATACAAAGTTGACCATTCCTGAAAGATCAATTGCAATTTTCACCATCAGTTGATACATGTATTCCGTATCTGCCACTCTGTGAGCAATTTGAGATAACAACTTTGGGAATGTAAAGGCACAATATAATGTTGTCAAAACCAAATTGAGTATTATTACCATTTGTCGGGGATAACATGTCTGGCATAGCCTGCTTGCAAATAAATGTTTAAAAATAATATTGTAAACTACTTTTGGAGCAAATGTTTTTATGTGTCAGAAATATGACACATTAAAAAATTAGCACACAGCAAACAAAACACAGTTCTGTGTTGCTATAAAGCAGGGGCAATATAACAGATTGTGGTGCAGAACATAAGGGTGAATATCCCGTTTGCTGGGCATATATCCCAGGAAACGCGAGACTTTGACCCAGTGCTGGATAGATGTTGGCCCGCCGTCTGCGACGTCGGCCCAACATCAAAACAACACTGGGTCTACGTCTCGTGATTGCTTGGAATCATCGGAGTCCACTGGCTGTTATCCCTCCAAGCAAATTTTATGAAATGCGAAGAGGATAATGAGGGAAATAATAAACGCAATGCATTCAGGTGAATGTGAAGTCCACACAGCCTGGCAACATTAACCCTTGAAGCCCTGATTTTTTTCTATGAAAACTTTGGCGACGAAAGGGTTTATTTCGATTTGATATAATCATAAATGTCTTATTCAGCTTTTTCCGATTCATTTGAAGACCTATGTTATGGGTCTACGGCCATTAGAAATATTTTTACTCCTACAGACGTCAGATTCTGACGACTAAAGTCGATCCGCGCAGTGCAAGGGTTAACCCTTGTGCTGCTAGGGCCGCAGATATAGTTTCAAACCATATAAAATGTCACTAAAATTGATTAAATAGTTTGTGGCAAATGATCAGTTAATGAAATAATTTATTTCAGAGACGTATATTTTTCATAAAAAAAAAAGAAATATTTTTCATCATTTGAAGTTGGAAATTGTGTTAGCAATTCCAGCTTCAAATGATGAAAAATAAAAATAATCCATTGGCCGCACAAAGACATACTACTACTATCATCATCACGATCTAGCTTTTAAAACATTGGGATCCACCACATTGAGAGGGTGTAAAATCGGTCATTTATGCTACGTCCTACGTTTTGATACAACAAATTAAAAAAAAGATACTTCCACACTACAGTTTAGTATTCATGTGGGTATAATAACCTGAAGTGTACTTTTCATAATTCATTAAGTTGTTTGTGCATTGGTATGCTTCACGCTTTATACATGTAATAACAGCACATAGGTAGGCCTACTTCAGTTGTATGCATAAAGGTTATGTTTCAATATTTCTTTGCACTTTACAGACAATACACTTATTGCACGTGCACCATAAATAAAAAAAAGGTATACATAACCCCACTGAAATCAATATTCATAGATTATATATGTAAATGCAGTGCATGATATGACATCTAGTTGCTGAACTATAATACAATAATGATATTGTTTGGCATACTTTCACCAATATAACCCACATTAACTATTACCACCCAGATAATATTAGCAATGTAGATAAGCTGAGAAGTACATTGTATAGGGATTCATATTATGGCCAACGTGATTTATTTTGATTTGTATATAATACAATAAAGTGTCAATTATCATACCGATATTGTGACTGACACCGATGAAAATAGATGTTTACATTGTGCTGTATATATATCGTTGTGTAGTTAATTCATTGTGACAAAACCACAGTACGGCTACATGTATAAATTCAAACGGCAATTATAAGGGAAATAATTTCATTCACACAACCTCACGACAGTGATTATAAAAATCAAAGTGAGGTCTCAAGATTACATGTAAATTGAGTTCAATAAAAAAATTGTCTTTCTGCCTGCAAATTTGTATTTATCTATAACAGCTTAATAACAACATTTGTCTATAATAGTTGCAGTCGGAAAATCAAATTTTAAAGACTAAATAAAATAATTTAGAGCTTGTTTATAGATTTTCATTTTGATTTTCATTATACAGTATAGAAATATATACGCAAAGTGGTAATACGACCAAAAACAAAGGTGCAATCTAATGAATTGAACAATATAAATTCAACAAGTAATGCATCACATCATGTGAAGTATGAGATCAATTTATTGCTGCTCAGTAATTTGTGATAAAATTTACGGTGCAAACTAAATCAGAGCTCTGGTGTGAATGAAAGAAAAACTGAAGGCCTAATGTGAAGAAATATTATCTAAATTTATCACACATCTTCGCAAGCAAGTTATGCTATATCACACATCTAACATGGAAGTGTGTATTAACACAATACCAGATTAAATGTTGGTCCACCATCTTCAACATGCGAGTGAAATAACATTAACACAAGGCTCAACATTAAGATAGTGTGATGTAGTCAATATGTACAATATAGGTGAATATCGTGTGATATGCATAATTTTGTCTCAGCAAAGCAAACATGTAGTGGTAGTGGTTCTGACAGTGAGAACTGAAAAATGAAAGTACACAGGAACTTTAAAAATTATTTTTATATGATAAATGTGTTTAAGCTTTTTACAATATCCAAAAATGAATTTTGCCATTTCAGCTGTAGTGTGACAATTTGCAACACATTTGCGTTATAAGGATCCTTGTCAATTGTGCCGTCACTTAGTCAACAGGCTATATAAATACTCATATTAAATAATCATCATACGAAGTGAAATACAGCAGATGACTAGCCATAAGACTATGTGTCCGTGTTATGGTAATTAATACATGAAAATTAATTTGGATCTGTTTATTCGTCCTTGGAAATAGCAGCAATTGGCAAATACTACAACAAGACAGGATAACAACAGAAAACACACCCTTTAAAGTAAAACACCAGCATCTTATTGTGTGCCCAGCATTTATTATTAATAAAAATGATATTAATAACATATGCTGGACATATAATATAATTCATAACAAAATAACATGAACACAGCTCTGTACCAAAACATTAGACTTACAACAAACAATAATTGTTAAGTGAGACCATACCACAGGCCTGTGCATCATGCATGTCTGCAATACATGTACCTACTAAACTCTCATTAAAAATTGTGACTCCGGAGGAACATATTCATATCTCCATTGAAAAATCTAAAGCTGTCCCTTTGCTTGGAACAAAAGTGAGATGCTGAAATATTTGTTTGTGGTTTCGTCTGGTGGGTTAGGGGAAGATATAAACAACATTTGCATGGCAAAGAGAACTTGTTTAACCAGAATCATGTTAACAAGTTTGCATCGGACACATCTATAAAGTATTCCCACAAAGTTGACAAGGCACATAGGCCTACATGTATGAATATGACTGGTAATCAAGTAGCACAGTGTTATAAACCTAAAATCTGAGACACTTGATATAAGAAGGTAAGAATCAAGTAATAAAGTAGATAAAAAGGCAGTGTATCAATATACTACCAGCTTGAATTGATTATGTTCATTTAAAAAATTTTAAAAGTCCTTACGGTAATAATGCCCTAAATTTATTGTTATATTTATCATTGTAGCTGTAAATGTGGTGGTAAATTAATAACAAGAAATAGGCATGTTCACTGAATAAATAAAAATGTTACTACTAATTTACATAAATGAGCCAGTGTGATTGCATCATTTCGCTTCGTACCCAGCAATTAGGGTGTGATGAAACTAGCTTATGGCTTAGGTCATGGTGTCCTGTACGAGAGTCACAAAGTTTCGCTTATTGTTACCACTAAGTAATTCATTAATATATTTTAATAAAAATGTGTGAGATAACAAAGAATAGTGAATCTACAAATAATACAATACCAGTAAAAAATTAGTGGAAAATAATGTACAGCAAAATGAAATTCATATTACTGCAATAATAATAACTCAACGTTACCACGAGTACATGTAATTTCACTGAAGCCATATAAATAACTGTTAATGCATATACTTGTATACATACAGACTAATTTAGTTTTAACCACTCATTTCTAGCATAATATCGCAATTGGGGACAACAAAAGGAAATAAAAATCTATATTGAGCTTTAAATTCAATAAAAAATTGGTCTATGAATAGTGGATATTTCAGATATTGAAATGATTTCTTATAAAAATAAAATAACTAAAAATGTATATTCCTAATTGTACATATGATTGAGAAAAAATGCATAATAGGTACATAGTAAAATGTATTTCTCAGATTAAAAAATGAGTGACATAGATGCAATGATAAGAGGTAACTGATATTCAATCGCTGGTCACGGGTGCTTTTGATTCAGGTATTAGTGATTGACATGTTGAAGTAACATCAGGATACAACACAACTTGTTCTCAAGCTGTAGTAATTACTACCTAACTTGGTATAAACATGATCATCAATAATAGCTGGTCAACAAACAGAAATTTTAATAGACTTGAAATTATGCATGAAGATGATGACAGACAATTTGCAATTATTTGAAAATATTAAAAGATTTAATAACAATTCACAGATTGAAAAAGATTAATATGTATTTTTTTATGTATTTGCGTTCACAAGTTAATATAAATGTTGTAAATTGTTATGAATCAACTATTTTGATTTTTTTTACTGTTGAATTTACATGTGGCCTGGTAATTAGTTGCATGCATAACAAATTTGTTTGGGGTAACATGAATAATTTGGAAAACTAATTTGTTCACAAAGTAAAATCAGGACTCCAAAATATGTTCCTTCAGTTACATATATTTTGATTTCCCTTCAACATCAACTAACTTATCCCAGAGCTGATCACGAAAAAAATGTGACTATCTGCACGAAATGAGTCGCATGTCGGCTCCGTACAAGTTGAGAAAATGGGCAATATGCATGATATGGGCTAATAATGGAGATTTTGTTTTTTTTTGTCAAATTTTGATGCTTTAAAGCTTAGAATTATAATTTTAAAGCCAGAAATGTGTTCTACGCCCCAATATTAGTCAGAAATGACATATCACATGATTGTGATTATATCATATTTTTTGTTAATTTGTTTTAAAAATGGCCGCTGGCTGCCATCTTAGATTTTACCCATTTTTTAAAAAAGGCTTGAAGTTAACCAAAATCAATCCGGCAGATTCTGAAAGTAGACATCCTGGGCTATAAAAATCAATCGTTCAAAACTATATATACAAAATTTCCAGGTTTGGTGAAAAATCCTGTAGGGCCATAAGGAACTATTTTTTAATACTATAAAAAGCTTACAATAAATTTTTTGCCATGACTTTAAAGCCAATTTTCTCCATTTTCATTTTTGGAAATATTGACCTATTCAAGTCCCTAAAATAGTCATAACACCGCTCCGAATCAACATAATTTCATGTTCTTGGTGTCATATTAAAGATCTAGCTCTGTGATATCCAATGGTACCATTAACTCCATATTTTATTTTTCCGACATGAGACTCCTTATGTGCAGATGGGTCACACATTGAATTTAGACATTTTAGGTGTATCTGTGTAAAACTTCAAACCATTACATTCAGGAACAATTATAATGAGAGTTGCAATACTAAAATATATCTGCATTTCATAATTTCGGAACCAATTTATAGCTACATGCATAACCAATTTTTTTTTCTCATTGTATTTTCTGATGCTACCTATTTTAGAGCAGCGATACTTCAAACAGTTTTTTGTAGAGAAATTAATGTATAATAAACAGAAAGAAATGGAAAAAATTATCACAAATCATTGAAGAGGAAGGAGACCTGCCATATAGAAATGTTATACAATTAGTACGATGACCGGACCGAGTTTGAATGAGATGGTAGGCCTAGAACAATGTAGTAATTGGCTATAGTCATTTTATGGTACTGCAGTGAATACCAATTTCTAGCCAAACATTACTTCATTCAGGCCTTCATTCTTTAACATATCATAATTATTTTTCTAATAAAGAGATTTTTCACTCCATTAAAAAAAGATATTGATAGAAAAATTGCCTTACATGTGGAAAAAATATCAAGGGAGAAATCCAATGTCTAAAATATTTTAATCAGTGAAAAATTATGACAATAAACTTTTAAAATTCTAAACATCGTTAAGATTATCTATAAGTTGTTATGATATACATGTATAACACAAAGCATAAATAACTCTAAATAAAAATGTTGCAATTATGTACTCTCATTCAACAAAGATATAGAAACCTGAAGTTTTTTGAAATAAAATATATTATTTTGTCCTTTAAAGCTATTGCATTGTTTCAATGTGTCGTGTTTGCTAGGCAGTTTAGTGGCTCACACAACACATTAGCTCTAAAGGGACAATATGCAGAATAACAACATGATACTTATATCAAAGCAGTATGATGACTGAAAAAAAATTAGTAGGAATGTGGTATAATTTTTGCCATTTGTCCTTTACCAAGTTCTGGCCGTGAGCCAAACCATGACATCTTCCATTCCAGCATATCATGGATTAATTTCTGTTCATCTCTGTTAAAGTGCAGAAGCATGGACAAAGCCTTTATAAGATGGATGGCCTGCAATTAAAATGATAACATGTTATTCACTGATGAAATATTTTAAGGAATGGAAATGATGTAGAAGCTTCATACAATTAAATGGTTAACATTCTTCAATTTTACGAAAGTGTTGAACAGCATCAACAATGAAGTGCACTTATATCAATCACTTTATTATTAAACAAGGCTGTATACATGGCATGCTGTCATATCGGATTAGGTGATCAGAAGTTAAATTAAAATCTTTTTTAAATGTTTTAACCTGACTTCTTAGATTAGCATTTTTCACCAAAATAACCCAGCAAACACGAGGCATCGGCCCAATGTTGAGCCAGTGTTGGCACATCATCTATGACGCTGGCCCAACATTGGGTCATTAACTCGTGCTTGTTCAGAAAAAAAAACCCAAATGACAAAAACCCCAGAAAAGTGGATAGCCTTACCTCTGATTCCCGACTTAGGATAAATTTTAACACAACATGTTTGACATATGGTAAATTGATATCATCGCCATCCGCATTTTCGTTGATTGTGAATGACAATGATGAAGTGCTGTACTGTGGAAAACCGCCTTTGCCTTTTGGCACAACTAGTCTGTCAAGGGGGGCCAGCCCCACACTATTATCACACTGTCTGGGGTGTAACCCTGATTTGACAGTACTTGTTGTAGTCCTAGATAAGTTGTGTATTTGCGAAGATGACACAGGTAAGGCGGCTGGTTGTGACGCGTGATGATCGTGAACTAGAGCGGTTCCACCTGACAGTGCTGCTCGTGCGGCTGGCGAATCACCTACAGAATCCATTGGGTGCATAATGCTACTGTTACCATGTACGGGCTCATCATTAGGAAGAGATTGCACTTTTAGCTCTTTCTGCAGTGTTTTCCTTAAATCTCCTATTCTTTGTTGTTGTGACTTGATCATCTAAAATTAATAAATAAAGCAACACTATATCAATCCCTGAATTAGAGAATAAGCCCTCATTTAATTAGTGGAGAGAAATCTTAATTTGCAAAGTTATTTTGTAAAAAAATCCATCACTATATCAATGTGGTGAATATATCTAACAGTTTTCACAATTATTGGCACATGACAAAGTTTGACATAAACAATTTAGTGAAAGCTATTCATAATAGAAATTTCTTAAGACTCACCCTATTTTTTTCAGATATTTGATCTTCCAGTTGGGTAAGGAGTTGTGTGAGGCGGCTGATCTCATCAGTCTCCGCTTTAATTTCTTGGACCTGGTTCAGAGAATATCAAATCAAATCTATATTGGTAACTCTTATCCTGCTAATTTATTTAATTTAAATCTTTACCCACTTAAAGTTTTCAAGTGGATGAAAATTACTCATATTTGTTTAATTTAAGACCAAACATTCGCAAATATAAACACTTATTTTATTCCCAATAACAGTGATTTAATCGACTAATGAAACAGATTAACAAGAATCCTGCAGTTCTGAACATTATTGAGAGTAATATTTTTGCATTAGACTGAAGCTGATATTTATATTAAGAAATGGACCATGTAAAATTGTAATCAAAACAAATATATTTTCCGCCAATACAGCCTAGCAGATACTATGTTAAGCCAATGTTGGCTTAAGGCTGGTACAGCGTCGTATGAAGTAGACCAGCAGTGATACAATCTTGACACTGTGTGCAGATGTGTACTGGTAGCTTCAAATCACCGTACCAAATAGCGATATTCTTCTAAAGATACGACTTTTTGAAATTAGCTGTTCATAGACTGCGTCACGTCTGCAGATGTCTGCCGGCCCTGCACTGACAAGATACGACTTTTTATGTTTCCAAATCGTTGGGACGCATATCAGATTATATTTGCTGAAAAAAGCTTTCTGGTGATATAACTATTTTTACTGTATCCCTTGGCGTTACAAGGTGCATTACACTACTAATTAGCAGGGGATGTCAGCGTTGTCCGTGTGTCTGCTAGTTGTGATAAACATCCCACTTCAAATACCTAACTTATTAAATTATGGTCGCACGGACATGTAATAAATATCACCAGAAGACTTATTCAATGCTGAAAATAATTATATAAATTAGATGATAATAGCGCCTAAACTCGCAAAGATATTGATTTGAAAAATAGGACAGGGTATAGCAGTCTATCATAAATGAAAATAAACGTAAACGGGGTACGCAGCCACGAGACGCCAAGCCGATGACGCCATTGATGACGATGGCCCATAATTAGAACAACACCGCACCAACATCTCGTGCCGACCATATTCACAGCCACGTGCATTACAGTGCCTCAGAGTGTAATACACGTGAAGATAATATCTGTGCTAGTGCGCGAGTTGTCCGTATTGTCTGTTTAACTCCAATCTTGGTGAACATAGAAGACGCCCGCCTCGTCTGTTTGCCATTGAATATTGCATTGAGAATAAAGTGTACATACATAACATTTGTTTTTAATTTTTTATTTAGCACTGTATTATCGATCAATCCTAGAGTTTCGGGTTGAGTTAGAGTGTAATGCGTGTGACACATTAACAGAACCATAGCGTGCACAGTGTCAGCCTTGATCTCTCACAGCTCTTTTCACACCTGATGTCGGCACTTGGATTAAGTAGGCTCTACTAGGCTGTACGTTGTGTCAAAATGACGGCAGCTCGTCAGCATTGCTTACAGCACAAGTGATGACTGCATGGTCATTGCACTGACTCAGTGATCATTGAGTCATACAGATTGATCAGCGTTTCAGCCATAAATATCGCGCCGCTGTTAAATATCATCCACGCGCTCTAAGATAAAAAAAAGTAGCGCGGTATTGTCCAATGATCTCAGTGCACATATCTAATAAACCAGCCCCTACTGCGCCTCCCTACCTGACATGTTTTTAGGGATAATAAGGTACATTGTCTTGCTGGCCCAGAATAAAAAATTAGGACTCAGTATAACTTTTGACGGGTCGACATCAATTAAGAGTAGCTGTCACAGTCAGTGTCACATGTTTTATACTGCAAAGCATAGGCCTATATTGAAATGTGGAAAAAACATTGCCTCAATTCTTATGAAAACACAAGCCACTTACAGTTCTTTTAAATTACGTGTTACCATTAGAACCGGCAATTAACACAGGCTGTCAACTGCGCTCATCAGACTGTCACAACAATAATGGATGTGTTTAAAGGGTGCTGTCATCATCATTAAATTCGGCCCATTTTACATTTACAGAGGGGACTACTGTACTGTACAAGCAAAAAAAAAATTCACTTTTGTTTTGTGGTGTCTTCCTATTTGCGCTTGAAATATAGCTAACTGACTGATTTTGTAATATAATGGCTTTTAATATCAGTTTTTCATCACATGATTTTTTGAAGAAAAAACGTGCCAGATATTACTCAGTGGGAAACCACACATGCTGCAAATTTTATGCAGCAGTGTAAGGGTTAATATTTCACCATCCTTTGTTCTTTTTCCATGTCAAATCGTCGCAATGAAAAAGTTAACTTATATATAACGGGCATTGCTATGTGTTTCTGTATAACCGCGTGCATTGATTCACAATAACCACTGGGCCAACACTAGCCCACCTATCTGGCACGGTTAACCCGATATCAGGCCAATCGAGTTAACTAATAGCTGATTTACGGTCATTTTGAATTCGATATAAATTAGTCAAAAACTTAGGGTGCATTTTCCCCTGAAACCTCAAATTTTGTTTTATAGTAATGGACTAACATCTAGCACAGTTTGCAAAATATTGGCCATGTGAAAGTAAATAATGGCCGATAGGGGGCCATTTTGAATTTGATCGAGTCAGAATTTTTCAAGATACATCCTCAGCTGAAATCTCACATTTCATTCTATAGTAATCGTCTAGCTATCTAGCACGGTTTACCAAATATCGGCCATGTGAAAGTGAATAATGGCTTAAAGGCGGCCATTTTGAATTTGATCAAGTCGAAATTTTCCAAGATGCATCCTCAGCTGAAATCTCACATTTCATTCTATAGTAATGGTCTAGCCATCTAGCACGGTTTACCAAAAACCGGCTATGTGAAAGTGAATAATGGCCGATAGGCGGCCATTTTGAATTTGATCAAGTCAATTTTTTTCAAGATGTATTATCTCTTGTAATCTCACATTTTGTTTTTTAGTAATAGTCCAGCTATCTAACACGGTTTACCAAATATCAGCAATGTGAAAGTAAATAGTGGCGATATTTACCTGATATCAGGCCTATCGAGGTAAGTAATCAGGTAATGGTCTAGCCATCTAGCACGGTTTACCAAATATCAGCCATGTAAAAATGAATAATGGCCGAAAAGGCGGCCATTTTAAATTTGATCAAGTCAAATTTTTTCAAGATGCATCCTCATCTGAAATCTCACATTTCGATTTATAGTAATGGTCCAGCCATCTAGCACGGTTGACCAAATATCGGCCATGTGAAAGTGAGTAATGGCCGATATTTGGCCATTTTGAATTTTATCGAGTCAATTTTTTTCAAGAAGCATCCTCTCCTGAAATCACACATTTTGTTTTATAGTAATGGTCTAGCCATCTAGCACGGCTTACCAAATAACGGCCATGTGAAAGTGAATAATGGCCGATTGGCGGCCATTTTGAACTTGGACAAGTTGAATTTTTTCAAAATGCATCCTCTCCTGAAACCTTACAATTTGTTTTATAGTAATGGTGTAGATATCTTGAGTGGTTTTCATGATATTCCACAATATCAGGCCTGTCGAGGTGAATAATGGCCGATAGGCGGCCATTTTTAATTTTATCAACTTGAAATTTTTCAAGATGCATCCTCTCCTGAAACCTCACAATTTGTTTTATAGTAATGGTGTAGCTATTTTGAGCGGTTTTCATGATATTCCGCAAAATCTTCCAGTCGGATTTACCAATGTTATAAATTAGGTCAAAGTGCTGTGTCAACTTCCAGGTCAAGGTCCAAAAAACCTGAAAAGGCACAACTAGGGACCTTAGAGAACATGTATGTGCAATATGACTGTCATCGGCCCAGTACTTTTCGAGATCTGCTCCGGAAACGAAGTGCGCGTCAAAACGTCTAAATAGGTCATAGTTCTGAACCAGAAGTAGGTCAAAGGTCAAATACCCCAAAAGGCACAACTAGACCCCCTAGGGGTGTTGTGTGTGAAATTTGAAGACAATCGGACAAGTACTTTCAGAGATATGCTCCGGAAACGAATTGTTTACGGACGGCCCAACGCCGTAACATCATCATTTTCTCCTCTGCGACCTTGCGTATTGAATTCAGTTAAAAAATATTTTAACCTGTCCATTAGCCACCTGGAAGTAACCCACATACCAAAAATTGTTATCCTAGCTTATTTTCTTACAAAGTTATAGGCAAAAAAAGAGGCAAAAAAAAACGGAGGTAGAATCCATAGCTCCCTCCGTCTCCCCTACGGTGACGGCGGGAGCTAAAAATTGATCATTTCATCAATATTGGCACAAAGGAAGTCTGTAATATATCAATCTTGAATAGTTTGAGCTGAAAAGAACAAATATATATCCTGAATCCTGATATATTTACAATTTAAATAGATTTTGTTCACAGTCAGAAGTGAGAGGGTGGCGAGTCCTCACTTATTACATAATCACAGTTAGCCTGGAGCCGGGTGTGTATCATGTGTATATACTGACATACACAGCCACAATCAACAACACAGTAGCTGCTTACATTACAAGTATGCAGATACTGCCTTTGGAGTTTATAGTAGTATCAACTCACTCACGGAAAGTGTGATGGCCCTTCAGTATAATGACTGACCCAGATATCGAGCATGAAATTGGTCGAGATGACTTTCTCCACCAATGATGAGCCTGAGATCTAGTTCAGCCTCATTGACATTGCACTGTATCAATGTTACGTGTCTGTCGTCCATGTTGAAATATCCAGAGATGTGAGTGACCTAGATGTTCTGTGTGTGATTGGTCAGAGAAGGCCATCTCGTCCAATGGTTTGACTAAGATGTAGATTAACAGCACTAAGAATTTTTTTTCCACAATATTGGCTGTGGCGCTAGATGCTATTAAGACTAAGGGTTAGATTTTCAAAGGCAAGATATATCATTGCAAAATATTGCATCTATATCATAAAATATTTGCTTTGGAGAGTAGAACATCTGCTAGCTTCCCCCAGTTTCAGACTCTCATTGTGGCAATTTCTTAAGATTATATTGGACTAGTTTGATCCCTAGGTAAGCAATGTGTTCAGTAAAATCTATTGGCTATCTACAGGGTATAAACTGATGGCTCAACCCACAGCTCAAAAATTGGAGACCACTAACTGTCGTAAAATTGACAACGGAAATCCTAATAACTCGGCAAATACAGATATTTATGCTTATTCAGAAACAACGTTTGGTCTGCATACTGTAGGCTATGGAATGACAGAAAACTGAACCTATGCGTTTTGCCGTATTTGGACACAAAAAAAACAGTGCTCAGAATCCGTTTTGTGAACCATAATAAAACATGATTGGAATGAGTTCCAATAATGTAAAAACGACCATAGTCATGCTTAGCAGGCAAATGGTTTATTTATATTTTTTGTCATTTGATACCAGCTTCAAATGAATGAAAAATAGAGACAAACAATTCAGCAGCACAAGGGTTAACTCTTGTGCTGCACAGACCATATGAAATTATATAAAGCTATATAAAAACATGGAAAACTATTTGTACAATTAAAATCATTGAAAATTGAATTTTTTTATATAATGCTATGTTGCAGATATCGGAAAATTCATTATTTAGTCCTATTTCATTTAAAGTACGAGTAAGCTGAAGAAGCCTTAACCATAAAAGCACAGAAATACTTTTATATAAACCAACCATTATTTGAAATCATCATCCGCTTCATTCGAATACCTATGTTATGGGTCTATGGACATTATAATTTTTTTTTTTTCGGGGCGGGGAATCTGAGCTCTAGACGTCAGATTCTGACATCTGAAGTCGGTCCCCATGCTGAACGAGTTAAACTAGAGCGCTGACGCTAACGATATCCCCCGTCATTAATTAAAGTCGATAATGGCCTCAAAGTCGAAGATTAAAAATTAGCTGAAAGGTCATAACCCCCAAACATGGACATCTACACCCCCTAAGGGATGTGAGTGTGCGATATGAAAACAATCCACCAACAGCTTTCCGAGATATAGTCCAGAAACTGAACTTATCATCTGCCATCAATTAAAGTCAACAATGGCCTTAAAATCAAAGGTAAAAAATTAGGTCGTAGGTCACAACTCCCAAAAGGCACATCTACACCCCCTGATGGATGTGTGTATGCAATATGAAAACAATAGAGCAAAAGCTTTCCGATATATCGTCTGGAAACTGAACTTATCATCTGCCATCGTTTAAAGTCTATAATGACCTCGAAATCGAAGGTCAAAAATTAAGGTCAAAAGTCATAACCATCAAAAGGTACATCTACACCACGTAAGGGATGTGTGTGTGCAGTATGAAAATAATCCGGCAAACGCTTTCCGAGATATCGTCCGAAACTGAACTTATAATCCGCCATCAATTAAAGTTAATAATCTCCTCAAAATCAAAGGTAAAAAATTAGGTCAAAGGTCATAGCCCCCACAAGGCACATCGAAGGGATGTGTGTATGCAATATGAAAACAATCTGGCTAATGGTTTCGAGATATCGTTCGTGACGAAACACGTACGCACAGACACACATACGAACGGCTAGAATGGTGATGACAAAATCCCCCGCCCCTACTTTGTGAGCGGGGGATAAAAAGGTAAAGGTGTGTGTTCTGTCATCAGGACTAAAAACCTATCAGCTCACTTTACATTTTACCCCCTATTCACTAGTGAGGAGCCTGTAGACAGATATTTGGGGATGGAAACTCATGAATGATATTGTCATCTTTGTCTAACCAAGTACTCATTTACACCTCAACAGCATTTCTGTATCAGGTCAGGATTGAACCCGCATGTCAGCCAGCAGCTATAGAAAAGCACCACGATCTACCAATGCTCTATGTACCTTACATTTATTTCATTTAATCCCTAAACCGCCAGTACCGATTATATTCGTTTTTAACACGTTTGAACATGTTGACAATAAAACGTGACATCAATCAGCAAGATTTGAAAATAGTAGACCTCCATATTGCCAAATCTAAATATATTTTCACTCACTTGAAATTGTGAATCGCGTCAGCGAGACACAACTTCATGTGGGTGAAAATTCAAATGGAATAATTTGGGGGTTAAGGGTTAAAGTTGTCACTAGCCTCAACAAATTTCGCTCTTAAATCAAAGTACAATTCAACTAGCACACGGGATATTGATATGTGTACCATGTGCGACTTGAGGTGCATCTGTAATCTGTATTCCTAATACAAAAACTTATTTAAAATTCTGAAAAATATAATGGGCGTAATCCTGAACAAGAGCACACTCGATAATAGCCCGCCGCCGAATTATGATAAAGAAAGTAAAGTCGAATGTCATCACGTAAATAACAACGCAAGATATAAATGGTATGTTAAACTAGCCGCTTTTCAAGTTATCGCGCCCACAAGGTCAAATTATGGACGTAAAATAAATGTGAAAAATCGCAATAAGTCGACCATTTTGATTTTTTTACCGGCCATTATTGAGCTTGTCCAAGAACTGCTTATTAGTAACATGCATAACAAACTTGAAGAGGATACTTGTGAAAATGTTGAAGTTATCGTGCCTACAAGGTCAAATTATTGACGTAAAATGAGAAAAATCGCAATAAATCGGCCATTTTGAATTTTTTTTCAGCCATTATTGAACTTGTCCAAGAACTACTTATTAGTAGCATGCATAACAAATTTGAAGAGGATATGTGAAAAACTTTTCAAGTTATCGCGCCCACAAGGTCAAATTATTGACGTAAAATGAGAAAAATCACAATAAATCGGCCATTTTTTTTTTTTTTTCAGCCATTATTGAACTTGTCCAAGAACTACTTATAAGTAACATACATAACAAATTTGAAGAGAATATGTGAAAAACTTTTCAAGTTATCGCGCCCACAGGGTCAAATTATTGACGTAAAATGAGAAAAATCGCAATAAATCGGCCATTTTTTTTTTTTTTTCGGCCATTATTGAACTTGTCCAAGCACTACTTATTAGTAACATGCATAACCAATTTGAAGAGGATATGTGAAAAACTTTTCAACTTATCGCGCCCACAAGGTCAAATAATTGACGTAAAATGTGAAAAATCGCAATAAATCGGCCATTTTTTTTTTTTTTTCGGCCATTATTGAACTTGTCCGAGAACTGGTCATTAGTAACATGCATAACAAATTTGAAAAGGATATGTGAAAAACTTTTCAAGTTATCGCGCCCACAAGGTCAAATTATTGACGTAAAAGGTGAAAAATCGCAATAAGTCGGCCATTTTGAATTTTTTTTCAGCCATTATTGAACTTGTCCGAGAAGTGGTCATTAGTAACATGCAAAACAAATTTGGGAAGGAAACATGAAAAACCTCTCAAGTTATCGCGCCCACAAGTAAATGTTAACGCCGACGCCGACGCCGACGCCGACGCTGACGCCGACGCCGACGCCGACGCCGACGCCGACGACGCCGAACTTCAATTGCAATAGCCCACCTTTTTTAATTAAAATTAAAAGGCGGGCTAAAAATATGGCGGCGGTGGCCGGACAGACAGACAGATAGCACTGCAGACAACCTGTCATGCCAAAGGGGTAAAAAAAATTGAAATACTTTATCTTTGTGTTGTTCCACTTGTCCATGGAGATCAGACAGTGTATTCTGCAGATCTGCCGCTTTCGTTTTCTCTTGTTCGATAGATTGGATGTACTTTTTTTCCCGTTGTGCCCACTCTCCACTCGCTTCCTCATGTTGGTGTTGTAGTTGCCTTTTACTGGCCTCGACTTCTTGTGACAACTGAGCATTGCGCAGGAGAAGCTCATCTTTTTCTGTAGCAGTAACATAAGTATTAGATTTGTGCCTGCATAAACAGACTGCCACTTTGGGATTAACCCTTTAAGCCCCCTATTCGCATTTATGCGTCACATAGCATATTTTGAATAAAACGTGTTGAAAATGGTACAATTCATCAATTCATCATTAATTTCAGATATTACACTTCCGCAATTCTGAACTCAAAGCAAATGAAAATGAGAGGAAATACGTGGGTTTTAGGAGAGTTAAAGTCACATATTTCCGCTGTTTACAAAGTGAGAGATACATCCCTTTAACCATTTAAGCGCTCACGATGCATTAAACCGTCACATGACTGAAAACAACCTTATTTTCTTAGAGCTCGGGGTTTAGAACGAAAACTGGTTTACCAATACATAGCAATTTTCTTTAATTTTTAAACCACATCAAATCATCTTCATCCACTACAAGTCCAGAATTGCGGCAGCAATTCGCGGCTTGTAGTGGATGAAGATGACAATGGTAAATTCAGGCTTGAAAGGGTTAATCACAAGGTGACAACATAACACTGCATAGTACTCATTTTTTTTACATGTACAGTAGTTATCCGTTATAGTACGAATCATTACTACACGAATCGGATATAACACGATGCCACCATGGAACGAAAAATTTTGCAAAAGCAAACTCACCTTTGACACAGAATTGGAATTCTTGTGAAAGCTTTTCTAATGTTGTTTGGTACTCTGTAAGTTTAGCCTGTGAGCTTTCACCTGTGCTTTCCAAGTCAGTAACCTGCATTATTATGAAAAAGAAAAAAAAATCATCAAATACCAGGTAATCATTACTAATATATACACAATACCGAGAGATATCATAATAGCAGCAGAAACACACTTGCCAAATATGTACATTGTGTGAATGTATTTTGAAGGAGTTGAAAAAACATCTGACTTTCTATTTTTATTGGGTAACTCTTTGCCTGCTGATCATGACAACAGTCTTTTTTAATCTGATATAAATCACAGATATTGGGAATGAAATGTTTGGAAACAAATTGAACAAAAATGAGTATTTTTCACTCACTTGAAGTTGTGGGTCGCGGTAGTGAGACACAACTTCAAGTGGGTAAAAATTTAAAGCAGGATAAAGGCTAACAAAAAAACATTTGTTACAATCATATGATATGATATGTAACTAGAATTCAATGGTGACACATGATATGGCATGTTATTTGAAGATAAAGTGTCTATTTCACCTTTGCTTGCAGCAGAGCTAGCTGATTGTTACACTGATATGATATATGTTATTTGAAGATAAAATATCTATTTCACCTTGGCTTGCAGCAGAGTTAGTTGATTGTTACACTGGTCTAGCTGATTACTGGCTTGTTGCCAATCATACTCCTTCTCTTCAAGCTTTCCCTACAAGCATAGAAACTTTCTTTCAGCGCACAGAACGAAATTATATCAATTTTTTTGTACAATAAAGTTGGCGAGCGAGATAAGATGCATTCATTTATTCTACTATATAATATACCCTACAAAATTACACATAAATTTATAAAATAAATATACTGTTGAAATAAAAGTCTACTTTATATATAATCTACATATATTTTGGTGACAAATGTTTTGTAAGGTATGGTATGGTATCGTTTATTTGACTGACATGTACATTAATCACATATTAATGACATATTTAATAAAGAAAATACAAAAATACCCAGCCCTCTGGCTTATAAGTCAGTTTAAATTATCATTAAAAAAATTACATATACTGTTAAGAGTGATGTGAGCGATTACTCTCCAAATAAAAATTCTTGACGTGTCTTCCATGCCTTGTATATAGTTATGACATTGCAACATAATTAGAAGACATTTTCTTGTTTCAATGTGGGGCTTTTTCATTTTAATATTTTGACAAAATAAAAAATCAAGATTTAAAGATCACAATTGATTTTTAAAGGGATTTTAATAAATGTTATAATTTTGATGACAAATACAATCGATTTCGATGACAAATAGGACGTCATAACCCCCAGCCCCCCACCCCTGTGGTTGGGTGGGGGATGAAAAGTATGTATGTATTGGACAAAGGTTGAAACTGTGAAAATATATGAGGGAGTAATAATATCAAATATATGCCAATAGGCCAGTTACAATGAACCATGAAAACCTGGGCAATGTACAACTGTGGTGAAGGTGTTGACCTTGAGTTTTGTAACTTGATCCTCAAGCTCTGTGATTTGCTTTTCCATGTCAATTTCTTTACTTAGCCAGTCATCCTCACCCGATTGCAGCTGAGTCTAAAATCCAAAAACATAGCAGTAAAGTACAAGTTGTTATATATTCAGAAGACATATCTGGAAAACAATTGAAAGCAGTTGAGATAAGCAGCAATAAGAGGCAAGACTATACTGAAATCAACCCAGAAAATACCCATACAATTGATACCAAGCAGTGCCTAGAAATGTGTTTTGTAAATATATCAATACATTAGGAAAATTAATTCCAATACATATTGTCCTTTCGATTTTACACAACATCTGTGTGAAAACCTGACAAACAAATAGTTTAACAGTAGATAATTTTTGCTTTTAAAATAACTTTTAAAATGGAAATTTGCAAAAAATTCCTTACTATTCTTTGCTGAAACATTAGCTTATCACTATCTCTGCACTTCACCATATTTTCCAGTTTTGCATGTGCAGTCTCAAGATCTTCTTCTCTGTTCTTTGCATCTTCACTATATCTTTGTAATTGAATTTCCATGTCTTTTTTCTGTTAAAGTAAAAATAAGGAAACTAAAAAAAGTACTTTGAAAAAGAACACAAAATCAGTTGCTAAGACTATCATTTTAAGCTTACTTGTTGCCAAAAGTTGATCAGATCAGTTTTCAATATACAGTATCTACCAAATTAACTGACTAAAGGTTAACTCCTTCCCTAGATATACTAACAAAGCAACAACACAAACACAGTTATACTTTTATTGCTTTTAAATCAAATGGGTAATGATATAGGAATCAAAATGTTATCAAATAAATTGACCAATATGACTATATGACAATATTGACAATATAAAGAAAAGAGTATTTTATTATTTGAAAAACCAAAAACTGGACAGGTCAGCCGATAAACAACTGTGACTAGGGAGAAAAGAAACACTGTGAAAAAAATATAGTGTGGCTAAGGAATAACAAATTTTTACCTGTTTATCCATTTTCTTATCCCCATCCTTCAATGAAGACTGTAGTTGCTCTACCGATTTTTCTGACACATGTAACTGGCTTTGTAAATCAGTTCCCTAAAAACAAAAAAATCATGTTTTTTCTCAAACATCAAAATATGAGGCAAAAATAACATGGTTTACAAAATTTAATGTTTGTTTCACATTGCTGGGAATTACCCTACTTATGTGTGTGGGCTGTTGCCATGCATACAGGTGAACAGGCTCTCATGCTGTGGCAGGTGTGGGGCATACACACTCAAAGCAACATAGAGCATAATAGCTATATAATACTTACATGATCATGACGATATGCTCAATGCTAACTATACTGACAATACAATCCCGCAGTGTTTTCACTGAGTGCTGGATAGCATAAAGTGAAAACTGTAGTATATAGGCCGGCCTTTATGCTTACAGGAGTCCGAGTGATCACCTCCTTGAGTGTGGGAGCCTGTACTGTACGAGAGTACATGTTGTCAGGGAGTTGTCAGTATACAGTTATCCATTGTTAAACTATTACTAGCCAGCACTGTTGAGAGTGTATCATCAGTATACATGTAGCTAGCGTTTGTGTACAATAATTGCCGAGGACAATGTTGAATATCGTATGGCATGCTCTATGCTGTGAGCGTGAATAGTATATGGCTGCCAGCAGTTGTCATCCACAGTGCTATATACTATTCCAGCGAGTGTATTGTGACTTTAGCATTGAGTGTGAAAAGTGGCTCCAAGTCGCATGCATGCAGAGCCGCTCCAGCTGTAGTCATGACAGCAGGCTCGCATAAGTAGAGGAATTCCTAGCAGTTTCGAAGAAAATTAAATTCTGTATACATATTATTTTCTAGTCCTATATACTTTAGCGACTTTCGTGATTGAGCATATTATCTCTATTATTTATCACATTTTATGGCCAAGGCTTATATGGTCGCTAACTACTTGGCTATTGATTTGCTAGTTTATGGGATCTAAATTTACCTGGGATTTATCTCGAAAAATATTATGGAACCAATTTAATGTGGCTTACAATAGTTTGCAGCATATCAAACGTTTTGGTGCCAAGTTTTCTAGACCAGCTAATCCTGTCTGTCCTCCAAACCACATGTCCAGCATTCTGCAATGCTTGTGGATGACAGACATTTTTTGTATGTCAAAGACTGGAGCATAGTATCTAAGGATTTGACCCTCTAAACATTACGCGCATTTTACCACAGAGTCTGTATTTTCTTAATTCTACGGTAGATAGGATAGTATTAACAAGGACAGAGCCATAATCAGTCGGGGTAGGCGTGATCACACCATGATCACACTTAATTCATTGCTGCTCCGCATTTACGGTAGATTATGCAGGATTTGAGATATAGCATTCACAATAAAACTCAGATGATCAATCAGATAGATCAATATAATGGAATCAATGAAGCAGATCAATACCATTTGAAAGTTAATGAGTAAGCTGAAAGCAGGTCAGTCGTTTCTCATTGGCCCCACTCCTTGGGAAATTAACCATGCTGTGCCTGCAGGTGGGAATACTAGCTGTGCTCAACAAATTGGGTTGATCCACCTATTTAAAGGACACCTTAATACCGAAAGTAGCTTAATATCTCCTGTTATTTTCTGTGAGCGTGGGTCAAGGTGGCAAGTGGCAGTTATCTAAAGAAACAAACCTGTCTTTGCAGTTCTTTGATTAGATTTTCTGCTTCCGTTTGGGCATGAGCAAATTCCTTAGCATCTTCAGATATTTTCTCATTCAAGTTAGCAATCTAAATAGTACAAATACAAAAAAAAATTGATAAAAAGCATCAGCTTTTAAGATTACACTCGTATCCCATTATAATAAAATAGAAAATTGTAATATTTTTTTTTATGAATAGTGAATGATCATGATAATTTTTAAAAGTTGGCCACTTTTACCAGTGTCCCAGCATGGGA
Source organism: Flabesymbios commensalis (assembly GCA_964017125.1). Taxonomy (NCBI): domain Eukaryota; kingdom Metazoa; phylum Annelida; class Polychaeta; order Terebellida; family Flabelligeridae; genus Flabesymbios; species Flabesymbios commensalis. The sequence goes on along the minus strand of OZ024905.1, from coordinate 66,427,091 downwards.
TAACAAAAAAGATGATGTTACAAACATCTTCATGTCTCCATTATTATAGTTGATAGTCTTGTAAAATATTTGAAAAGTCTTTATCAAACATTAGCAATACATACCTGTCGTTCTAAATGAGAAATTTTATCACTCCAACTGGTTTTGACCTGGAGGAGCTGTTCCCGTGCTTCATTCAATTTTTTTTCAAGTTGCTCTCGCTAAAACAATAAGTAACCAGAGTCAATGACACAGAAGCTCATCATTAATTAGGGCATGAATTAATTACGAATTAAAATTTCTGAATCCGTCAGGAAGTTTTATACACAGGCACAAGCTCTTTCAAACAAAACAAAAAAATTGGAATGGGATAAGAATTGAGGGAGGAGAAGCATTTTTTGTGAATTGTGGAATTAGGTCATAAATTAATTATCTAATAAAATTTCTGAAATCTGTGAGTATGTTTTAAGCAGATGCACAAGCTCTTACAAACAAACCAAACAAAATTAAAATCGGATAAGAATTAAGGGAGGAGAACATTTTTTGTGAATTATGGACAGTGTCCTAATTAGGTATTAATTAGGTCATAAGTTAATTATTACATGTAATTACAATTTCTGAAATTTGAGAGGAAGTTTTATGTACAGGCATGAGCTCTTTCAAACATAGCAAACAAAATTAAATTGGATGAGAATTGAGGGAGAAGCATTTCTTGTGAATTGTGGAAAAAAGTCCTAATTAGGTTTTAATTAGGTCATAAGGTAAATAATAATTAAAATTTCTAAAATCTGTGAGGACGTTTTATGCACAGGCACGAGCTCTTTCCAACAAACCAAACAAAATTGAAATCGGATAAAAATTGAGGGAGGAGCATTTATTGTGAATTGTGGCCAAAGTGTCCTAATTAGGTCTTAATTAGATATATAAGTTAGATATTAATTACAATTTTTGAGATCCGTGAGGAAATTTTATGCACAGGCACGAGCTCTTTCCAACAAACCAAATAAAATTGAAATCGGATAAGAATTGAGGGAGGAGCATTTATTGTGAATTGTGGCCAAAGTGTCCTAATTAGGTCTTAATTAGATCATAAGTTAGATATTAATTACAATTTTTGAGATCCGTGAGGAAATTTTATGCACAGGCACGAGCTCTTTCCAACAAACCAAATAAAATTGAAATCGGATAAGAATTGTGGGAGAAGCATTTCTTGTGAATTGTGGCCAAAGTGTCCCAAAATTATAGGTCTTAATTAGATTAGAAGTTAATTAATAATAAAAAATTCTGAAATCCGTGAGGACGTTTTATGCACAGGCACGAGCTCTCTCAAACAAAACAAACAAAATTGAAATCGGATAAGAACTGAGGGGGGGGGGGGGGAATCATTTTTTGTGAATTGTGAACAGACAACAGATGACAGATGCAACAAGAAGGCATAAGCTCATCTTAGGTCTAAAGGCTGGATGAGTTAATAAAAATAGGTGATGAGTGCAAATAAATAGTTACTGTAGACATAGAAGTAATCACTATCTCATATATATCACTATAGATATCATTAATCATCAAATAGAATAGAATAAAAATTTTCAGAAATCTGTCAATTAGATGGACCTATATTGTATACATATTGTATATTGATTCCTATTGATTCATTACGTGGCATTGTGATCAGAGTTGTGGAAATCATTCAACTGGAAAATTGATAAAAGAACGTCAATAAAGAAAAATTACAAAGGTTTTTGCGGCCAGATAGGTACATGCTAAATTATGAGTGATTCAGGCTTCCGAGTAAAGGACGAAATAGGTAGAAAAATAGTCTGTGGAAGATTGCTATGTGTGCAAAAATGCCTAAACTTCACCTAATTCACATGTGGAAAACATTAAAATGCCCTCTCAGAAAATTTACACTGTAATCTACCCTGCCCTCAACAACACAAACTTGTGAAACTTCACCTAACTTACCAATAAAACACTAAAAGACAATCTCAAAGACCAAAATTCACAACTTTTACTGTGAACCCCTTTTCTGGTGTAAGCTTTGATGTGCCAGGTGCAGTTATCTAATAAACACATATGTAGCCCCCGCCAGGCGATGCATAGTCATCCCTTTAAAATATATCAAGGAGAGCTTTCTATCATTTCTATTTACCTCGGCTTGAACAGCAGTCAATCGTTCGTCACCAGTTAGCTGACTGTCTTGTTGCCGCTGTTCCAGTAAATTTAATCGATCTTGTAAATGACTTAAATTTTCTTCTTTCTCTGACAGCATAGTAGTGCTCTAACATAAAATGATTCAAATTTTTAAAAACATGTAAGAAAGATAATGATGAAAAAAGTAAACTATTGTTCAGTAGATCCTGCGTCATTACTTGGTAGAGTACAAAGCAAGATAACTAGTTAGAAAATCTCACCCATTCGAAGTTTAACTACTGTGAGAAATAGCACTCTAACAGAATACAGTGATCTCTAGTGAGTCGTTATCTCTATATATCTGGTATATAATCTTTCAAGAGGAATCACAGTAGAACCTGCTATGTAATAGGTCAAATAAAACATGTCTGATTTCTGTTTATGAGCAGCCACTATTATGAGAAGTTAACCTCCTATGGGAGGCCACTTAGTCATTCCCTAAAATGACATTTTTTATACAAATGAACCTCCTATGAACAGCCACCAGTCATGAAAGGCCTTCAAGTGCTCCAAGAGTCGCTGCTCATAGCAGGTTCTTCTGTATCCTCCTTTTAAAAACACTCATCACCTTTTGTCGATGTTGATCACTATTTCTTTGCAAAATTTGATGATTTTCTTTAAGGTCTACATGTTTCTGTTCCAAGGACTGATAAGAAGATTGTTTCTACAACATTGAAAAAAATACATTTCAGAGACTTTAATTTCTGCTACTATCCATAACACTTGTTTCAACTTTGGAAGGTTTCTTATTATATATATTCAAGTTGTCCATAATGTGTAAGCACATGAGCACAAATACAGCATCATAAAAGAGGTTGTTGGTCAGATATGGATCTTCAAATGGATCTTGTCCATCATCTAATTACCAATTAAATTGTCCTGTGAAAAGAAAGAATGGCCCTATTTAAATCCCCTTTATAATAAATATAAATGTATGTTTTATTATTTGTGGTTCATTGACATGTTAGTTATCTTTTACCCCCCTCTGTATTAAAAAAGTGGTTAATGGTAAGCTAGGTTTGTAGGTCCCTGGTAGGAGAGGAGTGATCTGTACGCAAAGCAGGTAGTCGACCGTATCGTAGTTGGTGGGGATTCAACAAATAATAGTGATTTAAAAATAAAGTAAAAGTACTAATATGAATAACCGTGACACTAAGAATCTGGTGCACAGAAGATTTTAACCTGCTGATTCCAGGTCACAGCCCAGCAAATTAACAAAGGGGCTGGGCTTGTCTCCACTGTAATGAACAATAGTGGCCTGGTGTTGGAGATGCATGCCGCAATTGTTTTAAAAAGTACAATAATTATTTATAGATATTCATGTAATAGCGGATGTACAGCATATGGTTGTACATTGTAGACACACTTAACTTCCACATTTCTAAATTTTGTTGTGTACTACAATCCATCATCGCCTCCGTGAACTACAGAGGTGCGAAATATCTTTCAATTTCTATGCAGTTGTCATTTGAGTAAACACGAGTACAGATGTTGACTCATCATAGCTTTGTAGACTGTGAACCTACATTATATCATCACACTAAATCAAAAACAACTTATGTTGTTTTGAGTAAAATGCGAAAAACTGTACATGTACCACTTTTCATACATCAATCATTCATATCAAATATATTTTTAAAATTCTGGTCATAATAGTGTACCTGGCTCATTTTAACCAAATAATGACTTGGGCCATTTTTGCTTTTGTGCTAGAAGTTAGAAACCACATGGCCAGTTAATCTATAAGTAGATTTAAAAAAGAAAAGCATCTTTAGAACTAAAGCACATTGGAGCTGTTTTACTCACCTGTGCAAGTTGCTGTGTTAGTCTCTCGACTTCGTCATCAAGACTTTGTTTCTCTCTGGTAACAAACTGCACCAGCTCATCCTGCTGCCGACACTGTTCACTCAGCTCCTCACTGCAATGGAAAATTAACCCTTAACCCTTTCAAGCCTGCATTTACCATGGTCATCTTCATCCACTACAAGCCGCGAGTTGCTGCCGCAATTCTCGAGTTGTAGTGGATGAAGATGACTTGAAGTGGGTGACAAATGAAAAAAATATAGTGTAATTTTTTTAAAACAGTTCTATGAAATTTTCATTCTAAAACCACTAGGTTTGATGAAATCAGGTAATTCTTCAGAGATGCCAAATGATGCTTTAATGCATCATGAGGGTTTAAAGGGCTAACCCTCAAAGTGCTGGAATAATTTGTAAAAAATATGCAAACAAAGGGTTATTTTCAATTTGAAATCATCATAAAAGTCTTAGTTAGCTCTTTCTGATTTATTTGAATACCTATGTTATGGGTCTACGGCCAGTAGAAATATTTAAAATCTTACAGTGGGGGGATCGACTGTGAGGGTGATCCCGCTAAGCACGACTATAGTCATTTCTAATCCATTTTATCAGTCGATCAAATCACTGTTATTGGGAACGAAATGAGTGTTCGAACATCAAGATTTGCAAATGTTTGGTCCCAAATTACACAAATATGAGTAATTTTCACCCACTTGGAAGTTGTGGGTCACAGTAGCGAGACACAACTTTGAGTGCATGAAAATTTAAATTATTTAATTAAGCGCGTTAATAGTCAGGCGGATATGTGAAATATAGCAAACAATTGTGGGTTTTTACATAGAAGCATGAAATTTGGCACATGTCTAGACTATGGACCTGGCAAACTTTTCAGCTATGGGGCCACCGGAAGTAAGACCCTTGTAAGTGTTGGCAGCCATTTTTCAAAATGGCGTCCAATACGCACTTGTGACACGGACAACTTCAATTACTAGGGCAGTGCAAGACAGTTATTGGCCTTGCATAGCCTTATTATTGAACCTTGAACTACCACAGCACTTTACAAACAGTATATGTGGGTGTTTGTGCCCATGGAGACATTCAAAATTATGCTGACTCAGCAAAATAGCTCAGCTACCGGTATCATCTTAACCAACTTTGTGCTTTGTTCCAGGGGGCACTTACATTCGGGCAATAAATTAACAAAAATGCCTGTTTTTTATCTTTCCATGACTCCTTTATTCATTTAATATGTGGTGAGCGTGTTTAAATGGTGGTGGTAGACAGGTTCAGGTGTTTCCAATTATTATACTCGACAAAGTGCTACACTGGAAGCATCGACAAAACATGTCTGCTTTTTCTGTGGGGATGAGGACACAGTACACACACTCCACGAAGCAGCCACATTTGGGCTCAACAAGAAAGTTTCAAAATTTGCCACAGATCTTCAAGACCAGCAACTTCTGGCTAAACTCAGTGCTGGGGACTTGATAGCACAAGACGCGGGTTACTTAGTGTCACTTTGTTTAGTAACACTTTACTACTCTATGTTTAGTATCACTTTACAACAGAGCTGTAGCCGAGCAAGCCCAAAAAGGCAAACAGAACACAATTGACAACCTCAGCAGAAACATTGCTCTCGCTGAATTGCTAACATAGGCTTCATTGATGAGTCGAGGATGAATGAAGCTCCAGTCTTCATGCTAGCAGACCTGATCAAACTGTATTCAGTGCGGCTCCAGCAATTTGTCATTGCGCAAGACACTCGTCCACACAGCACTGACCCTTAAAATTGCATCCTTGCCCACTTCCCATACCTGAAAGCTTAGAGAGAAGGGTGGGGTGTAGCCTACTCCTTACATTTGACATAGACTTGGGAGCTGTCCTACGTAAGCTCTGCAAGGACGATTTTGATGACGAAGCCATCTGTCTCGCACGAGCAGCTCAAATTGTGCAAAAAGACATGTTCTAACTGCAAGCTACATTCACAGGCTCCTTTGATGAGCCATGCCAGTTCAACACTGTACCCCAGTCACTTCTAGCAATCTTAGCCATGATTATTGATGATCCCAACATCCAGTTTCTATCACAGTCAAGCAGTGGTACACATAAAGCTCAGCTTCTGCAGCACAACAGCCCTTCTCGGCAGGCACATCAGACTCCTTTTTGAAGGCCTCTCATATCACAAGAACTAGGCATGCTCACCAAGTCACAGCAAGCAGCATGTACATCCTACTCAAAATTACGTATACCACTACCTGGAGTTCCTGGATCCAGAATGCCAAGCAGAAACGTTTGATGACTGGTTTGCCTGAAAAAATCAGGTGATTCCACAGTTCAATTTCTGGCGCACAGCTCTCCAACTCAAACATGTTGAGCTCCTCGTCCTTATCTACACGAGGCAAACTTTGATCTGTATGCAGACTGCCTGACCAAGGTAACCCCAAGATTCTTCAGTTTGGACCACACCAACACGCAAGATGGGTACCAGTCTAAATTCGAGACATGTTCAGTCTAATCATAAACCACCCAGAAACTACTATGGAGCTCATGAATGGCAACTTTACTGTTCGCAAAAACCAACAGGGTGTTTTTATCCATGGCTCTGGACCAGGCACATGAGCAAAACAGTGCTGACATAAATAGTGACGGTGGTAGTGCTGTTGGACTTACTCAATCCCCCGAGGCCCTCAGACGCTGGGTGGTCGCTGGTCCTGAACTGGTGATGATGACTAGTGAGTTTAAGGCATCCCTGGAGAGAAAACACCACAAGCTTCTGGATACCAGTCACCATGAGCAGACCAAAAGTTTCCAGGTGACTTTTGGAAAGCAGGACAAGGAACTAGTTGATGTCATAGAAGATATGGGCAAGCCAACCCAACACCAGGGACATCGTTGACCCAACTGTGGCATCTTCTCTACCTCAGGCTGAGAACAACAGTATCAGAAGTTCATGACTGATCGATTGGTAGAGCAAACAACTCCCATCGCTGAACCCATAAAGAAAAACAAGTTGTCAGTCGACCTTCTGAAAGAGAAAAATCCAAAACAAGCCTTTAGGTTTCATCTTTGAAGAGTGACTGCTCCCCATTTTCGCGGCTATACATCGCCTGTCAGTCAAGAGATGACAGCCTAAATGACTATTTCCAACATGAAATCAGGCGTGCCCCCATCTTTAGCTCAGCTTGGCAACCTCAGATCGGGAACCAAGGCAGACCTCTTGGGCTGCCTAGAGAGCAACTGTGCTGCAGCCAGAGGTGAAGCCCCAGGAGCTGATGTCATAATCTTCGCTGGAGCTCTGGTTGTCAATTTTCTCAAACCACATGCCACCAAGACTTTTGATGATTATGCAATGAAGATATTCCTACCCCACGTCCAGGCCCAGCTGCAACATGCCAGTATGGTTGACGTGGTCTGGGACCAATACAGAAGTCTCAAACCAGAGAGAAGTGCGGGAAGGGTGTCTGTAGAAGGGTAGAAGGCTCCACCAATCTCCGAGAAAACTGGCATCAGTTTCAGCAACAGTTTTGGCGGATCGGATCGATCGAGTAGTTTACCCACATGGGAACAGAGAAGTAAGTAGTTACCACAAGTTGTGATGATGCTCTGTGCAGTCTCCCCAGAGACTTTTGCTCCCTCGCCTTGTGCAACCATGCAGAGGCCGACAGCCAAATAATTCTGCACTTGGAAGATGCTTTCAATGTGGGAGCTCCGGGTGTCTTTTAGGACAGGTCGACACTTTAGGTACATTCCGCACACAAGATTGCTACATCCCTCGGCCCTGACAATGCTCGATCTCTTATATCCCTATATTCCATGCATATATACGGGGTGTGATACGTATGGTATCATCCTTTGGTGCAAAGGGGAAGAAGACAGCATGGGCTCTGTCCTCAGGCCAAGCAGAAATAACTGATAACTATGTTGCCGTGCTGGAGCGTTTCACCATTGCTGTATTGACCGTACAAGCGACCCTACCAAAATAGATGAAGCTCGAAAGGAGCTTTTCACCAAGAAGGGAAGAGCTATCATCATGGATGCCATCCCACCAACACAAGGTGCATTGGTGAAGCACATCAAGGGAACAGTCTACCAGGGGGCACTGCTTTGGCAACTGCAGTTGCTCAAAAGCTGCCACCCCCTAATGACTGGGCCTGGGCTGAACCACCCAACTGGAAACAGCTGTGAACCACTTTGCCAGAATCAAGCAAATCCTCGAGGGAACTACTTTCTTGTGGCTGCAAACAAGGCTGCAGGGGACAATGCAAGTGCAATAAAGCAGCACTGCCGTGTACTGCCTTGTTCCAGTGCTGTGGACAAGACTGTGATGCGTAAAGCCTGAAGACCAGTGACTTTGCAACATATTTAAGTACAGTATAGATAGCAATCACCCTTACTTGAGGTTCAGCTTCCTTAAGTGTATGTTATATCATCAAAGGTTGTTAAGTGGATGAGTTGAATCATTCAAACATCATAGATTGTGTTTTATTACTCAAAATACTATGCGACGACAGTGTTCTTTTGGCAGCCATTTTGAAAAATGGCTGCCATTTGAAAAATGGCTGGCAAGGCTCATATAGACATTATTTCGAGTGGCTCCATAGTTATAAATTGCCCTAGGCATATTGTCTACTATTTGGATGGGTTTACTCAATTAATAATAATTGATTGTGTCTCATTATGCAAAATACTATACGACCGCAGTGTTCTTTTTGGCGGCCATTTTGAAAAATGGATGCCAAGGCTCACATGGACATTATTTAGAGTGGCCCCATAGCTATAAATTATTCCAGGCACATTGTCTACTATTTGGATAGGTTGAATCATTCAATAATAATTGATTTTGTCTCATTATGGAAAATACTATGCGACCGCAGTGTTCTTTTGTAAAATGGCTGCCAAGGCTCACATAGTCATTATTTCGATTGGCCCCATAGCTATAAATTTGCCTAGGCACATTGTCCAGACATGCTGAAAATTTCATGCTTCTATGTATAAACCCACAATTGTTACACCAATCTGCCTGACTATAAGCCCTAAAAATATTTCTAATGGTCGTAGACCCATAACATAGGTATTCAAATAAATCAGAAAGAGCAGACAAAGGCATTTATAATGATTTCAATGGAAAAAACCCTTTGGTTGCGATGTGTTTTACAAATTAATTCAGCACTTTAAGGGTTAACCCTAATGATGCTAGCACTATCTAATGTAGGCTGTGTTTCTAAGCTTCTTTCAAACCAAATAAAATGCTACCGAAATTGATCAAATATTATGTTGTAGGTGCTCATTTTATCGAATAATTCAAATTTCGAAGTCTCCAATTTTGATAAATAGAAATATTGTTGGTCATTTGTAGTTGGAAATTGCTTCAGCAATTCCAGTTTTAAATGAATGACATATAGAAATAAACAGTCTAGAAGGACAAGGTTTAAATGCACAAGACAATATAGGTGCTGAATACAGACCATATCCAATCTATTCCACCTTAGATAGAATTGAGATTCTATGGGGCATAATGTCAAAGACGCAGTTGATTATAAGATGGTGATGACCACGTGGAAAATAATTGATGTTCTAGAAGTCTTACTTGTGTTTAGTGATTCCCGATACTTGCTGCATCAAGCTGTGAACCTCTCCCCCGAGTTTTTTAGCTTTTTTATCAGCGGATTCTAACAGCAGAGATTTGTCATGAAGCTCCTTTTTGCATTTGCTAACTTCAGTTTGCGAGCTTAAAAGCTTAAATAAATAATAAAAAGTACAATTAGTAAAAGCAAAATTCATAATTTCTCATCAGTTCATCAGTTGTGATTGAGACATAAAAGAGCAGGAGTTTTCCATTAACAAGGTTCAACCTGAAAATCAGCACACAATACACAAACAAAATGATGACAAATTATTACTATTCACACTTGTTGAAGTTTGTCAGCAGTATATTGTATGGGGACGGGAATAGTAAATCAAAATATGTACCACCACCATATTTATTACCAATACATGCTGGTAGCGAAATAGTTGCCGAATTTATGTAAATTATAATATTCAATTTGAATATTTAGGGTTATTAAAATTTGTACCAGTAGATATTATACACATGGATAAATTAATTTCGTTAAAATGGATAGTAAACAGTGTCATATCTAAGAGTACCATGTTTTTAAGTTTAGCCATCTCTTGGTCAGTCAATTCCTGCATCTTTTCTTGCTCTTCTAGGTTCTGATAATAGCGTTGTCTGTAGTTTTCAACTTCATTCAATTTCCCTGCAAGCTCATTTCTGCTCTGAAAATCATCAGGAGGTGTACCCTAAATTGTGGCTGATCACATAGTATTATAAGATTAAGCAGCATTAATCAATATTTCCGTCTGAAATGTTTCAAATCAAAAGCCTAAAATATAGTTACCACAAATAGTGGTGGATACGGGTAAAAAAAATCAAGGCCATAGATGTGAAAGAAAGGTAAGAAGTAAAATCTGAGAAGTATCTTTTGTTATTTCAAAGAGCGAGTTTTATACATTGCATTACATATTTAGAAATTTTGACTCCTGATGTGCTCCTGAACTATTCATTTTATTATTATAGACTATCTGGGCCAATCATGTAAGATAATAAGATTTTTTATTAATAAATTTGTTATATAACGCATTGTTTCATTCGGTGAGTTATAACAGATAATACCAGGACCCACTATTTTTTAATTACATCCATGTTGACCAGTTAATATAAGAGAAAATTACAAGTCAAGTCTTGAGCTTAAAGTCGATTGGCAGCCATTTTGACATGGGGCTGCACCATGTTGAACCCATCTGCATTAAAATCTACAGTAAGAGCACGTTGCCAAATTGTTTTCCTTTTTTGATAAGCATCAAAATAACAAGGGCAGCTGTAACCCCCTTTCAACCCATGTTCTAACTAATCCCAGCTCATACTTAACCCTTTCAGCACTGTGACCGTCTATATAGGTCAGAATCTGATGTCTTTATTTATACCTCAGATCCTGACGTATAAATATGGTCCTCCCAATGAAATAATTCAAATATTTATAATGGCCGTAGATCCATAACATAGGTATGAAAATGAAGCGGAAAGATCTGACTAAGATATTAATGATGATTTCGAATTGAAAAACCCCTCGGTCTCCATTGTTTATACAAAAATATTTCAGGGTGGTAAGGGTTAAATACACCTGTCCTTATAATTTTAGAGGGTTCCCAGTCTATGTTCAGAAGGTTCTATGTTCCGAAGGTTCTATGTTCTGAAGATTCTATATTCCGAAGGTTCTATGTCCCGAAGGTTCTATATTCCGAAGGTTCTATGTTCCGAAGGTTCTATATTCCAAAGGTTCTATGTTCCGAAGGTTCTATGTTCCGAAGGTTCTAGGTTCCGAATGCCCATTGGTCTACGATCCATTGCCCCCTAACTTTGAACCACCAGTGAATTTTTTCAAGATCATATCGGCTTAATAACAACTGAGAAAGTATAAACTAATGTCCTAGAGACACAACATTTGATCTCTATGGGGTTCTGCAGGTTTTACTCGCAGTTGTGCAATTTGTTTATGTATACTTTTTTCACATATTAATTTTCATGGCTATTTTTCTCCCTCAAGCTATTTATTAAACTTCCGAATTTTTTTAATCCACCAGCATTTTTTAAGTACCCTTGAATAATTATTGTATGCACAACTCTCGGCATTTGTTATCAATAGCCGGACAAAAAACGTTTTAATCAAATTGATATACCCCCCCCCCCCCCACCCGCCAGCTAGCATTGTTCACTTCCAAATGAACAAATTCTGACAAAAAAGTCTAACTCATTTTTTAACTAATGGGCCTTCTGACTATCTAGCTTTCTGACTAAAGGGCCTTCTGACTAACGGGCCCTCAGTGGCTGACAGTCAACCAGCATTGTGTCAATTTACATATTTTGCAAACAAAGTATCCATGTCTGAATAAGGTTTCATTAATTTATTGCTGCACTGCAGACGTTGGACCAGTCTTAAACCAGCATGGAGATGTTCCCCAACTTTGCACATGCACAGTCAACGTTTTAAACTATGCCTGGTTGATCAGTTCATGCATTATATTAATTGGTAGATAGAAAAACGCTGTTGGCAATGGATTTTCGGAACATAAAACCTTCGGAATATAGAACCTTCGGAACATAGAACCTTCAAAATATAGAACCTTCGAAACATAGAACTTTCGGAATATAATAGTGTACAGGCCAAAGCTCAAAACTGGTCGGGTACCCCTCCCCACCGTAGAACAAAGCAAAACAATTTTTTCTTGAAGATATATATATGTAATGGTGGAAATGGATGGTTGTCACATTTTAATTTGGTGGCAGGGGTATTCTACAGACAGATTTCCCAGATGACCACCGATTTTCACCAGCGGATTTAGCACCCTTTTCCCATTATGATATTTTACATTCTGACAAGGCTTGTGTAGGTTGAAAACCACCTAGAAGTATCTATAATAGGTTCCCACCTCTAGCCCAAGCAATCTTAGTCTCGGAACAAGCCAAATTATGTGACACAAAGTGAAATAAAGGCTGAATTCCATGATTTTTTCAAAGATTTTGTGCGATTTATTATATAAGTTTTGATAATTTTTAATAAAATCGTTGTTGTCAGTTACCCCTGTGGACTCCATACTATTGAAATTAATAAACACGATGTATCAAGATTACAGAAAAGAAAACAAAATAAAAATCCAGCAATTTTTAGCAAAGTAATAACCGTTTCCCTTCCCTTTAACTCCCGAAGACGCCCAAACAATGTAAAGCAATATAACATGTGATGTGGGCTAAATTTCAACTGTTTTCACTACCATTCCCGTGGAAGTGTTAACATTAATCATTATTAAAACATTAATTTAATTTTATGTGATTAATAGTACAGGTATTGAATAAAAAGTAATTGAAGCTGCGGGAAAGAGGCAGGATGAAGTCATTCGACTACGGATGCTGTGCCACCCTGACCTTTTTGCCTTTCATGGCAAGTATCACCGCACATGCTACTCGCATTACATCTCCGACAGGAATGATGAAGCTTCGGTTAAAAGAATGCAGGAACAACCACGGTCAACTCATGACAAAGCTTTCCACAAGCTTGCACAGGAAATAGAACAGACTTTGCTGCTCAAGCAAAGACTTAAGGGCTACTTCCAAGGTAAACTGTCATTCTGTTTCTATTTCATCGAACGCTCAGGTTACTTGTGTTCCAGTTCAATCACGGTGGGAGATGCCCTGAATAAAGCATGCCGAGCTGAGAGATCAAGATGAACCAGACCTTGCGGAGCTGAGTAACATCCCGTCAATGCCAATGGAGATGGATGAAGCTTTAGTATTGCATAGGGCTGCTGGAATATTGAGAAAGAGCAGGGCAGACATTATAGATTCTCCCGATACCTACATATCTGCTGCAAAGATTGAAGTGGGTCACTGTAGGAGTGAGGTTCCAGATGCCCTGTATGACTTCATTGTCAGGAGCACAAGTGCTAGGGACTACCAGAATGTCACCACAACCAGTGAAGCAGACGTGCCTGATCTCCGAGTCCTAGCAATATGCCACAACATTATTGCTCTATGCCAAAACGGCCCTACTCTAACGCTGAGGCTTGCCTTGCAGGTTCACCACGATGTTGACAGCATGCATCTGATTCATCCGTTGCCAAAGACCAGATCTCACAGGATGTCTATGTACCATGAGGTATAGACAGTGTGGACACTTTAGTGGACGGTGCCATGGACAACTTTATCAGAATGAAGACACGCTTGATGGGAAAACCAACACCCATTCCATGGCTGACGTCGCTGCCGTCCTCTACCAAAGATGGGGAACCCTCAATGATGATGAAAGCATTCCGAGAACAGGGGAGAAGGCATTGGAAGTCACAGAATGTACTGAAGAGCCCCTACACTGACATGCCAAGCCACAACAGATGCCAGAACCACCGCCTGTGGCCGCTGCCTCCCTGTTTGAAGTAGACAAGGTCGTCTTAGCAAAGGGCAGGGACAAAGACTTGGTGTGGGAGCTGGCAAGGTTTGCAAGTAAGGTAACACACACCATCCCTGCATGACATCAGACAAAACTGTCCCAGTCACTACTATCAGGTACCTTCACTTCATACATGCACCACCTACAGACCTCTCCACCATATATACGACCTTGTTGAAGTTGGTGGCTGTAGCCGAGAAGCTGGGGCAGCCTCACTTTCTCGTCACTGGAGGCTTGGCCATATACCTCAAGGCACAGCAGATACTGTGGAGCAAGCCAGAGTCTCTAGCAGGGAAAGTGACAATGCGACTTGGTGGCATGTATATCCTCATGGCATTCATTGCCAGTATTGGCAAGCTATTTGGGGATGGTGACCTCCTGTAGCTTCTGACAGCAACATATGTGTATGCTGATGCCACTGCTCGTCAGATGCTTCAAGGCAAGCAGTTGAACAGGGCTGTAAGGGGGATCAAGCTGGTGCTCGAAGCCTTGTCCCATGACAGAGACCACGATATCACAGACTTGTAGTAGACCTTCCGGGCCAAGGACAAGGACTCTTCCAGACAGATGATCGACAACCTGGATACGTCTGGGGTGACAGAGGCACTTAGGCAGCTCCAGGCAATGGGCAGATCCCAGTCTGCGACATTCAAATTCTGGGACAACTTCATGGACTCGGCACACATCATGCTCAGACTGCTCAGGGCATAGCGTGATGCTGACTTCGACCTGCATCTGGATGCTGTCTGTGAGACGACTCCATTTATATGTGGTGGGAGAAACAACTATGCAAATACACCCCTATGTACGTGGCTGAGATGAGACAGCTCGAGACTGAACAGTCCAATGCCTACAAGCAGCTTCAAAGTGGAGCCTTTGTGGTCCGTCGACCACCCAAGCGCCAGTTCAACTGTGTTCCCACTGACCAGGCTCTGGAACAGACAGTCAACCGTGAGGCCAAAAGCTATGGATGGGCCAGAGGAGAAGATGGATCTCTGGAGCACAACCTCTATGAGAAACAATGTGCTCCACTTGAAGTCAGAGACATCACCCATCTCTACTGCAATGACAAGGATTGCAAGGTGTCGGGTAAATATACTTGCCTCCTAGCCAATCTGCCTTGCATTGAGTCATGCGCCTGCAGCAGCACAGTCTGCCCGAACAGTTCCACAGCACAGCACAGTGAATCTGATGATGAAGTCAGTGACAATGAGGACAAAACCGGGAAAGAGCCATGTACTCAACAAAGACAATTATAATGAGTGTTATAATGACTGTTACCGACGTACTCACCATCGATATTGATGTTGTTCTGCCCAACCGCGTGCGATGTTTTAGTAAAGGTCATTGAGTAAGAAACATAATAAATAAGCAAATCATTGACAATATGACACTCACAACACCAACTGTCATACAAAGTGAGAAACTGTTCAGCACACCGTTAAAATGGAAATTATGAAAATTTCTGTATTTTGAGATATTTCCAGTGTTGTGAAATAAAACTGCCATAACTTTGCTAAACATTGATGGATTTTCATTTGGTCTCTCCCCTTGTGATCTAGATACATCATGGTCATTAATTTCAATACTATGGAGTCCACAGGGGTCACCCACAACAACGAGTTTCCCAATTATATTTCACATATCGCACAAAAATTATAAAAAAATCATGGAATTTAGCTTTTATTTCACTTTGTGTCATATAAGTTGGCTTGTTCTGAGACTAAGATTGCTTGAGATGAAAGTGGGAACCTATTAGAGATACTTCCAGGTAGTTTTTAACCTACACAGTCTTGCCAGAATGTAAAATATCACAATGAGAAAAAGGCGCTAAATCCGCCGGTGAAAATCGAGGGTCATCTGGGAAACATGTCTGTATAATACCCCTGCCACCAATTTAAAATGTGACAACCATCCATTTCCAACATTACATATATAGATTTTCAAGAAAAAAAAGGTTTTGCTTTTTTCTACGGTGGGGAGGGGTTACTCCTTAAATAAGCTCTTTTCTGAGAATGGCCGGTACACTATAAGACTTTCATAACATTGAACCTTTGGAACATAGAGCAGCCCCCATTTCAGGGAGTGCAATGCTTTAACGAGAAAAATTGAGAATCTTGAAAATTAAGGTCATAGACTGATAGAGGACATAGGTAACCAAGGCCCCACGTTTTAGTCATTCCATTCCTATAATAAAACAAGAGCACACTCTACAATTGCGCGCCGCCATTATTGTACTTGAAGCTAGTGTGCCCACAAGGTCAAATTATTGACGAAAAATGCAAAAAATGACAATAAATCGGCCATTTAAAACTTTTTTCAGGCGTTATCAAACTTGTCTGAAAACTGGTTATTAGTATCATGCATGAGAAATTTGGGAAGGATACATGAAAAACTTTTTAAGTTATCCCGCCCACAGGGTCAAATTATTGCCGTAAAATGTGAAAAATCACAATCAATCAGCCATTTTAAATTTTTTTCAGCCATTATCGAACTTGTCTGAGAACTGCTTATTAGTAAAATGCATAACAAATTTTAACAGGATACATGAAAAACTTTTCAAGTTATAGCGCCCACAAGGTCAAATTCTTGACGTAAAATGTGACAACATGGCAATAAATCGGCCATTTTGATTTTTTTCAGCCATTATAGAGCTTGTCCGAGAACTTATCATTTGTAACATGCACAAAAAATTGGGAAAGATACATGAAAAACTTTCAAGTTATTGCGCACACAAGGTCAAATTATTGACCTACAATGCAAAAAATCGCAATAAAACTGCCATTTTGAAATTTTTTTCAGCCATTATTGAACTTATCCGAAAACTGCTTTAATATAATTTTGCAACATGCATGACAAACTTGAACAGAATACATGAATTTAAACGTTTCAAGTTATCGCGCCCACAGGGTCAAATTATTCATATAAAATGCAAAAAATCGCCATAAATCTGCCATTTTGAATTTTTTTTCAGCCATTATTGAGCTCGTCCGAGAACTGGTCATTTGTAACATGCATAACAAATTTGGGAAGGATACATGAAAAACTGTTCAAGTTATCATGCCCACAACCAAATGTTGACGCAACTTCAATTGCAATAGCCCACCTTTTTCAATTACACTTACATTGGCTTCCTGTCAAGCTTTGCATTTATTTTAAAATATGTACTTACCGAACCCTAAAAGACAACCGAACCAGGAGAAAACCAAGACTGGGTTAAGAGTTTTCTCTATAGCTGGCCGAGCCTTATGGAACGCTCTGCCTGTGCCCATACGTAATGCTCAAGCAATTTTAACTTTTCAGAAATTACTTTAATCTCACCTATTTGATCTGGCTTTCCCACCCTAGCTCCCTGTTTCTGCCTGGATTATGACACATGATCATGTTTTAAGCTTTGTGTGTCTCTGAGCTCAGTCCACTGAGAATTTAGGCGCTATAGAGGGTTTATTGATTGATTGATAGGAAGGTCAAATGTGAATTCAGTCAAGTCCTGGTTGACATGTATAAGAAGGAAAATTACTAGCACTTAGAGTGGCAGACAGACTGACTGACAGACAGACAAATGCACCACGTGATGACAAAAAGCAGTACCTTAGCAGGGGTAAAAATATATATTAAGCCGACTATGTACTCGCACTCTTCGAAGCTGCATGAGAAATAATTAGCAAGGCAAGTAGGTGTGATGGTTAACTATGTGGGCAGTTGAAATCATGGGTGATCGGAAAAGCAACCTTTTTTTCTTCAACCCAAACAATAGCATTTTAAATTAACATATTAACACCACACTGAAAAAACATACAGCTTTCTTTAAATAAAAAGTAATTACACAGACGTACATGTAAAGGGAACCAAAAATACAAAAAAATTGTGATTGCATTAGTTTTGGTGAGTTACCCATCATTACCATGCAAGTTTTGTACTATAATTACAGGTACTGTACACATTAGTTGCTATAAATGTTAGTATCTGTAGTTAAATTGAGAACTCTGTATTCTTCACATATAAATGTGAATGTATTAGTAGACCCACACAGATGTGGTGATCAACATTGATGTATGTGTTCAGATATTCTCTATTCACTACTAAGTAAGATGCTGATAATATATAATATACCTTTAAATTATAAAAATAATTTTATCTTTAGCAAACTTGTAACTAGAAATATCTCATGATAACTTAAGGTTAGCCAAACAATAGAGAATGTTGATTTTCAATTGAATGTGCTAACCGAATCATCATTTTATATATGTTGCTACATCACTGTCTTGCGTCATCACTTGAGTTTATTACAATTACATATGAAATGTCACAATTTAAAGGAAGGATTATGAGTGATGAATTAACCATTTCCAAGAAAACTACAATTATTTAAGGTCACCGGGGGGAATGCTGGAGAGCACCATATTCCAAATATGAACAAAAAAAGCAGCATACATGTACCTTCTGAAGTAATTTCATTTCCGCTACTGAATTCTGTTCAAAGAACTAGTCATTAAATAACTGTGATGATTTGTTGATGCTTAAAATGTGGCATGATTTGTAAAGAAATAATAGATAGATAAAACAGCTTTAGAACAAAGTAAACACATACTGTGCAATAGAGATTGTGAAAAAAGATAAAAGCAACAAGAAATTGTGCAAGTAAAACAGTGATCTGTAGTGTATTAGTTTCCAAAATACTGCTGACAAACTTCTACAGTCTAAAACTACACAGGCAGATAAAGTTTGAGTAAAATTAGTGTTCAAAGAAGTTATCAGTTTATGCTGAAAATTGTTTGAGGAACAATCAAGTGAAGTATGGCAGCAGAACTCTCATAGTGACGACTTACTGGTACTACATTGTACACGTGATATCTGGCGACCCGGATCTTCATCCACATTTTGACTCACTGTGAGATGTGAACTGCTGCCGCAATTCTCATATGGGGCCCATCCTACTAAGAAACTTAAAATTAAAATTATCTTAACTTTCTCTTATTTGCATTAGAAAAGTTAAGATTTATCCTAACTTTTCTAATGCGAATAAGAGGAAGTTAAGATGATCTTAATTTTAAGATTCTTAGTGGGATGGTCCTCTGATCTTATAAAATACCAAAGTGTAATTTATCAAATATGCTAGAGATGCCGTGCATAAATGTTACGTTGGTGCACAACCCTTAAAGCTCTAAACTATCAAATTTAAATTTTAAAGCTGTGTGTCGCTATAGCATTCCACAACTTTTAAGTCACTGAAAATTACTTGGATCACAGTTTACCACCATTTGTCATTGTTTCAGTGTTTGAAGGCCTACTTTTCTTCAGCAGACATTCAAAATTTTTTGAATGGATGCGTTATCACTGTGAATCTTCCCTTTTTAATTTTTTTTTAATGAAATGCCTTAAGGAATGATTCAAAGCCTTGAAAAAATAATATAAAATTTAAGGCTGTTAAGGCCCCGTACAAACGTGCCAGGCCTTCCAAGGAGGAACAAAATATCTGATAATCTACAAATCGACAACCTTTAAATTGTCTGGTTTGAAGGAGCAAAAAAGCCTGCGAAAGGCTAAAGATGTGAATACCCAGCAAACACAAAACCTCGTATAACATTTATACGATGTTGGACCAACGTCGAAGACATTGGGCCGATGTTGTATAAATGCTATACAAATGTTTTGTGTTTGCTGGGTATCACCATAAACAGTTTAAACACCTGATTACTGTTATTAACCCATACCTCCTCTTTCTTCTGAAGGGCTAGGGTGAATCCCTCACTCATTTTAGATCGATTGGACTGGTACTGCTCGTTCAGCTCCTGTATCTTTTGTGTCAAAACTAAAACAGAATATACGCAAAAGGAAATATCAAAATCTGAGAAGGGTATAGGCTGTTAGAAATACTGTACTGTAATTATAACTAAAAAGAGTTGTCCAGAAACAAACAAAAAAACAGCCCTCTGTTACCGCCATCTCTGGCGAGTGCTGTTAATGAAAATATGTGTCACTTTACAGGTTACACATGTCTACACGTGTCACTTTATAAGGTGGCAGGTGCATCCTTTTTATCTGTTTATAGCAAAGGCTCAAACCAATTATAGCTGCCACTTTTTCTTTAAGTGATGACAGAACATTGATCATATCGACCCTAGAGTGTGTGTCAGGCATAGCCTTGGCAGCGTTCCAAATAAGGGTTAAAAATGAGGTTGTCCATCGGACAATCAGGTCATATTTTCAAGTTGTCTGCTGAAATTTCAGATTGTCCGCAAGTAATATATAGCTGCGACCCAGCCTGTTGCCACAACTCTCTGAAAACATTAGTTAACCAACAAGTGGAAGCTCACCACTGTAATCAAAATTTTCAAGCCTGACAGTAACTTGACTTATAAATGCCTTTAAATAATAATGTAATGTGAAAATATCCTTCACAAAAGTTGGTTGTCCAAGCGGACCTCATGATAACTATTGATTGTCCGCCACAAATTTTGTTGTCTCGGACAACCGGAAGGGCCTTATTTCGAACGCTGCTTGGATA
Organism: Flabesymbios commensalis; assembly: GCA_964017125.1. Lineage (NCBI taxonomy): Eukaryota > Metazoa > Annelida > Polychaeta > Terebellida > Flabelligeridae > Flabesymbios > Flabesymbios commensalis. The sequence goes on along the minus strand of OZ024905.1, from coordinate 66,406,616 downwards.
CTTGTACGTTTTGGACAGTTGTTAGTAGTTTAAACTGAATTTGGTGCTCACATTTGTAATCCTTAGCAAGCACACTTATCATACACAGTGTACTGCTGCCAAGGAAACATGAGACATTGAGCCAATGTTGGTTTAATGCTAGGCCAATGTCATATATGGTAGAATAGTAATTAAACCAACATTGCTGGTAAATTATCTATACAGAAGTTTGATGCTACCTTATAACGATAATGTGCGTCGGCGTGTCACAAATAATATCTTGATATAAGCCAAGAAAATAATGAAAATTTTATAACTGATGTAAAATTGTGTGCCCGAACATTGCTACATATGAGCCGTTAAAGAGATGTTAGGCAATGTAATGGTCACAATCCAGCAAAAGTGTTTCATGTTATCTCAGCTATGACCAATTCTGTCTAATGGGAAAATTAATTTGAGTGAGAATCTGCTGAAAAATGGGTTGACATTTACCAATAGATTTCATATATACTGCCTATTTAGACAAATTAAATTTAAAAAATAAAAGAGAAATAAATCAGAAAATAGAAAAATATATAAAAACTGTACAGTTGATTTGTAGGTGAATGAATGTTTAGGACAAATGTATATGTTCCCGCTTAATATGTTAAGCTCACTTTTTGTTCTTACTTTTTGACATTGCACCACACCTTATGAGAAATCTAATGCATACTTTAATTTATGTTTGCTCTCCTTAAAAGGAGGTTAAACATATATTATTACTGTGTTAAAAGTTGTTCAAGAAATGAACAACGAACAAACAATTAAAGCTGCATAACTGTTTTGTTTATTTCGATCAAAATAACCTAAAACGTACAAATCAATCATTGCTATTGTTTTAAAGGTCTTATAAATGCACCAAAACTGGGTAAATGTAGCGGAATTAGTTCACCATGCGGTACACCATCAAGTATTATTAAGTAGTGATTCGGTGTGTGTACAATATTCATGTAAGAGCGGTAAGGTTATGGGCCGATATAATGTTACATTGGCCAGCACGAAACCACCCCCTTAATAGGAAACACATACGTTGAACTGAATCGGCCTAATGTTCGACCAATATCGCAGACGATGGGTGGCATTATTCTGCCATTGGATCAATGCATGTGCTAGCTGAGATACTGGGTTAGATGTCGGATACTGGGTCAAATCGGTTACAGTAAAGTCTGATGTTTTTAAATATTATTTTATTTTACCGCATAGCGCGATGTATATCGCTGCATGTGATGATTTACGATAAAATAAAAGAAAAGTCTGATATTGTCTAGTAGCATTTTGACTATATTTTGAAATGTCCATGAGATACCTAATAAAAAAATGCAAATGTTTTTCAAGAAAATCACGAAAATCCAAAGAGCGAAAATGATGATTTACATCACTGAATTTGATGGTTATTCCGAGTACAATTTCTCACGGTCTGGGGAGAGCGTCTTTAATGGCGGGCCAAAGGCTCTGATGCTGGCCCACACTTAAAAGCACCATACTGAAATAGAGCTCTATTTTTTCAAGTGAGTGACATTCTCTATACCGGTACCGATATTAAACATGACATTACATGCAGATATCATCCATATCACACAAGTAATAACTTCTAGATATGTCTAAGTGATATGAGACAATACACGTTGTACTGTGAAATGTATCTATGATCACTTAAAAAATAACAATAATTTTAAAAGTCTTCTTCTCTTTTTTCTATGATGACCGTTATCTGCCACTTGGTACATTTAATGTCCTGATTATATAGACAGTATGTCTTACTCCGCTGTGAACAGGTTTGTTTTGGTGGGGCAACAATATTTAAAAACAACAAACTTAAATCCTTAATAACTCAGTAACCGGAGCAGTAAATTAAAAAAATGAAACACTTTTCTCCATGGATTAATCGTTTGAATGAAATAAACAGAACAGTTATGCAGCTTTAAAATATAGTACTCTACTGAAAACATCATGATTAATCATCACTGAAAAAGTCTTCTTCTAACAATTTATTGAGCATAATGTGTGGAGTCAAAGAATTTTTGTCAAGGCACTGAATAGTTCATGGTATTACCATCTTGTTGTTTCTCCAATGCAGTTTCCAGCTTTTCAATACTTTTGTTCTTGTCTTTAATAATTGCAGCTAAATCTGTAATATAATTGTGATAAATCATTCAGTAGCTAAAATTATTCCCAGCTTATGCCTGGAATCACAGAAAGTTACAATCTATATACCTTTAGTAAGTTTAGATAAATCTATGACATGATTGTAATAAATCATTCAGTTAGATAGAAAGCTCACATCTAGTAGCAAAGCAAGCTCAACAGAATTTATTCTGCTACAAAATTGTTCTTGCAGCATATGTATCATATTTTCTGGTGTATTGCCAGCGTTCACAACTGACGGTGGTCCGTGACCACCAGAAATTATGTTGGACTACCAAAACATTCATATCCAGTGGTCCTGTGGACCACCAAAATATCCCACCCTAATCAGAATCTTAACATGCCCCAAAGATATAAAGAAATCTTCTCCACTCGCGGGTGATAATACCAAGAACACTGTACTCTCTCTCACCCTTTTCATGGAACAAAACACATGTTCGTAATCATGAGGTTCATGAATTATTACCATTGAGATCGATCATCATCCTTGAACTGTCCCCTGTCATGCCTTTTGTGGTTTTACAAAAATACCGATGTGGCAACACATTGCACACGTGAAAAAATTTCAAGATTTTCAAGTGTTGTAACGTTAGTTGTTGTCAGGACCACTAAAAAAATTGTAGGACCACCAGATCCTCTGAGCTGGTGGTCCTGAGGACCACTGCTCATAAAATTTTGTGTCAAACCCTGATTACCCACTCCAGAGTATAGCACACAGAGGGTTAAATTAACTGATAACTGCTGCTTTGATAATAGATACCCCGCATCAGTGAATACCCTGCTCACGCCGCCAATCTGTGATCCACTCACAACACTATAGTTGTGACAAACCTATTGCGTCCGATGTCTAGGCCTATAGCAAAATAAAATCTGATATGTTTTAAATAGTACTTAAGCCGACATTCTATATTATAATAATACATTATTAAAAACATGTTGGGGTCTATTTTTGGCCAATAGTAAGCCATCATGGCTGGCGAGATAAAGATCTAAGCATTATTGTATATTACATAGCGTGTATGCGTGACTATCATCAGAGTCAACCCTTGTGGTGCCACACATCACTGTGTATTGTAGTTCGCCGTTGTATACAATGTCATCGCCTCTACACATCCTAACAAACATGATATGTTTACACACTGTCGGTTTATTGTTGGACCAGCGTCGTAGACGATGGACCAACATCAAAACAACATTAGGTCAATGTCTTTTTTTTGCTGGAATGCCTGAAAAGAGACGATATTAACACCTGTCTGATTACCGAGTGGCGGCTAACTGTGAGCGTGGGGTATGTGTGTAGTGGCCATCCACCGCTAGTTCGCACATGGCCGAGTGACGGCCGCTGTCCGTGAAGTACAGAAAAAACAACGCATTTAGACCCGATACATGGCAAAAGAAATTTAGCAACATAAAAAAGTGTCCTCTCGCAATTATGAACTTCAACAATGTATAGCCCGCGTTTGTTATATAACCCGCACCAGGCCTTCCAAGGAGTAAAAAGTAGCGGGTTATACAACGAAAAATACAGTATGCACTGTGTTAATTATTTAGAAAAATAGCATTCAAGATAAAATTATATATTCTAATGATATTATGATATATATTTGTGATATATCACATTTGAATATTTCATAATAATAAGCTTCATTTTAAATTTAATGTAGCTTCATTTTGGAATGAGAATTGCGGTATGTGAAGGAAAATAAGAAGCAATACATGCGCGTTTAAAAACACTGATAAGAAAGGGAAACATACCAGAAACTTTAGTTTCAAGTTTCTTAACCTGTTCTGTTCTTTTCACCAGCATAACAAGCACCTCCTCTCTGCTAGCATCTTTGATCTGAAATCACATACTAGTATACATACTAAAGGTGATGATGGGATTAAAAAAGTTTTTTATATTAAACACTTCATTACAATTTTCAGAATTAAAAAGTCAGAGTGTAGTACTTAGTATTCTGCAAGGTTCCAGCAGATCTACTCAAATAAAGATTTCTAATTATTATTTGACCTAAAATGTAATAAATTGGAATGACTTTTTCTTTGGTAAACTGTATAATTACACAAATTCATGCCGAGACCAGTGAGAGGACAGTGACAATAAATAACATTTTTTATCAGTGTGTAAATACAATTGAAATCTCAATATCAAATAAGAGGAGATATATTGAATTTTCATCACATATGGTTAAATATAAATATAACTACTTGTGACAGTTTGAATAAAGAATATAACAAACCACATCCATAGAGCTAGTAGCCATGGCACTGGAGTTTCTTCTGTGTGATTCCACTGGCAAAGGAGATTTGCCATTTGCAGCTGATTTCTCTCCATCTAGAAAATACATTCATTACATATTAATGTTTGTTAAAACAGGGATTCAAGCAGCATAGTTACAGCAATTGTATGAGCATTGTATGAGCGGTTCATTTTTAAAATTACAATTTAAGAGTAATGAGTTTTTTTCAAGAATGAGTAATTTTATTTCTATGATTTACAGCAACTTTATAATACAGGTGATCAGCAAAACATCTCCTTAAATAACAGGCAATTTAGTACAGGTATGTATCAAGAAGATAATGTTTACAATGCATAGTAAAGGTGGGGGTGTGAAGTTAAAATGCAGTGCGAATGTGAAGGAAGCATGTAAGTTATATAACTTGCAGCCTGGCTGTCATTACAGTGCATCACCTAAGTTTACACATGTGTATGTAATCAGCTCGGGTACGAGACCTGTTTCAAACGCCACAGTGATGCGGTTCAAACTCTCTTCAAGGCTTTTCTACAAATTTATAAGCCCTGAATATCAGCTTCAATCCCATCTGCCTGGTGGACTAATATATAATGTTGATTATATTAAGAGTGCATACACACGTGTACCTCTTCACCCCTCTCTCAGCGAGCTACAGCATCTCACCACCATTAATAGAATAATATACATGTATGTGACACAACTCAGTGTAAAGTATATTTTTGCTGGTAGATAAAATGTACAAAGAATGTCTGAAGACATGTATGGTGGTAATGCTACATTTGAGATTTGACATCAATTATATACATGTATGGCAAGGTGGTACCCCCACTACGTCACTTGCATTTTTTGGGATAATATATTAATACTACAGTACTGTAGAAGATGTGAACTAAGGCTACAACCTGAGAAGCTAATTATTGCAAATACGGCATGATGTTAACTAGTTCACATCTGACTAAGTACAGAGCATGTAAGTATCAACTGCAGATCCTGGCTTAAATATTGCAGCTAAGTTGGTGTGCGGTGGAATGTTGTTCCATCGATGCATAGCCTAAGCTTTATTGCACATGTTTACACAATTCACTGAGAGTGCACGCATAAAATGGATACTCATGATACTACTACCATAGCTTCCTCACTGAGCAAGTACCCAGCAAACACAAGACATTGAACCAATGATGGACTAATGTTGACTCACTGTCTGTGATGCTGGCCCAACATTAGTAGATCATTGGTTCAACACCTTTTGCTTACTTGGTATATATGCAGTTATTCCGAAAATAAAAAAACTAACTAGAAGATGGCTCTTCTGGCTCAGTTCTGATCGGACTGGCCAGACCTGGTGCAGGACTTCCTAAACTTCGATCCAAATCAATCATGGGCTTTCCTCCACCTTCTGACTCCTGAATTTTCTTCTTCAGTTTTGCAAACATTGTCAAATTTGTTGCTATCACCTCTCACCAAAAACACATTTAATTATATTCTCCAACATACACTGAAACAAATAAGATAAAAGTTATATTAGATATGAAGTTTTTTTTAGCATGCATCATGAACATCTCTTTCTCTTCGCTAATTAACAGGAGATAGTTTGGCGTAAATTATTAAAATTCCAACGTACATGCCTGCATGTGATTTCAGTCAAATATCATGGTTAAAAACAGTAAATCCAGCTGACATCACAAATTTTATGTACTTGCAGTAGGGTTCAAAATGGTAAAAAAATGTGATGTGATATGTTAAATTATGACCTGCTAGGGTGTTGTACAGGCTAGCATGTATGTATATACAATTATAAGGTCAATATTTTATTTCAATTTTTTTTGCTTACATATTGAAGAAAAAGTATTTGTCACCACTTCGCAAAAAAATCATGACCTGCTACTTTGCACTGAAATATGCAGCGTGATTTCTCTGGATTGGCAGACCGTAGTAGGAGGTGAAATTGTGCTGGTTGTTGATATAATTATATTTAAAGCAATCACAGCTTTGGCTGATGCAGAATCCTTCCGTTATGTGCAGTTAGTCATTTTCAGTGTTGTTTGCAATGGACATTTCAGGCACAATTTTTTCTACTGTTCAAATTAACATATCATGTGACTCCCAACCTCCCAACACTGTCAGGTTACACAAAGTCAACCATTATGGTCAGGTTTCTGGTTGGATCCTTTAAAAAAGTCAATGCCCATTCAGAGATAAATGTGTGAAACAAAGTTTATTGGTTTCAAGAGAGAAATAGCAGCGCCATGAAATCGCTGTTATATCGTGAGAGTGGCCGCATTATCAAAACAAAAATATCTTTGCAAGAAACTGAAATTGCTGATATTTAGGCATTTCAGATGGGATAGGCCACATATTTGCAAAATTACGGTGAAATGAATGTAAAAAATTGTGTAAAAAACATACAAACGAATGAAAAAAACTAAATACTTCTTTAACCCTTTACAGTGCGGGGATCCACTTTAGTCGTCAGATTCTGACGTCTGTAGATGTCAGATTCTGATGTCTAAAGTCGATCCCCGCACTGTAATCATGGTAATGGAAAAATTATTTTTAATGGCCGTAGACCCATAACATAGGTATTAAAATGAATCGGATATAGCTGAATAAAACATTTATGATGATATCAAAGTGAAACAAACCCTTTGGTCTCCAAGGTTTTTATAAAAACAATTCAGCGCTTTAAGGGTTAAGGCAGTCAGGGCTCTGATCCTGACTGCTATCATAAAACACACCACTCCATTTTACAGTATAAAATTAACTACAACACAATTTTTTTTTTAACTGATCTTAACAAAATAGAAATCACATCTTTTAAGCTTATGTGTGACTCAATCAGACAACAGGTCCGTAGCCAGCATGAGGCAGATGAGGCAGTGCCTCTTGTCTTTTCATTTTTTTTCTTTTTCATCACTGAAAATTCTCAGAAATTTAGGGTTTTCAGAAATTTTGGCTCAGCCACCAGGTCCCGCCTCATCTGATTTCTGACCCTGGCTACGGACCTGGACAACTGAAAATAGGTTGGCCACTCTACTGTGTCTATGAGATAAGTATCACACTCACAGCCTTTGTCACTGTCTATGACTGTTGCAGACACATTCCCCCTGGCACATTGACAGTCAGTGAGTGAGTCACATACAGTAGAGTAGTCCCTAGCTTATAGTCCAATGGTGAAGGATTGTCCAAAATGAAAGTTAGATTTTTGCTGATTACTCACTCAATTCTCCACTGATATTCATGAAACTTTGTAAGCACTATTTTCTAGTCATTTGCCATTCTGACCTCAGAGATTCCCCACACAGCGATATTTTTATATACAGAAATGGCGATTGACCAGATTTATAAGCCGTTACGGCGTGTGTTTCAGGTTTTCAATAACTATTCCTATAGCCACAGAACTATTTGCGACATTCAGTTGGACTCATTATTATTGCTCATTTTTTTACTATTACATTTAGTCTAATAGTAATAGTTTGCTGCAGGTAAGAGTTATTTAGTCCTTCAGTAATGGATAAATAGAGCCATCAAAATGCCATCCTTAAAAATATGTTTGTTTTGGATTTCACAGCAGCCGAAAAAGTCATGCATAAGGCGGGCTTTTATTTTATTTTTCTCTTGCCAGGCCTTCGAAAAAAAATTGTTTTGGATTTCGCAGTGGTTAAAAACGGCAAGGGGGAGGGTTTTTTAATCACTTGCCAGACCAAAAAGTAACCAACAACAATATGTAACGTCTTTAAAATACCCTTTTTTATATTTCATTAGGACTGCTCAAAGAATTAGAGTCTTCAGACGAAACCAGATCACTGCATGTCATTTGCCATTCTGACCTCAGAGATTATATCTCTGACACCACACAGCGATATTTTCATATACAGAAATGGCGATTGACCAGATTTATAAGCCGTTACAGTGTGTGTTTCAGGTTTTCAATAATTATTCCTATAGCCACAGAACTATTTGCGACATTCAGTTGGACTCATTATTTATTGCTCATTTTTTTACTATTACATTTAGTCTAATAGTAATAGTTTGCTGCAGGTAAGAGTTATTTAGTCCTTCAGTAATGGATAAATGAAGCCATCAAAATGCCATCCTTAAAAATATGTTTGTTTCGGATTTCACAGCAGCCGAAAAAGTCATGCATAAGGCGGGCTTTTATTTTATTTTTCTCCTGCCAGGCCTTCAAATTTGTTTTGGATTTCGCAGTGGTTAAAAACGGCATGGGGGAGGGGTTTTTAATCACTTGCCAGACCAAAAAGTAACCAACAACAATATGTAACGTCTTTAAAATACCCTTTATTATATTTCATTAGGACTGCTCAAAGAATTTGAGTCTTCAGACGAAACCAGATCACTGCATGTTATTGTTAACCGACTAGCCCGAGTATTTTTCGAAAAATGACTCCACTCCCCAACAATAGCTGTTTGGGAAGTGTTTAAAAAAGTTTTTTACCCGCAGCATTTATAGGCCTACCCACCCGGCTGGGAAATCCAAAAGCTTATTTTTAATTTAGGCCTAATTTGCAAGACATTCAGTAATTTCCATTTGCCAGTGTTTTGAACCTGATTGTAAATTCTGTCAGAAAAAAAATAATTTATAACAGTAGCCTTCTCACAGTGTGATAACATGTAGGCCTATGTAGACTAGTGTTAGTGCGTTTCTTTAAATATCTCATCATCACATGACTATTGTTCGCTGTGTTGACGTGAGAGCAAGATTCACACTATAACTGAGTGATGACACTAACTAGTAACGTTAACTGTGTAGATAATCAACACACCTAGTCAGGCTAGTGAGAAGTCAGTAAAACGCAGATAATGAATCAGGGTTGCACATTAACGCTCGCCCGCTCACCCGAGGTGAGTTAGATTCTCTAAGGGCTACACGATCTGCCCTACCCGCTCGCCCGGCTACTACGTTATCCAACCATGACTTTAATGTTTTCTGACAATAAACAACAAATTTTATTATATTTATTCGAATCTCTGGACTGCAATGGTGTCATGGCTGCGAGTGTTGTGATTTAGTTAGATGTGCCGTGATTGGCCGAAGCAGTGACCTTGCAAAGCAACGTGCGTTCTCATTGGTTTATATCCAGCGAGGTCACTTGATCATGTGTATACACGTGAAGCATGAATTAAGTGTATTGCCGCCCTGTTCAGCAGGCTGGCTCTTCCCACATGTGAAATCCTTCCCCCCTTGTTCATGTTTTGAATTGCAATGTTTGCGGATTGAAATTATTCTGAAAATGTTAATCAGTTAATATGTAGCCAAAATTCATGACGTGTGATAAGTACGTTGATGGCATGAATGGGGGATGTTTTAAGCCTCCACCAGCGGACTGGCCGATACGGACTGAACAGATTTACTACAATCTGTTTACATGACAGTAGGTCTACAAGTACATGCATGCATTTGTCTGTCATGTCTAAACGAAAACAAACAAATTTTTCGGTGTTTTTTAACGTGCTCGCACAAAAAAACACCTTATAGCGCATGTTCAGTGACTCAGCCAGTAGACCAGTCATTGTCATTGACTACAGCAAACAGACTACCCCACAAACATGAGGCATTGGCCTGATGTTGGGCCGACGTCGTAGACGGCGGGCCAACATAGGGCCAATGCCCCATGTTTACTGGGTATATACATAACAGGCAAAATGATGTAGGCCTACAGTAGGCCTAGAAAAATGCATGATCATACCCCAAGTCACATCAAAAATGCTCAACCAGGACCGCATATTTTCGGCAATTTCTAAACCGATTTCCTTGAAATTTTCCAAAGGCCATTTTTTATTCAAATCGTCAAATTATATAGCAGATTTCAAAAGACCATTTGACATTACGAAGTCTCTCTATAACCCATGCTATAACCCCATTAAACTAATAATAGAATGTTATTGCATGGGAAATGGTCTAACTTTTGAAATAATAAATATAATTTAGCAAAATTTTTACGGCTGTTAGGATTTGAATAGGAAATCGGTTCAAAATTGACGGAGAAATCGGCGAAAATCATGCGATCCTGGTTGATCATTTTCAATTTGACTTTGGATATAAAGATTTATGTTACGAGTGATAGACCAATCTAAATCACCTTTTCAAAGTGTTTTTTTAAATATATTTAGGGTCTACTCCATCATTATTTTAGTTCATATAATAATGGAGCTAAAAACTTCAAATGCTTTATTGCGTATGGACAGTTTGATTGAAAAATGTCAGGGCTACTATAATCTGGTACGGGCTAGTAAATTTTGTAGGATATTAGCCCTGTGGGCCAGTGCCTTTTTTCTCTTAATGTGCAACCCTGTGAATGCAATAGAGGTTCTACGTCAAGTGTTATGGTGTAGACCTATAGCTGAGTATAGGCTATAGTGCCTATACCCAGCAAACACTATATATGGACCCGATGTTGGTTTGATGTTGGCCGACCGTCTCATATGCTGGCCTTACATTGAACCAGCATTGTCATTGGATCAATGTATCTTATTTGCTAGCTTAAAGGGACTGGCCCAGGCTAAAATCATCAAAAAATCGGTGATTTTATTTCGGGTTTTTAATATGACCATATGATGTAAACATGTACATAGACTAGAACTGCAAATTTTTGTGCTGCGCACTTACCAGTTAGACTAGATATAGAGACGAAATTCCCGCATTTCTTATTTTTGACATGGTTGTCAATAATTACAAATCAGGAATTTCGTCTCTATATCTAGCCTAACTGGTGAATGCGCAGCACAAAAATTATAAAAATTTGCAGTTCTAGTCTATGTACATGCTTACATCATATGGTCATATTAAGAACCCGAAATATAAACACTGATTTTTTGATGATTTTAGCCTGGGCCAGTCCCTTTAAGTTATGAAGTTATGATTATCCCATTTAATTGATCAAAGCTGACCCTCACCCTGCGAACGCTATGCCTGAGGCTATGGGAGTATGGCATTGTTAATGTGGCGTATAACTATAAACATGAAATCACACTCGTAATTGCCCCTTATTATTACATACAAATCAGTCTGTTTGTTAGATCTTGTGTCGTGTGACTGTCAGTGAATTCGGAATGTCACTGACAGTGACACTGTGACTGTGTCAGTGAAAACTGTGAAATCAAATCGACAAAAATCAGAAAATTAGACTGTTCAAATAATGCTAACGTTACAGTAACTGGTTAACTTGTTAAGAAAAAGTTCAGCATATTTTTAAAGGACAATTTGTAAATTGATGAGCACCTAAAATAATGTTGTAGAAATAACAACATTGCACTCAACACCACCAGTATGTCAGCTGTCAAAACTGTCAAACTTCCGCAGCACACTGCAACAACACACTTCCGGCCGGTTATCGCCGGAAGTTTTGAGTTTACCACGGACTAGCTGATCTCGTTCATGACCAGTGATGACGTCAATGGATCCTAAAGAGCCTCTCACACCTCTCCTTCTTGGTGTGAATAGCGTTCGCTCCTCTCTTGGTCCTTGGAGCAATACACGCCGTGGTGTGTGTGCACAAAATACGTGTACTGATGTTAAAAGTGATGGTTGTGAACCAAAAAGAAAACAGGAGGTTACAGCAGAACAAAAATAGTGCAGTGAAAACAAATTTATGTGAACTAAAAAAACTAGAAGGAACTAGACTACATGCACCACTAGAAAGTGCTAGTGAGTTTGGACGGGGACATTGCTTCTGAAGTAGCTAAAACCAACATGATTTTTAAAAAAGATAAGAACAAGAAAGGTAAAACAAACAGGAAAAAATATGTTTTTTATTGCAGTGTATTACAAATTCACATCAATCCTGAAAAAACCCCACAAAAAAACATGATAATGACTGTTTGAATCTAGGCTACCTATTATCAGGGGCGTCGGAAGCTGTTAGGCCTACTGATTGGTCCGGCTTTTCGGAGCCCCTAATTAAGATTGCAATGTGAGGGAATCTGGAACAGAATTTTTGATTTTTAAAAATGAATTTGGCTAAATATTGGTCCAACCGGACCTGTTCCGACGCCCCTGATTATAGTCGTTGGCACAACCCTGCAAACACTGCACGTAATATAACGTTCGTTAAGGTCCCATTTTCGTCATTCATGGATGAATGTAACGAGGACGTGCTAGGGACGTAGTCATAATAACCCTAACGTCCCCAGAACGTCACAATAACGTTACATTTATATTTTACGTTCTAAGGACGTAAATGGGAGTTCACAGAATTACGTCCTAAGTACGAATACTGTTTTACGTCATAACGTCCTCACAACGTACAGCATTTCGTACTTAGGACGTAACTCTGTGAACTCCCATTTACGTCCTTAGAACGTAAATCATAAATGTGATGTTATTGGGACGTTCTGGCGACGTTAGGGTTATTATGACTACGTCCTTAGCACGTCCTCGTTACGGTCATCCATGAATGACGAAAATGGTTACTTACCATTCGATTTGACAATTTACCACTATGTTCTCTTTTCTTGGTAACGGAGTAGAGTGGAGCGGAGTAGTAAAATTAAAAGTATTCTTGGGATTAATGAAAATATATGGGCAATAATTCAAAGATATATCATACGGGTGGAAATAGTCCCCATACCCAGCAAACATGAGGCGTTGGCCCAACGTTGGTTTACTGTTGGCCCATCGTCTACGACGTTGGCCCAACAACAAACCAACGTTGGGCCAACATCTCAAGTTTGCTGGGTAGCAACTGTTCTAGGCATACAAGCATAAAACCAAACTCGTTTTTATACCCACAAGGCTAGGAACGGAGTAGTAAAAACAAAAGCATATTTTCTGGTAACTTTTTGGTAATACCTGTTTCTAATAACTTGTCACTCAACAATATTAATTCTTTCAAGGCGAAAAACTTGTATAAGGCCCTTCAGTGTGTCAAACTAAACTCGATATAATTTTAGTTCATGATTATTCACTTGATGGGGCATGCTACACTCATGGTAAGGGAGTAGAGTGCAAATGTGGGGACATGTATATTCATCAAAATTATATATATCGATATCATTTTTAAGTCATATTTGAATCATTGGTTAGTGTAAGTGGACATGTTCTAGACCTGGAATGTAACTGTTAGAATTATACTGTGATTTTGTATCCTACAGTGGAATTTTCTCTGAGGACATGCCATTTTCCACGTTTCCATGACATAGAGCTCTTATAAAACCATACATATATATTTTTTTTACAAATAATCTAAACATTATTAAGCAGTAATGCTTAAACGTGAAGTTGAACCATTTATTTTTATTACCAACTAACGCCATTATTTGGAGTGATGGTTCCGGCTAAATAGTTTAATCTTCACTATTAATTGTGGTGTTGCCATGGTGTTGTGGAGTGTTTCAGAGAGTGCACACTGTCTTGTCCTTTAATGTGCCGGCTTGTGGATGTTTTGCCGTGGTAATGGGGTTCAGGGTCTCTTTATTTTGTCTGTTCCGTGGGAGTTTGGGCTCATCAATCTGGGACTGGCGGGGGTTAACGTTTATATTTAGGTTCAGCAATATTTTAGGGTTGCTTAATTAAACTGAATGACAGGGTTTTCATTCATGGTTGCACTTGACAATCTTATAGTGTTGAGAGTGCATTGGAAAACGGGAATGAACCCTTGGCATTCTGATTTGGGAAGTTCCGTGGGCTTGGTCTCTACTATTGTGGGAGCTACTGTATCTGTGCGACTTACATGTGACTTCAAGTATATACCTTGATTCAGTGATCTAGGGTGAGCCATATGTCTGAAAGATCACGTCAATGCTCGTTGTTGATCCCTGAAGAGGAAATGAGTATTTTCGGAATAAATTTATGGGTCACAATACCTATTTATTATCATAGAGGTTGTATTAACCTGTTATTTTTAAAGCTGGTGTAAAAAAAAAATCTAATCCTGTTGAAGTAATTTTGGCAGCAAAAACAATAGAGCTGGAATGAATGATTCGGGATTCGAAATAAATCAACAAGGAATATATACATTTATGGCCAGTTACTCTGGACTTACAATCGACTTTAATAATTATAGACCAATGGTGCCATTACAGATTCATGCATATTCTCCCTGCTGCTGTGGTTCCCATATTGATTATTCCCCCAGATTCAAATATTTTTTCATCAGCAACGGAACATTGTAAATAAATTGTTTCATGGTATAACAAATAAATAGATATTATACTTCATTATATAACACTGACTTGTTACTTTATCCCTAATTTTGATATCAGATTACTGAATGTGGTATCGGGATAATACATTTTTCTAGTTTAATATAAAAACTTGTATGTGCATACGGATCCTTCAAACAGGGATAGCTTTTGCTTTCCGATGAATCTTCATCGGCAACTGGGTAATGTTGTTAGCGGCGAGATCCATACACTGGAAGATTTTTAACTTCACATACAAATCTTTTTTACAAATAATCTAACATAATTTATTAAGTAGGCCTAATAATGCTTAAACGTGAAGTTGCACCATTTATTTTTTATATTAGTATATTTAAATCAAAATGCGGACCTTTTAAGTCCTGGGGACACTAACTTTATGTAAAATTACCCCAATTTTTGGTTTTACCCATAGGCCTATATAGGCTATTTAACCCTTTAAACGCGGACCCCGAGTATACTCGGGGGCAAAAGATGTCTCTCTGTCGCGAACTCCGAGTATACTCGGGTGCAGAGTGTGTTTTTTCGTATTTTTGTCTGTAAAATCAATGTGGTCTGATAATCATGAGGGTAGCCTTGTTTTTGCTGATAAAAGTTTGTTTCTGTTTTGATTGTGCATGTATAGCATCCCATAATAATATCTGGGCCGATGTAGAACTGTCATTCTTTCAAAGGAATCTTTTGGAACGAAAAATTCAAAATGGCCGCCGTAAAATCAATAAAATTATCATAACATAATTATATATCAATCTTTTGCGATGGAAGCCCAAGCTGATGCTACACGCTGCTGCATAATTGTAATTTTGCTTGTTCAATTGAGCCTTGAAGAATGCGGGTGTAATGAGGGCAAACATGGGGGCATTACCCCTCCCAATATCAGCACTGCCCTAGATTTCCTAAAAATGTGTGCTGAAATGATACCCGACCAAGTATGTGTCACCATCAGTCCTTTCTAATGGATGACTGCACCATTGAACAGCTTGAAATTGCTAAAAAGTGCGTATTTTCAATATTTTTTGCGAGTTTGACCTTGAAATGACCTTGATGTGACCTTGACATGACCTTGGTGTTAACTACCAGTAAAGCACAATTCGTTCTCATGTTATTATTTGCTCATAAGCTAAGATCCTGCTGGTGTCTTCATACAAATCTGACATTACCTGATTACAAAATATTCTTATTTTTGTTCACCTCCCCCCCCCCCCCCTACCAGTAGTCTGACAAAACGGTCACTTAGAATATTGAACTCAACTCAAAGAGCACATACAATCTACAAGAGGATGTACGTCCTGTACATGAGTAAAAAGGGTTGTGGAGAGATGTTTCACGGAGGACGGACGTTGTGGCTGTGCTTAGTGCTCTCTCCAAATCTGTAGATCTTTTTCTCTTATTCATAGACGCACATGGATTGTTGTGAACTGCCCTATTCCAGTTCGTGACACTTTCAGGTGGCTCTTAATTGGAATTGCTGATTACTCACTGAACTCGGAAGGCTCGGGCAGCAAGCTTGCAGGCCTAGATAAACCGATAAAAGGATGGCTAAACCAAACAAACAAACGAACTGCCGTAGAACGAGCATGACTTGACACAAGTATTGTATGTCGTCTAGATCTACTATGATTTACAATAAACTAAAAAAAGGAATATTTAACTATGTACCATAGACGTACATCTAGCAGAAAAATCCTATTAATAAAGTTGATTATAATTAGGGTTGGGGTCACAGAAATGTACATGTCTATGGTTGGGGTTGTCAGGAGACAGTTTGGTGAGGCTGTGGATTCCTGCTAGGGAGTTTGGGGTCATGTCGGACTTATGCCATGTCGGACTTATGCCATGTCGAGCACTCGTACAATCCACACCCAATAGGGCCTACCAACTTGTGCCTATACACATAGAAATATACTTAATGTATGTTCTGTGCCTATACCCACGGCCAACCTTTACTTAACCACAGAACAGTTCTGTGCCCTAACAAGGGTCATACTCTGGGGAAGGCCTAATTCAGCTGTTGCGGAGTGCAGGGTTGTCAGCCACTCCATTTTAAACTTTAAAGTAATACTCCATCAGCACCTCCGATGTGGAGTATCAGACTGGAGGGGAGAGAGAGGCTGGTAGTCAAGCAGCTGACTCTTGAACGCGGCCACAGTTTTTGATGCTATGGCAGTCTAGCCCAGGTTCTAAAGAAGAGAAGGCACACTGTAAGCCTGTTTGTCCATAATTTTGGGTGACAAATCTTGCTGCTGATCTTTGATTTCTTTATAATTTGTCAATGTCTTTTTGTCTGAAGGCCCTACTGGTAAATTTGGTAATGTGGGTTTCCCATATTTTTTTAACTTCGGCCTGGACACTCTCAGGACCGAGCATTTCAAGGCATTGAAACACATCCCCCATGCATTGATATGGCCAGTCTTGTAGCGCAGGTCTATCTGCAGATGCAGATACAAGAGGCAGCTCATCTACAAAGAGACGAGCCTGTGAGGAAAACAGTACCCTGGGGCACCGGACTTCACACAGGCTGATTCTGAAGAGCCGCAATAGACTACCTTTGGGTTCTATTGGTCGGAAAATTTGTTCTCCCGAATTCCGTATTGGTCAAGTTTGTGTAAGAAGCGTTGGTGGGGGACAACATCGTGACCAAAAGACTACCAACCCTCCTATACCAGAGTTATTCCAATACATTTAACTGGAATATCTCGATCTGTCCCGTAGGCCTACCCCATATGTTGTAGCCTATACCAACTCGTTCTTAACCAATTGGATAGGTATATAACTCAAGAGATAACTTGAACAAGATTTTAAACATCATATGTGTATGTATTAAAGCCTATGTTTTTTTTGCCCTAATAATGAACATAAAAAGATAGACTACGCTATAAATGTAATGTGAATTTAACCCTGTGAATTATTTTTTTAATAGATCTATTATTAATATTGAACAAATATCATTTTGTGTCTTTAGAGTGTTAATTTTGTGTTATACTGGCGACGTAGGCCTACATGCTATCTGCCTTCAAATTCTGAGACTATATTGTCAATCATATTTTCGAAGATCCATAAGTAAAATTAAGATACATCGGGCTGGTGTATCTTTGTTATTTTAAGCTAATTGTTTCTTTTTTATGAATAGGCAATATTGTATCAAGCAGCATCTTAATGCACGATACAGAAGTTAAAGCTATTTAGCTATGCATTTGCGTTAAATGTTTGGATTCAATATTACAGCTGAAACTATAGTGTGGCCTATCATAATGTTGAGAGCTAGATGGGGTGTGAAGAACAATAAACTCACAAAGTTTTACACCTAAGAAATAGCCAAACATGAATAATAATTTGAATACATTCCTTTCACGAATTAGTTTTATCTGATAGTCTAGCTGATTTTTTTATATCCATGAGTTATTTTATTTCAGACTTTAATTTCTATTTTTTTAATATGTATACTCCAATACAGCATCATTCACCATGAAATTTTAACAGTTTTTTGAGTATGTTCGTGTAAAATGTTTGGATTAAATATTATACCTGCAGCTAAAGTGGGGCTTATCATAATGTTGGGAGCTAGATAGGTTGTGAAGAACATTAAAGCTTTACACCTAAAAAAATAGCCAAACATGAATACTAATTTTAATACATTCCTTTCACGAATTAGTTTTTTCTGATAGTCTAGCTGACATTTTTATTCCCATGATTTATTTTAATTCAGATTTTAATTTATGTTCTTTTTAATATAATTATGTACTTTAATACAGCATCATTTTCACCATGAAATTGTATAAGTTTGTTTTTCAGTATATTCCAGATCAGCACCATTTACAATAAATTAATTTGTTCTGCCTATAGGCCTGTAAATCCTTAAAAACATCGCTAACTTGGTGGACGATAATACACCTTTCCCGATAGCAACAAGCCACACAGTGACTAAAAGCTGAACTATTTAGTTGGGAGTCCTGTCACACTCTTTTCTATTACAACACGCCACACAGTGATTAAAACTGAACTATTTAGTTGGGAGTCCTGCTTATGCGCAAAATCGTGCAAACAGTGTATAGGTGAATAAAATCAATAACTACCAAAAAATCAGTCAAATCATTCAGCTTGAAGTATCTCCATCTTAAAATAATATGGAGCATGTTTAACACATATTATTTATTCATTTTGCATAGATTACAGGTGATGAAAGTGTTTTTATCTAGCTCCCAACATTATGACTTAATTTATAGCTTCAGGTGTAATATTGAATCCAAAAATTGTACGCGATTGTATAGCTTTAAATGACCATTAGTGTGCTTAGTGCTCAAAAATTATGTAAAGCATTATTTTACTACTACTACTACTACTACTACATGTACCTTAACTTGCAGTGTGTAAATGTTGAGAAAACTTTGACTGAAACCAACGGTTGTATCTGATGATGGATGAAGACATTGATGATGCCACTCAGTGGAAGATTTTTTCTATGGGTTTGTACGAAAAAAAAATTGTATTTCCTGGACATGGTCCGTGCAACTTCTTAGATGGTACGAAATGCACCGTGGTGCTCAAACCATCTATTGCTAACAGTCAATACTTTGAAGATCAGATGGGGATATGTTTTGATGATGAAACCATCATTACTCTTGGTGAGACTAATATTTGGCTTCTACATGTGGTAGATATGTGTTTGCGAAGTATGCAGTCAGGGGAAGTATGTATCATGAGGACACCAATAACATGTGAAAGTGTACAAAAAGAAGAAGACGTAATTGAACTTGAGGTCAGTTTGATTAGTTACGAGCCTGCTAGACCTGCATGGGAAATGACTGTAAGTGAGAAAATGGAGATTTCAAAAAAATTAAAAGAGATAGGTATTTCTTTGTACAAAAATAAAGATTTGTACCTCAGTTTTCAGAAATTCAACAGAGCTCTTAAGTACCTATTATCTATAGATATGAAATCCGATGATCTCCCTGCAATTACATGTACAGACTGCAATCAGCTCAAAATGGTATGCTACCTCAATTTGGCTGCATGTCAACTTCAAACGAACAACTATAAAGCTGTTATTGATAATTGTACAAAAGCATTGGAGTTGAATAAGGATAACGTCAAAGGTCTTTTTAGAAGAGGCGAAGCTTTTCTAAAACTGGGAGAATCGGATAAAGCACAAGCTGATCTTGATAGAGCTCATAATCTTGATCCTGCGAATAAAGCTATTGCGCGAAGTTTGCAGACATTGCGTAGTATGACCAAAGAACAAAATGATGAAATCGCCAAATGCTTCGGTAAAATGTTTTGACGCAGAAAAAATGACCCACTAATACATTATTATGTAAAATTGCTAATGTTTATGTTATAATGTAAACTTGTTTATCGGTCACACATTATCTAGAAATGTAGTGGGTTCAGTGATCATTTAAACAAAACTTTACTGTGATCAAAAAAGGTGAAGCTAGAAATCGACTGTGACTTTATAAGTAACAGTAAGTTTGGACGAAGAACACGTTATGCCTTTATTCTCATCATTATGACCCCATGGGCCGAAACTCCACTTTCTTATAGCTTCACATTACTCATTTAATTTTCGAGATATTCACCATATTGAATTTTGTCAGCCATATTAAATTTGGTGTCGTTTTGATGAGGTGGTATATATGTATGAAATGTCACTCCTTTTCAGCATCAGATGGACTGCTCTTGAGATATCAACCATTTTCAATTTTGACTAATTTGTCCGTCAGTTTAGATGAGATACTATATGAATCATTTTGACCCCCATGGGCCGAAATTTCACTTCTCTTTGGCTTGAGATGTACCGTTCTCAAAAATTTTAGATGGGGTGTATAATATCACTAATGACTATGACCCTGTGGTCCGAAATTTCACTCTTTTAGCACCATCAGATGCACCGTTCTAGAGATTTCGGTCATTTTGAATTTTTTTGGCTTTTTTGAATCTTGACAATTTTGTCAGCAGTAATTTGGATAAGGTTGTATGTATCAGATGCAGCGTTCTCGAGATATTGGCCATTTTGAATTTTGTCTGTCATTTTGTATTTTGACAAATTTGTCTTGTCATTTTGAATGAGGTTGTAGATTATGTATCATTATAAAACTGTGGTCCAAAATTGCAGTCCTTTTTAGGATCAGTTAGTTAGCATTTAGTTCCCTGTATATTATTATTATATGGTATTTTTATTTAGTTCTCTGTATATTATTGGCCCTTTTGACAGTCATTTTGAATTTTGACAAAATTTCGAGAATGACATTCTGTTTCAATATTATCAATTTGTCGGTCCCAAATTTTCCACCTTTTTACCTTGTTTACACTCAAACACCATTTTCGAGATATCGGCCATCTTGAATTTGTCAGCAATAAATAATATTTTTATATATTAATTGATATATATCTTCTATATATGTGTTTGAAAGGATTTTTAGCCCTCATCCAAAACTTCAGCGGATGCCTATTGTCGTCACCAGGCGCGTCTGTCCGTCCGTCCGCCCGTCTGTCCGCCACTTAACTTAGCACTATAACTTGTCTCGCGTAACTTGAATGCACATTAAACTTCACATATAGGTTCATCATGACTGAAGTTTGACTAATTTCACATTTGATCTTTCTGTGACCCTTATGACCTTGACTTTTTTCCGATCAATAAATTTTCTCGTTAACACGATTCACTCAACATTTTTTTTATTCATAGCTCCAAAATTTATACTATATATCCATCTCTCTAATAGCTCGAATGAGTTCGAAATTGGACAAGAATCGGGCAGAAACTACGTCATGGCTGCCAAAGTGGCCGACAATCCGCAATTATTTTTTTAATATGCGTAATATCTGGAAAACCGGATAGCTAGACCATAACTATTGAACAAAATGTGCAGGTCCAGGTAGGGATATACCATGAAAAAATGCAACTTGATCAAATTCAAAATGGACGATCTGCGGCCACTTTTGATTTCAATATGCATGATAACTGGAAAACAGTGCCAGATAGCTAGACCGTTAGGCCTCTTATAGAACAAAATGTGCGGTTTCAGGTGGGCATATACCGTGAAAATTTCAACTTCATCAAATTCAAAATGGCCTACCTGCGGCCACTTTTGACTTGAATAATTATATGTAATAACTGGAAAACCTTGCCAGATAGCTAATCCATTACTATTGAACAAAATGTGCGGTTTCAGGTAGGGATATACCGTGAAAAATGTCAACTTGATCAAATTCAAGCCATTTTTTACTTTAATATGTTTAATAACGGGAAAATCGTGGCAGATCGCTAGACCATTACTTCGAACAAAAGGTGCAGTTTCAGGGAGGGATATGTCCTTAAAAATGTCAACTCAATAAAATAAAAAATGGTGGACTTGTGTTCATTGATAAATTTAATATGCGTAATATCTGGGAAACCGTACCAGGGACCTTATAGACCATTACTATTAAAAAAAATATTTTCTGAGAGGGTTTTTTTTTTAATTATTTATGGCGAGCTCAACCGGGGCTTATTTTCTATTATATGCTGTGCGTGTGCAGTCTGTATATGTGAGTTGACACAGCAGGTCCATATTGGTCGTGGGACTACTTGACAGGGCTGTGAGACCAACTTCCTGTCACTTGGTCCGGATGTAATCAGTCTGACCTCAATCCGACTGACCACCGGACCTATATCCCAGAGTTACCTGGGCCCGGCCATCACAAGCACATGCGGGCCCTTGGTAGCTAATCATCCCCAAATGGGTCATAGCTCCGAGACGACCACCAATGTCGCATCATTTTAGTGGATGAATCTCTGTCAGTGGCTTGACCTACCCATTGATCGCCTGTGTCGAACTAACCCTGGGTTGGAGCCGGTCGCAGAAAAATCTCCGTCATACATGTCCGGTGTGGGATTCGAACCCACGACCTCCCGACTTTGTGCCCGCAGTTCTAACCACTAGACTACGGCTGAGAGGGTTATACCCTGAAAAGTTTCAATAAAATTGCATTTAAAATGGCAGACTTACGGTCATTGTTAGCCCACCTTTTAATTTGTTTAATTAAACAGTTGGGCTGTTGCAATTGAGGTCACTGCGTCGGCGTTAACATTTCCTTGTGGGCACGATAACTTGAAAAGTTTTTCATGTATCCTTCTCAAATGTATTCTCCATTTTGCTAGTAACTGATCTTGGAGAAGTTCAATAATTGCAGAGAAAAATATAATTAAAACAAAATATTCAAAATTGCTTTGAGGGCGGGATGACTGCAAAAATTTTCCATGTAGCCTATCCTGCTCAAATTTGTAAAATGCATGTTGCTCATAGCCAGTTCTCGAAAAAGTTAAAAAATGGCTGAAAACAATTCAAAGTGGCCGATTTATTGTGATTTTTCACATTTTATGTAAATAATTTTACCTTGTGGGCGCGATTTAACTTCAAAAGTTTTTCTTGCATCCTGCCCAAATGTGTACTGCATGCTGCTAATAACTACCCGGTATGACTGGCCCGCCTAACTCATTTACTTCCCCGTATTGTCATCAGAGTAGCTGATAACCAGTTCTCGGACAATTTCAATAATGGCGGCGGGCTATTGTCGAGTCTGCTCTTGTTTCAAATGATTTTCACTTTTAAACGATGATAGGAGGCTGAGGCCTATTTCCGTCGCCGACGGGCATTATTTCTATTATTATTTAAATTAACTACTCCGAAAACAGTACCGACTCTTGTGAATTGTATTGACCCAGACCTTGAATGAACCAGCTATTGCCACCGACATGTTGCCTTAGTGCAATGCAATGAAACACAATTAAAACTACAAATACCACTGTCTTCTTAGACCATAATTAGGCCTCAAACTATTAGAGCTAAAATATGCTATTGAAGTGCTTGAATATGTGGTTATGATACAACAAGAACCCTGCGCTTCTGAACTTTATTGAGAGTCATTTTTTTGCATCAGACTGAAGTTTATATTTAAACAATATGGGCCATGTAAAATTGCAATCAGAACAAATATATATTTTTCGCCAATAAGTATTTTAGATTGCAAAAACTAAGAGATAATAAGATGCACAAGTGCGAGATGTTTTCTTTGTTAGTTCACATAATAACAGTATATTAAAATACCGTGCAAGCTTACCAAACACCCCGTGGCTGACGTAGTGACACAAAATGAACACACTTTTAACACAACTGCTGGCAATACTCACAGACCACAAAACGCATAGGTCTACAGTAGTTATTCATTATAGAACGATTATAAAATCCAATAGTGATTCAAGTTATAAGCCGATGTGTTATACGAAATGGCCTGATTTGATCTAGTACTATTACTAGGTCGATATGACAGGAGATACATAAGTCACTGTAATAGCTTACAAGGGATACGATGATAGTTTATGGCATTACGGTATTTATCGGACGAATATCGGAGTTTAGAAGCTATATCAATTATTATTTATAAATAATAAAAATGTGAACTGGTTGAATTTGGCTGATATAAACAAACGTTACGTGCAGTAGAAGCGAAATTAGTGCCGAGATATCGGGCCAGAGTGTATTTTGTTGGTATTTGTGTCTGTAAAATCAATGTGATCCAGCATTCATGGGGGTAACCATCGCTTGTTTTGGCTGATGAAAGTTTTTTTTTGTTTTCTCTTTTCATTGTGCATGGATATCTCCCCATAATAATATCTGGGCGGATGTAGAGCTTTAATCCTTAAATAAAATTACCATAACTTTCTCAATAATTGAGATAGAGACTTCTTTTTTCCCCAAACCATATATTTTTCTTATCAAGGAATACAATAAAACAAACGACACCTTCCATTGGCATCATTATCATGCTTTAAAGCTTTACTAACACTTGGATGCGGATAGCGCGGCAGTGCTGATTGCACAGTTGCACACACTTTCATTTAGTAGGCCTACTCATCACCCATAAACTGATAAACGTGACATTTACATGACTTTGATATAACCTTCAGGTTTCTTTTGGGCGGTATGAATGCAGTAAAGCACAAGCTCAACCCATGTCAACCTCATACCCAATTATGTATCATTTTTTTGCGATGAAAGCCCTAGCTGATGCTACAGGCTGCTGCATAATTGTAATTTGCTCGTTTAATTAGGCCTTGAGGAAGGAGGTGTGAAAAGGCCATACATGGCGGTATATTATATTAACACTGCCCTAGATTTCCTAGAAATGTGTGTTGAAATGATACCCGACCAAGAATGTGTCACAATCAGGCTTTTCTAGTAGATGACTGCACCACTGAGAAGCTTCAAAAAGATAAAAAGTGGATATTTTCAATATAATTTGCATGTTTGACCTTGAAATAATTTGATGTGACCTTGAAATGACCTTGGTGTTTTGCACCAGTAAAACACAACTCCTTCCCATGTTATTATTTGCCCATAAGCTAAGATCCTGCTGGTGTCTTCAGCCAAATCTGTCATTAAAAAATGTTCTGATTTTTTTTCACCACCCCCCCCCCCCCTCATCCCAAGAAATTCAGCGTTGAGAATGTAGCCTAATTGTGCTCAGAAGTATATAATAAAACACAACTCCTTCCCATGTTATTATTTGCCCATAAGCTAAGATCCTGCTGGTGTCTTCAGCCAAATCTGTCATTAAAAAATGTTCTGATTTTTTTTCACCACCCCCCCCCCCCCCCTCATCCCAAGAAATTCAGCGTTGAGAATGTAGCCTAATTGTGCTCAGAAGTTCAGCGTTAAAAGGGTTAAAGAAACTTATCGTTTGTCCGCAACGATCTCGCCTCAATGACTCAATGTATGATATAAAACCATTGTCTGTCATACACCGAAGGCATCAGGAGTTTTATCTGAAGAATTTCAACAGGCTGGATGCTGTTAACATTCCACGTTTTATCCTGTCGTGTTGGCTCAGCAACCATTGTCACCGTCGACTAATTAATTAACTGATTGTTGCCGTCGATGTTTTCTTTACAATTATGGACTGGATACGGCTGTCCACAAACAACTTCACTTGAAACATGTTAGTCTCTAAAGTCAAGAACTTAAATAAAAACCTCAGAACTCGTGATTACTGAAAAATAAAATAAACAGATAATTTCAGGTATGGCCTTGTAAAAACATATAATAGTTCCTTTTTATCCTATGTTTATTTGTTTAAAAATGTAAATTTTATAATGTGCTCTTTTATTGGTCAAAACTAAGATTAAATGTTACTTAATACCAGCAGTCAAATAAATAACTAAACTTGATATCAAATTAATAACATATATATATGTCATTCCCTCACGGTGAATTGTGCTAACAAAATCGAAATTTAGATTATTTAGCATCAGATTATTAGGCAGGCAAATGCAAAAAATATACGTACAGACCCAGATTAGATAATGAGACCCCACTTTTTACTGTTTCTTTTTCACCACTTTACGATGAACATTAGAAAGATATTTTATAATTTGTCGTAGGCCGAACTTTGTGTATGATTTTGAACTGTCACTACAATAACTACTAGTAATCAGCTGGTAATCACTGCTCCAGAGAGCTGACTAGGGCATACACAAGTTGAAACGATGTTGGATTAATGCTGGAAAAACGTCTGCCACGCGCCGGCCCGGCAGTGAAACAGCATCGAGTTGGTTCGATTGTCATTTCATCAATATTGGGGCTGAGGAAGTATGTAATATATAAATCTAGAATATTTTTAGCTGAACACGTAGCCATTTTTAGCCGTACACAGCCACAATTAACAAACACAGTAGTGCATACATTACAAGTAAGCATATACTGTCTTTCGATTTTGGAGCAGTATCGGATACAAGTGTGGCCGGGAAGTGCCGCGGTCCTTCAGTAATGTGACTGAACCAGATATCGTGCAGGAGATTGGTGGATATGACTTTCTAGACCAATGATGTGCCTAAGCACAAAGTTATTATCAAAGAAATATGATAGTCTAGTCCACAGAGGGTTACTAAAAGAGGCACGTGATACTCCAGAATAGGAGCCGAAATTAGTTGTACGAGACCTTAAAATACCCAATTCAATAACACGAATTTAGACCTTGCCGAATTAACCAGTCTATAGAATCCTCACATTTTATTACCGTCTATGTAGGTAAAAGTGTGAGGTATTCTAGGACAGATCTGGCCTCCACAGGCCATTTAATAATTTCAAATCATAAAGATAATAGGCCCCTATGGGAGTTTCCATCAGTCGAGCCTGCTAAGTGAAACAATCGTTCAAATTGATGTAAATGATGCCACACGTGGCAGGATGATACATGAAAACACATCCAGACAGAAAAGAAGATTTATATTATTCCTACCTCAGGCCATCATCACATAGCCCAAATCGCGCCTATGTGCAACCTTATCTAAGCTATAAGTGGAATACACATGTAGTATAAGCTAGTATAGCCTATATTTCAGAACGATACTCTGCAAATATCAAGTATTTCCAGTTAACATTTAAGAAAAATTGAAGACCGTCATGGTTGACTAAGAAGTTTAATCTATGTATCTGTAATCAGTGGTAATGTTAACAAGTCATATATAGCCGTATTAGTAGCAGACAGACAGACGGACAGCCTTAGTCGCCACGTGGGCTTTCAGCTTACAAATTGACAAAAAAAAAAAAAAAAAAATGTTAACTTAAAATTATCAACATCTTTAACTTCATAAAATGGTGATCAGCTTGATGAATAATATGATATATAGGCCTATGCAACATCGGAAGTGGAACATCTGGTCAAAAACTAGAGCTCTTGTATTTTATATTTTCACATCCTAACTAGCAAAATACACTAGTTTAGGGTGTTCCTGCACCAAATTACAGTGATGTTTTTAGTCTGGACGCAAAGGATCGTTCGACTTATTATTATTTGGACGGATTCACTACAAAATTTAACATACAGTCAGTAGGCTATGGCAGGCCCGTACCACCCCAGAGACAAAAAAGTCCACATTCTTGGGTTCGCTTACTCTTAGATATTATACAGCTAGCCTTGATCTCCACTAATGATAACTCGTGTGATTGATTGATTCTTTAATTTTGTGTAAATATATGTCTCCAGAATGCGTATTTAGTGTATTAAAAAAGATCAGGGGGCATGCTTCCGGACCCCCCCCCCCCCTACAAAATGGCCGAATTCGGCGGCCGTGCCAAAGTAATTAAAGTCCACAATATACTGAAACGCAACTCCCCCAATCAACATCCTGGGTACGGGCATGTATGTAACGTCAAAATAGCTTGAATGCACTAAAGTACAGAGCCGCAGGGTTCTTGTTGATTTTTAGGATAGCATAGGCTACTCAGGCAACATTTCCGACAAAATATCCAAAAATACCACCGTCAGATAAAATTCCATGACACTATATTTTTCGTACAGGGAAAATTTTAAAGCATTTCCCGTTTCATCCGTCTTTGGGTACCGTATTAGTGTAGCAGCAAAGTGACCAAAATTGGAGGCAACCTTCCACCAAAAAACAACATCACTTATCATATACCGTTCAAAAGTTTGAAATCTCAGGAAAATGGTTAAGGGGGATAACAAGCGCGAAATTTTGGACAAATTTGGCAATTTGACCCTTTGTGCACCATGGTATAACATATTATGTGTCCTATATATTTGGATTTCGTACCTTACAAAACAAAAATAAGATTCATTAGCAGCATCCTTATTTGCTTTTTAACTCGTTGGGATAATATCCCACATGATGAGAAGCTAATTGGAAAAACATTAAAGACCCTTTCTCTTCAAAAGCACCAACATGATTGAAGTTTAAAGTGCTCTAAATGTATTTGCATTGGACCCATGTGTTCAAATATGCTATGAGAATCTTTATTAGTGTTATTATAGATGTCTTCAGATAATCTCACTATAGAAATAATTGAATTGAAAGTAAAAATAAAAACCCTTTGTGTACCACAGCACAGCATACTAGGCCCATTATTTTCCTCTTCAAATAGATTCTGATTTATCATGTTTATTAGACACAATAGAAATATTTTTACGCCTCACCCATGATGTTATTTAAAACAAAGCTACAGGAACATTTTAAGAATAAGTAGTTTGCCGACCTTGGAAATATAAGTAAATTAGCAACTTATTCAACATTCAATACATAATTTGAAACAGAAAGGTATTTTAATTTTAAAATTATTAGGTCACATAGACAGGCATTATCCAGGTTAAGATGTTCTAGTCATATGTTACAGATTGAAGCAGGACGACATAAAAACTTGTTAATGGCAGATTGTGAATTTTCTGTTTACATCATATGGTCATATTAAAAAGCCAAAATAAAATCACCGATTTTTGATGATTTTAGGCTAAAACTAGCCCACGCTAAAATTTTTAGCGTGGGCCAGTCCCTTTAATGTTGTGTCCTGCTTATACAGAATTGAGATCGTATTATAAATCATACAGCAGTTTTATAAAAATACTAACAGAAACCGAGGAACGTAAAATAAAGAAATTAGATTCATTTTTATATCATATAGAGAAACTCATACAGAGAAACTTAACTGATATGTATTGATATGTCCTATACAAATGTGTACTCTACTTATTTGAATTTCTTATGCATTTATGTATGTATATAACATATTAGGCCTGGGGCTGATTTGCGAAAGCCTGCTAAAAACACGATTTTGCTGCACCCCCCCCCCCCCCCCCTGCGACATAAGTTTCTTCGTTTGTTATTGTAGGAAAATATATCAACTTTAATATTCGAAACAGTAACCAAAAATTCCGGTGTCCAAAAACCATAATTGAGACACTTTATTCACCATGCCCTAAGAAAAGTCATAAAATTAAAAATAATATTATTCAGTCATCATTTTTTATCCGAATTATACTATCTCATTAAATATTCAGCTAAAATACGCTAAACAAATGTATACATGCGCAACCATAAATAAAATAAAAATAAAACATTTGTAAAAGCTGTAAAAACTTCATCTTGATCAATTTTTTTTTTTTTTTTTAAATTTTAATTATATTTTTTGTAAGTTTCATTTCGCTGAATTTTCGCTAATGGTACAGTTTTATACGAATATGTATTAAACATATATGATTACTTAGTAAAATTGATTGCTTAAACACAAAATAAAAAATACCGAAATGTGTCATATTAAGTGTTTTGTGACCAAACCCATTCAAACTAACCTGCAATATTTTTTTCATTTTGAAAAAACAATGCAGCAGCTTGGCACAACAATCAACATTTCCAACAAACTGCTAAGAGAAGCTATAGGTGACATATATGGGCATAAGCAACAGCATAATGTCAATTAATTGAGATATTATCCATTTGGATCGCTCACAACCGATCCATCACGTCTGCCCTCATGTCAAGATGCTACACATAAACATAATTTTTATGCGTTCTAACTATCAAGCTGCAATATGGCGAGTTTACTTGACCCCACATGGACATGGTTGGAGGGTGAAAGTAAACAACATTTCCATGCACTAGATGAATAACACACCTGCTCTAAAACTTGTTTTGGAGTGTCTTAGCTGTAAGTGCAAAAGTTACAAAGATAAAAGATGTACATGCTGTCGTAATAGCCTGAACTGTATCAGTGTCTGTGGATGTAAATCTCTATGTGATAAGGCGATAGAAGTTGATGCAACAAATGTGATCCAGGATTCTGATGACTATTCAGAGTTTGAATAGAAGCCAGTTGGCTCACAAGTATAATATGTCATATTACTACGAAAAAAAGTGTTATAAATGTTTATTTTTGTTTTTTTAATTCGCTATCTGGGTATAAATACTTATAATTGTTATTTATCTTTCATTTAAATATAAAACTACTCTATTAAAATATGATATGGCGAAGAAAATAAGATACACAAAAAAAAAATCATCAAAATCATTCCAGTACTGCATAAAAATACTGTAAATTGAGTAC
This sequence comes from Flabesymbios commensalis, assembly GCA_964017125.1. NCBI lineage: Eukaryota > Metazoa > Annelida > Polychaeta > Terebellida > Flabelligeridae > Flabesymbios > Flabesymbios commensalis. Next base: position 66,376,171 of record OZ024905.1, on the reverse strand, counting down.
ACTATATAACCCAATGTTTGTTTTATCGTTCCAAAAAATAAATTTATGTATTTGCGAACAATAAAACAATAAACAATAAAAAAATAAATACGATCTACACAACTCCTTCTAAAGTTCAGTATAACTAAAGGAAATCAAAGTTTAAAATTTGGCATTTTTTCAAATAAAATTTCATTAAAATGCTTTATTTGTTTCGATTTTGCATCATCTACACAGCTGTCGTAGATATATTGGTCGATTTTTCAAACGATTTTTGTATCCTGATTTTTTTTGCGAGACGATTTTCGCATATTAATTGTCACAAGTTATTTTTGATGCTCTGGTGTTAAAAGGATTAAAATGACATATTTTGGACACTTTAATTTTTGGTTACTGTTCTTAAATTTAAAGCTTAGATGTCCAGGACTAAGAAACAAGAGGCCCAGGGGCCTTGCCGTTTGTCAACAGCATTGCAAAATATCAGCTATAAATGTGTCAGGGAATGTATATCTATACTCTAAGATGCATTATCATGAAAAGATGTATATTATATCGATCATTGGCATTTATATTATTATGTTCGGTTCCCATAATACATTTTGCTGATTTTACACACGTTCTGAAGCACTGCACCTAATGAAAAATATGCATTATCATGAAAAGATGTATATCCTTTATATCGATCATTGGCATTTATATTATTATGTTCGGTTCCCATAATACATTTTGCTGATTTTACACACGTTCTGAAGCACTGCACCTAATGAAATATGATTGACAAAGAATCATTTCACAGGACTACAATGTTAATATTACAAAAGTGCAATTATTACTTCTTCTGGGACTTTTATAATGCCCCAGTTAGCCAGGAATTTTCACAAATTCTTTAATTTTCAATTTTAATTCTTCTGTCTAAAATAGGCCTAACAAAGTTGTAAATTATCAGCTTTTAATGTTTCTTACTCAGCCATGAAATATACAGTAGCCCTAATCCATCATTATCACATGTGGACGTAATGCACTTTCACTGCACCCTCTGACGTAATGCCAATTATGGAAATCACAATACACACAGTAGACCTAAGGATAAGGACCCATGGAGGCTTTCTCAACTCACACGATCTTTGCTGAAATGTTGCTGTAATGTTGTCAGGCCAACGTTGAGTCAGGTGTTAGTTGGCTGTATCAAATGCTATGAAATGAAATAAATGGGGTTCTACACCACATTTGTACACACATAGGCTAAACTGGGTAAGGAGAACCTGAGGATGGTGAGATGAATGAGGTGTGACTGCCCTCCAGACACAGGATTCGAAATTGAGCCCTGTTGGTCTACGGCCGAGCACACTAACTCTCGGTCACGGAGGCTGCCCACAATATTCAATATTTACGATTGAACAGGGAGGAAACATTTTGTTTCTTTGAAACTTGAATGCCAGAGCAGGAGACGAATCCGCGATCTCTGACTTTCCTAGCAGGCACCAGGACCCCCCCCCCCCCCCGCCCTTCGGTAGGGCCTATTGTTATTACATATATACAAACACATTACCTGTGGATTTAATATTGGTTCACCGTCAGGGGCGCTGCCCAACATTTTTCATATTTTATTCTGCACAACATATTAAATGTGCATAATATATATTGGTCATGTCATTGCTATCCCTTACCTGTGATAGTTGACAGGTATGTTTTTACTCTGGTTCTGTCATAATAGTGTCCCCTGTTCCACTTTGATTTTCATTTATTGCAAAAATGAAAAATATATATTTTAAAGTTTTATAATCCACATGCACGGCTGTTCCTCGTCTTCATCATTGACGGTTGGCCAGTAATTGGTAGAAAAACAATCAATGAATGGGAAAGCGTGAATTCAACTATGATGCTGTGTCAAAAAAAACACATATTGGCCCAGCTGCTTTATAGACACTTTATAGCCCCACATATTATTACTTCGAGACATGTTTTTAATATACATATATCCACTTCTAAAGTATGCATACTTTTAGGTGCATCCCAGCAAATACGATACGGCGAACAGTGGATCAACACTCAAAGGTTTCGAATTTCAGAAGTTAAGCCAGACCAAATATAGAGTTAATTCTATGGCAAGACACGTGTGATTGTACTCCAGCGGTATTGCCTCATTGTAGTAGTCAACGCGATGCGTACAAAGCATAATCTCATAATATATTACACTGGCTATATACGCTATACTTTCCACAGAAGCTACATCGACTTAATGTTAGTTTAATGGTGGGCCAGCAGTGCAGACGGTGGACTAGCATTAAACCAGAGATAACTGGATATTTAGTTCATTGTTGTGCCGCCCTCTACATCATTTACCCAGCATTAAAGGAACATCATTTATTAATAATATTACTATTTGTAAATTCAATTCAAAATAAAGTTATGGCTTTGGTACCACACATTTTAGTAACTTCTAATTAGATCCCTATTAGCGTGATATTTAGGCCTTTATTACAATGTGATGTTGAATATCAGCATCCATCGATAGGGTCCATAATACAAGAACATAAATTAGGCCTACTATTTGCGTTTTTAGCATAGACTTAGGTTAAAATCTACGTTCAGTTTAACTTGAATATAGCCCGAGCATAGGGACGCAGGCGGTTAATATACGGCAATATAAATAGTTAAAATTATATGTATGATATTTTTCGGAGGGGGGGGGGGCATTGGCCTTAGACGATGGGGCATGTGACCCATTATTATTTCAAAAGGGGGGCATTTTCCCAACAACAAATAAAACACTTAAGGGTCATTCATATCACCTCATATTCCATATTAAACGTTCATCAGGTGTTCATGCTGATAGAAATATCAAAGATTCATATTGGCGGTTATGCTATTATTAAAACTGGAAGAAGAAAAAATGGTTTAACAATCAGCGTTTGCAAGTAGGCCCAATCGACTTCACGTCACCACGCACTCACATGAGTTAATATCACTTGTGTCAATCAATTGCGTCAACAATATCGAGTGTTATTGGAGTCGATCACATAGCTTGAGTGCTACTCATTGTCTTCCTCGGGTGCTGTCGGATCTCTTCTTAGGGCAGTGTCATCAACTTCCTCTGTTGTTGCCGCTAGGCCTACACCTATTCACCTTAAACCGCTAAGCGCGCCTGTAGTCGCTTTAATCCGTTTTATTAGCCATTTAAACATCAAGATTTGTAAATTGCTTAGTCTTAAATTACAAATTAATCAAATACGAGTTGTTTTCTCTCACTTAAAGTTGTGGGTCAAGGTAGTGAGACACAACTCCAAGTGTGTGAATATTTAAATTATTCAATTCAGCGGTTTAAGGGTTAATATGTTATTACTATTAGTAACAATGAACAAATTTTCTACAATATTTGCTGTACAAAATAAATTTGTAGGCCTATTATTATTCGTTATATATTGGTCCATTTTTTTAGAATTTTTTTTGCTTTTGATTTTAATGGCACATATAGTCTAAGTCTATATAGACATCTACACCACGTTCAAGGTAGAGATTTCCCTTTGAAAATACATTGATAATTGCGGATACAACAGGTGTGGCGAGGTTACTTAGACCCATGTGGCGAGGTTACCAAAGCTGTGGCGAGGTTACTCAACCTTCTGTGGCGAGGTTACCAAATCTGTGACGAGATTACCTGTGGCGAGGTTACCTTGTGGCGAGGTTACAGTCAGGTTACAGTCCAATATTTCGTTGGAATCAGCAACATTTCAACTACATTTTGGTTTTAGTAGCTCGTTTTCTGCCATACTTCATTTAAATTGTATTGGTAAGCATATATAGGCCTATGTTTTGGATCATGGGATGACGAACCTTGGGTCTGTTCTAACAACGCTGAATACTAATACTGAAACTAATACAGCGATACACAGCTCACAATTTGACAGTGTGGGCCGTAATGGGCATTTATTGGCGGCACTACCATGTCAAAAATAAGAAATACGGGAATTTCGTCTCTATATCTAGCCTAACTGGTAAATGCACAGCACAAAAATTAAAAAAACTTTTGCAGTTCTATTCTATGGACATGTTTACATTATATGGTCATATTAATAAGCCAAAATAGAATCACTGATTTTTTAATGATTTTAGCCTGAGCCAGTCCCTTTAATTCAGCAGGCAGGGCCTTATCTTCAAAAATCCTATGGCCCACTAAAATTACCTTGTTGCGTCAAAAACAAAGATATTGCTCAAAGTGTGGCGCAGCGATAGAATGATGTTAGGCCAGTTTTATTTTTTGTGGGAATCCCACAATTAGGCCTACTCTTTATAAGTCAGGCACTGGGTATTCTTTACATCAGGCGCCAGAAACACCAGATAACACGATACATTGGCCCAATGCTGATGTAATGCTGGGCCACTGTCTGCGACGCTTGGCCAATATTATTCCAATCAAAACCCTTTACGGTCTAATCACTATATTTAATCATGAACATATATTTTATCTAAACACTTCTTAAAGACGAAAGTAGGCCTACCTAACGTTATATTGGACATATTCACAAGGACTGGTGTACAGAAATGTCAACCGTTTCTCACACACAGCACCCCTATTTCCCCTAAATAGAACACAAACTCAGGCAGAATAAACTTAAGGAAAAAAAAAGTATAGTTCACCATACTTTGCCCCCTTTTCCTGTCAGATGGTCGTAATGAAAAGGTTAACGTACCACATGATCGGACATTGCAATAAATTACATTATTCGGTCATTTTTCACACCAGAACTATATAAATTATATCAATGTTCAATGCCTTTTACTGCCGAGTCCAAAAATCTAATTTTAATAATACAAAATTTGCAATTTTTGGAGATAAATATCTTAGCCAGGACCTAATTGTTATATCCCGTAACATAACACGACACAGTTGTGTCAAGTGAGGCAGAGAGGGGTGGGAGAAAGTGGCTAGCCCTCCCGCGACAGACTGCTGGCATTCATGAACACCTACCCAGCTATCACGAGGCATTGACCCAATGTTGTTTTAATGTTGTGCCGACGTCGAAGACGGCGGGCCAGCATTAGAACTACATTGGGTCAATGCATCGTGTCTGCTGGGTTGCGGTCACAGCTGATCAGCAAACTCAAGTCATTGACATAATGTTAGCCTAATAGTGGCCCACCATTTACAACACTGGGCCGACATTAGCCCAGCATTGGCATACCAGTATATAGGCCTTAACAAGATAAACGTTCACCCAATGCTAGCTTACTGCTGGCCCATCGTCTACGACTAGGCTCAGCTGTTAAACAGCATTGGCTAAAGGTCTCATTTTTGCCGGGAACACCGGCAACTCAATACCCTGACACAATGTTGGTTCAATGTTGGAAAAGTGTCATAGATGATGGCACAACATTTAACCAACATTGGGTCAGTGCAAGCCAAAAGGAGGCAGTGACATCAGCGGAAAGGAAGTATATACTTGATTTACAAGTGAACAGATACGGCCTTTTGGCAGCGCTATGGCAGAAGAGACGGGACGCCAGTTAAAAAGCAGTAAATGCCTTGTATACCAGGGAGCAGATATTGCCTTCTGACATTGCACAGACAGAACAGATAGTACCGGAAGTTAACGACAGACGTTTGTGTGGAAAACCAGCTTAAAAGTTTGTCGAGTCGACAAACTAAAAACAAGAAACCTATGTCGCAGGGGGGGGGGGGGGGGGGTGCAGCGAATTTCTATTTTTTTGGAAACAGCCCCAGGCCTATATGAAATTGTTTCGTACTATGGGCCCAAGGCCTTAAAAAATATTACTACTACTACTACTACTACTACTACTACTACTACTACTACTACATATTAGAGTGGTGCAATATGATATATAGGGAACTTTCGTGTTCCTTCTAAATTAGATAAGAGATTAGAGTGGGTTGAAGATGGCATGAAGGGAAGGAACTTTCCATGTTCCTCCCATATAACCTACACTGATACAGATTTAGAGTGGTGGAAGATGACACAAAGGGAACTTTCCGTGTTCCTCCTACACCATATAGAGATTAAAGTTGTGGAATATTGCATACTGTACAGGGAACTTTCCGTGTTCTTCCTACGCTAGATAGAGATTAGAGTGGTGGAATACGGCATAAAGGGAACTTTCCGTGTTCCTCCTACACTAGATAGAGATTAGTGTGGTGTAAGATGGCACAAAGGAAACTTTCCGTGTTCCTTCTAAACTAGATAAAGATTAGTGTGGTATAAGAAGGTACAACGGGAACTTTCCGTGTTCCTTCTACACTTAGTCTAGATAGAGAGTGGTGGGAGATGGCATATACAGTCCTAGCAGCGCAAGGGTTAATTATATATACGGTCCTAACAACGAAAGGGTTAATTAATTACGGTTTTATAAACACAATGGTTAATATTATCGGTCCTAGCAGCACAGGGGTTAATTATATACGGTCACGACAGCACATTAGGTAATTATATACGTACCAGCAACACAAGGGTTAGTTATATACGGCCCTAGCAGCACAAGAGTTAATTATATACGGTACAGCAACACAAGGGTTAATTAATTTATATTGTATATATATTCCGTCTGCCGCGCCCCTGACCATCAGAGATTCATTGTCTGACGTGAAAACGACGATGTTACAGCGACTGTGTGGCTCGACATTTTAATATATTTCATTTATTAGTATGGCACTCACCATTATGATCATACCTGAAAGGGTTAATTAATTAATACCAACATAGCTAACTTAGATGATCGATAAATTTAAACAGACATAGGTCATTTTTAGTTATGCATAATTATTTAACCTATATTTCTAAATTCGAAGTTTATTTGTTCTCAATAAAATATAAAAATTTCCAGTGCGCAAAGGGCGTGTCAATTTACTGTATAATTTTGTTATTTTCAGACACACATGCAGCATTGAAAATATATTATGTTTTTTTTTAGTAATGTATTTCGCAACATATTCAGAGAAATATATAGGGATTCAAGCATTTCTGTTTTCAGACACCACAGATTGTTTTTCAATAGGCCCATATAAGCACTATATCTAAATTTGAAGTTTGTTTGTTCCTAATAAAATCTTAAAGAGTTTTTAGTGCGCAAAGGGTGTGCAAATTTATTTTATAATTCTTTTTCTATACACATGAAATAGTGAAAATGTATATGTATTTGGTAATGTATCTCGCATTATATTCAAATAAATCTATGAGTATTTGGCATTCCTATTTTCAGACACATACTGATTTCCAATAGCCCTACTTTGGGTATCAAATTGTCTGTCTATGAACGTATGTTCACAAACAAATGTTGTCAAAGAGATGTAGCAACATGATTTCATAGTAATTAATAATTATTAACTGCATATTATTGATTGATATCTCTATAAAGTAAACATTTTCACAATTTTAAGGACAATAATTTTTTTTTGCATGTTTTCTAGCAGTGAAAGGGTGCTTGAAATAAAAAAATCATGTTTTTTAAAAAAAATTCAGTGATGGTCGGTTGAATATATGTGTTTGGTGCTAAAGGATGGTTTGCTGCATATTATTTCAAGTATATATATCGATGACCATAACATAAAATAAATATGAACTAAATATGTGATGTTGGTTCACAAAGGGTTAGTTTGCCAGATTTGTCCAAAATTTCGTTCTTGTTATCCCCCCTAGCCATAATCTTGAGATTTTAGGCTTTGCAATAGTATATGATGACTAATGTTGTTTTTTCATGCGAGGTTGCTCATTAAATAACGTCTTTTTGGCGGGTCTGCTGCAGCACTATATACACATTTAATTGTATCAGAAATGCATGATACAATGTATTATGAATTCTGATTGTGTGATTTTGTTACGAACATGTGTAGGCCTACTGGAGATAAGGGACCCGTTTTGATATACAAATACCATGTCCAAGAGTAGCTGTTTATGGATCATAAATAAAAAGAACAAACTTAATATTTGTACTTTTTTTTATTAACGAGTTGCATAATATGGTCTATAAAGCTGAAACTATGTATGTACATGTTATTGTAGCCAACAAAAACTTTGCAAGTATGATAATAACGCTGTTCATCTTTAGTCGTATTTTTGGCTACATACAATTTATTTGAGTTGTCATTATTCCAAGCCTGAAATCAATGCAATAAACTTCGCCGATATCTAACAACTTATGCCTATGCCAGTATACTTATACAACATTAGGACATATAATCATTTGACCCAAAATAAGGCTATACGTTTGACTAGCGCAGACTGGAGGGATACGCCAGTCACACGGCTAAGTTTCTACGGACAATAGCTGGGCATATCATTATATATATACCTAAATTTAATCAACGTCCATGATAACTAACGTAATACAAAAAAAATTTAATCGCGCAGGTTGTATAGTAATATTTTTTTCTATAAATTACGGCGTATACAGAACACTTAAGTAATTATTACATTTTTAAAGTAAAAAATGTTATCTATATATATATAATTATTTCTATATAAATATAATCCGGTATGCGGGGGATGAAAACAAGTGAGCAATCACATCCGTAAGTGTTGCATCTGTAACTTGAATTCTTACGTAAAGATGCGATACTTTAGCTGTCCAAGGCAAAATTATGTTAAAACACATCTCTACATACTCTTCGTAGGGAACTAATCTGGTTAGGCCATCAAAAAACGATTAGATTTCTACAAGGCTGTGAAATCATGATATAAATATTATATTTGCCATGCACTCCTGCACATGACCTCATCATGACCTTTAAATATTCCTCATGTGCTGTTACAAGGTTGCCATGCACAAATATTTTATTACACTGATGTTTCCTTGTGTATGTGAGCACATGTATATATAGGGCCATGTTTTTTTTAAATTTAAGCTGATAGCCAAGTCCATCTTAACCAGTTTATGTAGCAAATTAGCAACTTAGTTATTAATTTAACTTTAGGATGGCTTCCGAACATGGTCCCTGAAAACCACAAGTAATCAAATCAATGAAATAATGATATTAGACATATATCTTTTGCTAAATACATCTTACAATAAGAACTCTAACAAAATTACTATTTAAGCTACCAGCAGACATGTTCTAAGACGACCTTAAAAGTTATAAGCAAAGCTGTTAAATTACTATATGAATGAACTGTTTAGGATCGACTCAAACTATCAGCCTAACTTTAAAAATTGTCACAGAACAAAGCCCCAGGTATTTATTTGATGATTCACAGAACATTATCAAATAGATCAAGAGAAAATGTGACAACTTGTCTTAGATTCAGAAGTATACTTGGCACACAGTCATATTCGTAGATTCAAACAATTATTATTTAATTATTTTTGTTTTAAACCTAATGTTTATTCCCATTTAATTCAAGTTATAAACAGAAAAAACTACTTTCAAGTTTAATAACACCTATCTGTCCTACAAAGCAGAAAAATTGCACTAAATACCAGTAAAGTTATCCAAGTTATATAATCATGAACGGAAATGATTCAAGTTATAATGAAGTTGCACAGCTTTAATAAGTGAAAAAAATAATGATCCTATCTTACCAACATTGACCCTGGAACATAAAACTGAACTTTCAAGCATCTATGGCTACATCAATTTAAACCATATAATTTATTTGCTATGAAATTTATAATAACGCAATGTATATTCGCAGAAAATTCTAATATTTAATTTTTCAAAATGATAACCGTAAATGATCATAACTGTAAATTGTCATTATGCTGTGTTAGATCTTTACACTTTCATTCACCCCCCCCCCCCCAACACCCAGTTATTAAGTGTTATTTTTATTCGCTTTGAGTTGAGAACAGATGATGTAATTACCACCACTTAACCCTTTCAAGCCTGACTTTAGCATTGTCATCTTCATCTACTACAAGCCGTGAATTGCTATCGTAATTCTCGACTTGTAGTGGGTAAAGCTGATTTGATGTGGTTTAAAAATTAAAGAAAATTGCCATGTATTGTAAACCCGTTTCATGGAAATTTTCGTTCTAAAACCCTTGGTTGTAGAAAAATTAAGTCTGTTTTCAGGGATGTAAAATGATGCTTTAAGAGTGAATGAAAATGAACTTATTTCTATCAACAACACACTGGTGTAATAGCAAATGAAGCACAAAACATCCTTATTATTATGGTGAGATGGTTATACTTGGAAACTGTGTTAGCATTTTCAGCTTCAAATGGATTAAAAATATGCCAAAAGTAAAGAAGAATTCAGTGGTCAAAGGGTCAAGTTTGTCTGTGACGGTAGATGTGAATATGTTATGAAGAATTGATGGGAGACTGCATTCTATACTCTCTTTCTGTCTGTCAATACACGCACAATACTTCCTATACCAGCGACAGCAAATGTCTGAAAAAATACAGCAATATTAATTATTACCATTATGATGCATGTATGTAGGCCTATGTATCTATTCACCTCTAATTTGGAAAGCATGCATGAGACCATGAATGAGTACAACAAATCTGTGCACATACTAGTAAATTTGGAAAGGACTGTTTAAATTCAGTACATCAGAATCACAGCTATGACTTAACACACATGTGGAAGACATGAAATCAACATAATTTTTGTTCCCAAGGTATATCTATTAGGATCTTACATGTACTGTAAAAAAAATCGGCATATCAGTATTTTCATAGCTCGATTGACCAATATATAATGATTACTACATGAATTGCATATATGTCAGCAGATTAAAAAAAGAAATTTTATAAAATGATCACGTTCACGAACAGTATCTATCATAGGCCCATGTACATTTTCTTTATCTTGTTCAAATTCTATTGACCATAGATATTATCTCTATACCGGTACACATATTCATAGATACCTTTACATGTACATAATTATTAACAATTTTTAGGGCCAATTATTGGGCAGACAATTTTTTGATTGGGCAAGTAGATTTCTGCCTCATGGACATTTTGTCAGCCAACTTTTCTTACCTCCCTATTTCTTAGCTTTCTTACATTGTCAATGGTATATAATTATGAAAATTTGACTTGTTAAGAAGAATAAAACAGTAGATGTAATTATCTACAGCCGTCAAAACATTCAAAGCTATACTTATCTACAGCCGTCAAAACTATAAGTGGACTGCATCCAGAATCACTAATTCTTTAAAACAAACTACACATAACTAAAATATATTTACATTAATTTAAATGACAAGTGTAAATTAAATATTTATGTATACGGATACATGTATATTGTTTTTTTCTCACTGGGTAAATAAATGTAATATTTAGAAAGTTTGGTGAGCTTTGAATTTTTTTTGTGAAATTACATATGAAGAAACTGTAGAAATATGCTTGTTAAGTTACATAAATTATTATGATTACTGAACCTTTTCATGCCACGCTAGTAATTGTGCGCTGCTTCCCTCTGAAGGTACCTCAAAACCACGGTATATGTACTTCATTAAGATATCTAATGTAGGAGAATCCATTGACTTCACAGCGGCATCTATTTCTGATGACTTGAATGCAAGTAATACCCGCAATGAAAGTTGGAATGCTTTATCCTACAAAATAAGCATGCTAAAAATTTCAGCTTATTTAATCAATAATATATAGCTAATATTTTATAATTTTAATATTGTAGACAGATAATAAAAAACACATTATGTAAAGCACAAGATGTATTTAAAGAAAAGTGACAATCTTTTATTAAATTAAAATTACAAAAATCTTCATTACTGAATTGCTGATGGGGGAATAAAAAATAAAAGTGCTGAGAGTTTACGTAAACCTTTGACAAAATGCACATGAAACTAAGTTGGCACAAGATCTTAAAATACTGTCATACTCATAGGGGTAAATGTAAAAACATGCATCTGAAATGACCTGAAGAAACAATGAAAGATGATATAGTACCTTAACAGATTGGTTTTTCGTTGTCACAGGTGGAGATCTCAGAACTGATTTCAATGCAGAAATGTTATCACCTCTTGATATTGGTCAAGGAAAGGTTGAAACAAGGTTACAAACAAAATAAATGATACAAAATCATTAGAATAAAAGTCTCACTGGTGGTATACTTTTATAGGCCTTGATAGAAAAAGACATGCAGTGCTAACACACAGTCGCACTTCTTATTTGGATGCAGGTAACTTGTGAAATGCAACAGATTATAACATGGCTGTCTATTTAAAAGTTATGCAACACAAGTCATCTTGTCTAGACTGACACAATTTAATGACATCAGCTGCTGTTATAAATATAATCTCCCTCCTCCGATAATATGAGTCAGGCTTAACCTACTAGTACTAGGCATCTACTTTATTTTCATGCTTTCTGTTTTTGTCAGTTCCATTTTATTAATAGACAAGATATGTCCACATTATCTGTGTCAATATAACATACAGTACCAGTCTATATATTACGAAAAAATCGCTCAATTAGTAGTCTTTATATATATATAAAGACTACTAATTGAACTATTTTTTTATCTACACGAGGCTAGGGCTCAATATGTGGTATATTCCACCGAGCTGCGTGTATGTGCATCATGAGCACTTTGTCAGGTTGTCCAGTGTCACTCCGTGGCTGTCACTGAAATAGGGATGGCATAAAGCATGTAAGTTGGTACTACTTTGTTTCACCAACATTGACAAAACAGAACAAAATCAACTTTACCTTAGAGAATTAAAAATGTTTGTATCATATACTGTATCATTTCTGAAAAATGACGCAAAAAACCGCAAGGCTTAAACATTTATAGTTTTTTTCCAATGAAAGACTGAACTTAGCATGTAAAGGGTGTACATGAGTGGCTTTAAGGTGTATTTTCCTATACAAACATGATATAAAGTACAAAACAGAAGATACAGACTGTTTCAAACAGTATATTATATGATAACACTATTAAAGTAATTAGAAAAAAAACATTTTCAGTTTGTAATATGCAAGTGGTAAGTGTAAGGAGTGAAAATATGCGAGGTGGGAGAAAATCGAATGACCAATTATTAAATTATTGAGAAATTTTATGAAAAGGATAATCACAATTGTGCATGAAGAGTACCCTAATTCAGGGGCTTCAAGCTTGGCTTCTAGTGCTGTGGCGGCTTCAAGGATTTTTTGATAATGCAAATATTTAAAAGAAACGAAAATTGTTAGAATTGAATAAATTTAGCAAAAACAGGAATTTCTAAGTCTGCACCCAGATTCAGTTTGTTATCCGATATATTTGGGTCAAGTGTACAGTAACTCATTTTCTCTGACTACAGACCGGATAAATTTACATAAACTATCATGAAATATCAGGTTACTGGTGACTATATTTATAAGTAAGCGTACTGCAAGGTATTTGACAAATTATGATCTTGCTACCTATCAAAGAATATAAAAAATGTTGAGCTCAACATTATCTGAAACATAGAAAATCCTTTTTGTGAATTTTTGGTCTATTATGACCGGTATGCAAACTTTTTACGAATGCCCATCAATATAAGGTTGTTACTGTTACTGTAGGCCAATCATACTAATGTAGTATGCCTACAAATAATGGAACTGTTAACGTGTTACGACAAAATTTATGTGAATTTATATTGATCTAATAACTTCATAGCACCATTTCAACATAAGTCTGTTGTGATTTCAGGCGGACTTCTTCATCTGTAGTCCACAATTATATAGCCTGAGCAAAAAAATATCTGCAAAATATTATGAATTCCTGTCAATTTGTCTTTATCCCTCTCTAATATTCCTGAGTTATTTAAAAGCATTCTAATTATTGTTTAGAAGGCATGAGGTAGGTAAAGTAAATCTACGCTCGACATTTTCTCAGATTTTCAACCTTTTCAAAATCGTGACGTACAGTCGGACAAAATATAAATAGCTATAATTTGTAAATAATTTGGACAAAATTCACAATTTTTCCAAATGACACACCTTTTGACACGTTATTAAATATGTGAAATATCTGAGGCACTTGCTTCATTATAACTTTATAAAATTATTGAAAATAAAAGCGTGACGTACAGTCGGACAAAAAATCTGAAAATCATCCTTTATTTGCTACGCAGCCAAAAACCATGTGATTTACCCAGACAATGTACCATATCTTAACTGACACCAGGGTATAATTTTTTGTTATTCATACCAACTTGTCATTTAAAAATATCTGTGCAAACTTTAATTATCATTTTCACAATAAAAATGTCAAAAAAAACTTTTTGCTCTTTTATGGTCATATTTACGTATTTTTTGTTTTTCTGTAATGGGAAATCGCTGAAATGAAATATCACCATATATTTTGCGCATTCAATTTTTTAAAATCTTAAAAAACAACATAATTTTTTACTATGTTATTATGTCTTTCTTTGCTCAAAATACCAGTGAAACAGGAAAAATGGTCTATTTTTACCTTTTAAAATGTTTGGTGGGCTATAGGGCCAAATATATTGAGCAAAATGCACTAAAAGTGCACATTTTAAGCTTCTGCAAGGCTACCTCTATAACATAGTATCATTGATAATTCTCTTAGACCATTCAAAATGATGTATGATGAAGCAGAATATGGGGATACGTTGGAATCATGGGTGGTACCAACCTACATGCTTTGTGCTGGATATACCTAAACTCAAGTGTAATTAGACTTGGGCCTTGCCTTCTTTACTGAAAATAAACTGGCAATAATTGTAATTAAGCAGCCCTGGGAAGGTTTATCTTCATGAACCCTTTCAACGCAGAGACTGTCTTTAATACGTCATAATCTGACGTCTGTGTTAAAAATCATACCTATCTTGCAGACTTGATCTAGCGACTTATCTGCCATCATGAAATGATACACTAAAAACTTCAAAAATGACGAAGTAGGCCTACTGTATTTAATGGAAAATATAGATCTAGACTATAGATTTACAATCGAATAGGTTATTCCAAGTTATTAACTTACTATTAATTTTAATATCTAGATTTACAAATGAATAGGTTATTCCAAGTTATTTACTTATTATTAATATTATTAATAATAAGTAAATATTATTATAACTTTAAATAACATTAAGTCAATAACTTTGAATAACCTATTGGCTTGTAAATCTAGAGCCTAGATTTACACTATATTTATTATATTAATAATATTATAATTATTAGTATTACGAGTTGTTCCGGGTTAAAAATATTATGGCCCGTATTACATGTCATATGCCTGATAACAGAAATGCATAAAGATGTATTATCAATTATGCATTTCTGCTGATAATCATGACATGTATGCATCATATTCATATGGTATGTAGATTCAATACATTTTTAAATTGTCCAATAAAATTAGGCTGAGCCTTTTTTCTTAACTGCCGACATGCTAAAAAAAATATTCGACCACTTTCCACAGTCTTCATTGAGCAAGAAAAATGCTGTGCTAGATCAAAATCTGAGCTAAATTATAAAAACGTCATAAAGATGGCACTTCAATATGGCAAATTGTTATGGGGGTAAAAGAATCCAAAACATCACCCAGACACAAGGGGGTCATGGAAGAAGAAAAATATTGATCAATGGGATTCTCATCCTTATAGCCATGAAACTTCCATTTTTACCCTCGGGGCGCCCCATGAGGAAGTGCAGAGTAGGCAAACAAAACTTCACCCACGTTTTACCATCAGGGGCAAACTAAGGCAGCCTTCCCCAGGTATCTCATTTCTTTGAGATTCCCACATTGTTCTGTCCAAACGGTCTTAATGATGTCCTCCAGAACTTCCTCATAGGGCAGTGGACATCACTAAGGGCCAGTAAATTACCTGAGATACTGGCCCTGGGCTGGGGACCAACAAAAAAATCACACCCTTTTGATACATTGTTCACTGAGGACTAGAAAGACAAGGCTAAGCCTAAGGGCCAGTAATTATCTGAAGTTACTGGCCCTTTGGGCTACTATTTGAAATGAGTTAGTGTCGATCCCTGGGGTTTTGTTGCACCCCGACGGTGGAAAATGTTAAATGGTCCAAAATGAAAGTCAGCTTTTTGGTATCCAGTTCAAAAATACCGCATGAAACCTATCAAAAATAATATTTACCTGTTCTATGTTCCATTTGGCATTCAAATTATCAATAAAATTAATGTTATCCAACATATTGCCGCTTGAATTCTCCTTTTTACCTTTTTGCCGACAGCTTTCAACTGTCACGGCTGCCATTTTAAATGTGATACCTTGAACCATGGAAGCGTCACTATGGCAACGATCCTGAACGGATCATTCTATCTAAATTTTTTGGTGAGTGCTTTTAATTCACAAGCACTTGCTGACATGACTCTTGCGCGCTTGACTCTTGCAGTACAAGCTAGGCATCTATAATGTTCTTTATGAGCGCCGAGGCCAATATAGCGCAATAAATATGGACGAAAATAAGCCACAAAAACAACCGACCTTCGGGGCTAGTTGCAACTACACTGAACACCCCCGCCGTTTTTTTGAAGTGAGCTCTTCCAAATGGTGAGAGATATAATGCGTAGTTAACCACCGGCGCTTATGGCATTAAAGAGGCGAGATTAAAACGGCTGATTAATAAATTAAGTGCGCGAGTATTGGCAGTTTTTTTATAAAAAAAAATGCCAGATGGGATTTTTAATACACCAATACTATTTATGTAATTTATAATGCAATATTGAGTAAATAAGGGGGAAAAACCTAACTTTCATTTTGGACAATTCCCCACCGTCGGACAGACTTTAGAGCTTAGACCGTTGACCGCCTAGGCTAGGCTAGACTATAATTTTAGTCTAGTTGAGATTTCAATTTCAACTCACTGACTGACGGCTTACGCACGTAGCCCAGCGGTATCGTGAGTTGACAGCCTCAACTACGGCCCAAGTGCTGCTAATCAGGTGGGCCAGCTCAGCTGTCAACAAAACTTCAACAATAGGTCTAAGTTCAAAGGATACTTATTCAAGAAGGATGTAACTTCTGATTCATTTGGTCCCTCAACATTTCCTTCGTCTATCATTTCATCGTCGAATTTCTCAGTGTCATACTTGTCGACATCAACTTTCCTAAATCTAGTATCACCAGTATTTTTTGACATTTTTAGGCTTACAAGTTATGTTGAAATTAAGGGTAAAAGTGCATAAAATCATAAAAATTGACAGGTTGAAACAACAAACAGAACTCGCCCCAAGAGAATACCCCGGAAACTGCAGAGGAACACCTTGTCCGCGTGTGACGTTTTTCTGACATGTATGGGGATACCCTTCCATAAAAGTTGAGTTAAATACTCTATTTGAGCGTGGTATTCATGAGCAGAGTTTGGAAACAACAGACCTACACGCGCGAATTAGCTTCTCTACCAACATCAAAAGCAGACTTCCCGTTTTCGGCGGAAGCCTCCCGTTTTGACGGGGCATCTTCCGACCTCCCGTTTCCACGTCATTTTCTCCCATTTTAAAATTATCTGTTACTGTATCTGTATACCCAGTCAACACGTGATATCACGGCAGTATCACAGTGACATCACACAGAACTCACACGTATGATGACTTAATAGTGATATCATAGTGATGTCAACTGGACATCACAGAGTGAGCATCATCCTGTGACAACACTGTGACCTCATGGTGATGTGGTCATCTTGTGTATCTGTGACATCATACTGTGACAACGCTATGACCTCATGCTGATGTGGTCAACTCGTGTCACTGTGACCTCACAAACAACTCATACATGTGATGTCATAATTTCGATATCATAGAGACATCATAATGACATCACATGGTGAACATCGTTCTGTGACAGCACTGTGACCTCATGGTGATGTGGTCATATCCATGTATCTGTGACATAACAATGCGACAACACTGTGACCTCATAATGATGTGTATCTGTGACATCATACTATGACCACACTGTGACCTCATGGTGATGTGGTAAACATTTGTCACTGTGACCTAACAAACATCTCACACATGTGATGTCATAATTTTGATATCATTAGGACATCATAGTGACTTCATCAGGTGAGTATCGTCATGTGACAGCACAGTGACCTCATGGTGATGTGGTCACCTTGAGTACCTGTGACATCATACTGTGACATCACTGTGACCCCAAGGTGATGTGCTCAATTTGTATCACTGTGACCTCATAAAAACATCACACTGGTGATGTCATAATTTTGATATCATAATGATCTCACATGGTGAGCATCGTCCTGTGACAACACTGTGACCTCATGATGATGTGGTCATCTCATGTATCTGTGACATCACACTGTGATGACACTGTGACCTCATGGTGATGTAGTCATCTCATGTATCTGTGACATCATACTGTGACAACACTATGACCTCATGGTGATGTGGTGAACTCATATCACAGTGACCTCACAAACAAGTCACACATGTGATGTCATAATTCCGATATCATAGAGACATAATAATTACCTCACATGGTGAACATCATTCTGTGACAACACTGTGACCTCATGGTGATGTGGCCATCTCGTGAATCTGTGACATCACACTGTGACGACACTGTGACCTCATGGTGATGTAGTCATCTCATGTTTCTGTGACATCATACTGTGACAACACTATGACCTCATGGTGATGAGGTAAACTCATATCACAGTGACCTCACACACAAATCACACATGTGATGTCATAATTTCGATGTCTTAGAGACATCATAATTACCTCACATGGTGAACATCATTCTGTGACAACACTATGATCTAATGGTGATGTGGTCATCTCGTGTATCTGTGACATCACAATGTGACAACACTGTGACCTCATAATGATGTGGTCATCTTGTGTCTCTGAGACATCATACTATGACAACACTGTGCCCTCACAGTGATGTGGTATTTTTTTGTCACTGTGACCTAACAAACATCTCACACATTTGATGTCATAATTTTGATATCATGGGGACATCATAATGACCACACAAGGTGGGCATGGTCTTGTGACAGCACTGTGACTTCATGATGATGTGGTCATCTTGTGTACCTGTGACATAATACTGTGACAACACTGTGACCTCATGGTTATGTGGTAAACATTTGTCACTGTGACGTAACAAACATCTCACACATGTGATGTCATAATTTTGATATCATGAGTACATCATAGTGACCTCATAAGGTGAGCATTGTCATGTGACAGCACTGTGACCTCATGGTGATGTGGTCACCTTGAGTACCTGTGACATCATACTGTGACAACACTGTGACCTCCAGGTGATGTGCTCAACTTCTATCACTGTGACCTCACAAAAATCTCACACTGGTGATGTCATTATTTTGATGTGTAGACTAGTACGCACTAAATATTGTGTTATCGCGCTACAGGAGTAACTTATCAAGGTCTGTGTATACAGAACCTGGCAGTCCCAGGCGGTCACCCATCCAATTACGAACCGGGCGCGACGTTGCTTAACTTCAGTGATCGAGCAGACACCGATGAGCGAACGCCGTATTCCGACCTCTTGAAAATATATACTCTGTTTACCAAATAAACTCGGTTTATATATCAAACGTTACCTAAAAAATCGACGACACTGTGGACCTGCAACTTTCCCACCAAACAAGTAGGCCCCTAGTCTAGATGTAGGCCTATATAATATCAAGGTCAATTTACTCATAAGGGGTCCACCATTCAATCTCGAGGAGGGGGGGGGGGTATTTATAAAGTAAATATTTCAAGACAGAGGGGCGGCATATATGGCATAACGATCTTGCATTTTTGGATGAAAACAAAAAAATTGCACAAAGGTCGAAAACTATATGAGTATCAAATTCTGATATGAATGTTTTTTATTCCAACTCCAGAATCCAATATGGCGGTCAAAATTCGAGATGGCCGCCAGCGGCCAACTTAAATTTGTAACTTTCGACAGTAGCCCTAGAATATAATGTAATACCTCATTTTCCACTAATTTGGGTACACTGATGACGTTGAAAATGTTATTTTTACTTTTCAAGGTCATCCAGAGGTCAAAACTAAGATGGCTGCCAATATATCCAACATGAAAATAATCATTTTTGGCCAGTGACTATTTTTTAGTATTTTATTCTCAAATTATAACTTCAGAATATAATTGCATATAGCCTACTTCATTTTGTAGGCCTACTAATTAGAAGTTGAATGCAATTACTATTTTTTACGTTTCAAGGTCATCTCGAGGTAAATTATCCGCCTCCTTCCCAGCAGGCAATTTTTCACATGTGACGTCGTATTGACGTGGATATGAGGTTGAAATCACGTTGCGGACGTCGGCCAACCACAATACAACATTGCATTGACGTCGTATTTCCTACGTCGTTTTAACAAGAAAAAGCCACATTATTACTACCTCATATCGACGTCATGCTTGAAATGATGTTGAAATCAGTTTGAAATCGCGTTGCAATTGCGTTGAAATTATGATGTTGAAACAAATTTCATATGAAACCTTTTTTCAACGTCGTTTCAACGTCAGCTTGCTATTTTTCAACGTCGTTTCAACGTTGAAACAACGGGTTGAATGTTTAACTTTTGACATAATAGCCCAGCAGGCACAACGACGTTGTTTTAACGTTGAAACGACGTTGGAAAATAGCAAACTCACGTTGAAACGATGTTGAAAAAAGGTTTTATATGAAATTTGTTTCAGCGTCATGATTTCAACGTGATTTCAACGCAATCGCAACGCGATTTCAACCTGATTTCAACATTGTTTCAAGCACGACGTCGATACGACGTTGTAATGATGTCGTTTTTTCTTGTTAAAACGACGTCGGAAATACGACGTCGATGCGACGTTGTATTGAGGTTAGTCGACGTCGCAACGTGATTTCAACCCCATATCCAAGTTGAAATTACGTCACATGCGAAAAATTGCCTGCTGGGAGGGGCCTATTGTCCAGTCCAGTAGCACACATGGGAGACCCTGCATTGTTTTTTATAAAGCATTTTTTTGCACAAATTAAAAATGATGCCTTCCCGTTCAAGAATCCGCTGTGTGTAAACATTACCACCACTTGGCTTTTTTAAGATGGCCGCCATTATTAACCCTTTTAACGCTGAACTCCTGGGCACACTTGCATCCCCACCGCTGAATTCCTGGGGAGGGGGGGGGGTGAAAAAAACAGAATATTATGTAATGTCAGATTTGTATGAAGACACCAACAGGACCTAACTTATGAGCAAATAATAACATGAGAAGGAGTTGTGCTTTACTGGTGGATAACACCAGGGTCATGTCAAGGTCACATCAAGGTCATTTCAAGGACAAACTCGCAAACAATTTTTAAATTACCCACTTTTTATCAATTTCAAGCTGTTTGTGGTGCAGTCATCCATTAGAAAGGATTGATGGTGACACATCCTTGGTCGGGTATCATTTCAGCACACATTTTAAGGAAATCTAGGGCAGTGCTGATATTGGGAGGGGTAATGCCCTCATGTTTCCCTTATTACACCCCCATTTCTCAAGGTTTAATTGAGCAAGCAAAATAACAATTATACAGCAGCGTGTAGAATCAGCTTGGCCGTCCATCGCAAAATATTGATTCATAATTGGGTATGGAGGTTGACATGGGTTGAGGTTGTGCTTTACTGCATGAATGCCGCCCAAAATAAATGTGAAGGTTATGTCAGGGTCATCTAAAATGTCAGGTTTATGGGTGATGTGTACTAAATGCGTAATCAGATAATGATTAGGTAATGCGTAATGATTATGTGTGCAGCCATGCAATCCGCACTGCTGCGATATCTGTCATCTAAGTATTTTTATAGCATTTTAAGCATGATGATGATGCCAAAGGCAGGTGTGGTTTGTTTTTTTGTATTCTTTGATAACAAAAATATATGGTCTGGTGAAAAAATCAAGTCTCCATCTCAATTATTAAGAAAGTAATGATAATTTTATTGATTTTATGGCGGCCATTTTGAATTTTTCGTTCCAAAAGAATCCTTTAAGAATGACAGCTCTACATCGGCCCAGATATTAATATGGGGTGCTATCCATGCACAATCAAAAGAGAAACAAACTTTTATTAGCAAAAACAAGGCTACCCCCATGATTACCGAGGCTACCTCCCATGACCACATTGATTTTACAGACAAAAATACTCAAAAACAGACTCTGCACCCGAGTATACTCGGGGTCTGCGACAGGGAGACATTTTTTGCCCCCGAGTATACTCGGGGGCCGCGTTTAAAGGGTTAAAGGTAAAATGAGTGAAAATACGACTTTCTAATAAAGCTAGTTAAATTACTAATGTAATATCTCGTTTCTGTGAGATTTTCACCCAAGGAATTGATTTCGGATATTATTTTGATGATTCAAGGTCATTTTGAAGGTCAAAAGGTCAATTTGAAGGTCAAAATTACGAAAAAAAGATTTTTAGCAAATTTGCAAATTTTTATACATATGACAACAGGTGTAATACGTCATTTTTATGTGATTTTGACTGTAGAATACGTTTTTGGTGATTCAATGTCATTTTCAAGGTCAAAAGCTTAGTTTGAAGATCATATTTGCGTAAATACAAATAGGCACAAGAGTAATACCACTTTTTTGGTGTGATTTTGACTGGAGAATACGTTTATTTGACTGGAAAATCATTTCTGATATTATTTTCATGATTTAGGGTCATTTTCTATGTCAAAAGGTTAATTTGGAGGTCAAATTTGCGGGAAAGCAAATAAAAAAAAACAGATGTGATAGGCCTACCTCCTTTTGATTTGATTTTGACCTAAAGTACGTTTGTTTTATTCAGTTGGTGATTCAAGGTCATCTGCAAGATCATAACGTCAATTTGAAGATCAAATGAGTCATAATATGATTAATCAACAAACAAAGCAAATTACTGGTGTAATACCCTCCATTTATGATAATATTTTGATGGTTGAAGGTCAATTTAAAGTGAAAATATAAAATTTTAAGGTAAAAATGAAAAAGTATGTTTTTAACACATACAAATAGTGCAATATCTCTTTTTTTGTATGATGTTTTCTGGAAAATTATTTGATGAGATTGTTTTGGTGATTCTAGATCATTCCTAGGGTCAAAGCATAGAAACATCAGCTAGAAGCCTCTTTTACAGCTAAATCTCCTGTAGACTGGTCAAACTAAATTCACAGTTTTGTCTCTGTAGCTCGTCTAATCTATCTAAAATAACAAGCAAACAACTTTATGTACAGAATATTTATACATAGGATTTAAAATTTAGCAAACAATTTTACCATAAATATTAATCGATCATTATGATGAGGTGGATACGATTTATTTCTTGATCAACATTCGAACCATTGTTAACATAAAAAAATGGGGGGGGGGGTACATAAATTATCCTGCATATCACCAGAACTCCATAGAATACTCTCATCAAACATTACACAATTTTGAAGAGATCACAGCCCACAACAACAAAGACACACAATATCCGAGCATATCCGCCGTAATCATAGTTAGATAGATATCTGTGGGGACAGCGTCTCCCCCCCCTTCGTCGTCGGGACCG
The DNA here is from genome assembly GCA_964017125.1 of Flabesymbios commensalis. Classification (NCBI taxonomy): domain Eukaryota; kingdom Metazoa; phylum Annelida; class Polychaeta; order Terebellida; family Flabelligeridae; genus Flabesymbios; species Flabesymbios commensalis. Next base: position 66,352,747 of record OZ024905.1, on the reverse strand, counting down.
CTTGGGTTTTCGGAACCCCCCGAGGATCTCGACCACGCTGGTTTCTACCGCCAAAACCTGCACCGCCTGACTCTCGATTTGAGCGCCGCTTAGGACAGTCGCATAGTCTGATCCGCGTAGCCACGGTTGTGGCCCAGTAGTCGTCGCGCTTGGTCTGAATCGTGCACTCCGTTAATTGATAAGATGTATTGTAAATTTGTCTAATAAAGCATCAAGAACATCATGGAGTCAAACTGATTGTGTACCGTCGCCCAGACGGGGATGAAATGAGATCGGCGGCAGGGTGGAGAGATCAGCTAACCGGACCAACCACTCCAACCCCGCACCCGATATATCTTGTTAGGTCCTGCCACTGAGACGGCCATTTTGTTTTCCTTATGTCCAGCATCATTTCGATCATATCTAATGTTATTTTTTAATTACACCATCATGTCAGGTCTACCTGCAAACCCAAAGGAAGACACTAAATTCATAGTTATAGGCCTACACATTTCTTCCGCGGTCATTGCTCTTTGACAACGTTTTTGTTTGTCTCAGTTTTACCACAGCAACCATCTCCGTTCACTCCTAGCGGAGTGCCGATCGCTCAATCACAGATACTGTTCAGACTATTAGCTTCCCACCAGTAATCACCGTTGTCTGCGGTCTGGCACTTCTGAAAAAATTAAATGTATCCTTGTCTATGGTTGGTTAATTCAGAACAGCTTCGCCTCGTGGCTATTATTTTCAAACCTAAACAAAGATACCAGTGCCTAAGCCTGCTCCTCCTCTGCACTGATAAATCAGTGAACCATATCTGAAGCCATTTTTGATGCCACAATTATGCCACCTTGCTGAAACCCAGGATAGATCGCCTTGATTAGATATGAAAACCCTATGGTTGGCACCAATTCACAACTGTTTCCTTTATGTCGAGAATGAAATCAAGTTGCTGTTTAAAATTTGAAAATAGCCATCTTGGATTTTACTTACAATGCAATATCTAAACCATTTTTGCCATACCACTATAGGGTATACATGAAAACACCATGGTAGACACCAAAAACATCAATCTACTTATGGTCTGTAAAAAAAATGCTAATTTATTTTTAGACACAGGAAAATGACGGTCATCTTAGATTTTACCCACTATGCAATATCTCAAGTATTTTTTGCAAAAGCACCATGTCAAGCATATCTGAAAACCCTATGGTACACATAAAAAACATGAAACTGCTCCTATTCTGTCGACAACTATATCAATATATTGGTTAACCTTGGAAATTAACGGCCATATTAGATTTTAGTCACAATGAAATGTCTGTTCTAGTACTTTTTTGCTACACCACCATGTCGGGCATAGCTGAAAACTGTATTGTAGACAACAAAATCATGAATTTTCTTCCATTCCGTCAAAAATGATATCTGAAGTTTATTATTTAAACCTGCACAAATGGCGGCCATCTTGGATTTAAATGCCATTTAGAACATTTCTGTGGCCAAGACATTTTTCTGAAAACCCATTTTTAGGAGAATATCTGCCAAATTCCATGATTTTGATAATCAATTCCACTAAGATCATCGAAATACGTTACACATGAAGGGCTTATATTGATCAATATTTTCGGTGTTTTGGTAAAAACGGCCATTTAGAAAAAAGGCCACATTAAAAAAGCCAAAAGGAGGTTATGTTGTAAACATACAGCGGATTCTAGACTTTATGATCTGGAATCTTCAAAATAATAAAATAACATATTCTCCAGTCAAAATCACAAAAAAAAACCCAGATATTACACTCATTTATATTTGTTTTATATTTCTAAAGCATATCTGAAAATCCTATGGTAGACATCAAAATCATGAATCTGCTTCTACTCTGTCGAAAATCATATCGATATATTGTGTTACCTTGAAAAATAGCGGCCATATTAGATTTTACTGACAATGCATTGTCTAAAGTACTTTTTGTCACACCACTATAATGAAAACTCTTAATTATTGTAGTCACCAAAATAATGAATTTGCTTCTATTCAGTCAAAAATGTTATAAATTTGTTGCTTGACCTTGCACAAATGGCGGCCATCTTAAATGTTAATACCCCTTTGAAAAAATGCTTGGCCAACACATTTTCTGGAAAACACAATTTTGAAAGATATCTGTATCAAATTCTATGATTTTGGTTAACAATTCCACTACGATCACCGAAATACGATATAAATGTATACCCCTATATTGAACATGATTTTTGAGTTTTTGGTGACGGCATTCATTTTTCAAGCCAAGAAGGGGTAATGTTCACACAGAGCGTACTTTCTATTTTTTTTTATCTTGATGATGATATTGAATCACCGAAATAAGCAAATAAACGTATTCAGTAGTCAAAATCACATCAATACGAGGTATTACACTTCCTCGTACTTGTTTTTGACGAAAAGCATGTGTTTACAAATTTAACCTTCAATTTGAAGTGACCTTGCATCATCAAAATATTATCAGAAACGTATTCTCTAGTCAAAATCACATACCTGTGACGTATTACAATCGTTCATACTTGTATTTCATAAATATCATTTTTTTGCCATTTTGACTCTCGTATTGGTCTTTTGACCTTGTAAATGACCTTGAATCATCAAAATAATACAAGAAGTAAATTATCCAGTCAAAAATACACAGAAACAAGCTATTGAACGGGGTAGGCATATTACAATTTGCTTTATTGTTGAAAAATCATATCTTTACTCATTCGAGTACATATCATGAGTACATCATAGTGACCTCATAAGGTGAGCATTGTCATGTGACAGCACTGTGACCTCATGGTGATGTGGTCACCTTGAGTACCTGTGACATCATACTGTGACAACACTGTGACCTCCAGGTGATGTGCTCAACTTCTATCACTGTGACCTCACAAAAATCTCACACTGGTGATGTCATTATTTTGATGTGTAGACTAGTACGCACTAAATATTGTGTTATCGCGCTACGGGAGTAACTTATCAAGGTCTGTGTATACAGAACCTGGCAGTCCCAGGCGGTCACCCATCCAATTACGAACCGGGCGCGACGTTGCTTAACTTCAGTGATCGAGCAGACACCGATGAGCGAACGCCGTATTCCGACCTCTTGAAAATATATACTCTGTTTACCAAATAAACTCGGTTTATATATCAAACGTTACCTAAAAAATCGACGACACTGTGGACCTGCAACTTTCCCACCAAACAAGTAGGCCCCTAGTCTAGATGTAGGCCTATATAATATCAAGGTCAATTTACTCATAAGGGGTCCACCATTCAATCTCGAGGAGGGGGGGGGGGGGTATTTATAAAGTAAATATTTCAAGACAGAGGGGCGGCATATATGGCATAACGATCTTGCATTTTTGGATGAAAACAAAAAAATTGCACAAAGGTCGAAAACTATATGAGTATCAAATTCTGATATGAATGTTTTTTATTCCAACTCCAGAATCCAATATGGCGGTCAAAATTCGAGATGGCCGCCAGCGGCCAACTTAAATTTGTAACTTTCGACAGTAGCCCTAGAATATAATGTAATACCTCATTTTCCACTAATTTGGGTACACTGATGACGTTGAAAATGTTATTTTTACTTTTCAAGGTCATCCAGAGGTCAAAACTAAGATGGCTGCCAATATATCCAACATGAAAATAATCATTTTTGGCCAGTGACTATTTTTTAGTATTTTATTCTCAAATTATAACTTCAGAATATAATTGCATATAGCCTACTTCATTTTGTAGGCCTACTAATTAGAAGTTGAATGCAATTACTATTTTTTACGTTTCAAGGTCATCTCGAGGTAAATTATCCGCCTCCTTCCCAGCAGGCAATTTTTCACATGTGACGTCGTATTGACGTGGATATGAGGTTGAAATCACGTTGCGGACGTCGGCCAACCACAATACAACATTGCATTGACGTCGTATTTCCTACGTCGTTTTAACAAGAAAAAGCCACATTATTACTACCTTATATCGACGTCATGCTTGAAATGATGTTGAAATCAGTTTGAAATCGCGTTGCAATTGCGTTGAAATTATGATGTTGAAACAAATTTCATATGAAACCTTTTTTCAACGTCGTTTCAACGTCAGCTTGCTATTTTTCAACGTCGTTTCAACGTTGAAACAACGGGTTGAATGTTTAACTTTTGACATAATAGCCCAGCAGGCACAACGACGTTGTTTTAACGTTGAAACGACGTTGGTAAATAGCAAACTCACGTTGAAACGATGTTGAAAAAAGGTTTTATATGAAATTTGTTTCAGCGTCATAATTTCAACGTGATTTCAACGCAATCGCAACGCGATTTCAACCTGATTTCAACATTGTTTCAAGCACGACGTCGATACGACGTTGTAATGATGTCGTTTTTTCTTGTTAAAACGACGTCGGAAATACGACGTCGATGCGACGTTGTATTGAGGTTAGTCGACGTCGCAACGTGATTTCAACCCCATATCCAAGTTGAAATTACGTCACATGCGAAAAATTGCCTGCTGGGAGGGGCCTATAGTCCAGTCCAGTAGCACACATGGGAGACCCTGCATTGTTTTTTATAAAGCATTTTTTTGCACAAATTAAAAATGATGCCTTCCCGTTCAAGAATCCGCTGTGTGTAAACATTACCACCACTTGGCTTTTTTAAGATGGCCGCCATTATTAACCCTTTTAACGCTGAACTCCTGGGCACACTTGCATCCCCACCGCTGAATTCCTGGGGAGGGGGGGGGGTGAAAAAAACAGAATATTATGTAATGTCAGATTTGTATGAAGACACCAACAGGACCTAACTTATGAGCAAATAATAACATGAGAAGGAGTTGTGCTTTACTGGTGGATAACACCAGGGTCATGTCAAGGTCACATCAAGGTCATTTCAAGGACAAACTCGCAAACAATTTTTAAATTACCCACTTTTTATCAATTTCAAGCTGTTTGTGGTGCAGTCATCCATTAGAAAGGATTGATGGTGACACATCCTTGGTCGGGTATCATTTCAGCACACATTTTAAGGAAATCTAGGGTAGTGCTGATATTGGGAGGGGTAATGCCCTCATGTTTCCCTTATTACACCCCCATTTCTCAAGGTTTAATTGAGCAAGCAAAATAACAATTATACAGCAGCGTGTAGAATCAGCTTGGCCGTCCATCGCAAAATATTGATTCATAATTGGGTATGGAGGTTGACATGGGTTGAGGTTGTGCTTTACTGCATGAATGCCGCCCAAAATAAATGTGAAGGTTATGTCAGGGTCATCTAAAATGTCAGGTTTATGGGTGATGTGTACTAAATGCGTAATCAGATAATGATTAGGTAATGCGTAATGATTATGTGTGCAGCCATGCAATCCGCTGGTGAAAAAATCAAGTCTCCATCTCAATTATTAAGAAAGTAATGATAATTTTATTGATTTTATGGCGGCCATTTTGAATTTTTCGTTCCAAAAGAATCCTTTAAGAATGACAGCTCTACATCGGCCCAGATATTTATATGGGGTGCTATCCATGCACAATCAAAAGAGAAACAAACTTTTATTAGCAAAAACAAGGCTACCCCCATGATTACCGAGGCTACCTCCCATGACCACATTGATTTTACAGACAAAAATACTCAAAAACAGACTCTGCACCCGAGTATACTCGGGGTCTGCGACAGGGAGACATCTTTTGCCCCCGAGTATACTCGGGGGCCGCGTTTAAAGGGCTAAAGGTAAAATGAGTGAAAATACGACTTTCTAATAAAGCTAGTTAAATTACTAATGTAATATCTCGTTTCTGTGAGATTTTCACCCGAGAAATTGATTTCGGATATTATTTTGATGATTCAAGGTCATTTTGAAGGTCAAAAGGTCAATTTGAAGGTCAAAATTACGAAAAAAAGATTTTTAGCAAATTTGCAAATTTTTATACATATGACAACAGGTGTAATACGTCATTTTTATGTGATTTTGACTGTAGAATACGTTTTTGGTGATTCAATGTCATTTTCAAGGTCAAAAGCTTAGTTTGAAGATCATATTTGCGTAAATACAAATAGGCACAAGAGTAATAATTTGGAGGTCAAATTTGCGGGAAAGCAAATAAAAAAAAACAGATGTGATAGGCCTACCTCCTTTTGATTTGATTTTGACCTAAAGTACGTTTGTTTTATTCAGTTGGTGATTCAAGGTCATCTGCAAGATCATAACGTCAATTTGAAGATCAAATGAGTCATAATATGATTAATCAACAAACAAAGCAAATTACTGGTGTAATACCCTCCATTTATGATAATATTTTGATGGTTGAAGGTCAATTTAAAGTGAAAATATAAAATTTTAAGGTAAAAATGAAAAAGTATGTTTTTAACACATACAAATAGTGCAATATCTCTTTTTTTGTATGATGTTTTCTGGAAAATTATTTGATGAGATTGTTTTGGTGATTCTAGATCATTCCTAGGGTCAAAGCATAGAAACATCAGCTAGAAGCCTCTTTTACAGCTAAATCTCCTGTAGACTGGTCAAACTAAATTCACAGTTTTGTCTCTGTAGCTCGTCTAATCTATCTAAAATAACAAGCAAACAACTTTATGTACAGAATATTTATACATAGGATTTAAAATTTAGCAAACAATTTTACCATAAATATTAATCGATCATTATGATGAGGTGGATACGATTTATTTCTTGATCAACATTCGAACCATTGTTAACATAAAAAAATGGGGGGGGGGGTACATAAATTATCCTGCATATCACCAGAACTCCATAGAATACTCTCATCAAACATTACACAATTTTGAAGAGATCACAGCCCACAACAACAAAGACACACAATATCCGAGCATATCCGCCGTAATCATAGTTAGATAGATATCTGTGGGGACAGCGTCTCCCCCCCCCCCTTCGTCGTCGGGACCGCTTGGGTTTTCGGAACCCCCCGAGGATCTCGACCACGCTGGTTTCTACCGCCAAAACCTGCACCGCCTGACTCTCGATTTGAGCGCCGCTTAGGACAGTCGCATAGTCTGATCCGCGTAGCCACGGTTGTGGCCCAGTAGTCGTCGCGCTTGGTCTGAATCGTGCACTCCGTTAATTGATAAGATGTATTGTAAATTTGTCTAATAAAGCATCAAGAACATCATGGAGTCAAACTGATTGTGTACCGTCGCCCAGACGGGGATGAAATGAGATCGGCGGCAGAGTGGAGAGATCAGCTAACCGGACCAACCACTCCAACCCCGCACCCGATATATCTTGTTAGGTCCTGCCACTGAGACGGCCATTTTGTTTTCCTTATGTCCAGCATCATTTCGATCATATCTAATGTTATTTTTTAATTACACCATCATGTCAGGTCTACCTGCAAACCCAAAGGAAGACACTAAATTCATAGTTATAGGCCTACACATTTCTTCCGCGGTCATTGCTCTTTGACAACGTTTTTGTTTGTCTCAGTTTTACCACAGCAACCATCTCCGTTCACTCCTAGCGGAGTGCCGATCGCTCAATCACAGATACTGTTCAGACTATTAGCTTCCCACCAGTAATCACCGTTGTCTGCGGTCTGGCACTTCTGAAAAAATTAAATGTATCCTTGTCTATGGTTGGTTAATTCAGAACAGCTTCGCCTCGTGGCTATAATTTTCAAACCTAAACAAAGATACCAGTGCCTAAGCCTGCTCCTCCTCTGCACTGATAAATCAGTGAACCATATCTGAAGCCATTTTTGATGCCACAATTATGCCACCTTGCTGAAACCCAGGATAGATCGCCTTGATTAGATATGAAAACCCTATGGTTGGCACCAATTCACAACTGTTTCCTTTATGTCGAGAATGAAATCAAGTTGCTGTTTAAAATTTGAAAATAGCCATCTTGGATTTTACTTACAATGCAATATCTAAACCATTTTTGCCATACCACTATAGGGTATACATGAAAACACCATGGTAGACACCAAAAACATCAATCTACTTATGGTCTGTAAAAAAAATGCTAATTTATTTTTAGACACAGGAAAATGACGGTCATCTTAGATTTTACCCACAATGCAATATCTCAAGTATTTTTTGCAAAAGCACCATGTCAAGCATATCTGAAAACCCTATGGTACACATAAAAACATGAAACTGCTCCTATTCTGTCGACAACTATATCAATATATTGGTTAACCTTGGAAATTAACGGCCATATTAGATTTTAGTCACAATGAAATGTCTGTTCTAGTACTTTTTTGCTACACCACCATGTCGGGCATAGCTGAAAACTGTATTGTAGACAACAAAATCATGAATTTTCTTCCATTCCGTCAAAAATGATATCTGAAGTTTATTATTTAAACCTGCACAAATGGCGGCCATCTTGGATTTAATTGCCATTTAGAACATTTCTGTGGCCAAGACATTTTTCTGAAAACCCATTTTTAGGAGAATATCTGCCAAATTCCATGATTTTGATAATCAATTCCACTAAGATCATCGAAATACGTTACACATGAAGGGCTTATATTGATCAATATTTTCGGTGTTTTGGTAAAAACGGCAATTTAGAAAAAAGGCCACATTAAAAAAGCCAAAAGGAGGTTATGTTGTAAACATACAGCGGATTCTAGACTTTATGATCTGGAATCTTCAAAATAATAAAATAACATATTCTCCAGTCAAAATCACAAAAAAAAACCCAGATATTACACTCATTTATATTTGTTTTATATTTCTAAAGCATATCTGAAAATCCTATGGTAGACATCAAAATCATGAATCTGCTTCTACTCTGTCGAAAATCATATCGATATATTGTGTTACCTTGAAAAATAGCGGCCATATTAGATTTTACTGACAATGCATTGTCTAAAGTACTTTTTGTCACACCACTATAATGAAAACTCTTAATTATTGTAGTCACCAAAATAATGAATTTGCTTCTATTCAGTCAAAAATGTTATAAATTTGTTGCTTGACCTTGCACAAATGGCGGCCATCTTAAATGTTAATACCCCTTTGAAAAAATGCTTGGCCAACACATTTTCTGGAAAACACACTTTTGAAAGATATCTGTATCAAATTCTATGATTTTGGTTAACAATTCCACTACGATCACCGAAATACGATATAAATGTATACCCCTATATTGAACATGATTTTTGAGTTTTTGGTGACGGCATTCATTTTTAAAGCCAAGAAGGGGTAATGTTCACACAGAGCGTACTTTCTATTTTTTTTTATCTTGATGATGATATTGAATCACCGAAATAAGCAAATAAACGTATTCAGTAGTCAAAATCACATCAATACGAGGTATTACACTTCCTCGTACTTGTTTTTGACGAAAAGCATGTGTTTACAAATTTAACCTTCAATTTGAAGTGACCTTGCATCATCAAAATATTATCAGAAACGTATTCTCTAGTCAAAATCACATACCTGTGACGTATTACAATCGTTCATACTTGTATTTCCTAAATATCATTTTTTTGCCATTTTGACTCTCGTATTGGTCTTTTGACCTTGTAAATGACCTTGAATCATCAAAATAATACAAGAAGTAAATTATCCAGTCAAAATACACAGAAACAAGCTATTGAACGGGGTAGGCATATTACAATTTGCTTTATTGTTGAAAAATCATATCTTTACTCATTCGACCTTCAAATTGACATTTGACCTTGAAAATAACCTTGATTCATCAAAAGAATATCAGAAACGTATTCTATAGTCAAAATCACATAAAAATAACGTATTACACTTATTCTTATTTGCATTTGCTAAATATCATTTATTTGTAATTATGACCTTTAAATTGACCTTTTGACCTTGAAAATGACCTTGAAAATGACCTTGAATTATCAAAACCAGTGAAAATCACACAAAAACGAGGTATTACACTATCAACTAGCTTTATATATTAGAAAGTCGTATTTTCACTTATTCGACCTTTGACCTTGAATAATGGCAGTCATCTTGAAAAAGTAGTGGTAATGTTTACACACAGCGGCTTCTTGAACGGCAAGGTATGGATCTTCAATTTATATGAAGAAATGCTTTATGACAAACAATGCAGGGTCCCCCACGTGTGCTACCGGACTATAACATGTCAAAAGTTGACAATTCAAGGAGGCCGATAATTTCTTATTTTACCCCGAGATGACCTTGGAACATAAAAAATAGAAATTCAATTGCATTCAACTTCTTAAATTAGTACAAAATAAAGTGTACAATTGGACCTATCATTTGAGAATAAAATACATAAAAATAGTGACTGGCCAAAAAATGATGATTAATTTCATGTTGGATATTGGCAGCCATCTTAGTTTTGACTTCTGGATGACCTTGAAACGTAGAAATAACATTTTCAACGTAATCAGTGTACCCGAATTAGTCGAAGATGAGGTATTACATTATATTCTAGGGCTACTATGTCGAAAGTTAAAAATTCAAGTTGGCCAGCGGCGGCTATTTTGAATTTTGGCCGCCATATTGGATTCTGGAGTCGGAATCAAAAACATCCATATCTGAAATTGCTACTTATATACTTGTCAGCATCTGTGCATTTTTTGTCGTTTTTATCCAAAAATGCAAGATTGTTGTGATATTTCAAGCTATGCCACCCCACTAAGACCGAATTTTTATGAAATAGTTAATTGTCTCAAGGACATTCTGTAAATAAATATTTAATGGCCAACAAAAAAATAATTTGTCTCGCTTTGCTCAGCATCATCAAACACTGTTAAACGACGCCTAAATTTCCTAAGTCTGGCTTCGCTCGTCTCCTTAACCCTCACATCATCAATACTAAGCCTACTTACAGGTACTTACAGGTTCCTCTTCTGAGCGCAGGCTTCCGCCTCTAAATTAACTCAGCTCTAAATTAGTCGACCCTTCCTTTTTGGTGAGTGGTTTCCAGCTCATTGGGTCTTCCTTGTGTGTGAATTTTATTGGTATATTGAGCCAGGCTTTGTCTATAGTCGCCTTTCAAATGCATGTATGGATGTGACATTTACTACCTTACACGGGAGGCGATTCCACAAGCAGACTATTCTTTGTGTTAAAATGAATTTTATCAGATTTGTCCTGGACATTTCTGAAAAAGTTTTAGGTTATGCCCTCTAGTGTTGTGGATGCCTGACTTGTCATGCGCTTCCAGTAGAGGCGGCAGTTGGGGGGTCATATTTTTCCTGAAGTATTTTGAAAGTTTCTATCTTGTCACCTCTTAGTCTTCTATATCTAATGTTGGTAACTTAAGACTCCTTAGTCATTCTGGATATTCCATTCCAGCCAGTCCTGGGATACATTTTGTTGCTCTTCGCTGTACGTTCTCCATTGTTTCAATCTTTTAACTGAGAGTGGTTTTAAGACTTTGTTTGCATATTTCAAAAATGGTCTCACTACTGAGTCACTAGAGCCTTATATAAGCTCAAAAATGTGCTTTTGTCAAGGTAGGTGTAAGTTCTCCTTATCACCCCCATCACTCTGTTTGCTTTATTGACCTTTTCTGTCATGTGCTTTAGGAATGTGAGGTTTGAGTCTATTATAATCCCTATGTCTTTTTGCTATTTACTTGATGTAAGACAATCCTCCCCCCTTCCCATCTAGTAAACTGTATTCTACCAGGTTGGTTTTTCTTACTCTAATAGCCACGGCATGACATCTCTGGGGATGGAAACGGAAGAGCCATATATCTGTCCTCAATTGCATAAAATTTAAGTCGTTTTGCTGTGAATCGCAGTCTCGTGTTTGGTTTAATCTCTTTGAAAATTTTGGTGTTGTCTGCAAATAAACAAATCTCAGATGACAGACCATCGGGCATATCGTTTATGTAGATGACAAAAAGTATTGGGCCGAGCCTACACTCTTAGTTTGGGATTCAACTTTGTACACGGAAACAAAGTTCTGAGAAAGTGAAATAAATATTTTGCTTGATACAGAGTGTGAAATAAATAAAATATTGCAGACAGGAGGTGAAATAAATAATTTGTCCAGTTTAAAAACTCCATCCGCCCCCTAGTAATTGAATGGTGGTCCCCTGGAAACTATTGTTATTCTGATGCTGTTTTTCTAATGCTATACCAAAAATTCCCTTTTAAACACAGAAAGCCACCGTATAGGCCTGTAGGCCATATGGACCAAAAACCACACACGTGGACAAAGTCTAGATAGCCTATAACACGTTCCCACGTTCCGAAGTCCCCACGTGCGGTTCCAGGAACTTCAAGTTTCCAAGTTTTAAGTTCCGAGAACTAATTCAAGTTCCGAAATTCCAAATTGATTGAAAAAATAAATATATATTTGCATAAAAAACATTTTGTTTTGTCATGTTCACGAAAATACAGTTTGGGACCCATTAACTTACGTGTTCCCTACGATATGCAAACGGTGTTCATTTGAGTGCACTATGGGAAAATTCAGCACTCGTTCAATGAATTAGGTGTGAGCCTTTAGGTGAAAAATTTATTCATTGAACAATTTTGTATTTTCTCACATGATCAAGTCATGTGAGAAAGTTTTTTTTATCTTGATGATGATATTGAATCACCGAAATAAGCAAATAAACGTATTCAGTAGTCAAAATCACATCAATACGAGGTATTACACTTCCTCGTACTTGTTTTTGACGAAAAGCATGTGTTTACAAATTTAACCTTCAATTTGAAGTGACCTTGCATCATCAAAATATTATCAGAAACGTATTCTCTAGTCAAAATCACATACCTGTGACGTATTACAATCGTTCATACTTGTATTTCCTAAATATCATTTTTTTGCCATTTTGACTCTCGTATTGGTCTTTTGACCTTGTAAATGACCTTGAATCATCAAAATAATACAAGAAGTAAATTATCCAGTCAAAAATACACAGAAACAAGCTATTGAACGGGGTAGGCATATTACAATTTGCTTTATTGTTGAAAAATCATATCTTTACTCATTCGACCTTCAAATTGACATTTGACCTTGAAAATAACCTTGATTCATCAAAAGAATATCAGAAACGTATTCTATAGTCAAAATCACATAAAAATAACGTATTACACTTATTCTTATTTGCATTTGCTAAATATCATTTATTTGTAATTATGACCTTTAAATTGACCTTTTGACCTTGAAAATGACCTTGAAAATGACCTCGAATTATCAAAACCAGTGAAAATCACACAAAAACGAGGTATTACACTATCAACTAGCTTTATATATTAGAAAGTCGTATTTTCACTTATTCGACCTTTGACCTTGAATAATGGCAGTCATCTTGAAAAAGTAGTGGTAATGTTTACACACAGCGGCTTCTTGAACGGCAAGGTATGGATCTTCAATTTATATGAAGAAATGCTTTATGACAAACAATGCAGGGTCCCCCACGTGTGCTACCGGACTATAACATGTCAAAAGTTGACAATTCAAGGAGGCCGATAATTTCTTATTTTACCCCGAGATGACCTTGGAACATAAAAAATAGAAATTCAATTGCATTCAACTTCTTAAATTAGTACAAAATAAAGTGTACAATTGGACCTATCATTTGAGAATAAAATACTTAAAAATAGTGACTGGCCAAAAAATGATGATTAATTTCATGTTGGATATTGGCAGCCATCTTAGTTTTGACTTCTGGATGACCTTGAAACGTAGAAATAACATTTTCAACGTAATCAGTGTACCCAAATTAGTCGAAGATGAGGTATTACATTATATTCTAGGGCTACTATGTCGAAAGTTAAAAATTCAAGTTGGCCAGCGGCGGCTATTTTGAATTTTGGCCGCCATATTGGATTCTGGAGTCGGAATCAAAAACATCCATATCTGAAATTGCTACTTATATACTTGTCAGCATCTGTGCATTTTTTGTCGTTTTTATCCAAAAATGCAAGATTGTTGTGATATTTCAAGCTATGCCACCCCACTAAGACCGAATTTTTATGAAATAGTTAATTGTCTCAAGGACATTCTGTAAATAAATATTTAATGGCCAACAAAAAAATAATTTGTCTCGCTTTGCTCAGCATCATCAAACACTGTTAAACGACGCCTAAATTTCCTAAGTCTGGCTTCGCTCGTCTCCTTAACCCTCACATCATCAATACTAAGCCTACTTACAGGTACTTACAGGTTCCTCTTCTGAGCGCAGGCTTCCGCCTCTAAATTAACTCAGCTCTAAATTAGTCGACCCTTCCTTTTTGGTGAGTGGTTTCCAGCTCATTGGGTCTTCCTTGTGTGTGAATTTTATTGGTATATTGAGCCAGGCTTTGTCTATAGTCGCCTTTCAAATGCATGTATGGATGTGACATTTACTACCTTACACGGGAGGCGATTCCACAAGCAGACTATTCTTTGTGTTAAAATGAATTTTATCAGATTTGTCCTGGACATTTCTGAAAAAGTTTTAGGTTATGCCCTCTAGTGTTGTGGATGCCTGACTTGTCATGCGCTTCCAGTAGAGGCGGCAGTTGGGGAATGTTGGTAACTTAAGACTCCTTAGTCATTCTGGATATTCCATTCCAGCCAGTCCTGGGATACATTTTGTTGCTCTTCGCTGTACGTTCTCCATTGTTTCAATCTTTTAACTGAGAGTGGTTTTAAGACTTTGTTTGCATATTTCAAAAATGGTCTCACTACTGAGTCACTAGAGCCTTATATAAGCTCAAAAATGTGCTTTTGTCAAGGTAGGTGTAAGTTCTCCTTATCACCCCCATCACTCTGTTTGCTTTATTGACCTTTTCTGTCATGTGCTTTAGGAATGTGAGGTTTGAGTCTATTATAATCCCTATGTCTTTTTGCTATTTACTTGATGTAAGACAATCCTCCCCCCTTCCCATCTAGTAAACTGTATTCTACCAGGTTGGTTTTTCTTACTCTAATAGCCACGGCATGACATCTCTGGGGATGGAAACGGAGGAGCCATATATCTGTCCTCAATTGCATAAAATTTAAGTCGTTTTGCTGTGAATCGCAGTCTCGTGTTTGGTTTAATCTCTTTGAAAATTTTGGTGTTGTCTGCAAATAAACAAATCTCAGATGACAGACCATCGGGCATATCGTTTATGTAGATGACAAAAAGTATTGGGCCGAGCCTACACTCTTAGTTTGGGATTCAACTTTGTACACGGAAACAAAGTTCTGAGAAAGTGAAATAAATATTTTGCTTGATACAGAGTGTGAAATAAATAAAATATTGCAGACAGGAGGTGAAATAAATAATTTGTCCAGTTTAAAAACTCCATCCGCCCCCTAGTAATTGAATGGTGGTCCCCTGGAAACTATTGTTATTCTGATGCTGTTTTTCTAATGCTATACCAAAAATTCCCTTTTAAACACAGAAAGCCACCGTATAGGCCTGTAGGCCATATGGACCAAAAACCACACACGTGGACAAAGTCTAGATAGCCTATAACACGTTCCCACGTTCCGAAGTCCCCACGTGCGGTTCCAGGAACTTCAAGTTTCCAAGTTTTAAGTTCCGAGAACTAATTCAAGTTCCGAAATTCCAAATTGATTGAAAAAATAAATATATATTTGCATAAAAAACATTTTGTTTTGTCATGTTCACGAAAATACAGTTTGGGACCCATTAACTTACGTGTTCCCTACGATATGCAAACGGTGTTCATTTGAGTGCACTATGGGAAAATTCAGCACTCGTTCAATGAATTAGGTGTGAGCCTTTAGGTGAAAAATTTATTCATTGAACAATTTTGTATTTTCTCACATGATCAAGTCATGTGAGAAAGTTTTTTTTATCTTGATGATGATATTGAATCACCGAAATAAGCAAATAAACGTATTCAGTAGTCAAAATCACATCAATACGAGGTATTACACTTCCTCGTACTTGTTTTTGACGAAAAGCATGTGTTTACAAATTTAACCTTCAATTTGAAGTGACCTTGCATCATCAAAATATTATCAGAAACGTATTCTCTAGTCAAAATCACATACCTGTGACGTATTACAATCGTTCATACTTGTATTTCCTAAATATCATTTTTTTGCCATTTTGACTCTCGTATTGGTCTTTTGACCTTGTAAATGACCTTGAATCATCAAAATAATACAAGAAGTAAATTATCCAGTCAAAAATACACAGAAACAAGCTATTGAACGGGGTAGGCATATTACAATTTGCTTTATTGTTGAAAAATCATATCTTTACTCATTCGACCTTCAAATTGACATTTGACCTTGAAAATAACCTTGATTCATCAAAAGAATATCAGAAACGTATTCTATAGTCAAAATCACATAAAAATAACGTATTACACTTATTCTTATTTGCATTTGCTAAATATCATTTATTTGTAATTATGACCTTTAAATTGACCTTTTGACCTTGAAAATGACCTTGAAAATGACCTTGAATTATCAAAACCAGTGAAAATCACACAAAAACGAGGTATTACACTATCAACTAGCTTTATATATTAGAAAGTCGTATTTTCACTTATTCGACCTTTGACCTTGAATAATGGCAGTCATCTTGAAAAAGTAGTGGTAATGTTTACACACAGCGGCTTCTTGAACGGCAAGGTATGGATCTTCAATTTATATGAAGAAATGCTTTATGACAAACAATGCAGGGTCCCCCACGTGTGCTACCGGACTATAACATGTCAAAAGTTGACAATTCAAGGAGGCCGATAATTTCTTATTTTACCCCGAGATGACCTTGGAACATAAAAAATAGAAATTCAATTGCATTCAACTTCTTAAATTAGTACAAAATAAAGTGTACAATTGGACCTATCATTTGAGAATAAAATACTTAAAAATAGTGACTGGCCAAAAAATGATGATTAATTTCATGTTGGATATTGGCAGCCATCTTAGTTTTGACTTCTGGATGACCTTGAAACGTAGAAATAACATTTTCAACGTAATCAGTGTACCCAAATTAGTCGAAGATGAGGTATTACATTATATTCTAGGGCTACTATGTCGAAAGTTAAAAATTCAAGTTGGCCAGCGGCGGCTATTTTGAATTTTGGCCGCCATATTGGATTCTGGAGTCGGAATCAAAAACATCCATATCTGAAATTGCTACTTATATACTTGTCAGCATCTGTGCATTTTTTGTCGTTTTTATCCAAAAATGCAAGATTGTTGTGATATTTCAAGCTATGCCACCCCACTAAGACCGAATTTTTATGAAATAGTTAATTGTCTCAAGGACATTCTGTAAATAAATATTTAATGGCCAACAAAAAAATAATTTGTCTCGCTTTGCTCAGCATCATCAAACACTGTTAAACGACGCCTAAATTTCCTAAGTCTGGCTTCGCTCGTCTCCTTAACCCTCACATCATCAATACTAAGCCTACTTACAGGTACTTACAGGTTCCTCTTCTGAGCGCAGGCTTCCGCCTCTAAATTAACTCAGCTCTAAATTAATCGACCCTTCCTTTTTGGTGAGTGGTTTCCAGCTCATTGGGTCTTCCTTGTGTGTGAATTTTATTGGTATATTGAGCCAGGCTTTGTCTATAGTCGCCTTTCAAATGCATGTATGGATGTGACATTTACTACCTTACACGGGAGGCGATTCCACAAGCAGACTATTCTTTGTGTTAAAATGAATTTTATCAGATTTGTCCTGGACATTTCTGAAAAAGTTTTAGGTTATGCCCTCTAGTGTTGTGGATGCCTGACTTGTCATGCGCTTCCAGTAGAGGCGGCAGTTGGGGAATGTTGGTAACTTAAGACTCCTTAGTCATTCTGGATATTCCATTCCAGCCAGTCCTGGGATACATTTTGTTGCTCTTCGCTGTACGTTCTCCATTGTTTCAATCTTTTAACTGAGAGTGGTTTTAAGACTTTGTTTGCATATTTC
Organism: Flabesymbios commensalis; assembly: GCA_964017125.1. NCBI lineage: Eukaryota > Metazoa > Annelida > Polychaeta > Terebellida > Flabelligeridae > Flabesymbios > Flabesymbios commensalis. Next base: position 66,334,939 of record OZ024905.1, on the reverse strand, counting down.
AAAAATGGTCTCACTACTGAGTCACTAGAGCCTTATATAAGCTCAAAAATGTGCTTTTGTCAAGGTAGGTGTAAGTTCTCCTTATCACCCCCATCACTCTGTTTGCTTTATTGACCTTTTCTGTCATGTGCTTTAGGAATGTGAGGTTTGAGTCTATTATAATCCCTATGTCTTTTTGCTATTTACTTGATGTAAGACAATCCTCCCCCCTTCCCATCTAGTAAACTGTATTCTACCAGGTTGGTTTTTCTTACTCTAATAGCCACGGCATGACATCTCTGGGGATGGAAACGGAGGAGCCATATATCTGTCCTCAATTGCATAAAATTTAAGTCGTTTTGCTGTGAATCGCAGTCTCGTGTTTGGTTTAATCTCTTTGAAAATTTTGGTGTTGTCTGCAAATAAACAAATCTCAGATGACAGACCATCGGGCATATCGTTTATGTAGATGACAAAAAGTATTGGGCCGAGCCTACACTCTTAGTTTGGGATTCAACTTTGTACACGGAAACAAAGTTCTGAGAAAGTGAAATAAATATTTTGCTTGATACAGAGTGTGAAATAAATAAAATATTGCAGACAGGAGGTGAAATAAATAATTTGTCCAGTTTAAAAACTCCATCCGCCCCCTAGTAATTGAATGGTGGTCCCCTGGAAACTATTGTTATTCTGATGCTGTTTTTCTAATGCTATACCAAAAATTCCCTTTTAAACACAGAAAGCCACCGTATAGGCCTGTAGGCCATATGGACCAAAAACCACACACGTGGACAAAGTCTAGATAGCCTATAACACGTTCCCACGTTCCGAAGTCCCCACGTGCGGTTCCAGGAACTTCAAGTTTCCAAGTTTTAAGTTCCGAGAACTAATTCAAGTTCCGAAATTCCAAATTGATTGAAAAAATAAATATATATTTGCATAAAAAACATTTTGTTTTGTCATGTTCACGAAAATACAGTTTGGGACCCATTAACTTACGTGTTCCCTACGATATGCAAACGGTGTTCATTTGAGTGCACTATGGGAAAATTCAGCACTCGTTCAATGAATTAGGTGTGAGCCTTTAGGTGAAAAATTTATTCATTGAACAATTTTGTATTTTCTCACATGATCAAGTCACACATGACATAATCGCCATACATTGCAGTTCAAACTACAACTTGAGCTCGATCTATGGGCTGATATCGATATACGTCTCATAGTGAAAACGACTGCACAGAGTGTGAGAATAGTTTTCACCCCTCAGCAATTAAGGCTGTGGGGTATAGTGAGCACCAGAGGCGGGCAGATGATCGGGCGGACAGGCGGTGCAGATGCTTGTAAGTGCGATAACTTCATAACGCCTTGACTTAGGGCCTTTATTTTTCTACCTCATCTGCATTACACTAATCTAAAGGTCAAGTTTGACATTCAGTGACCTGGACCTATTTTTGAGGTCACAAGGTCACGGAAACCAAAATGTCTTGTAGGCGCTATAACTTCATAATGCCTTAACTTAGGAACTTTGTTTTCTTACTTCATGTGCATGCCATGATGTCACCAGCGCCACACCCATGAGACCGTAGGTCGAGGTGCTGGGCTATCCTGCACTATCATTTTTTCTTGCCTATCTAGGTCAAGAACGCGTCATATGTTGCCGTCGATTGACAAGCCAATCACTTAACAGAGCTTACGGGGTCCTGCTATCAATTCATAGCTACTTTTCACATTACATAGGTTTATGTATTTTTCTTTAGGAAGTGGCTTTTGATGGGAGCCTTGTGGCAGCTGTGTCTCCAGTAGTTAAACCTCGTTATAAGACGCGGCAGGTAACGAGGTTTGCCCACTGGAGACATGGCTGCTGTGTCAATAACCACTGCCTTTTCTTTATTTCGCTATCTTGACAACATTTCACGATGTGAATTATATACCACAGAAAAAAACAGAATCTAGTAGGCCTATCAAAAAGTACTCCGTTGAAAAATAGTTATGAAGTACAGGTATGCAATAAATAAATAGACCACTGTCTCCAAGGTTCTCTGGCCCAACAATAAACCAACACCAGGACGTACAGCATCTCGTGTTTACTGGTATATGTGGCCTACTGCCATATCTTGGATTTAGCATGGAATTACAGTATAACCTAGGTTCCGGACCACCTCAATAAACGGACCACTTCGCGTCTCGGACCCCTTTTGTCCAGTCCCGAAGTTTTTCCTATTTAATGCTTAAGGAATAACCCTTAGCGGACCATCCCCGCTCTTCGGGACTTGAACCACTCATGTTTGCTCACAACCAGTCTCAAACTCGCAAAGCGGACTGCCTGGGACACCAAGGGTCAATTTTTCGAGCCTCTTAGATCATTGACAGAGCATTCACACCTACTACGGCGAAAGTCGCACCTGTACCGTGATACTAATATTTAGCTGGCAGTCCTGGTGAGGCATTAAAATTGCCATGGGCCCTACATGGTGGACGTCGACGAACACAAAAAAAACAATAATATATAATATAATATGATTTTCGTGATTAATCGAAAGTAGCAGCACTCTTGTCTCCTCCCCGGGAATTTGACCCTTAGAGCTCAACATATCAACATTATATATTTTGTGTGCACTCGATAGACCTACATATAATTATAATTCTGTATATATGTGATAAATATTAATTCTCAAGGTTGCAATGATCATTTTGTATTGTATTACTGATCTGTACATGACCTAACAAGTAAACTGACTCGTATTCGTTACCTAGAGACGGTCAGTATGCGTGTGATTTATTATGTAATACGCCACATTAACAATTAAAGGGATAACCCAGCAAATATGAGACATTGAACCATTGTTTGTTTATTGTTGGGCTGGCATATCAGACGGTTGACAGCTATTAGATCAACATCACACGTCATAGTACAGTGTTGAACTGCTAGTCACAGTTAGCTTGTTTAGTGACATTTACAGGAGCGTCAAGAATCACCGTTAAACACAACTTTGTTTTAACAGCCTAACTTTTCATTTGATGATCGCCTCTGGCATTGTATTTTTACTGCTCTATTTATGTTCGATGGCTAACAGGATAAACAGAACAACAGCTTAACAAGATATAAAAAGGGATCTAAATTTAGTAAGTCATTCAACGTTGTACATCAATATGATAAAAGATGGACGTAATAAGCTCACGCTCAAAGAAAAAATAAATCTTATTTAGATGCAAGTCGCACTCACAGTCAGCGATAGATGAAGAAGAATGATGTTCAACAAGATCTGTCTTCTACGCCTAAAACATTTTTAGATGCTCCAGAAGGGATAGACCTATTCCAACGTTCTGTTGTGAAAAATGCCTGATACCGTTGAAAAATTAATGACTTTTTAAAAAAGTTTCATTTCCAAAATCTTAGAAAAGATAGGGGCCAATCGGCTGCAAGCTCATCTAAAAAATAACCATATATCTAATCTATTACAATAAGCCTACAGGGAACATCATTCTACAGAATTGGCTCTACTGAAAGTACATAACGATATCAGTATAAGTATGGACAAGGGTGAAGTTACGGCTCTGACCTTGCTTGACTTGTCAGCCGCTTTCTACACCATTGACCATGCTACCTTAACATATAGATTTTCTGATTGGTATGGAATATCTGGCCAGGCTTGAATTCGCAAAATAGGTAACAATTCGTAAAAAATAAAGACACCCTGTCAGATAAAGTCACACTCTCATATGGAGTTCCATGTCGGCCTGGATGACAGAGTCTAAGCTGAAGCATAATCCTAGCAAGACAGAATTTCTTGTTATCGGAACCAAATTTCCCATGCTTAATTCTAGTTCAAGAAACAAATCCATCTACATCAGCTGAAAATCTTGGTGTACATGTAGTATTTGACATTGGCCTGAATTTCCGAAAACACATATCCCAAACATGTAGGGCATGCTTCTATCATATCCGTGACCTGCATAAAATTCGAAAAAGTCTGTCCTTAGCGAATTGCAGTGGCACTCGGTTAGATTAGTGTAACTCATTTTATCACAATATGCCAGAAAAGGATATCGCTGGATTACAACGCGTTCAAAACTGCCTTGTAAGATTGGTAACCAAGGCCCCATGATTTCGTCGTTCCGTTCCAATTCTGAAACGATTACATTGGCTTCCTGTCAAGTCTCGCATTCATTTTAAAATATGCACAATAACTTTTAGAACCCTAAAAGACAACCAACCTGCATATCTGGCTGACTTACTTGCTCGGCCGAAATGCTCACAATATCTATGCTCCACAAATTCAAATAGATTTGTTGTTCCTCGTATAAAGACTAAGACTCGGTCAAGAGCTTTCTCTATATTTGGTCCAGCCTTATGGGACGACCTGCCTGTGCCAATACCTAATGCCTAAACAATTTTAACATTCCGGAAATTACTTAAATCTCACCTATTTCACCTGGCTTTCCTACAATAGCCCCCTAGCAGCCCGGCTCCCTGTTAACGAACCTACTTTGGCCTCGATCATGACACATGATCACGCTAAGAATTTCTGCGCCTCTGAGCTTTGTCTGCTGAGGATTTCGGCGCTATGGAAGTTTGATTGATTGATTGATTGATTGATTGATTGATTGATTGATTGATTGATTGATTGATTGATTGATTGATTGATTGATTGATTGATTGATTGATTGATTGATTGATCGATTGATTGATTGATTGATTGATTGATTAATTGATTGATTGATTGATCGATTGATTGATTGATTGATTGATTGATTGATTGATTGATTGATTGATTGATTGATTGATTTATTGATTTATTGATTTATTTATTGATTGATTGATTGATTGATTGATTGATTGATTGATTGATTGATTGATTGATTGATTGATTGATTGATTGATTGATTGATTGATTGATTGATTGATTGATTGATTGATTGATTGATTGAAGCGGTGATTTCCCGATGACATTGTAATTAAACTAGCAACGTCTTTGACGATGTGATACATCTGAGACCTTACATACTTATCCTAATACGAGTTAAGAACATTTTGTCATAGATTACAGCTAGTAGATTAAAAAAACCCTATATTTAGAAGGAGATAATCAAATCGGTGACTCGATGTCAATTTCCTGTCGAACATGACAGCCCTATTAAAAAACCGATGGATGACACGAGAAACGGCGGGGGTTCGAGAATGTGGCACTTTATATGGTGTGGGTGGTCCAGGCAAGTGTGTTCTAGTCGCTTGAGACTGTAAAGTGATTGCCAGACTCTTACCAACTTTGGGGGTCGTGTTCGGCTCGGCCCCCGTCCTGACGGACTTCGGAGTGAAAGTTCTACTTGATTGTACTCGGTCCCTTCGAGGTCCACGAGCGATCCCAACAGGCTTTGGGTTCATTGTTTTCGATTACGTTTTACGCTTTGTGTTTGTACCTGATTCAGACTTGTACTCGAAGTGCACAGAATTAACACGATCTATAGAGACCGTCTCCACCTTGCCTTTCATTAGGATTTCCATTACTCTGCCAGTCCTGGAGATGACCTTGTATGGTCCATCGCAAGGGTGGTCGGAGGTAGTGCTATTGCGATTCGTCGCACAAAATACATGCGAGCACGTTTCGAGTTCCTTGTATCGGAAAATGTCTTTTTGTGGTGTGTCGCGCGGTGGGCACAATAGGAGATGCAACATAGCTACTCATAGCTTGTCGGAAAAAATGATCTAAGTCTGTCTGTGCGTCGACGGTGTACTGTTCTGTGAATTCACCTGGTAATCCAAGTGTCGTGCTATATATCATTTCGGCAGCTCACCTGCCCAATAATTCTTCAACGGCGGAACAAACGCCGAGTAATACTGCAGGTAATGTCGTAGTCCATGGGTTCTGTGACTCGTGTGTCATAATGGCGCCTTTAAGCTGATGGTGAAAGCGCTTGACCATGCCATTCGACTGGGGGTGGTAGCTCGTTGTGCGGTTTCTGACTATGCCAAATTGGTTACACAAATTAGCCCATAACTTGGATTCGAACTAAGTGTCTCTATCCGTGGTGATAGTGGTTGGGGTCTCAAAATGAGCTATCCAATCGCTGAAGAAGGCATTGGCGACTGTTTCGGCTTTAATATCCACTAACAGTATGGCTTCGGGCCAATGCGTGAAACGATCGACGCAGGTCAGTGAATATTTGAACACTCAGAGTACGGTAAAGGACTGACTATGGCGACGTGAACGTGATGGAATATCTCGTTTTGTTCAGTGAACCTGCCAAAAGCCGGTTTATTATGTCGAGAAATCTTGGCGGTCTGACAACCTTTACAAGAACGGCACCAATTCGCAACATCTATGTTCATGCCGTGCCAAACGAATCTGGTATTAATCAGTAAATTTGTAGCTTTATGCGATGGGTGTCTTAATCTGTGTAGGCTCGTGCAAACTTTTCTTCGAAATTTGGCTGTGATGTACGGTCTAGCGTGTCCTGTCGAAACGTCGCACCAAATCAAATTATTGTCGAATAATTTGAGTAGGAGAAAATCCAACGTAGGAGACTTCGAATGGCGCAACCGTGTGAATTCAGTGTCTAAAGCCTGATCGTTGCTCAATTCTCTATAATTGATCGCTGAAGCACTGCCAATATAGCTGACACAGACGGTCGCGACAGAGCGTCTGCTACGAAATTTGTTTCACCTTTCACATATCTGATATCCGTTGTAAACTCTGATATATATAAGCCAAATGCCTAGTTTGGCGGAGCGACGGGCGTTCAATTGCTGATGTCATTACATAAGTTAAAGGCTTATGGTCAGTATTGACAAAAAAATTACGTTCTTCTAAATTATGTCTAAAATGTCTGATCGTGGCTTAAACAGCTAAACTTGTCTCTGCAGGAGATAACTTTTTACTGAAAAATGACAGCGGTTGCCAAACATTATCCACGCACTGTTGCAAAACGCCCCCCTACGGCGAAATCACTAGCGTCACACGTGATATTCAATTGTGCCGAAGGGTCTGGGTGCACCAGGAGGGTTGCGTTAGCAAGTATTTGCTTAGACTCAATGAAAGCTGAATCTGCACTTTTATTTCAATTCAGGTCGAAATTTGACTTAGGTGACAATCTTGTGTGTCCTTCGTTAGCTTCTGCCAGTAAAGTGTTTAACGGCGTCAATTTGGCTGCGCAATGTGGTATAAACCTATGGTAATAATTAACCATTCCCAGATATCTGCACAATGCTCGCTGCTTCTCAGGTTTGACAAAATTTACAGTCGCGTCGACAGCGGTAAGTAAAGGGGAAATGCATTCTGGGCAAACGTGGTGTCTTAAGAAACTTAATTCCGTAGTGCTGAACTGACATTTCTCGGGGCCGATTATAATCCCGTATTTGGCTAAGCGAGTAAACATGCATATTAACCATACCAGGAATTTTCGGCCATTGCGCCCTATCCGAGATACTATGTGCACAGCAAAAAATTTGAGAAAAGTCCCTGATATATGATAAATGTGTAGGTAATGAAGTACCCGAAATTAGGGTTGTAGGTTGCTGGGGCTGCTGAAAAGCGTGAAAAATTCAGTTGAAAAGTTGCCTGCTGATGTAGGAATCGTGCTATTGCATTAAACTATTTTACAAATAACACATTGAAATTGTGAGAATTGTAGGTCATGTGATATCATGTACAAATGCCAGAATAATTGCTAAAATATTATTCTAAGTTATGGGGTACAGTGGTGCCTACGGTGGCGTAATTAAGATTATTTTTTTAATTTCAATTATCTTAGGGGTTAGACTATTTCGCGCGATTCACAGTGTCCACCATCTTGGAAAAATGGAAAGACGTGGTTTTAGTCGAATTCAAGGAATTTTTTTGCGATTTCTGTGAAAACGCATATAGGCTACCTCTCTTCAAATAACTTTCCAAATTAACCTAATGGCATTATTTGTACCTTGACCTTCAATCCCCATGTACCTTATAAAAATTGATGTTTCATTTTTTATTGTCCCTTATGGATTAAAAAACTATCCTTTTCTCTGTAAATTGCTCATCTAACTGTCACGTTTGTGGAGTGAAAATCATAGTAGAAAGTTGCGTGTGCATTTCATCGTCGTGGTCACCATTATCGATATGTTAGTTGATGACCACAAAATGCAGAGTATAACAGTATAGGCTAGTCAGTGTAGAAGGTTCGTGGTTGTCTCAACGTCTGGGGTTACCATTATCGATATGTTGGTCTGCCCAGTCACCATCTTGGCCGCCTGTTCATTCCAACTCCCGACTATCTCTATCCCCGTCTGGGCGACGGTTAACAAATAAACTTTGTTGTCTCTGTTGTTCTCTTTTCTTTCTTTATTTATTTATTCAGACATATTATTCGCTGTGCACCATCTTGGATAAGACGCGACAGCCTTAAGAAACGTGGATTCGGCTTCGTAAGCTAGACGACGCATCTGTCTGCAATGATGCCGGCTGTGAGACTGATTGAGTGGTTGGAATCAGCGGCAAAAGATAGCTTGGGTGAGGCCGTTCGGGGAGGGGTCAACTCGTCAGTTTCACGAACCCGGCTGGCCTCCCCAACCGAAAAGGGACAAGACGCTGCATGATCCCCATATATCGCTACAAATTGTGGGTTATGCTCAATGTATTAATGCGGTGCGCTTGCTGGTTATAGGCCTACTGTTTATATTTATATAAATAATTTCAGTTTATTTTTCGAGTGGCCATTTTAAAATGACTGTAGGCCCACTGAATGTGCTTTTGTAGTGTATGTGAGTGTATGTCTGTGGGTGTAGGTATACCTATAGACTCCTAATTATGAAAAAAGTGAGAAACGTCTTTCCAAATTATGAATAGGGAGCAAAACGTCTTTCTGATTAGGGGGCGAAACGTTTTTCTTAAATATGAAGAAGGGGCGACCTCGTCTTTCCTGATTATGAAATGGGTGTGAAATAGACAGGGCACCTGTCTGGCACCTCGTTTCCAGACGGGGAGCTGGATGTTGTTTATTGACTCCAGAAATTCAAACAAAATGGCCGCTGTTTATACTGTTCATACCAGCCCGATTCGAATTTTCATTTGTTTATATGTTCCCGACACGACCTTAAAAACTTATTAACGGTGGCGGCCATACATTTTTTCAGCGTCACAAATTGATTGTACACCACTAGACAGTCAGATGAGGGTGTGCAGACATCACACTGGTGCCTCGCCTGTTTTTTCAATAGGGAACTTGTCAACCGGGGGCGGGACCGGTTGACAATGTTGACTAGGTGTGAAACGTCTTTCTGAATTATGACTTGTGGACGAAACGTCTGTCTGAGATAGGTCTATAGTTTGGGTTCGAAACGTCTTTCTGAAATTATGGTTCGGTTGCGAAATGTCATGTAAAATTTTACCATTAATAGCATATTCTCCTTTAAATTGCATGACATTTCAGGGGGTATTTACGTAAATTGTTAAGGTCCGAGGAAACCCGGATGCGGGGTCCGACATAATTGGGCACATATGTCACATTATACTACTAATAATAATAAAATAATAAAAATAATTTTTATATAACGCTAAAATCCACATAATGTGCTCAGTGCGCTTCACAAGTCTTTACAATTAAAATCATTGTATGAATTATTAAAAACTAATTAAAATAATTGTTCATGTAGGAAACTACCGATAACTAAGAAATATAAATGTCAGTCTCTAAAATATTAGTTATAAACGTTTTGAAAAAGGTGTGTTTTAAGGTGTTTTTTTTAAAGTCTCCAGCGTTGTGGCATTCTTTAAAGGACAAGGCAATTTGTTCCACAATCGAGGTCTACAGATGGAAAAAGCTCTGGTGCCATAGGCACCACGAGCACGCGGCACCTCTAGATTATTACACGATTTTGATCTCAATACCCTAGAGGGATTATAGTGACTTAACATGTCCTCCAAATAATCTGGGGCATGACCGTGTAGGGAACGATAGACAGTAGTGAGAATTTTATACTCGATTCTCTGAGAGATAGGAAGCCAGTGAAGTTCTTTAAGTATGGGTGTTATATGTGTCCTTCTGCTGGTTAACGTCACAAGCCTGGCCGCTGCATTTTGGACACGCTGGAGTTTACTGACTATATAGCTTCTGTGGCAGTCCGTAAAGCAAGATGTTCCCCATATTTAGGCGTGACGTTACAGTTGCGTGTACTAATCTCTCTGTAGATTCACGTGACAGGTACGCTCTGACCTTACTGATGTTCCTTATATGATAAAAGGCATTTGAGCATAGTTTATTTATATGCGCTTCCAGGGTGAAATTGGTATCGAAAATTACACCCAAATTCCTAGCATGTGATGCTCTACTGACTGAAGCTTGGTCGATGTGAACTGACCGAGCATTGAGCTTGTTCAAGTTCTTTGCAGAGCCGAAGATGAGATATTCGGATTTGTCACCATTTAATTTGAGGAAATTACTTTTCATCCATGCCGCTATTTCTTCAATACATTTCTCTATACGTTCTAGAGTAATATAAAGCTGGGTGTCATCTGCGTAGAAATGACACTTTAAGCCATGTTTTCGTGCTATAGCAGCAAGACTCGCCGTTAAATTAACCAGGATCGCATGATTTTGGCCGATTTCTCCGTCAATTCTGAACAGATTTCCTTCAAATTTTGCAAAGGCCATTTTCTATTAAAATCCTAACAGCCCTGAATATTTCGTAAACTTATATAGCGTTTTTCAAAAGTTAGATCAATTGACATGTAGTAAATTGAAATTACGACGTCCCTCTCTAACCCCGTTAAACTAATTCTGACGTTAGAATTTTATTACATGGCAAATGGTCTAACTTTTGAAATATTAAATATAATTTTGCGAATTTTTTACTCCTGTTAGGATTTAATAGAAAATGGCCTCTGCAAAATTGCAAAGAAATCGGTTCAAAATTGACGTAGAAATCGCCGAAAATCATGCGATCCTACGGCGAGCATAGATCTCCAAACATTTTAAAACTCGAATAAAGATTATTACTCAGAAAAACCTTATCTCATTTTTCTATTTAGGATTTCCCCGGCCGCCTCGATCTCGTTCTTTGGTTTTGGGAATCCCTGGCAAGATGCAGGTTCTGTGTTTTAATTTCTACGAAATCCATTTTTATCAGAATATATCAATCTCATCTGCTTACTGTTAATAGTTAATTATATAAATAAGTTATTTTATATTAGATCAGTGTTTATTTGTATTATTTTAGGTTTCTACTGTATATTATTTTTCTAATAATGTCTACTTGTCTTATGTCATGATTATTTTGTGCCGTGGACAACCACATTTTACCACTGATGACTGAGGCTGAACCAGTCACATTGTCATTGAGTAAACCACACACCACAACTCATACAAGTGACGAGTCGAATAGTTATACGAATATTTATGTTAATAAATACACTAGGCTAGACTAGTCTACATCAGTAGGCATATTCTCGCCGTTTATCGTATGTTTTATCCGATTTCTCAGTCAACCGATTTTCAACTAATTCAAGTCTGGACCAACTTCCAAGTCCAAGCCTTGGCAAGGGGTGACTGCGGCGGGTGACTCGAAAATAGCCCTTCACCGTGAAGGGCTATTTTCGAGTCACCCGCCGCATACCTAACCTAGCCGAGTAAACAACGGCCCTGGGCGAGCCACAGAGCCGTGAATTGAGTATCTAGACTATGACAAAGTGGCTTCGGTACCAACTTTAAATTGCCACTCTGCACTGATTTTGATGAGCTAGGGCCACTCTAACATTATCAGGCCGGGGCGCATACCTTTATTTAGCAACGTTAATGAATTTAAGAACGTTGTTAAATTTAACATCGCAGGCGTTGTTAAAATTAACAACGTAGGTAAATTTAACCTTGGTGTGACGTCATTTTGGAGAAGAACATGTGGTCCAATAAATTGTTTTCATGACAAATCTAACCTTACATAGTTAAAGATATATCAGAAATAACGCTATAATAGCCTATATTTTGCGGTCAAAGGGCGGAAATCAAGCGTGGCATCTACCTACAACAAGGTTTAGCCAAATATCTGGGTCATTCCTGGCCAATCAGACGATAGATCTCAAAATCCAACGATCAAAATCTCTATCTGTTATCCTCCCTCCTATTGGTTCACGTCGAAACTTCAGCAAATCAATCAATTTTCAGCAAGACGCTCAGCGTGGCGGGGGGGTCAAATCACGGAATCTAGTTTTCTTTGATTTTATCAATGTTTTGGTCTGATTGGGGCAGCAAACTAATATTTATGTTGTCTCGCATGGCCCATTCCACATATTTATATTGTTTAATTGATGTAATTCACAACGATTTTAAATTGGCTGATCAAAAAACAAGTTTTTCTTATGGTCATGAATTCATGAACGTTGGTATATTTAACAACGCCCCCAGAGGTTAAATTTAAACACGATATTGAATTCATTAACGTTGCTAAATAAAGGTATGCGCCCCGGCCTGATTATCTTATAAATAAATATATTAATTACATCCCTGTGATTCTTGAGTTTATATGTGACATATCAGACCTCAATTTAAGTAAAATACAAGTACAATTCGCGGCGATATATCTTTCATCAATCTTTGCGTGTGCGACATAAGCGACATCTATGTGAGGAGAATTCGTCCCCAAATGCGCATGCTCAAAACCACTCGAAGTAAATATAAACACAAAACCATGTGCACCGAACCGTGAATGCACATGCGTGATGATGTCATGTTCGACTACGTTACCTGACAATATTACCTATCTCACAAAGTCTCGCCTGAACACCCTGAGAACAAGTGCAGTTTCGGATAAATAACTGGAATATAAACATACTTTTATTTTCTAACAGTCAAAAATCCTCTCAGATATGGGGCAAATATGGTAGTGAAGGCGTATACATTTGTAGGTAAGTCGGCGAATTGCGATCTAACCTCGAACTGGGCAACGTTTAAGTCCGTGGCAGGACAGCGGCTGTACACATTTCAGCACCTTAGGCCGGTTAGTGCTATTGCATACCGTGGAATTTTCATCAAAAAAATAGTCTTATTATGTATAGCTGCAGTGCACAATTTTAGGACAAATTTCCAGTGTGGCAGAAGGACTCTCTCCTTTAAAAACCAGAGAGTCCTGTTCAATTTCAAAGAGTCCCGTTTAAAAAAAAAAAAAATTCAAAAAAATTTTTGTTGCAATTTTTTAGCGCATTTATGGTTATTTATAATGTTGTGAAAGAGATCCTCCTAATTTTTGCTTAGTTACGTTTTTATTATTTATAGGTTTTTTACAGGGATACTGAAATTGTCAAGCAACAAACAAAAAAGTTTATATACTTATATTATGAATTTACTTTCAATAAGCTTCAATACATTCTCATTGAAACATCAAAAAATTAAATTATCATTTTCAGATAATATTATAAGCATGTGCGAAGTACCTACTCTCTCATCAACATGGCATATAAGTTAAATTACCATTAATTGAATTTAATTAATATAACTAATTGGACTCATCACTGCCAATAACAGACACCTTTCTTTTTCTGTATGTTTTTACATTCATTCTTCTTGGCCTGGTTGATGCGTTCAGCCAGGGCTTAACATTCATTCGTCAAACCAAGGGACATTCCTTGGTCAAACAAACACGAGGCGCTGACATAGTGTTGTGTTAATCGAGCAGCATTTAAATGAGCAGCCTAATGACTAATCTAAAATGACTGTAACCGTAACGGTAGGCCTGTGCTAAACCAGCATTGTATTTCTAGCGGACACAATAGATTGACCCAGCGTTGCTTTAATGCCGGTCCATCGTCTACGAGGCTGGCCCAGCAAACGATACCGCGACATGATCGCCTGTTTACGGGATTGTGTCAATGTCACGCCACTACGACAACCGAGTCATCAGCCTGATAAGGTGAGCGACGTCACAATGTTGAGTAAAAACAAAGAGAGCTGGGCCGACTTTGTGTTACCTGCCAGTTTGACTGGGAACCCAGCAAACACGGGACATCCAACCAACGTTGCCTTGATGTTGGCCCATCGTCTACGGCCGGCGCTACTACGAGGCTAACCCAACATCAAAACAACACTGGGCAAACGTCCCGCGTTTTGTTTGCTGGGGAAGCGGCGCCGACATACAGGGCCTGACCCGGCTTGTGTCCAGGAAATAGGCCTTTATTCCCTTCGGACCCTCGTCATCATCCCTCGTATCAATATCAGACTACACATGACCATTCATATACTGGCGCCGTGGCGGGCACGTCTGGTGGGAATCTGGGAACTGCTCAGCAGATTTTACCACTGAAAAAGCAGCGTGGCCACCGGCCACGCAAGGGTGAAATGCCAGCGTGTCCCGCACTTCTAAAACCACGATCGGCCACGCGGACTCGCCTCAAAATTGTGCACTGAGCTGTAAAGTTAACCATATGGCATGTAATGCAATTTTTAAACTTTAATAATTTAAGCAGTTTAATGAGTTTACAATCTCAATCAGGCTAAAATCATAAAAAAATCGGTGATTTTATTTTAGTTCTCGTTAGTCAGTGTTATGATTATGACCATATCAGGCATATGATCTTTCATATGATGTAAACATGTCCATAGGCAGACTAGAACTGCAAAAGTTTTTTAGTTTTTGTGCTGCGCATTTACCAGTTAGGCTAACGTAGATATATTATAGGGTTGAAATTCCCGTATTTCTCATTTTGCACATGCATGTCGGAAATAAGAAATCTAAATGTGTTTTTGGCTGTTTTGTCCCTGACGCCACTGGCTTTCTACATTTTGTCATTTTAGTTTAAATATTACTACATTCTTTGCATGTTTACTAAGCAACATCTTAGTGACCTAATTGTAAAATATGGGACAAAAAAAATGACAAGAGTTACAACTTAAAAGTAATTCTTCATCCAAAATATATTATATAGTCAAAAGTTAGACCATTTGATATGTAGTAAATTTGTAATTACGACGTCCCTCTATAAACCCAATAATTACATCCTCTGTACTAGGTACATCGTTGGTCAGCACCGGCGATGGTAGTGGAAGGAATTCACGTCATATATTTGAACTTGTCTCCTTGGTTCTTTCCTCAATTATATCCTTAGTATTCTGGCCCATGAGGAAGACCAATACACTAAATTTTTTTCTATAGCACACATAAGACTAAAGCCGGGCCTCAGAGTTTGGGAACTCCTTTTCTAGTTCATTTGTCACTTGCCCACCTGGCATAGGGTCCTGGAAATGTAGTTAGCCCAATCTGAGTGTTCTGCTCAACTACAATTCATTGCAGTAGACCTACAAGTAGAACTGACCACATTATTATATGGGACAGCTCAACAAGGCAGCCTGGTGCACAGTTTCCTCTGCCCAGTGATCAAACAAGACATTTTTTAAGCCCTGACTGACAACATTAGGCCTAAATTAAAAGTGAGCTTTTTTCAGATTTCGCGGCCAGGTGGGTATAAATGATGCGGGAGAAATACTATTTTCTTTTGTAGTCTTACTCGCCATTTTTCGAAAATAATCGGGTGCCAGGTCAGTCTATTAACATGTGCACAGTGATAGTGGTTTTGTGTAAAACTTGAATTATCCAAGCAGACCAGATCAAATTAAAAAAAAAGTGCATTGCCACTATTTTTGCACACCCAGTCATCATATAATTTGGTCAGGCCGGCGATAAAAAAACCCCTTTCCTCACAACTTTTTTTAACTCTGAAATCCGAAACAAACTTTTTGATGCTGTGAATCCGGAGCAAGCATATTTTTAAGGCTGGCCTTTTTTCGAGCATGTAGACAAAATCATACTAACGCTATTTAATTAATACAACAGTTAACTTTTAAAAGACCTTTTTTATCCTCTAAAACACATTTTTGGCACACAAGACATGTACGTTTAGGTAGACCATTTACTGTAAAACAAGTAAGAGTTAAGGGAAGGATTTACTCAAGAAAAATTTTTGTTGACAAACTTGGGATTTCATTTATTATCAGGGTTCGCACATGTCTTGAAAACCGAGAAATAAAAAAAGTTTTCAAGGCCGTGACAAGCCTTGAATTTGAAAAAGTATCCTTAAGCCTTGAGAAGTGATTTTGGGGTTTAAGTTGTTCTTTGTTAAAATATCTTGTGGCTCATGTTATCAAAGTCTTTGAAAAAATGATAAAAATGTTCTTGTTATTATTATTTTGCTCGCAAGACAAAATGACGGTGAAGATCAATTGGAAAAAAAATTGACGCAAAATTGTGAAGGTTTTAGTCATGATTCCCTACTTCATGTCAGTGTGTCATCTAGCCATTTCTAACAGGCGCAGCGCCATGTTGCCTTTTGTGAGCGCCATGTTGCCCCTCATGTGCGCCATGCTGCCCTTCTAATATTCAGACAGTGAAGTGCCTCATTGAACTAGAACGGCTTGTGTACATAGTGGTTATAACTGGCGATGTCTACATACTTAACTGATTCTGTTTGTACCCTTAATTGAGGAGGGTGGGTGCTGGAAATGCCCAACCGAGTCAACTAGGTGCCCGGCGTGCATGATAAGGTGCCCCCAATGATCGGTGGCACCATGCCCCTTCTGAATCCTAAATGAAACTCTGCATGTTTGTGGTAGGTCCTTGACAATGTTATGGGGATATTTGGCCTTGAAAAGCCTTGAATTCCATCAGCTTTTGTTTGTATGAACCATGATTATATTCTTATATTTTGTCTTTTTTTATAGGTCAAGGCGAAAGAACTCCGTGGAAAGAAGAAAGAAGACCTGGAACGGCAGCTGATTGAGCTGAAAACGGTTCGTCTTTCTGTTTATCTTGGAATTTTTTCATTGCAATGCCTGCATTAATTTTATGGAGTAGTCTTTGATTGTTGCAATATCCTTTGATATACAAATTATGCACGGGGGGATCTGTACATGTATATTATGCCCGGGGGGGCACTCCCATACTTGGAAAGGTTTCTACTAGTGCAAGTCAGGCCCGAATGTCCAGAGGGTGTGACGGTGAATGTATGTATTGATGGTGTAGACAAGGCTGGAACCAGCTTTTGAATACTGATTCAAATCGGGCAAATTACACATTTAATTACACAAGTGGTCCCACTCAACAGAGACAACAAAATAACATTTTAAAACATGGATGATCGCATTATCTTGTAACCGATCAAAAGTGGGCTATTCACTTTTGCATGGTTACAAGATAATGGGAGCATCCATGTTTTGAAATGTTTTTTGTTATGGCATAATCTTCTGTGACCACTTGTTTGTGAATTTTAACTCTATTAAAATGTGTAATTTGCCCTGATTTGAATCAATATTATGGACCCCTCAGCCTGTGCCCATACGCAATGCCCAAACAATTTTAACATTCCGGAAGTTATATAAATCTCACCTATCAGTGTTAGAAATTAAGTTTCTGGAGCACTGGCCCAGAAGACACTAGCCCCAAAAAACTAGTGGCCCTCTGCCATTTCTGTTGGTCCTGTTAGAATTTTCAAAATTGAGTGTGATTGTCCAAAGTTTCAAAATTGAGTGATTTTTCAAAGACACACAAATTAGTGTTGACGCGGTTACAGAATAGACTCTTAAATTTTTTTCGGGAGAGCAGCCAGTTTTAGGGGGGGATCCCCCCCCCCCTAAAAAGGCCTCCAGGAAACCCTGTATTAAGATAAATGTACTTACAATTTCTAACAGATGGCATCTTATAGAGCAAGATTGACAAAAATCCAAAATGCTGAACATATACAGTTAATTACGATATTTGAAAAAAAATGGCCGGGAATATTAGGTGGCCTGCCAGACCACTGCTTCCTAGTGTTCTGAACAGAGACAATTATTTAGAATCTTTTAAATAATTTTGATATTTGAAATTTTAGTGGCCTGTTAGACCACTAAGTCTAATATTTACTTAGGCCTAAAAAAGAATATTGTTTGTTTCCGATTTCCGACCGACCCTATCAAAACATGTCAACCAAAATTTAGTTTATGGATTTCCAAAAAAAAAAATCTTTTTTTTTTTTGAGTTGCTGGCTGTAGTCAAAGTAACTACAAAAACTTTACGAAAAGGAGAGGGGGGAAGTTAAAGCGTCAAAAAAAATTGTTACGTTATGTACAGATAAGACATGCATGGAAGTGAATTTGGCACCAAATAAAATAAAAAATAATTCTTACCTACCGATTGGTTGAAGTGACAAAAAATAAAATAAATTTCCTACCGACCCACTGGTTAAAATGACAACAAATCGGAAACAAACATATATTTTGTTTTGGTGGTCCTACGGGATATTTGGTGGCCTCAGACCACTGCTAATTTCGAACTCTGCCTATTTGATCTTGCTTTCTCACTCCAACTCCTCGAGGTCCGTCTCCCTGTTTATGGACCAGCTATGGTCTGGATTATGATACATGTCAGATCATGCGAAGGATTTGTGTGCCTCTGAGCCCAGTCCGCTGATGATTTAGGCGCTATAGAAGTTTTTTTGATCGATTGCTTGATTGACAGTCCCACACTGTGTTCTTTGTGAACTATTGAGAAGGCCCCTGACATGCTCAATGGCTCAACAGTAAACAGCACTGAATGCCACAAAGATGCATATTATTTTCGTCCAAGAACAGCCTAAAAACAATTAGATTAGGGCCTAATGGAGCTCTGTTTGATCTCCCTTATCAATGTAATACTTCTAAATATCCCTGAGAATACAACAGCATCGTGATGCTAATAACATGCTGGCCTGTCTGCAATCCTGTATTGAAAAGTCACTGTTTTGTGGTATGCGAAGTTGAAACAACCCTGGGTTTTGTAAAATAAACTGGGGAGTCAAATAATTATAGACCATAGTATACTGGCCCAACCTTGCTAAAAACATCGCAGGGCCAGTGCCAATGTCGAGCCCTGATGTGTGGAAGTTTTGATGATGAATATACAGAATCTTGAAAAAATTAAAGCCTATTTTAATCGTTTGGCTTATGTACCAACCTCGGTCTATTAAACATGTGACATGCAGGTGTAAGTAGCCATACATCAAATCAATTATTCACTTTAAAAGTAATACACTGACTACCAGTGTATTTCTCAATATGAGGTGAAACAATTACCGGTATATCATTACTAATCGAACAATTTTTAACTTTTAGCTTTTTACAGCTTCATAATTTAAACATTTACAGTATGTTTATATATATACTATGTGTATTATTTTTATTTGGAAAAAACAAGGTCATTTACTCTTATACTGTGCCTGAATCGAATATACTCTGGTCTGCGAGATATGACAAACTATTTAAATATAATAGAGGAAAATGGTGCTGTAAGGGTTAAGAGGAACCTATATTTCTAGAGAAACCTATAGTTGAAAATGTTTTAATTGCCTTGAGAACAGATGATCCTTGCTGAAATATATATAATCTTGTGAAATAACATCATAATGCCCAGAACCCCTTATCAGGTGAGTGAAGAAAAACTCTCAATTATCCAGTACCCAACATACCCTAATACCCCACCCTCACATCATCAGCAGTATGTACATCATTAATTTCATCAATGGACTGCACTGTTTTTACCATAATATTGCAATGTCACTTAAATTACCATCTATAGTGCAGAAAAGTGTCAGATCTTTATGTAAAGCAATAAGCAAACACTGGCAATTCACCCAAAGCTGTTTCAATGTTGGCACACCGTCTTCGACGTTGGCCCAACATTGAAACAGCATTGGGTGAATGTCCCGTGTTTGCTGGGTACTTTATTAATGCCCCACAATTTTTTCATTTCATTTCATTTCATTTCATTTTAGGCAAATTTCTTAACACATTTTAATAACTATTCCTTGTGATGTAACAGTACTTGCAGACGCACAATTGATGATTATTCCTTCTGAATTTCCTTTGATTAATTTTAAACCGGATCGATAGGACTGATGTATGAGTGCTACTGTTACATAAAAAATATGAACGTATTTCTTTGTCAAACATTACACTCTCGCATAAAAAAACACATGTAACTTAAATACCAAACACACACCTTTTGGGAGTGTGACGTCATAATCCAATCTGATCCCCCACTATGCTTCAGTGCCTAATAAGCATTTATTAGGGATGATACAGTATCAGATACAATCTTATGATAACTCTGCAGTGGACTTGGGTATCAAGATGATCTAAAACACGATTACATCAAACAGATGTTGTGCCCACGGAGACCAGGAAATGGTGCGGGAATAGCCCGCACTTGTGATACCTGATGCGCGGGATCTGAGTAAAAACAGTGGGAATCCGGCATTTGCCCACCCTAATTTGTGCCCTGACTACTCACACAAATGATGATCATTTCTTCTGAATTTCCTTTGATGAATTTGAAACCGGATCGATAGGACTGATGTGTGAGTGCTAATGTACCCCGCTATTGTACACTACAGCGGCTAATTCTTGTGACAACTTGAAATCCATTGAAAGTCAGGGTCATTCCACACCATATCATCAGATTTTCTGAAAATTTCCCACCACTCTACACGATGAGAAACTTTTATTGTCGAAGTATTTAAGCTTGCAGTGTAAATGCTGAGACCCTTTTCAGAACCACAAATATGTAGTAAAAGGGTCCATCCAAGTTATAAGTGCAGATCTTGCTGCAGCCTTTTGAAATGCTTTAAAGACAAATGCTTTAAAACCAGGACAAAAACTATATGTCCTTGTATAAAACAGTATCTAAAGTTTCAGGAAACCCAGAAATCTATGCAGCATTCGCTCATAACTCGGAGGGACCCTTTTACTACAGAATTTGTGGTTCTGAAAAGGGTCACAACATTTATTCTGCAAACTCGAATACTTCGTTAATAAAAGTTTCTCATCTGCATGTAGTCAGAGAGTATGTCATCAGAAGCATGATCACAATCACTTCTCAAAAGAACCAAGTCTCTGCTCATGGTTTGTTCAATCCAGTTTTACGATGAGTCTGACTCATTGTAAAACTGGATTGAACAGCCTATTAAGCCATGACTCCACATACGCGTGATACGTGTTCACCGGAATCATTGAAAATGGAAAGAGCGACTCCACATGCGCGTCATGCTTATTCCTTAAATTGGTCTTGCGTATTTACCGCTCTGGGAGCAGTCAACACGCATCACGCGAGCCTACGATGACGTCATTTCATGGATTTCCCGGGTACCACCCAAAATCCTTCCATGTGATCCAGGGATAACCACGTGCTGAGCCATTCGTAGATTACATAGTATTCTTTTCTTATTTGTGCTGCTTATTGGTAACAAATTTTACATGCCACCCAGCATGATTTATGATACGCATCTGGAGAAGTTGGTCAATCTGGTTGAGGAACACACAGCACTATTATGACAATTCGTTGAATTAGAATAAAGAAAATATCCGAATTGAAAACATTTGGGACAGAGTAGGTCTATAGCATAAGTCATGGATGTGGAAATGTTTTAATTTAGATAAATAAGATGTAATGTCCACGTGGTAAAAAATGCCACAGGAGATCCGCACTGGGTGGCTACTTCAGTAAAAAGAACTTGACGCTTCACACATCATATTTTGACTTGAATGTGGAGTCGTGCAATACGCTTCATGCATCACGCGTATGTGGAATCGTAGCTTAAGAGTTCACAAACCATGAGCATAGACTTGTTCTTTGGAGAAGTGATTGTGTGTGTGAGGTGTTCCATTACTGATGCTGCTTTATCACTGCCCACATTTACTATAGTTCAATTCTGAATGCATATGCTGATCATAATTAAGTTTTGTGCTAATTACAAATTGCTGATGTTGACTGCTGGGTGCTGATGTTAGCAGTTGCATTGAGGTAACTGATACACTGTATTGTTATGAAATATTTCATATACAGTATGTACCCACATTATCTCCACAAGAAGCTCCATATTGTAAAATATAGTTATAGGTGAACACAACTAGGGTACTTTGGCATGCCTGACACAACATTGATCGGGCATGCAAATCCGACCACCATTGAATTAGAGGCAGTATATATATGGGCTACTTCAAAAAAAATCATAACATCAAGAGTGAGCAGAACACATCTGCAATTTTTTTTTGCCAATTGTGGTGATAACTGTAGTATATATCTGCAAAATTTGGAGTCGGTGTTAAGTATACCCCTGGAAATATGACTAATTCTGTTTAGTACAAAAAATGACAAAAAATTATTTTTCAGTGAGCCACCTTGTGAATGTTCACACTATAAAATAACTTTTTCTTCCTGTTTCTGGAACTAAGTGATCATGGCAAATGAAAGAAAGTTAATTGTCATTAAGTGTTGTATTTACCTGCTCATTTCAGCTCCAAAACATGGATCAGAATGCAGAAAAACTGTATTTTGGTGGATCATCCGACACTACACTCAAAAAAAACTTTTCAGAAGTCAAGTAATAAAGATTTTATAAGGGATTAAAAACGTTATTTTAGCTTGTAACGAGTAAAAACTCAGGGGAATCGCACATTTTTTTGAGAAAACTCTAGTGACCCCCAAATTGTCAATAATGGCCTGATTGAGCGGGAATTTTCAGGATATCCATTTTTTATATTGATGTCTCACATATATTTTTTTGACAAAAATTTAAAATTTTGTGGTGGAAGCCATCTGATTGATTTGACATGGAAATGAATGACCCTCCTGTTTTATCTTGGATTTTAATCACTTAGCTTGTCTGGTTGATGTATTCATTATTATTACAGGGGTAGGATTAAACGTTGAGGCATGCCAATCCACAGGACTGGCAAATCCTTCAAGGAAACGGCCATTCCTGACTAAAAAGTGTCATTCCTAGAAATGGCCTTTGTCCCAAAATAGCCTTAAATTTGCCAGTTCATTGGAATGGCTAATAACAAATTTCTCCATTCCTGAACTTTTTTTGGCAGTACCAGAGTGAAAGAATGGCCTTATTTCGAGCCCTGTATTATACGTTTTGTTTCATTCTACCATTACAGTAAATTGCTATCAGTTTTATGGTCTTTTTGAAGTACCGTACAGTATTTCTATTGTTTAACCTTGTAGATAGTTTGTCCCTGTTTATTCCTTTACAATAAAAAATGTTAACAGATGAAAGTACCCTAGTTTTAAAACAACTTTATAATTACATTAGATAATTTATGTTTTCCGCTGATGTTTGCCAACATTTTGATGAGCTAAATTCTCAAATAACACGCCACTACTCACACAAATGATGATCTATTAAGTACTTCTTAATTTCCTTTGATGAATTTTAAACCGGATCGATAGGACTGATGTGTGAATGCTTAATGTTCCTCTTCTACACGAAAATAATAGAAAAATGATGAATGTGCATAAAATTTGATGGAAGTATTCCAGTGGTCAAGCTACCCACAAAAAACTGGTAGCCCATTCAATCATATAAATTCGACTATGAAGAACTTGCCACCCATGCCACATACATACAGAAAGTAATCATAAAATTATGGATCTTATGCAAGTCCTAATGATTTTGAGGAATGTAAATGTTTTTCCCAAGTCATTGTACAAGGCAGGTAATTTAGCTTTTAACTATGCAATGTGTGCTACGTATGATGTCAACTTTTTCATTTTTTCATTCATGAATGTGTCCTAAAATATCGAGGTGTCAAGAGATTTTCAAATAAAAATGTCAACTTAACTAAACCCTGTTGCCTAGCTGCTTTTTACAACAACCCTAACAGCATCACTTAGGTTCACAAAAAAAATGTTTCAATGAGAGCTGAACCCCCTTTATTAGGTTAGCCATCAGGACCTGGAGTATAAGAGAAAGAGCTTGAAATTCATGTCTTAACATTATGGAATGCAAAAACTGATGGATGGATCATCAATAACTTCGGCCAATATACCAACCGCAGTCTCATTTCATGTGATATGCAGGTGGCATTGGCCATACAAAAAATTGGTTCATTTATTGAGAGTAGAAAAATGTACTGGACATTTCAGGATTCTTAATTAGTTTACTGTGATAAATTAGGCATTCCCCATTAGGAGATTTTTTGCCCACACCGAGTTCTGGGAGCCCATTCCATCGTATACATTTTGACTATGATAACTAACCACATGCCACATACATTCAGAAAGTAATCATTAAATTATCTAGATCTGATGTACCAATGATGTTCAAGAATATGATTTTTTTTCCTAAGTCATTCTATCATTGTACAAGGTATAGTTCCTGAATATCTCCTAAAATCTTAGTTACAAGTGTGCAAACTCTGTTTGACCCAATGTATTCAAATTGGTAGAGCACAGACAGAGATTTAAAACTGTTCGAAGATTTTCAGAAAAATGCAAATATAAAAAAATTATTGTTGGCGCCTGATTTTCAACCACGCATTAATAAAATATCTCCATTGCAATTAATGCATGTACACATGTGGGTTTCACATAAATGCGAATTTGGTAGAGTTAATAGATACATGGACTTGAAGAGAAAAAGTGCTTGGAATGCATGTTTTAACATTTTTGTAACTGATGTATCATTGACAACTTTGGCCAATATACCAACCGCAGTCTCATCTCATGTGATATGCAGGTGGCATTGGCCATACAGCAAATCAGTACATTTTCTGAGAGTAGAAAATTACTGGACATTTCAGAGATGTTAATTAGTTTACAGTGATACATTAAGCAACCTCTTTTGCGAGATTTTTGTTAAACTTTTACATCAATATTTTTGCATTGACCTCGCCCTTTGTACCAGATTTTTTTGGGGGTATAGGACACGTGGATTTGCAGAAAAAAGGGGGTGCTTGGAATGCATGTCTGAAAATTATGTAATTCAAAAACTGATGGATCATCACTAAATTTGGCCAATATACCAACCGCAGTCTCATCTCATGTGATGTGCAGGTGGCATTGGCCATACAGCAAATCAGTACATTTTCTGAGAGTAGAAAACTACTGGACATGTTATTAGTTTAATTTACTGTGATACATTATAAGCAACCTCTGTTAGGAAATTTTTGCTGAACTTTTTGCACCCTTTGTACTAGATTTTTTGTCTATTTTTTTTTTTTGTGGTGTTGGATGCGATGTTTTGAAGTTAATAAGTATACTAGTATGTGTACATATATTTCAGCTCAAATCAGTACTGCCAGAGGGAGTGCTTAGTTTTTTTACTGTGTAATTTGCAAATGGTATAGCTGCCTCCTTGATAAATAGAAAGTGGGCTATTACACTTTAATGTTTGGGGAGTCGTCGGCTCTAACATTAACTTCTATGAGCCATCATACTTTTCTATCACAATGTGACATGTGAAAAAAAAGTCTGTATGTTACCGAGCCACATACCCGGTAACCAGTCCTCCTCAAACAATTTTGATAATAATAAAAAAAATAGCACATCTAGAAATGTTTATTTTACATTTGTGTGATAACTTAGACAACAAGTTTTTCATGTATTCTGCTCAAATTTGTCTTGTTACTCTGCAGACTCTTAACAACCTCGTTGTTTGAAATAAGACAGTGAATGATAGTGATCACTCAATGTGATTGAATTTGTAAAATTGGTAATCAAATTCTTATTTGTATTTACTGTACTACAATTGCATGTCGGCTCTAAAATGATTATTTTGAATTGTTTAACAGGAGCTGTCAGCGCTGCGGGTTGCTAAGGTTACAGGCGGGGTAGCTTCCAAACTTGCTAAGATGTGAGTATATCTGAACTAATGTTTATGTACTAAGTACCCATGGACTAAGAAAACAATTTTTTTATATATATTTTATTCAAGTTATTTTATTTTAACCATTTAAATAGGTATGGGAGGGTGTTAGTTTTTCTAAACTGATTATTTTTTGTATGTGACCTGTGTTAGGAAATACTATTAAACCATGATAATATATATTTGTATGTAAACAAACCGAAAAAGGTCATTTTCCAAAAAAGTGACAATATAGATAGTTTTGATTGCTTTTAATGTTGTCACAAATTATGTAGCAGTAAATTATTTTTCATGTGGTTGTTGTATGGGTGTGGGTGTTTTGTAAACAGTGCTTTTGTTATAGTCCCAAGTATATGTTGATATAAATGTTGTAAAATAATATTGCTTTCATACTCTATATATGCAAAACCTTCTGTGTTTCAGTCATGTAATGAGAAAATCTATTGGACGTGTTCTGACTGTTATGAACCAGACGCAAAAGGAAAACCTGAGGAAGTTTTACCGCAATAAGAAGTTCAAGCCTAAGGATCTACGTCCTAAGCTTACAAGAGCAAAGCGTCGTGCTTTGACAAAAAGTGAACGATCCATCAAATCTGAAAAACAGAAGCGCAAGGAGCGTCTTTATCCCATGAGGCGATATGCTGTAAAGCAGTAAATAAATCATTTCACTTGATATACCATGACTTATTGTTTTATAAACATACTACATAGTCCAGTCATTTTGTGACCATTTTCCGGATAACCTCGAAATAATTGCAACAGAAGGTTTTTCACTGCAAAACGGCTCATTAGTATCCCCAGAATGACATCAAAACTTTACTCCGATAGAGGAATGGGAAATATATTTTTTTGAGGTACAAAGAAAGGTGTCGTTTTTAACCTGCCTTTTAATTTTAATTAAAAAAGGTGGGCTATTGCAATTGAAGTTCGGCATCGTCGGCGTTAACATTTACTTGTGGGCACGATAACTTGAAATGTTTTCCATGTATCCTTCCCAAATTTGTTATGCATGTTACTAATGACCAGTTCTCAGACAAGTTCAAAAATGGCCGACTTATTGCGATTTTTTACGTCACTAATTTGACCTTGTGGGCGCGATAACTTGAAAAGTTTTTTACGTATCCTCTTCAAATTTGTTATGCATGTTACTAATAAGTAGTTCTTGGACAAGTTCAAAATGGCTAAAAAAATATCAAAATGGCCGATTAATTGTGATTTTTCGCATTTTATGTCAATAATTTGACTTTGTGGGCGTGATAACTTGAAAAGTTTTCCATGTATCATCTCCAAATCTGATATGCATTATACTAATAACCAGTTCTTGGACAAGTTCAATAATGGCCGATTTATTGTCATTTTTCGCATTTAACGTCAATAATTTGACCTTGTGGCCGCAATAATGACTTCAAGTTCAATAATGGAGCGGGCTATTGTCGAGTGTGCTCTTGTTTGTATTTTCTGGTGTCATTTTACATTTACCGCAAATCAACTAATGGTCATTAAAGACACAATTTTGGTAACTAAGCTTATTTTTCGCCTCTTCATAGTAATCGCACCATGCCAGATACATTTAAGATATATAAATAAGAAAAATGAGAAAAAAGTACTAGATTTTATTTAGAATTTAGTGTAATACTAACTTATTTGAAAGGGATTTTCTCCGATTATAAACACTTGAATTTAAGCCTACGTACATATATTTTAGTCCAATTATGTTCTGGCTATTTTCTGGATAACTACAAACAAAATGCAACATTTTTTAACGCGATATATCTGGTTGAAGTCTAGTATTTGTAAATAATACGGAAAGAGAAACTTTGTTATCTGGCGGTTTTTAAAATGTTTTATAGGCAAAACTGTTTTTCAACATTTGATCTGATTGGTATTTTTTTCCAGAAGATTGAATAAATTTAATAACTTGTGACGAAACTTTTAAAGGGACCCCCTGGGATGAGACATTTCCAATGTTGTCAATTTTGACAATATAATTGATATGAAGCTATATAGCCTACTGATTTTAACTCAAAATACGAAAAAGTCAAAAAACAATTTTAAAGAACAGAAAAAGAGTGAAATAGTTGTATTTCCAGGTCGTATATTGCCATGTAAACAAAACAAGTCGCCAATATTCAGCATTTTACATCACATATTCCCACGTATCAGACTGTGAGATCAGAGCAGTCGCCGCTAATTGGTGTCTTATAGTCAGGACACGGGAGGACACACCTGCAGCACTGATTGTCTACCCAACGCTAGGCCGATGTTATCAGCATGTGGCCCAATGCTGTGAAAACATTCAATCGTTTGTTTGGGTTACTTCTAGTTTCATAGAAATGTTGATTAAAAATATTTATGAAAATTCTGAAAAAAAACATGATCCGTGGGATACACTACTTCAGTAGGGAATTAAAAAGGAAAATTGTCATCCCAAGGAGCTGCTTTAAAATAATAATTTATTTAAAATTGAGATCAATATTTTTTCATAAAATAAAAATATTCTTCGGACTCTTTATCGGAGTCGTTATCTCTATTTAGAGGAGAAGCCGAATTCAAACTTTACATTCTCCACATGCATATTAACATTGTAGTCCATGTGCACCTGCCAGTACTGCAACTAACTTTTCAATTGCATCTGATTATCTCCATTAATTTTATGGGTGCAGGTGACAGAGAAGTCTAGATGGGTAGCATTTTTCCTCCTCCCTTAATCTTCCAGTCCCATTTAAGATCTTCAGGCACAAGTCTGCTTGCACAGCCTTTCCAGTCTTGAGGCTGACCATGTACAGTCTGACAGCTTACTTGTTCACTAAATCGCATATAGCGGAGTGCATCAAGAGCTAAATTTGGCTTCCTATTATAGAGAGAAACAAAAAAAAAACAATTCCCATGGCCCCTGCAATACTGTTGTTCATGTTGTCAAAGTCCCTGGCTTCTCAAGCACTGTTCCCCCTTCTGTTACCAACCTCCCTCGCCCCTCCAGCACTGATTCTCATGTTGTTAACAAACTCTAGCCTCTCCAGCACTGTTGCTCCTGTTGTTATCAGCCTCTCTGGTACCTCCAGCACTGTTGTTTCTGTTGTTAACAGTCTCACTAGCCCCTCTAGGACTGTTTTTCTTGTCCTCCAATACTGTTTCTCTTGTTGTTAACAGCCTCCCTGGCCCATCTAATTATGTTGTTCCTGTTGTTAACTGTGAACAGCTTCATTGGCCCCTGCAATACTGTTGTTCATGCTGGCAAAGTCCCTGGCTTCTCAAGCACTGTTCCTCCTCATAGTCCAGGAGCAGGGACACCAAAAAAACATTTTCGTTCAACCGGCAGACTATCTTGAATCTGAACTGACAGAATGGTAGAATGGACCTTCGGCAACAACCCCAGGTAGTATGTACAAACAAATTGTGGTATCAGTTTTTCTGTACAGCCCATTTTCTAACAAAGGGGGTGTTCGTCAAAGTGGAGGTCAAGTTCCGAAAATAGCCATATCTTTGCAATGAATGGACCAATTCTTACACTTTTGGTATCACTACACTCAGTAATAACTTATCTAATTATCGCATTCAGCGTTGCGGGTATCGCGTTCATGTGATATATACGCTTAATAAAAATATATTGACATACTATCGTGCTCTGCATTAGCTCTTGGCTGTAAAAGGTGTCGGCTAAAGGTGTTTACACACACTGGCTGCGTGTTGCGATCGAGTGGCGGTATCTGGGTATAGCCGGCAAACACAGACGTTCAACCAGGGTTGACAAAATGCTTGGTCAGCGTTGCCGACGGTGAATCAAAATTGAAGAAACGTTGGCTCAATGCCAGGTCAATTTTAGACCATATTTATTGTAAGTATTAAATAACAACGGAGCAAATGAGACGCATACTTATTTCGGCGACCGTCGATAAGCAGTGAAGACATGACAGTGCATCAGATCACTGAGCGACCACATATCTCAGACACGGGGTTGACGTTTTTCATAACTAGTGGTCGCTCATTGTACTATATATTCAAAATAATCATGAAGAATCATGTATTTTTTACATATTTTAATTTGAAATAAAATCATTTTTATAACAAACTACGTACATATACAGATATACTAGTATCAATAACTAAAAAGAACTATTATCTTTTTATTTTGCTTTGTTATCATATAATCAAGTAGTCATCTACCGAAAATGGTGAGTAGCTAGAAGAATTCAATCCACCACTTTTTTGTCATTTTCACATCCCCTTGGAGACGACGGACCCCCCTAATATAGGTCGGTCAGCGCTATGTATTACCATGCTTACAATCGTAGCATTTTCGCTTATCTTGTAAGGTGTTATGCTCGTACCCAGCAAACACGAGACATTGAGGCAATGGTGGGCCAGCGTCGAGAACGTTGTGCCAACGTTAACCCAACATTAGGTCAATGTTGCAACAACAACGATTCTGGTCAATTTAAAATTTTTTGTCAAAACAGCACTACCATGGGCACGCAATATTGCGGGAACAGGTTATTTTATGCAATATATATATATTTATATCATAATGAAGTATGTTGCTCTAATTTTATTGAATTACGATTATATAATATACCGTAGTCATTTACCTCGGCATTTAAGTACCGGTAGTTCTAGTTACAATGCATGTATGAGGACCTGATGACCGCGAGGGGGTGACCCCAGCAAGCACGACACGTTGGCCCAATGTTGGCTAGATATTGGGTAGACGCCGTAGACGATGGGCTAAAAATTGAACCAGCATTGGGTCAACGTCTCGCGTGGGTCTGCAGTGCCGCTGCGGCACTGTGTATTGGCTCTGGTTATACTTTCATGTGGTCTGGTGTTTGATGATTGCAGTTGTAAGTACAAGGATTAAGTTGTTGTGTTTATTGGAGCGTGTTGAACCCTGCTTATAGAGGCTTGGTAGTTATCCCATGAATAATATAATATAAGTGATAATTATAATATCTTATAGCACGATTTTTTAAAAAAAACATCATATCAGTTTGTTTTATAATATTTTTACACGATTTTTAAGACAAGTCACTGCATCCGGGACGGGGTGTTAGGAGTGCTTGCACAGTATTTCAATATACTGCTATCATGTGAACTAACAAAGAAAACATCTTGCACTTGTTCATCTAATTTTTTTTACGCAAGTTTTTTGCAATCTAAGGTAGTTATTGGCGGAAATATATATTCGTTTTGATTACAGTTTTAACATTTCATAGAAGTCGCTTGAGAATTGACTGACTTGATACCGAAAAGCTAACTTTCATTTTGGACCATCCTCCACCGTCGTAATCTATCAACACGAGACATTGATATAGTGTTGGGCCAGCGTCGCAGACGGTATACTTATAGACTATCATTAAACCAACACTGAAGGTTTATCAAAGTGTCTTGTTTTCTGAAGGTTGACCGAAGCGGTGAACGTGTTTTTACAACAACAAAATATTTAAAGCTGCATAACTGTTTTGCTTATTATATTCTAGAGCTCAAATCATAAAAAATGGTGTTTTTTATTTTGATTTCACTCTGCTGGTTATTGAGTTATTAAACTTTCAAGTTTGACAATTTGTAAACATTGCTGCCCCACCAAAACAAACCTAATCACAGCGGATTAAGACACACTGTTTGTATAATCAGGACATTAAAAGTACCAAGTGGCAGATAACGAGCATCATTAAAAAAGAATGGAATACGTTCAAACTTTTTCTTATTTTTGAAGTGATGATAGGTACTTTTCACAGTACATTGCGACGTTGGCCCAACATTGAACCAACATTGGATAAATGTACAATGTTTGAGAGAAAGTCCTCCTGCCCAGCAAACACAAAACATTTGTATAACATTTATACAATGTCGGCCCGACGTTGGTCCAACATTGTATAAAGTCATACAAATGTTTTGTGTTCACTGGGTGTCGGTACAAGCGTGGGGTCAACCTGTTTCGAGATACCCGCAGTAATACAGTCAGTTTGTTTGCAGACCAACGATCTAAGAAGGGCTTTGAGATTTATTGGAATTATTAACTCATAGATGTCGCTTAACTCATTCCAGACGGAGCCCGAGATATCTCGGGCAAGCTACTTCGACGCTACAGGACGGAGCCCGAGATAACTCGTGTTATATGACGTCATAAAAAGTAAACATTTAAAAAATGTCCCGTCCATAGGAACATGTATGTACTGAAAGTGCCGTCTTGAATGAGTTAAGTATATACTCAGCCATGAAATATACAGTAGCCCTAATCTCTCATTATCACATGTGGACGTAATGCACTTTCACTGCACCCTCTTACGTAATGCCAATTATGGAAATCACAATACACACAGTAGACCTAAGGATAAAGACCCATGAAGGCTTTCTCACACGATCTTTGCTGAAATGTTGCTGTAATGTTGTCAGGCCAACGTTGAGTCAGGTGTTAGTTGGCTGTATCAAATGCTATGAAATGAAATAAATGGGGTTCTACACCACATTTGTACACATATAGGCTAAACTGGGTAAGGAGAACCTGAGGATGGTGAGATGAATGAGGTGTCACTGCCCTCCAGACACAGGATTCGAAATTGAGCCCTGTTGGTCTACGGCCGAGCACACTAACTCTCGGTCACGGAGGCTGCCCACAATATTCAATATTTACAATTGAACAGGGAGGAAACATTTTGTTTCTTTGAAACTTGAATGCCAGAGCAGGAGACGAATCCGCGATCTCTGACTTTCCCAGCAGGCACCAACATATTAAATGTGCATAATATATATTGGTCATGTCATTGCTATCCCTCACCTGTTATAATTGACAGGTATGTTTTTATTCTGGTTCTGCTATAATAGTGTTCCCTGTTCCACTTTGATTTTCATTTATTGCAAAA
The DNA here is from genome assembly GCA_964017125.1 of Flabesymbios commensalis. Taxonomy (NCBI): domain Eukaryota; kingdom Metazoa; phylum Annelida; class Polychaeta; order Terebellida; family Flabelligeridae; genus Flabesymbios; species Flabesymbios commensalis. The sequence goes on along the minus strand of OZ024905.1, from coordinate 66,302,490 downwards.
ATGAAAAATATATATTTTAAAGTTTTATAATCCACATGCACGGCTGGTCTTCGTCTTCATCATTGACGGTTGGCCAGTAATTGGTAGAAAACAATCAACGAATGGGAAAGCGTGAATTCAACTATGATGTTGTGTCATTAAAAAAACACTATTGGCCCAGCTGCTTTATAGACACTTTATAGCCCTACATATTATTACTCCGGGGCATGTTTTTAATATACATATCCACTTCTAAAGTATGCATACTTTTAGGTGCATCCCAGCAAATACGATACGGCGAACAGTGGATCAACACTCAAAGGTTTCGAATTTCAGAAGTTTAGCCAGACCAAATATAGAGTTAACTCTATGGCAAGACACGTGTGATTGTACTCCAGCGGTATTGTCAGCGGTATTGTCAGCGGTATTGTAGTAGTCAACGCGATGCGTACAAAGCATAATCTCATAATATATTACACTGGCTATATACGCTATACTTTCCACAGAAGCTACATCGACTTAATGTTAGTTTAATGTTGGGCCAGCAGTGCAGACGGTGGACTAGCATTAAACCAGGGATAACTGGATATTTAGTTTATTGTTGTGCCGCCCTCTACATCGTTTACCCAGCATTAAAGGAACATCATTTATTAATAATATTTCTATTTGTAAATTCCATTCAAAATAAAGTTATGGCTTTGGTACCACACATTTTAGTAACTTCTAATTAGATCCCTATTAGCGTGATATTTAGGCCTTTATTACAATGTGATGTTAAATATCAGCTTCCATCGATAGGGTCCATAATACAAGAACATAAATTAGGCCTACTATTTGTGTTTTTAGCATAGACTTAGGTTAAAAACTACGTTCAGTTTAACTTGAAAATAGCCCAAACATAGGGACGCAGACGGTTAATGTACGGCAATATAAATAGTTAAAATTATATGTATGAGATTGGTACTATTACATATTCAGTGCCCGATTTATAAATTGGAAAAAGGGGGCCAAGGGGCCCATGATATTTTTCGAAGGGGGGGGGGGCATTGGCCTTAGACGATGGGGCATGTGACCCATTATTATTTCAAAAGGGGGGCATTTCCCCAACAACAAATAAAACACTCAAGGGTCATTCATATCACCCCATATTCCATATTAAACGTTCATCAGGTGTTCATGCTGATAGAAATATCAAAGATTCATATTGGCGGTTATGCTATTATTAAAACCGGAAGAAGAAAAAATGGTTTAACATTCAGCGTTTGCAAGTAGGCCCAATCGACTTCACGTCACCACACACTCTCATGAGTTAATATCACTTGTGTCAATCAATTGCGTCAACAATATCGAGTGTTATTGGAGTCGATCACATAGCTTGAGTGCTACTCAATGTCTTCCTTGGGTGCTGTCGGATCTCTTCTTGGGGCAGTGTCATCAACTTCCTCTGTTGTCGCTGCCAGGCTTACACCTATTCACCTTAAACCGCTAAGCGCGACTGTAGTCGCTTTAATCCGTTTTATTAGCCATTTAAACATCAAGATTTGTAAATTGCTTAGTCTCAAATTACAAATTAATCAAATACGAGTTGTTTTCTCTCACTTAAAGTTGTGGGTCAAGGTAGTGAGATACAACTCCAAGTGTGTCAAAATTTAAATTATTTAATTCAGCGGTTTAAGGGTTAATATATTATTATTATTAGTCACAATGAACAGATTTTCTACAGTATTTGCTGTACAAAATAAATTTGTAGGCCTATTATTATTCGTTATATATTAATCAATTTTTTTAGAATTTTTTTTGCTTCTGATTTTAATGGCACATATAGTCCAAGTCTATATAGACATCTACACCACGTTCAAGGTAGAAAAAAATGAAATGAATCGGGTTCAAGGTAGAGATTTCCCTTTGAAAATACATTGCTAAATGCGGATACAACAGGTGTGGCGAAGCTGTGACGAGGTTACTTAGCCCCATGTGGCGAGGTTACCAAATCTGTGGCGAGATTACCTGTGGCGAGGTTACCTTGTGGCGAGGTTACAGTCAGGTTACAGGTGACAGTCCAATATTTCGTTGGAATCAGCAACATTTCAATCAATCAATCAATCAATAAAACTTCTATAGCGCCTATATCCTCAGCGGACCGAGCTCAGAGGCGCACAAATCCTTAGCGTGATCATGTGTCATAATCGAGGCCAAAGCAGGTTCGTCAACAGGGAGCCGGGCTGCTGAGGGACTAGGGTGGAAAAGCCAGGTCAAATAGGTGGGATTTAAGTAATTTCCGGAATGTTAAGATTGTTTTGGCATTACGTATTGGCACAGGCAGGGCGTTCCATAAGGCTGGACCAGATATAGAGAAAGTTCTTGACCCAGTCTTAGTCTTTATACGAGGAACAACAAATCTATTCGAATTAGTGGAGCGTAGATATTTTGAACATTTTGGCCGAACAAGTAAATCAGCCAGATATGCAGGTTGGTTTTCTTTTAGGGTTCGGAAAGTTATTGCGCATATTTGAAAATGAATGCGAAACTTGACAGGAAGCCAATGTAATCGTTTTTAGAATTGGAACGGGACGACTAAATCGTAGGGCCTTGGTTACTACTCTTGCAAGGCAGTTTTGAACGCGTTGTAATCTAGCAATATCCTTTTCTGGCATATTGTGAAAAAGTGAGTTACAATAATCTAACTTACTACTGACGAGTGCCACTGCAATTTGCTTGGCAAGATCTAAGGACAGACTTTTTCGAATTCGACCCAGGTCACGGATATGATAGAAGCATGCCCTACATGTTTGGGGTATGTGTTTTCGGAAATTCAGGTTACTGTCGAATAGTACACCAAAATTTTTAGCTGATGTATATGGATTTGTGTCTTGACCTGGAAGTAAGCATGGGAAATTATTCAAGAATTTTTCTCGCTGAAGTTTGGTCCCAATAAGAAGAAATTCTGTCTTGCTAGGATTAAGCTTCAGCTTAGATCCTGTCATCCAGGCCGACACACCCATTAAACAATGTTGCAACTTCTCAAGAGATTCCTTCGCGTTTGAAACTGATAGAGACATGTAAATTTGAGTATCATCAGCATAATTCTCTATATCTTCAACTACATTTTGGTTTCAGTAGCTCGTTTTCTGCCATACTTCATTTAAATTGTATTGGTAAGCATATAGGCCTATGTTTTGGATCATGGGATGCCGAACCTTGACTCTGTTCTAAAAACGCTGAATACTAATACTGAAACTAATACAGCGATACACAGCTCACAATTTAACAGTGTGCGCCGTAATGGGCATTTATTGGCGGCACTACCATGTCAAAAATAAGAAATACGGGAATTTCGTCTCTATATCTAGCCTAACTGGTAAATGCACAGCACAAAAAATTAAAAAACTTTTGCAGTTCTATTCTATGGACATATTTACATTATATGGTCATATTAATAAGCCAAAATAGATTCACTGATTTTTTTATGATTTTAGCCTGAGCCAGTCCCTTTAATTCAGCAGGCAGGGCCTTATCTTCAAAAATCCTATGGCCCACTAAAATTAATTTGTTGCGTCAAAAACAAAGATATTGCTCGAAGTGTGGTGCAGCGATAGAATGATGTTGGGCCAGTTTTATTTTTTGTGGGAATCCCACAATTAGGCCTACTCTTTATAAGGCAGGCACTGGGTATTCTTTACATCAGGCGCCAGAAACAACAGATAACACGATACATTGGCCCAATGCTGATGTAATGCTGGGCCACTGTCTGCGACGCTTGGCCAATATTATTCCAATCAAAACCCTTCACGGTCTAATCACTATATTTAATCATGAACATATATTTTATCTGAACACTTCTTAAAGACGAAAGTAGGCCTACCTAACCTAGGGACCCCAAACGTTATATTGGACATATTCACAAGGACTGGTGTACAGAAATGTCAACCGTTTCTCACACACAGCACCCCTATTTCCCCTTAATAGGACACAAACTCAGGCAAAATAAACTTATAAAATAAAAATGTATAGTCATTTTTCACACCAGAAGTGTATAAATTATATCAATGTTCAATGCCTTTTACTGCCGAGTCCAAAAATCTAATTTTAATAATACAAAATTTGCAATTTTTGGAGATATATATCTTAGCCAAGACCTAATTGTTATATTGCGTAACATAACAGGTTGTGTCAAGTGAGGCAGAGAGGGGTGAGAGAAGGTGGCTAGCCCTCCCGCGACAGACTGCTGGTATTCATGAACACCTACCCAGCTATCACGAGGCATTGACCCAATGTTGTTTTAATGTTGTGCCGACGTCGAAGACGGCGGGCCAGCATTAGAACAACATTGGGTCAATGCCTCGTGTCTGCTGGGTTGCGGTCACAGCTGATCAGCAAACTCGAGTCATTCACACAATGTTAGCCTGATAGCGGTCCACCGTTTACAACACTGGGCCGACATTAGCCCAGCATTGGCATACCAGTATATAGGCCTTAACAAGATAAACGTTCACCCAATGCTAGCTTACTGCTGGCCCATCGTCTACGACCATGGCTCAGCTGTAAAACAGCATTGGCTAAAGGTCTCATTTTTGCAGGGAACACCGGCAACTCAATACCCTATCACAATGTTGGTTCAATGTTGGAAGAGTGTCATAGATGATGGCACAACATTTAACCAACATTGATTTTGTGCAAGCCTAAAGGAGGCAGTGACATCAGCGGAAAGGAAGTATATACTTGATTTACAAGTGAACAAATAAGGCCTTTTGGCAGCGCTATGGCAGGAAGAGACGGGACGCCAGTTAAAAAGCAGTAAATGCCTAGTATACCAGGGAGCAGATATTGCCTTCTGACATTGCACCGACAGAACAGATAGTAACGGAAGTTAACGACAGACGTTTGTGTGGAAAACCAGCTTAAAAGTTTATCAAGTCGACAAACTAATAATTAGAGTGCACTGCATTTAGAGCGCACTGCGTAGCCTAAACACCACTAGACCTTCATTCCCTTTGTGCAGTGCTGCTTGCTCGTGCCCACACACACTGCTCAGATTGTTAGCTTCCCACCAATAATAACCACTGTCTGCGTTGTGGAAGGTCGAGTTCAGCTGTCAATCAAATCTCATAGAATCTGACAATTCTAACCATTTCCTGCACTGATGAATTACTAAACAACAGACCTTACAGTACTGATGCCCCCCTCCCCCCCTCACACATACTGCATAGTGGCCTGTTTCCATTGGTAAGGTGCAACCCCAGGCACGGATCCAAAGGGGGGAGCACGCCCACCCCTTTTTGCGTTAATTTCTTTTAAAAATCGCCTAAATTGGCCAAAAAAATCCTGGGGGCGAGCCCCTGAACCCCCTGTGCCCCATCTTTTTTCAAATCCTAGATTCGCCCCTGAATCCACGCAGGTGTACCTGCGCGGGTGACATATTATTTAGCCTTCATTAAATGCATGTATCATTTCCATTCACGCGGAACCTGCGTGGGTGATTTGTCGCGCGGGTAAATAATCCAACAATGTTGGATTTTTTTCTCACAACATGGCAAATCTGCATTTGGAATTCCAGAAAATGACCACACAACACAGATGTGCTTTCCCGTGTATCGCCACATGTTTTGCTAACTTTGTGAGGATTTAACTAACTTGGACATAATAATCACCTGCTAATCTTCAAATATGACAAAACCCCATCTTTAACAACATTAAAGATGGAAGAGCTCATAGACATGATAGTACAACCAAACTAAAAAGAATCTGGACCAAATCTGGACAAGAAATGTGTGGCATAAAATTTCTAAGAAGCTACACGTAGAAAGCTTGACAGGTAGGCCTATTTTTATAGCCTGTCCTAGTGGGCAAGGGTCTAAATTAACGATATACCGTGGCTAAAGTGCTATTCTCGCTACAGGCTTATTGTAGATAATCTGACAAAGTATCCAGACAGGGGCTGATCGGACCAGTAGTGAAAAATATATATTTTGAAAATTTAGGGGAATTGGCAGAAATAAAGGGGCGTGTACCCACACTACCACCACCATCATCATCATCACCAACAACATCACCATCAATAGCATCATTACCAACCATCAATGGCATCATCATCACCACCATCGTCATCACCACCAACACCATTATCACTAGCAGGCAGCACCATCATCACCACCATAATCATCACCACCATAATCATCACCACCACCATCATCTTCATCACCACCATAATCATCACCACTACCACCATCATTATCACCACCAACACAACCACCACCACCACTATAATCATCATCACCACCACCATCGGCATCACCACAACCATCATCACCATCAACTTCAACAACACTACCACCACGACCAACACCGCCAACACCACAATCACTACCAACATCACCACCACCATTACCACTACCATCATAACCACTATACTATAAACTAAACCACCATCACCACAACCACCAGCGCTACCACTACCACACCAACAATACCACCATCACCACTACCACACTACCAAAACCAGCACCACCAACACCATCATCACCACCGCCATCACAACTACCACACCACAAACACCATCACCAACACAACCAGCATCAACACTATCATCATTACTACAAAATCACCACCATCACCACCAACACCATCACTACCACCATCATCATCATCACCACCTGGTACACCACCAAGGAGATTACTATTATCCGCTCAGGTGTCACATGCAGATTTTTATCAAAACTGCTCCAATGGAAACAGACGGTCTGCGTGGGTACCCGCACAGGCCCCGTGCGGCTAAAAAATCTTTACCTGTGGGAACGTAGCTTTAACGTTGTGTAGGCAGCAGTAAATAAAATATTCAACACCAATACTTTACTTGACACAAAAACTTTACATAAGCGCTGTACAGTAATGAAAAGAATGGATAATAACTATGTATTCATCTCATCATATAAAAGTCTTATCTCCATGATATAATTCTTTTATCACCTAAGTGCCAACATACGCACTTCATATATGTCTTTTGGAAAATGCTGTTGCTTTTCCTCAAGAATTATTTTTAATTCCGCTTTGTGAATGAGTTCAACGAATTCTTGTCGATTTCTCGTGAAACTACTGTCATTTTCATCAAAATCGGGAGTTTCCGAATTTGTGAAATTTTCTTTAATCACTATAATTCCATTCTCGTTTAGACCTTTTCTACTTCTTTTTAAATATGTAACAAGATCCTCGTCTGTTAAATGCCCCAATACCCACTGTGACCAGACAACATCATATCGTCCTTCTTCTGGAACAAAGTCTTGTAAGCCACAACAAATGTACTTCTCTATCCTCGAAGATTCTTCTCCCAAATATTCTTCAGCTTCATTGAGGAAATCTTGATTAAGCTCCACCATATCGACATTTTCAAACAGTTTCAAGAGTAGTCTCTTTGTGATGCGACCAATTCCAGCACCACAATCAATTGCTCGTTGATGACCAGTAAGTCCAGGATACTATACAAACAACGATAAAAATACAACATATTAATTACGGCTAACAAATATATTTAATATGTTTAAGTGGTCTAGTGTTTGCGAAGACGTATATAGGGTCTACAGATGTTCTTCGCTTCGAGTCTACACCAGCAAGATTTTTAGGTATAATATATTTTTATTCATCTGTTATCATCAAATGGAAGATGTTACCAATTGAATATTGTGGCAAATTTTGATTCCTCTTTTTATGCAACTGCTAATACCGGTCTCCATGTTCAAACCTGGACGAATTTGCCTTTATCTCAGTAGATTCTGATGTTCGAGAGCAAAAATTATGTTATTTTCAGCTCCAAAGCTTATATAAGAAAATGGAATTCAGTGATATGAATTTTGATACCTCTATTTGTGAAACTGCAAAAACGATGTAGGCTTACAAGTTCACTGATATGAATTTTGATTCCTCTATTTGTAAAACTGCAAAAACGAGTTTGCCGGTTCGAACTTGGATGAATTGTCTTTTTTTCAGTAAATACTGATATTAGTTAATATTTTCAAACTCAAGGGCATAATTATGTTAACTTTGTGGTTTAAAGTGATTTTCAGTTATGTACTACACACTTCTTACTCATGATCACATGAAGGTTCAAATAACGAAAAAAATATTATATATAGGACAGAAACACAATTACCTTGATAAACTTGTTGAGAAATTTGGTAGATCCTGCTATATCTGTGCTTGAGATGTGCGAGAATCCCCCCAACATTCCATCCACAGTTGCGGGAACTTCTGACCAATACTTTTTTGCATCTTTGTAAAATTGTTCCTTTTTCTCTGCCATCCTACAACACAGATAGGTGGGATTTGGTAGATTTAAAATTATATTATTCAGGATTATGATTAGGTCCAACTCTAATATATAAATATGCAGTTTTCTCGACTGTTAGTCATGTGACGCATATATTATATATTTCAACCATAAAATGTGTGTCCTTTCACCGCCAACAATGGTTTTGTTTTAATGACAGTTTCTCAGCTCCATCAGCTTAGCAATTATTACACTTTCAACAACTGGGCCCATGCATTTTTTACAATTTGGCACTACATTGAAGCCAGGCTTTCATGTACACTGCATATGGAGAGGGTCGCCCCATACAGAGCTGTTATGGCTGGGGAAGATGCAAAATAGAGGGGGTCGCACTATACACCAGATGTCAGAGTAGGTTCATTTATCCGAATGAATGGATGCCAGTGCCTGAGTGGCTTTGTCACTCTCAAACTTGAGCAGACTTTTGTATGGAAACCTAGTAGGGTAATGTAAGTAAATATCAGAAGTATGAGTACACTCCTCCAGCAATGTCACCTGTTCCTGTGTATACACTGGTAACCTTCATCTGTGGAGTGGATAATAATGCAGCGGTCAAAAACCAGTTCAGTGGGAATTCCCCTTTTACCAAAACCATGGCGGGAGTTTCAGAATTTTCCAGATGCAATCAAAGCTGATCTCTGAGTGGACCTGCCAGTTGCCACGCTGCCATTGTCTACAGGTCCCACTAAATATCCCAGTAATTGAACCAAGTGAGATAGCCGGTGTTAAGGATATAATCTGAGTAGACAATAAAAATCATTTTATTGACATTCTTTAATATATGAAATGATATTGCCAAAGGTGTGTCTAGTAGCCTAGTGCATTATAATCACAAAACCTTTTTTTTTATTCTGAAAATATTAGCATTTATTAGATAACTGGCAACAGGTGCCATCAAGGAGCCAGCCAGCCACCATAATCCCCCGCCCCGCACGTGTGATAAAAAATGTTCAGGGTGCATCCTTCCCTGAACATCCTCTCCTCCTGTAGTCAGGATCCACCACCAACATCTCTGCTCGAGGAAAATATTGACATTCTTCCACCATCCATAACCAAGATCGTTAACGAATCCATACCATAGCTAGCATAGTGTGGCGTCATGGACCGATCACTCACTTGTATGCAGACGATAATCAGTAAGTTGTGCATTGTGTTTGACCAGGATAATGCTGCACATCGAGGCATGGGTCCGTATTCTCGCACAAGTTACCATATATCGTAACTTGGGTAAACACAACGGCTCCAGGACATTTCGCACCATAGACGTTTTGCCCCCCAAGACGTTTCGCACCCACCATCAAGACGTTCCGCCCCCGTCGCCGTGACGATTTGTCCCAGTTTAAGACGTTTGCACATACGGGAGACGTTTCGCCCATTATGTGAGACGTTTTGCCCCGTATGTGAGACGTTTCGCCCCCTATTAAGACGTTTCGCACCCTATTGAGACGTTTCGCCCCCTAGGGAAGACTTTCGCCCCCTCTCGAAATTAGGACATTTCGAGCCCTTATGTGAGACGTTTCGCACCCATTTTTATAGGACGTTTCGCCCCCATTCTCATAGGACGTTTCGCACCCTAGGCAAGTCGTTTCGCCCCCGTTCTCATAGGACGTTTCGCACCCTAGACTAGAGAAGACTTTTCGCCCCCGTTCTTATAGGACGTTTCGCACCCCAGAGAAGGCGTTTCGCCCCCTCCCCAAATTGAGATACCTAGCCCCTATATTTCTAAAAATAAATCATCAGCCTTCAAATTTATATACGTTAATGTAATACAACTTACAATATTGCATTAAATTATTTATGTTCCAAGTTTAGGTCGGCGATCAGATCGATAGCACAATAAATTGAGGTGGCTGAATCAAAAAATGAAAACGGTGATAGTAAATGCATGAACAACAAGGTAGCCTAAGTGGGCACACACACATATCTTTCCTAATAATAAATGGGACGGCAATCTTCACAATTGTATGCTGTTTTATGATAAGGGTGCGAAACGTCTTTCTTAAAACTGAATATCATGCTGATTTATGAATAGCAAGCGAAACGTCTTTCCTAATTATGAAAAGGGTACGAAACGTCTTTCCAAATTATTGCTATAGGGGGCAAAACGTCTTTCTGATTAGGGGGCGAAACGTCTTTCCTAAATATGATTTGTGGGCGAAACGTCTGTCTGAAATATGGTTTGGGTGCGAAACGTCTTTCTGGAATATGGTTTGGGTGCGAAACGTCTTTCTGAAATATGGTTTGGGTGCGAAACGTCTTTCTGAAATATGGTTTGGGTGCGAAACGTCTTTCTGAAATATGGTTTGGGTGCGAAAAGTCTTCCTGAACTATGAAGACGGGGCGAAACGTCTTTCCTATTTATGATGAGGGGGCGAAACGTCTTTCCTAAGTATGAGTTGGGGGCAAAACGTCTCACTAAAAAATGGTGCCAACTGACTATGGGGCGAAAAGTCTGTGTACCAACACAACCAGCCATGGCAACAAACACGATACATGATTAACCAAATGTTGCTGTAACGTTGGCTGGTTGGGCCAGCGTCGTAGACGGTGGATCAGTGTCTCGTATTCAGTATGCTGTCTTCATGAAACTAGAGCCTGACGGCACTGAAGTAGAGCTTGTGTCGACCTTTAGGGTCATTAAGCGACACATGTGTTAACTAATATCACATGACTATTCTCATAAAATAGAATGGAGCATACAAGATGTCAATATAAACCACTGACTGTGATAATTATATTGTCATGTAATTAATGTTCATGACACCTTTTACAGACCAGGGCCCCTGCAGAACACGGCGGAAGTCTGCACATTTTATTCTTAAGCAGTGGCTATTAAACAAAAGTCATTCTTCACAATGTAACTGTATGGACAGCTCCATTTACTGAATGACGTGCTCCCATTGACTGCCATTATAACTCTGCCATATGAATAGCCACTCCGTTTATTTTTATTTGGTTTATATCACATAGCCGCGGAATTTTCTACTGGGCGTAAGATAGTCATATTTAGTGAGAGTTAACTTTGTCATATAATACCGCTATTATATATGTTGTGGTTATAGTTACATAACAGGCTATATTCAAGTTGCGAACAAAAAGAAAAATAATAATATTGACAATAAATTATGAGATTGTGGAGTTAATTAAGCAGACTATAATTAAGGAAAGAACAAAGTTGGAGCCGGGATTACACCACAGGTGGTGACATCAAGTTGAGTTAGTGTGATTTGATTTGTGACCTCAAAAACACAAACTCAAAAACACTAGGCGCTCACTCTATAGTAGGCCTATAGGCTCTATTTAATATTGTCCCTTCGTCTGTCACGCTGACCCAACATTAGCTCAACGACTCTTGTCGTTGTATAGCATCATTTACTCGTCTACTGACAGTCAACAGTATTTCAATTCAGCAGAAAATGCCGTCACTTTCCGGCAAATAAATATTTATTTTGGATAATTTTTGTTATGTTATGTTATGTTTCGATAGCTTCTGTATCGGTTATGATTTATGCAACGCACTCTGGTTTTTAAAGGTTGTGTTTATGTTTCTTGCCTATTGGAATTGTATTTTGTGGCGGCTTGAAACTGAAATCTGCTACCAAATATTTCTGTGCAACTATCAGAAATATATAGGCATACGGCCTAACAGATTGATCAAATAATAAAATTATTTATTTATTTTTCAGCAGCCCTATTCTCATAAAATAAGATCTGTATGCTGGCATTGATATGTCAGTGGTGTGCGGTGATGACTGTGACAGATGAAAATAAAATTGACTCTATTTTCCTTGCTGTGACGAAATACTAGACGCTAAACCGCGGTAGTTGCTTCGTCGTTGGGGTAGTTTATACAGTAGGCCTACAGCAAGAACACTGCCACTGAATCTGAGGTGAACGATCTTCGCTGCTTTTTTAGTCAATGCCATGGGTTGAATGGTAATTGTCCTGGAATTTCACATCATTTTCTAGTGCTGCAACGACTACACAGACAGAGTGGTGAAATTGATCGCTAGAATGTGTCTATGTTTCAATGGAAATTGATTTAGGCGTAATATTTGTTTCTATAATAGGCCTATCATTCTCGCCTGCGGAATTTACGACCGATACTCGATATGTGAAAGGTGAAACAAATTTTGTAGCCGATGCCTTGTCGCGACCGACTGCATCAGCCATCAAACGCGATGCAGTAATTAATTATAAAGACTTGAGCGCAGATCAGGCTCTGGATACAGAATTTATACGTCTGAGACACTCAACTTCCTCTACCATAGAATTCCGATTGCTTAAGACATTCGACGACGTCTTGGTAAAGGTGCGAAATATCAACAGGACATACCAGACCGTACGTATCCGAAAAATTCCGCAGGAAAGTGTTTACAACACTGCACGGTTTAGTACACCCTTCTCACAGAGCCACGAAACCTCTCATAAATTCTCGTTTTGTGTGGTACGGAATGAATATCGATATTGCGAATTGGTGCAGATCCTGCACAGGCTGTCAAACTGCTAAAGTTTCACGTCAAAAGCAAGTTTTCGAAAGGTTCAAGGAACCGACAGAGAGGTTCGATCATGTACACGTCGACCTAGTCGGGCCCTTACCTTATTCGGATGGTTTCAAATATTTGTTAACAAGTGTCGATCGCTTTACACGTTGGCCAGAAGCCATACCTTTGATCGATATTAGAGCAGAAACCGTTGCCGATGCCTTTTCAGTGGGTGGGTTGCTCGTTTCGGGACCCCTGCGACAGTCACTACGGACAGAGGCGCCCAGTTCGAGTCAAGGTTGAGGGATACCTTGGGTAATCAATTCGACATTACTAGAAACCGTACAACGAGTTACCACCCTCAGTCAAACAGCATGGTCGAGCGTTTTCATAGACAGCTTAAAGCCGCAATTATGACACATGAATCACCGAACCCGTGGACAACTACGCTTCCGGCAGTTCTACTCGGGATCCGATCGGCAGTCAAAGAAACGTTAGGCAGATCGGCTGCAGAGATGACTTACGAAATGACACTACGATTGTCAGGTGACTTTACAGAGAATTATACTGTCGACGCCAATACTGACTTGGAAAATTACTCGATGGGTTGCGCGTAGCTATGTCGCGTCTCAGGCTCAGCGCCCCGCGCGACACACATCAAAAAGACATGTTCAAATATAAGGAACTCCACACATGTTCACATGTATTTTTGCGACGAGTCGCAAAAGCACTACCACTGACTGCCCCTTACGACGGACCGTATAAGGTCGTAGCAAGGAGCGGCCGAATATTCAAAGTGTTGATAAAAGGCGAGGTTGAGACGGTGACAGCAGACCATGTCAAAACTGCGCATATCGAGAACAAGCCTGAAAATGAGTGCATTAGTCAGTGCAGAGCGACAACGACGTCAAAACCTAAAGCTTCAAAGCCTACAGTAAAAGTTAGTGAATCTCGGATGGCTGTAGTAGGAGCACGTAGCCCTACGACGCCGAAGCCCTCCAAGAGGGCAGTCTATATGAAAAAAAATTTGAACGCACGGTCTACAATACAGACAAAGGAAACGGTTCCAGAGGTCAAACAAAGACGCGATACGACCGAGGAACAGTCAAATAAACGGCCGATACTTTACACGCCTATCACTTCTCGCGCTAACGGGAAGGATGAAGGTCTCTGAGCATATTCACGTATTCCTTTACATTTGAGGAATGATGTGCCCGTTCAATTCCCACAAAAAACACGTGCCGAAAATCGAAGCGATAAAATGCCGATCTTACCGGTAAAGTAATGGCGAAGAGGCCACCCACACAAACACTCATTGGACGACAGATCCACACCCCTGCCCGATCCGTGCAGCTGGTTTACGCGGTTATAGCTCCTAATGATATATACTGCGGACCCAGCCCACGCGTCATATAGTTAATTTGTAAATACAATTTCTTCCAGGCCTGGCGTAACTAAATAATGTATTATCTAAAGTGATGAGAAGTTTTCTAACTTAAAGAAATAATTATATCGAAAATGTATAACTGAAGCTAAGTCAGTTGGATAAGATAAATGAGCTTTGGGCATGACTATGTTAAAGAGGACATTTGCTAAGAGGATCGGAAATAAATCAATAAATAAATAAATAAAGTTAGTCATAGCCGCACTCATCAAATGTCCACCAACACCCCACGCTGTAAACTCACTTCGAATGTTTATGTTATAATGTTATATTGTTTATATAAAAGTACGATTGGGTTTTGGACAGAACAATGTGGGAATCTCTAAGAATTGAGATACCTGGGGAAGGCTGCACTAGTTTGCCCAGGGTAAAACCTGGGTGAAGTTTTGTTTGCCTGCCCTACGCTTCCCATGGGGCGCACAGAGGAGGTATTAATGTCACCTACACTAAACTGTTCTAAAAACAGACTGGACAAGTTCTAGTCAAACAGAATGTACTCAGAAACTGATATCCCATACACAACTTGTATATAAATATCTCAAAGAGATCGCCTAAACATAAATAACTAAAGGCGGGCCCATAAGGGTCTCACACAATACCACCAAAAACAAGTAACAAAAACTGTAACATAGCATATGAGTAAAAATATTTTACTAAGAAGACTTAAAGGCTTATAGCCTACAAGAAGTCTACTATGATGATGATGATGATGAAAATGGAATATTCTGGAGTTCTGGAGTGCACCCCCCCCCCCCCCCCCAGGACAGTCTGAGACCAAGTTTTTTTGTTCCTTGGACCTCCCCCGATATCAAAAGTCGGGATGGACTACCTGTTCTGGGCCATTTTCAAAATGGCCGCCATCGAAATCTGGAAATCACGTTTTGTGCCATAACTTGAGTTCTAAGGCAGTTAGAGTCACAAAATTTGTGTCTATGCATATGTTTTGAGGGTGATGAATTCAATTATGCCAATAAAAAATGTTTCTGTCTTGTGGAAAATTTATAAACAACTTTTCAAACGTATTTTTCGTGCATTTTCGGTCATTTTTTGTGTTAGTCTATGGGCCGGAGAAGGTTACTGTGCACCCTCCACCTATGAAAGTTTGAAACCAAGTTTTTCATGCTCATTAGACCTCTCCCAATATCAAAAGTCGATGACATCAAATAAAAGTCGGATGGACCACCTATTTTAGACCATTTCAAAATGGCCGCCATTGAAATTTGGAAATCACGTTTTGGACCATAACTTGAGTTCTAAGGCAGTTAGAGTCACAAAATTGGTGTTTATACATATGTTTTTGGGGGCGAGAAATTCAATTATGCCAATAAAAAATGTTTTTGACTTGTGAAAAATTAATAAACAGCTATTCAAACGTATTTTTCGTGCATTTTAGGTCATTTTTTGTATTAGTCCATGGGCCATAGAGGGTTACTGTGCACCCTCCACCCATGAAAGTCTCAGACCAAGTTTTTTTTGCACATTAGACCTCCCCCAATATTAAAAGTCGATGTCATCAAATAAAATTCGGATGGACTACCTATTTTAGGCCATTTCAAAATGGCCGCCATTGAATTTGGAAATCACGTTTTGTGCCATAACTTGAGTTCTAAGGCAGTTAGAGTCACAAACTTGGTGTCTATGTACATACGTTTTTGGGGATGAGGAATCCAATTATCCCAATAAAATATTTCTGTCTTGTAGATAATTTATAAACAGTTAAATACACGTATTGTTCGTGTATTTTCGGTCATTTTTGTGTATTTTAGTGCGAACTTAGAAAAAATCTCACCTTAAAATAAAACTTGTAGTGTTATTTTATTCCGTGAATTACAGTGTTGAAAATTGTAAATAATAAGTAAACTTTGTTTATGACTAGCATGATAAATGAAAAAAACTTAGTGTAGAAAATATTAAAATAACAAAGTGGTGACTGTTCCATAAACCGATTAGAAGTACATGTAATCTTCATCCATATTATATCTGACCAAAACCTGAGTAGAAGATTTCCTTCGTTGCAAAAACAACAATACTTTTACACAAGATCATATCGCCACTTTAAAATTAAAACGTCAGATACACCCTTAACTTTCAATTCCAAGGGGAAGATTCGGTTATTGACAGTCATTCTCCTGTATTGCACACTCATTTCACCAGTTTATCTAACACACATTCAAAAACAGAGTTTCTAACATAATAGTTACCATGTCATCACATTCGTATAGTGGTGACAGCAGAAATGGTGGTAAAGGGTGGTAAAGTCCTTGTTCCACCAGAATATGAAACGCGTTTGCACTATCATAGAACATAAAATAAACATATCGCAAGCTACTGTTTAGCTAAACCTAATCCTCATCACTGTCATTTTAAGCTACTGCACTGCCATCAGACAACACTTCTTCCTCTGATTAACTCATAGCAGTCTAAGTCCGAGCCCAGCTCGGACCTGGCGTTTATGACGCTGCAGTCTAGGTCCGAGCCCAGCTCGGACCTGACAATAATGCTTAGCCATTCACCAAATGACATCACTTGCGCAACTATGAACCAAGTATGGGCAACCTGGAACATAAAGAGTTGACTTATCTGCATCACAAGTGTTTCCGAAATAAAAATCGAACTCCAGGCTCAGATGAATAGGAGGCTTTTGGTATTTCCCAGATGAGTTGGGAATGTCAAACTTGGTGCATCTCAAAATTTGAAATCCAGTATGCATCTCAGGGAATTTGGGCAGATTTCTAAATCCCATGTTAATAACCTATTCACCATATTAATTTATTTATAAAGACCTACTGAATGCTTCTCCGAACTATTTGTGATGTATTTTAATATATTTTGTGTGAATTGATATAATAGTGTACTCCTGAATCTCCGTGAATCTCAAAAATACCATTTTTAAACAAAATTTCCAAAAAATTAACTACCTGATTAGCATATTCAAAATGGCTGTCCGTTGCCATGGCAACATCACATTAGCCGTTTAAATGAAGTGTTTTCTGGATATATATTGCATGTGTGTTCCTATGGTGTATGGGAAATACATAAGACATAATTCTAAATTTATATTAAAAGTAGGAGAATATGTCTCAAAATTACAAAAATGGCCAGACCACACAGACGTCCAATGTCAAAATGGCCAGACTGCTATGAGTTAACTTGCTACATCGACATCACTTTCTAATGTATCATCTTTCTCTGCTATGTCTATTGGGATAATTGGAGCTTGACACCAGATGAGCACACGTTTCACATTGTTTTCAGTGACCATTAATTGCTGGAGGAATATATGGCTGAGGAATATGGGCTAATTTCCAAATTCCGGTCTGATTTACTCGTCTAATATGCTGAGACAATGTTTTTCTACATGGTGGAAATTGGCTGAGGTCAATATTGCGCTCGAGATTGATGCACTTATGCTTCAAAACAGAATAGCGAAGATCATCTACACTCTTATGACGACTTTTTCCATAGATGGCACTTATGAACTCTTCTAGGTCGATCACCATGTCATCAGAAATATGCCAAACATCACTTAATTTACATCTTGAAATCTCACAGTCTTCTGACTCAGTTTCATTGGTTTAATTTCCCCTACGCGTGAATGCGGAAAGAGACAGAAGGGCAGTGCAGAGCTTCTGACCGTCATTGTTGGCTATGTGAATTACAATCAGAAGCCTTCTTGTGTTGTCTGAGCCAGTATCAAACGAAATAGTGATGTCTAGCTTGAAAGCATGGTGCAGCAATATGAAAAACACATCACTGTCAGAACTGCGAATGCGAACTGTATCATAGCCTTGATCATGTGCATAGAGACAGTATCAATTTCTTTTTGATTTGAGAACAATGATGTAATCTTAGTTTTATTAACTGTTGTTCCATCTTCAGACGCAAAAAGGTAGCAGTTGCCAAGAGGGACAGTTATTATTTTTTTTCTATGAAATTTTGGAGCAAATTTATGAGAGCACCAAACATCATTCATAACATCAACTAACTGTGATTTGTTCTCACTTTTCATCAGAAATGTCTTCCAACCAGCTGGCTTTTTTGCAATGGCCCACTTATGATCAATGTATCACTGGTACCAAGCATCTGTCTCTCCATTTGCTTAATCGAGCCTTCTTTATACATGTCTGTGCTAAATATAATTTCGCCACTCCTTGGTATACTGTCAAATATTCCACGTGCAATGAGATGAAAGTTGCCGGTGATGTTTGACATAACATTGAAGATAGCATTGTCATCTTGTATGACCAGAATGCTGCTTAAATCACTTAGGACTGGTGCATCACTCATATCCCGGCCAAGATACAACCATCACATTCAAAGGCGTAGGGAAAATTAAACCATAAAACTGATTCAGAAGACTATGTGCTCTGTAAATTAGGAGATGTTTGCCATATCTCCGATGAGTTGGTGACCGACCTAGAAGAGTTAACATGTGACATGTATCGCTACTCTATCTTGAAGCAGAAGTGAGCAATATTGACTTCAGCCAATTTCCACTATGTAGAAAGACATTGTCTCAGCATATCAGACGAGCAAATTATCAGACTGGAATTTGGAAATTAGCCCATATTCCTCAGCCATATATTCATCTAGCAATTAATGGTCACGGATGGACTGAAAACAATGGGAAACAGTCTGGTGTCAAGGTCCAATTATCCCGATATACATAGCAAAGGAAGATGATACATTAGAAAGTGATGACGATGTAGCAAGTTCATCAGAAGTGTTGTCTTGATGACAGTGCAGTAGCTGAAAGTGACAGTGATGAGGATTAGGTTTAACTAATCAGTAGTTTATGTTCTATGGTACTGCAAACGTGTTTCATATTCTGGTGGAGCAAGGACTTTACCACCATTTCTGCTGTCACCACTATAAGAATTTGATGACACGGCAACTATTATGTTAAAAACTCTGTTTTTAAATGTGTGTTAGATAAACTGGTGAAATGAGTGTGGAATACATAAAAATGATTGTCAATAACTAAATATTCCCCTTGAAATTGAAAGGGTGTATCTGCCGTTTTAAATTTACAAGTGATGATCTTGTGTGAAAGTATTGTTTTTCTTTGCAATAACGGAAATATTTTACTCAGCTGCTGGTCAGATCTAATATGGATGAAGATTACATGTACTTCTAATCGGTTCATGGAACAGTCACCACTTTGTTATTTTAATATTTTCTACACTAAGTTTTTTTCATTTATCATGCTAGTCATCAGCAAAGTTTAATTTTTATTTACAATTTTCAACACTGTAATGCTCAGTATTCACGGAATAAAATAACACTACAAGTTTTATTTTAAGGTCAGATTACAGAAACATATGTATAGTTTTGCACTAAAATACACAAAAATGACTGAAAATACTGTTTGTAAATTATCTAAAAGACAGAAATATTTTTATTGGGATAATTGGACTCCTCATCCCCAAAAACATATGTATAGACACCAAGTTTGTGACTCTAACTGCCTTAGAACTCAAGTTATGGCACAAAACGTGATTTCCAAATTCAATGGCGGCCATTTTTAAATGGCCTAAAATAGGTAGTCCATCCGAATTTTATTTGATGACATCGACTTTTAATATTGGGGGAGGTCTAATGAGCAAAAAAAACTTGGTCTGAGACTTTCATGGGTGGAGGGTGCACAGTAACCCTCTATGGCCCATGGACAAATACAAAAATGACCTAAAATGCACGAAAAATACGATTGAATAGCTGTTTATTGATTTTCCACAATAATGAAACATTTTTTATTGGCATAATTAAATTCCTCGCCCCCAAAAACATATGTATAGACACCAATTATGTGACTCTAACTGCCTTAGAACTCAAGTTATGGCACAAAACGTGATTTCCAAATTTCAATGGCGGCAATTTTGAAATGGCCTGAAATAGGTAGTCCATCCGACTTTTATTTTATGGCATCGACTTTTGATATTGAGGGAGGTCTAATGAGCAAACAAAACTTGGTCTCAGACTTTCATAGGTGGAGGGTACACAGTAACCCTCTCTGTCCCATGGACTAACACAAAAAATGACCGGAAATGCACGAAAAATACGTTTGAATAGCTGTTTATAAATTTCCACAAGACAGAAACATTTTTTACTGGCATAATTGAATTCCTCACCCCCAAAAACATATGCATAGACACCAATTTTGTGACTCTAACTGCCTTAGAACTCAAGTTATGGCACGAAACGTGATTTTCAGATTCCGATGGCGGCCATTTTGAAAATGGCCCAAAACAGGTAGTCCATCCCAACTTTTTTTTGATGGCATCGACTTTTGATATCGGGGGAGGTCCAAGGAACAAAAAAAACTTGGTCTCAGACTGTCCTGGGGGGGGGGGGGTGCACGGTAACCCTATCTGGCCCATGGACTAAAGGCTCAGCATAATTTTATTGGACAATTTTAAAATTTATGAAGTCAGGGGCTTACCTTAGTACTAGCAAGGAGGTTATATAGAAGGAGAGGAAACTTGAATTCAGACGGGGACACAGGCCAGAGTGAGATATTCAATAAAGTGATTTCTTTGTTTTGTGGTCGACATAATGAGGGGTTTTTTTTTGGGGGGGGGTGTGCCAGATCCTCCTGACGCGTGAGCTTCAGTGCGCATGCGCGGAGATACACATTTTATCCATCCAGCCTGTTGGATCCGTATTTTACAAGATTTTTATTTTTCACACACACACAAATTTCCAATGACGTAAGGCACACGACTTTGCCCTGAACATATTATCAATATTTTTACCAGTAATCTCGTCTTTGAATCATGAAAATCGTAGAAATAACGACTTATATGCTAACGTTACTGTTTTGGTAACTGCAAGATTTGGTAAATTACATATTTTAAATTAATCATTTTGATTAAACAATGATTCGGATATTGGTTCTCAAATTTGTAAAATATGGCACATATTTATTTATGCATCCATCGTTTTGAGAACCATTGTAGGGTTGGTGGTTAAAATAGCTCAATAACAGGTACACTGACACTTTTATCATAATTTTGTTTAAAATATTTTTCAATCATGTTTTTTTCTAATGGTTTGCCGATTTTTTTTTAATTGACATAATATGGCGATGAATGAGAAAGATCTCAACCTCAATGGCCTAAAAATGTTCAGAACTTTTTAATGGCGTTGCAACAGACGAGCTGAACATGGGATCATGGAGATGAAACGTTACAGATTATAATCAACCAATTGTTGACCTGATTAATCTGGGAAACGTCTTAGATTTGACCGTCCAAAGGAATGTACCGCGTTTTTGATCGAGCGCAATCTGTGGCTGAAGCCTTCAGCTACGCTGTTGTCACTTGTAGTTTTAGCCTGTATGCGATGTCTAAACGGGATACAAAATAATAACATTTGTTTTTCCTGAACTTTTTGTTCTTTGAGATTTAGAATACAATTAATTATACAAGTCTACGTATATAATCAGTTATATGACACTAATTCCGCCGAAATAATGTAGATATTTATTTTAATTTGTATAATTTGTATTATTATATTTTACCTTGAAGATAGGTTTGGTGGTTGCAATCAACTTACCTTTCTTTGATTTTCAAAGGGTACAGCAATCCATGCGAAGGTGCAACAACATGCCAGCTAGATGTGATTATGTGATGCGCACAAAAGATGTGACAATCCACACGTTCAGTTGCGACACCTGGCAATACTTAGGAAGTGTGACTTATGATCGTCAAGTCATGTAGGGCTAGAGCTGAACCTTCATCCTTGTCCATACTGACAATAATGCTACTACATAGCCTACTTTCAGTAGCGCTGATACTGTAGAAAGATGTTTCCTGTTGGCTGATCGTAATGGATTAGATAGATGGTTATTTTTTTGAGTTTGCAGACGATCGGCTACTGCCTTTTCAAAGATTTTGGATACGCCTGTAATTTTTCAGTTCGTTTTTAAGAAGAGATGTATTTTTAGATATAAAGTAGTGGTCTTACATGCGCTTCTTTAAAATTTAAAGTTAATAAATGTACTAGATTCCATTGAAACATTAAATATGGCCGCGATGGAAATTATTAGTATGTTCAGATAATTTTTCAGTACGAGATCACATGATTTTGTCCATGAGCCTAAGATAAGATTTTTTAATTAATCTTCCATCGCACGTTTAAAAACTTTCATCTTGGATTTGATTTGAGGTTTTTGCACTGATTTTTTAGTACTTTGTCTGGAAATTTGAAACGAGTAGTTTTAATTTTATACAGAAAATATTTTGAGAAATGATCATAAAGTGATTTTACTGATGTGAATGCTGGCAGATCTGGCGTTTGAATTCTATGCAGAATGTTATTTATAGAGTTGCATATAGGCTGTGCGGATTGTCCGTTCTTATCTGAAAATAACATCAGCTAAATATCTATCTATTTATTTTGGTTTTCTTGCCATCATCTGTGTACTCATAGGAGCGTATTTGTTTAAAATAGAGCTGAGGACATAATCCTAGGCCTACTGTTGACAGAGTGCTGAAAGGTTTTTCTCTGGATTCTTTACAGCACCACTGATTCATAACATTCGAGCTGCAAGTGGAGTTTACCAGCGGTACTTGCAAACAAGACTAACATGTCATCTGCATAATATAGTAAAAAAGTTTAGCTTCCCAGCTGTTATTCCTACACTCAAATTATTTATATCTAAAACTAGGTCGTTTACATAAACAAGAGGCCCAGGGGCCTTGACGCTTGTCAACAGCATGGCAAAATATCAGCTACAGATGTGTCAGAGAATGTATATCTATGTTCTAAAATAAATTATCATGAAAAGGAAATATGTATAGGCCTATACACCCAGTAATATGTATTTATATCCTATTCATCATATCCATATTATATGTTCGATTCCCATCATTTGCTGATTTGACACACATTCTAAAGTACTGCACTTAATGAAAAATGTTTGACAAAGAATCATTTTACAGGACTACAATGTAATTAATATTACAAAAGTAGAAGTGCAATTATTATTTATTCTGGAGCCTTTCAACAGGGCCCCCGCCCTTTGTTATTGTTGTTATATACTGTAGATCTGGTAATTTCCGCGTGTTTCAATTTTCGCGAATTTGTGTTTTTGAAAAAAAAAAAATCGGTTGTAATTAGATCTAACTGATAGTTACTGAGCTGAAATGTCACGTTTTAATGGCACTTACTCAGCCGTGAAATCAACGAATCCCCTTATCCATCGTTATCACAAGTAGGCGTAATCCACTGGGTCTACCTCACAGTGGGTCTACCTCAGGTCACGACACGTGCCTACCTTCTCAACTCACACGCGTCCTTGTGCAAATGTTGGGTCAAAACTGGAAATACCAGGCCATCGTTTAATCAGCACTGTTTTAACTTCCAGAGTTCGTTGGGATGGTGACAGTGGACAGCGGTATTGTTATATACAAATTAATGGTAATTAGCAGAACGATTTCAATCATCGTCATCAATAGCAGGCGGGTACGGACTTGCATAGCACTCAAATCGAATTGTACATCATGGTCGATAAATATGCACATCGATGATTATACTGTATTCCAGCATTATTTTTATTCACGCTCACACACTATCGGTTAGGATATACATTGTTGTTGAGTCTTCATAGAGGCTGTAGTTAAAGCTCACTGTAGTACCGTAATGGTCATTTCCGATGATAGGTAGCGCTATTATAATAGGCCTAATAATTTTCGTGAGATTCTTAAATTTGCGAATTAGTCCTCCTCGCAAAAATTAAAACCTCGCGAATATTACCAGATCTACAGTATAGAAACACATTACCTGATCATTGATATCAAGATGGTGTGTTATACAGTGTAGATTCTTGCTGGTATCTATAAGCTGCAGTGGCGTAGCCAGCATGTACGCACGTGCGTACAACCTGGCCCAGCCAAAAAAAAAACATTCAAAGAAATTTAGTGTTATTTTCACATTTTACGGGACCTAATATAGGAGGCCTATCTTAATACAGTTACAGACGACAGGCAAACATATATAGTTACTATAATTTCGTGTATAGCTATCATCTAGGCCAAGACTCCAGTAGCTAATATTAGACTATTTGAGCGTTAAAATTGGACTTAAAATTCATTTTTTAACCTTTTCAGGCATGAATTAACCCTCTTCCATCCAATACAAGCACCGACTTACTGTCGCACTGATCGACTTGTAAGTGTATGAAGATTACCTGAGATGAGTGATAAATTGTAAAAAATGTCATATAGAGTCTACTGTTAAAACAGCTTCACGAAAAAAGTGTAAAGAATTAAGCTACATGTAGTTTTCATCAGGAGGCTTTAAAGGGTTAATTAAGTGAAGGTTCTTAAATGCGGATGCGCCCACCGCAAGCCTTTTCTTATTAGCAAAAAGAAGAAGTTATAATTAGGAAAATAAAATGCAAATACTTGTCGTATGAAGAGAGTACAAAATAATGTTTCTAGGATGTCAATCTCATATATTAAACGAAATTAAATCGACGTGAATTAGGACATCAATTATTGGGGTATGTTATACTTTTTTTTCACATATTCACTGAGAGCTTTGCATTGTTTTCGCAAAATAATTTTTGTAGTGGAGGGAAATTTCCACTGATGGGCATAAGTATGCTCGCAAAAATCATGGATAGTAGGCTCACCTGCAGTCTCAGATAAAATGTATAATAAATGAATAACGTTTACAAACACCCCAGTAAACACAAAACATTTCTATAACATTTGTACAATGTTGGACTAGTGTCTAAGACGTTGGGCCGACGTTGTACAAATATTATACAAATGTTTTGTGTTTACTGGACACGAGACAAAAATATAATAGTGAATCATGTTGCCAAGTACAAGGAAACTGCATCCAAAAGTAGTCGGAAATACGAAAAAGTTCGGGGGGAGGCATTAGCGGATCAAGAGATGGGGCCGAGGTGGTCAATTAACAGCTCAATTATGTCTCCAGAAATTAATCTCAAGTGCACCCAGAAAAAAACAACAACAACAAAATCCTATGGGGGGCTCACAGCGCCCCAAGACCCCCAGCTGCTGAATTCGGCTCGCTGCGCTCGCCACATATTCACAAGCAAATTGACATTAAGATATATTGTACACCATCACAACACAATGCATCGCTAGCAAAGCTCCGACTTTAACGCCAATTTAATAGTATCGCCGGGCGTGTTGCGAATCACATTTGATATGGTTACTGCGTAAGACACCAGAGTACATTATGAGATAGCAGGCGTGGACTCTTCTACATCATAAACTGCAACGCAAGACATTTTATATTTTGCACTTCAAATATTTTAGCAGCCATTTTGGGTGTACGCTTCTATATTTTCCACAGCTCCGTGTACGTACGTGTTAATCACCCTGACAGCTAACAATGACGGAGGCTCAGGCAGCGTTCACACCTATTCCTGACAAGCGGACTCATGACCAGGTGGAAGCCTCTCCTTCCACGGAGCCACCCCCCTCCAGCCGACCACGCCACGACTCAACAGATTTTAATTTTGTGGATCAATTTCTGACGGCCGTCAGTGATCCAAGGGTGGTATCGTCACTGGTGAAAACGCTGCTGAAACCGATGCTTGCCGAGCTGAAGCAGAAAGATGAAAAGTTAGAGCAGCTTACGGCCGAGGTGCAGGAGCTCAAAAAAGAAGTACATGTACTTAAGACCGCCAGTACTCGTCACGAAGAGATGCTAGACGAGCACGAACAGTACTCCAGAAGGAACTCTCTGAGGATTTGGAGTAAGGAGCCAGAGACGAAAGAGGAGAATACAGATGACATCGTGATGGCATACGCGGAGAAGGTCGGTGTGAAGCTCTCGCCGTGGGACATTGGACGGTCACATCGTGTAGGAAAGCCGACACAAGATAAGTCGAGGCCGATCATCGTCAAGTTCTCTACGTATGGGGCGCGTAGCCGGGTGTATGGAGCCAGGAAGCAATGTCAGGACGTTTATGTGAGCGAGGACTTGACACGCAGCCGTAGCCACTTACTCTACCTGGCACGCGTGGAGCGCAAAGCGGGCCGTTTTAAGCACTGTTGGAGCCATGACGGTAGGATTCTGGTGCGCCTGCATGATGATCGTGTCCGTGGAGTGACCACGACAGGTGAACTGGACAAGCTGGTGAACGAGACACCTGTAGGTCATCACTAGTCAGTGCCCCTCTCCCTCCATTACTAACTGTGAGTCACAAGCCAAACGTTTCTCATCTCCTTGAACGATCTATCCGTAAGTTGAACTGTTCGTTCCATATTAAGAATACAAATATTGCTCTAATTTAATGATAATTTAATATTCTATGTAAATTGTGCGTTTATATTTTTTTATCACTTATATCTAAGTTTGCTGATATTGTTTTTACACATTTTCAATTGGTTGTTTTTCGTTGTCATTGATATTCCCAGACCGCTTATATCAGTTTATTAATATTGTTTTACACACTTTCAATTAGTATTTTCGCTGTCATTAATATTTTTTAGACCGCTTAGTTTGTTGTGTTGCTTGTGAATTATATACACTGATTTGTGTTCATAATGTATACATTTGACTGTTTTAATGACCCTCTCTCAGTGCATTGTGTCAGGTTATTTGAGCCGCCATGATTGGTATAACTCAGTGGCGGGCGGTAATTGGCTGCTGGTATAATAGGCTGTGTCGCGGCATGTCATTCTCTATTCATTCATGTAATATATCACGTCTGATCTCACTGTTTATATATATCTGCTTGATGTCATCACATGCCCTTTGTATTATTCTACTGTTGTTGTTATGTGGAGATGTTCACACTAACCCTGGTCCTGATGATGTAATAAAGGCACTGCGATTTTGTCATGTTAATGCCAGAAGTATTCTTAAATCTGGAAGACTAGAAGAACTTTATTTAGAATTATGTTCTTTACATGAATTTGATGTGATTGGTATTAGCGAATCCCATTTAGACAGTAAAATTCCGGATGTAGATGTGGAATTTAATAATTATTCGGTTTTTAGATTAGATAGAAACAGACAAGGTGGTGGTGTAGCGTTATATGTCCGTTCATCACTTGCGTGTGTCAGACGTTATGATTTAGAAACAGCAGATACTGAGATGTTATGGGCTGAGATCACATCTAACCATAAGCGTATATTAGTCGGCGTGTGTTATAGAAGTCCTAGTCAATCTTCTATTCAAATTGATAATTTTATTAGTTCCCTTGAGGATTCTCTGTCTGTAGCCACCACTGGTTTAAACTCCTCTGTCATTTTACTTGGAGATTTTAATGATAGATGTACTCACTGGTTGTCCGACCACAAAGATAGTCAACTCGGTTTAAAACTTGTTAATTTAGTGGACACTTTTAATATGCATCAGTTAATAGACACACCCACAAGAAATAACAATTTACTTGATCTGATTTTTACAGACTCGCCTGGCTATTTTTTTGATGTTGGTGTACTCCCACCTATAGACAACCTCGATCATGGCGTTGTGTATGGTTCATTTAATTTTTCATATCCAAAGAGAAATCATATTAAGAGGAAAGTGTGGTTATTTGACAAAGGAAACTATGAACTTTTAAATAATATGTTGTTATCCATTGAATGGAATACCTTTTTTTCTATAACAGACAATATTGACGTTCTTTCAGATAATTTAACAGATATGTTACACTATTTTACAGAGCTGTGTATACCGTCAAAGATTGTAACGGTTCGACCGGGCGATAAACCTGGTATGACCAGTGAAGTACGTAAATTTTTTCGTCAGGCTAAACGTCTTCATAAACGCGCCAAACGTACTGGTTTGCCTGAACATTATGCACATTTTAGCGATAAGCGGCGTGAAGCTAAAGCTGCATTTCGTAAAGCCAGTAATACATTTTATACCAACATATCAGATAAATTAATAAATCCAAACACTTCGCAGAAATCATATTGGAAATTAACTAAAATGGTTTATGGTAACAAAGTGTCTAATGGAATCCATAATATTATGTGTGGCGATAGACTAATTGACGACAGCACTGAAATGGCTAAGAGTTTTAACACCTATTTTGCAGAGCAGTGTAGCATGTCAGCGCATTCAGTGGCTGATCCGCTACCGGCTTTTAATTTTATAACAGACACAAGACTTGACCTTTTCAGTACCACTCCAGATGAAGTTTTTTCAGCGCTGTCTATTTTAGATTCAAATAAAGCTGTGGGTGCTGATTTCATCAGTAACAAAGTGTTAAAAGAGTGTGCCCAGTCCCTATGTGAACCATTATCTCGTCTTTTTAATATGTCTTTTACGCAATGTATATTTCCAGTTACTTGGAAAGGTGCAAATGTTGTACCTCTTTTCAAAAAAGAAAATCGTCATTTAGTATCTAACTATAGACCTGTGTCACTGTTATCTAATTTATCCAAGGTTATGGAGAAGGTTGTTTATAAGAAACTATACAAATATTTAGGTGACAATAATTTGTTGACAGACAAAAATTCTGGATTTAAGCACTCCGATTCCACTGTGAATCAGCTTTTATTCATCACCCAGAAAATTGCAAATGCTTTAGATGATAAACATGATGCATGTATTGTTTTTCTTGATGTTTCCAAGGCCTTCGATAAAGTATGGCATAAAGGTCTCTTATTTAAACTTAATCAAATGGGCATCACGGGTAATGCTTTAAAGTGGATTGAAAGCTATTTAAGTGACAGATTCCAACGGGTTGTAGTGAATGGTTGTTCCTCGCAATGGTTATACACAAATTCAGGTGTACCCCAAGGGTCAATTCTCGGGCCACTGTTTTTTCTTGTTTATATAAATGATCTTGTTCTTAACCTAGAATGTGATGTACACTTATTTGCAGACGACACATCTTTACTTGATTGTTTTGATGACTCTGCAGAATCAAACGGTAAAATTTGTAGAGATTTGGAAAAAATTGAAAGATGGAGTGTATTATGGAAAGTAACTTTTAATGCCAACAAAACCAGGTACATGATAATCACTAGAAAGAATAATTA
The DNA here is from genome assembly GCA_964017125.1 of Flabesymbios commensalis. Classification (NCBI taxonomy): domain Eukaryota; kingdom Metazoa; phylum Annelida; class Polychaeta; order Terebellida; family Flabelligeridae; genus Flabesymbios; species Flabesymbios commensalis. The sequence continues at coordinate 66,273,281 of OZ024905.1, read as the reverse complement.
CCCTAATTATCCACCTATTTATTTGCATAACACGTCTATAGAAAGAACTGATCAATATACTCACCTTGGTCTTGTGTTTACTAGTAATTTTAAATGGAACAAGCATATTGAAAAATGTATTTGTAAAGCTTCAAAGCGAATTGCTCTATTGAATCGTGTAAGATTAAAATTGCCCCGTGGTACCCTTTGTTCACTTTATAAAAGTATGGTACTACCCATTATTGAATATTGTGATATTATTTATGACAATTGTACAGTACGAGACTCAATAGCAATTGAACAGGTACAGAGGAGGGCTGCTCTGGTGTGCACTGGAGCATATCGCCACACTAGCTCTGATAGGTTGCTAGCCGAACTTGGCTGGCAATCTCTCAGAACGAGGCGACTAAACCACAAACTTATACAGCTGTTTAAAATAACACACCAGATCAGTCCTCCATATCTACAGGCTCTTCTACCAGCGGCAGTTGAAAATAGGTATAATACCAGAAACTCTACTAACAATAGTTTACCAGTAATATATGCCAAACTTTCAAGCACCCGAAATTCATTCGTACCTTCATCTATTAAAGCCTGGAATAATTTGCCTGTTGGTATTCGTGGTGCAACATCATTTTATATTTTTAAAAGTTGCATTGTTAATATGAACAAAAAAGTTGACATGTTTCACCCTAACTTGTACCGTTTTTATATTTCTCGTGCGTCTGTTCATCACTGTAGGTTGAGATTGGGGCTGAGCGCTCTAAACAGTCAACGCTTTCAATATGGATTTATTAGCAATATGTCATGTGACTCTTGCAACTATGCTAGAGAAGATGTAAGACACTATATTTTTTTCTGCCCAGCATTTGCCGCCCAAAGACAAGCACTGATAGAGGGTCTGATTGCATTACTTCCTACGGCTGTAATGCAAAATAAACAGTCATTGTTGAATATTTTGTTATACGGTTCAGATAATTTTCCTGAAGATACAAATTTTAATATATTTTCTCTTTTACAAGCTTACATAAGTAGCTCAAAACGCTTTTCCACCTAAATTATCATAGTAATAATTTTGTTTTTGCTTTTCATTGTATCTTTAATTAACTCATTCTTACTTATCATATTCTGTATCATACTCTGTATTTTTTTCTGCGGTTTGATATTGTATTTGCTATTATTAATAATATTTTTCTGTATGTATCACGTGTATATTTGACCATGTATGTATGTATGTATGCCTGTATGTAGGAAAGCAACTTGTGGCAATATTGCTGTTTGCAATCCTTTGAAAATAAATCATGTTTACAGAAAAAAAAATTAAGATATATACTAATAAAAGCATTTCGTGCGTACACCAAAATAATTCCTGGCTACGCCCCTGAGTTGATTAGCAAAACAGTTCCAATCAATGATTTTTATGATCCATACAATCATATACATTGATGGTGTACTCTATTGGCTTAAATATATATATATTTTTTTTCTAGTTTTTATGTGTTATTAATGTTAGTTTAACGTTGGGCCAGCGTTGCAGACAGAGGACCAGCAATGAACCAGCGATTACTGCTAGAGCTGTGTCAGTGTCGTCACGTGCCAACGGCACTGGACCAACGTTGGGACAACGCTGGCAGCAAGTGAGAGAGATATAGAATCATCGAATGCTATCACAGTGTGGCTACGTGGTGCCAATGTCAGTCCAGTGCTAACAGCACTGAGCCAGAATTGGCACTACGCTGGCGTTGACGGGCCAACACTTCCATCGTTGAGCAGGTCACCACGACGCGTTGTCACTCACCAACGTGTCACCGCGTTGGTGAGTGAGTGACAATTCACAAGCCATGTCACGCATTCACATGAACACTTATAGATAACAGATTAATAATTTTCACCAACAAACAAAAACTCACAAAACGTCAAGAAAACAAGCATACACTCAAATACACAATTCACAAACCATCAAAACAACAAGACAAAATAACAGATAGGATTCGAACACCACAACGAGTCCTGGTGGCTCTGAAAAGAGGCAAATTTAAAACAACCAAATTTGTTAAATTTCACAAATTAAGATGAGACGCTATAGCTTCTAGGAACTTTCTATTTTTTAAATTATTAACTTCAGACACTTTCAGACCATTCCACTCAAATTCATTCAAAACTACATAACTCTGCCGTTTTTTCTCTGGGTATGCTGGAGTATGGTGACGGCACACGGACAGTCGGGCAAACAACACAAGGTAAATTGATCACATTTGATTCAAAATTTAACATTCCTGATTTCTAATTATTGACAACCATGTCAAAAATAAGAAATACGGGAATTTCGTCTCTATATCCAGTCGAACTGGTAAGTACGCAGCACGCAAATAAAAAACTTTTGCAGTTCTAGTCTATGAACATGTTTACATCATATGGTCATATTATTAAGCTAAAATAAAATCACCGATTTTTTTAGGATTATAGACCTGGGCATGTCCCCTTAATGAGTAACGAAGCATGGTGACTCTACTGTCCACATGACACAATTATGTGTTGATTTTAATTGGACCATGTTAGACAACTCAACCCAGAATTCACATTTTAAAAATCATTGACGCAACAAGTATTATGAGTATAGGGGCTATACTGTATTCTCCACTGTAGCTTTTTAGCATTGAGTGTAAGTAAACAGGTCACATGTTGGACAGCCAAGCGCAGAACGCAATATTAAGTACTGTATAGGATCCCCAGTGGCGGATCCAGGAATTGACAAACGGGGGGGGGGGGGGCGCCGCCGATTTTTTCAAGAATTTATAAACACCACAGCCAGCCTCTAGATGGGTCCGGGGGCATGCCCCCCCCCCCGTGGTACAATGTTGGTCCACCGTCTTCGACAATGACACAACATTGCTGCAGCACTGGGTGGATGTGTCGTGTTTGCTGGGAGACCCCGGGACGTGAGGCGCGTGGCACCTTTGACAACCACGGGCAGATAAATGACACAGTTAGTCTGCAACCAAGTCACACTGCTCTGTTCATTTATATTAATACTGATTCAATCTAAGATCACCTTTCATGTGGGAGTGTTCTATTGTGTAGGCCTACAACGGCAGGCCTATCTGAACATGATATTTTATTAAGATGTATTGGAATGAGAGAAATGCGTTCACGAAATATAACAAGATATTGATCACTGATCATATTTCCCATATGCCAAATTGTATATGTGTAGGCCTCAGAATGTCCATATTGCTGGGATAGCATTAACGCCTACCGCTGTTGTCGCTGTGTAGCATGTGCCCTATCAGTGGTTATTACACCCTGACACGTTATACAGTCACACACTTCTTGTGTCTAGACAATGCGGCTAGTCTGCAAATAATTTACGGAATGTTCTTATTTGAGCACGACGATATCAAAATATGGTATTTCTAATAGGTGAATTAAAATAATATAAATATGTAGGCGAAATATAAATATTTTAAAATCTGACTGAATACATTTCATACAGTGTATATGTAGCCTATGCAGGCCTGCCAAAAAACTGTTGCCGGTGTTGCCGCCATTGAGTATCGTGTATGCAGATGTCTGTCCTGTGTTGTGTCACGGCGCTATAGTATTAGTAGAACAAGGTAATATCTATAGGCCTACATCATATTATCACAGAACTGAATTCCAGTTCTGTGATATTATGATGGCCCATGGACACTGCCGACATCCAAAATTTGAGGTCGTATTATCACTGATTATGGGTAGACGTTTTTCCCGTCATCAGAGGCCTCATATCTTATCTTGTATTATACATGGCGTCCCACTATACGCGGGGATATGCGGTATGTCAGCATGCTAAGTGAATTAAGTGAATTAATTAAAAAAATGTCTCAAATGTTTATTTAAAGGATCTGCTAAATTACAACTTTATTAGCCTTTTCATTCAGATTTTGAAAGATAAGACACGAGATACAGGGTAGCTACTGGCTGATTCAACACCTCATTAGACCACTGCGACCCTCTGTTCGTCGTGGGCGCATCTAAATTAGATAAATTCTAAAATGCTTCTGTTGCCAGGTTCCTTGCCAACCAGATATTAGCAATGAGTATTATATACTAATGGAGAATTTGGAAAGGCTAAAAGCAGTTTTTATAGAAGCTTCGATGCCTTTATTAGTCTATGGGATAAGTCAATGTAGTGTGCACTTTGTGAAGAAATCATGAAATTTGGCACAGATGACCTCTAATATACCCTTTTCGAATTCTGATATAGGGCAGTGGAGTTTGACCTCGTTTTGACCTTCTAAATTGCATATTTCCAAAATGGACGCCATCTAATAGGGGTAATTGCGGTGGAAATGTCAAAATCGAGATAGAGACCTGCAACCAATAATATGCTGATTACCAATTTCAAAGTAATATTATTGTTATACATCATTTTCTCAACCTAATTTGCATATTTCCAAAATGGCTGCCAACCACAAGGTGAAAACAGTAAAAAAGTCGAAAGCGAGATAGAGACCTACAAATAGACTCAAATTAAAGGTGATTATGAGCTGATTTCAAATTTCAAAAAAATATACTTGTCCTAACATAATTTGCATTTTTCAAAATGGCCGCCAATCGCCGGGAAGCAGGAAAAACGTTAAAATTGAGACCGAGGCCTGTAAATAGGCTGAAATGAAATGGTCGCTATTTGTGCAAGGTCAAGCATTGAATATAATGATTTATGATTTGGGTGTCTACCCCAAAGGGTTTTCGGGGATGCCTGACATATAGTGGTGTGGTCAAAAAGTAGTTTTGGACATGGCATTCTGGGTAAAATCCAAGATGGCCGCCATTTGTGCAAGGTTAAACGATAAATTGATATCATTTTAGTATAAACATATTCATGTTTATACTAATTGATATAATTTTCAACAGAACATAAGCATATTCATGATTTTGGTGTCTACCGTAGGGATTTCAAGTATGCCCGAGATAGTAGTGTGGCCAGAAAGTACATTAGACATTGCTTTAATGATAATATCAAATATGGCCACTATCTATTCAAGGTCAAACAATAAATTGATATCATATTCTACAGAATAAAAGCAAATTCACGATTTTGGTGTCTACCATAGGATTTTCGGGTAAGCCCGACCTAGTGGTGTAACCAGAAAGTACTTTAGACAAAGCATTGTTGGTAAAATCTAAGATGGCCGCCTTGTTTGCAAGGCTAAAAAAATCATTTTCGACAGACAAACAATTCCAAAGTATTTTTTATTAACCACAAAGATTGCAGCCAATACATGAAATTATGCCTACCAGGAAATGCTATTTTTACCTAAAAGTAATACCAAATTTTAGGACGATGTTAACGCTTTTGTAACACGCAAATGTCACAATACATTTGTTACCATCTAGATAAAATATACAGGAAAATATCTACTTTGACATGTATATAGATACAGTAAAACAATAATACCCCATTGCCATTTCACTCTTCTCCATCACCTTCCAACCCCTTTTTGTAGTGCATCTCCAACGCCCCTTAACACCTCTTTCCTGCCATTTGACGCTGCTCTGTTGTTCTTTAACGTTTCTCCATCGCCCTTTAATGCCTTCCTATTGCCCATTAATGCCTGTACATCACCTATTAACGCCTTAAGATTGACCTTTAACGCCTGTCCGCCGCCTTTTAGCGCCTCTTCATCGCCCTTCAGCACCTGGTTCGTCACCCTTTAACACATTCCCATTGCTCCTTAACGTTCTCTTTAAAGCCTCAAGGTCACCATTTAACGCCTCCTCATTGCCCTTTAATGCCTCCCTGTCCCTTTTTAACGCAGCACCCATCACACTTTATGGATTCTTCGCCATCATTTAACGACTTTCAACGCATCCCCATCGCTCTTTGATGCCTTCACATGGCCATTTAATGCCTCATTATTGGCCTTTAACGCTTCCTCGTCACCCTGTTATGCCTGGCTATCACACTTGAATCCATTCCGTCGCCCTTCAGCATCTCTCCATCGCGTTTTGACGCATCTTCATCATCCCTTAGTGCATTGTCGCCGCAATTTAAAGTATTGTCGTCGCTCTTTGACACCTCTCTGCCACCCTTCAGCACATCATCGTCGCCCTTCAACGCCACCCTATTGCCCATTTACACCCCTCCATCAACATTTACCGCGTTTCCGTCGCCCTTTAACCCCTTTTTGTCGACCTTTAATGCATCTTTATCACCAAATAGTCCTAAGTCCGAGCAGAGATCAGACCTAACATTTATGACGCTACAGAGCGTAGCTACCTCACTTGCCTAACAATAAACATGGCATGGGAAACCTAAAGCACATGAGGGGTATTTATCCTCGTCACAACTGTTTCTGAACAAGGCTCGAATGAATATGAGGCTCGGGGTATTTATCAGGATGAGGTTGGAAACTCAACTTAGTTCACCTGAAACTATGAAATCATACTCCTCAGGACATATAGAAAGGTTCCCAAAATCCTTGGTAATAACTTATTTATCCTATTAATGTGTGTGTATAGGCCTATTGAATGCTTCTACGAACTGATTTATTTTGATATATTCTGTGTGAATTGACATAATTTTGTACTAAATTCTGTGGATCACAAAAATACCTTTTATTTTAAAATTCTGAAAATTTGATAATTGAATTAGCATATTCAAAATCGCTCCCGGTTACTATAGCAACATCACATTGACCAATCAAATATGGTGTATTCTGGATATATGTTGTATGTGTGTTCCTGGGATGAATGGGACAAGCATATGTCATCACTCTAAGTTGATATTGAAAGTATGAGAATATGTTTCAAAATCACAAAAAATGCTAGACTACACAGACGTCCAATGTCTACATGACCAGACTGCTATGAGTTAACGATTTCCCATTGCTCTTTAACTCCTCTCCATCGCCCTTTATTGCCTCCTCTTCACCTTTTTTTTGCACCCCCGTCGGACTTTAACGATTTTCCATCGTCCTTTAACCTGTTACCGTCTCCGTGTAGCCCTTTCCTGCATCTTCGTCACCTTTCGACATATCGTCGCAATTTAAAGGTATTTAGTTGCACTTTAACGCCTCTCTGTCGCCCTTTAAAGCCTCTTAATATGACATGAAATACCAACGGGTAATGGCAGCCCTTGGGTTTGGGCAATGTGACCTAAGCTGCTGGATGGTTACAGTTACCTTTCAAAGAATTTTCCTCACAATGCCATGTCTATATATAGTACTTTCTGGTCACACCACTATGTCGAGCATGCCCAAAAATCCTATGGTAGACGCCAAAATCATTAATCTGCTTCTATTCTGTCCAAAATTATTTTAATTAATTGTTTGCTCTTGCACAAATGAGGGCCAACTTGGATTTTGCCTCCATTTAAGAAACATTAACCGACCAAAACATTTTTCTGTAAATCCATTATTCGAAGAACAAATGTACCAAATCTTATGTTTCTATCACAAATCAACATATTATGGTTTTGGTTATTAATGTATGTTTACGTCATGTGTATTAAAAGTTTGATCATATACGAAGAATTGGCATCTGCCTTCAGCTTCTGCTCCCATAAAGGCTGCAGCTATAGTTTCCGGTATCACTTCCTTGTTGTCTAGACGATATATATTTATTTTGTGTTATCCATAAATGGATATTCTGTGTGGTGGTACACTTCAAGCAGGTTTTCAATATTTGTTAAATGTTTCCTATGTACAGACGGTGATTGTTCATGGTGCTTAAGTTTATTAGCAGATTGTGAAGGACGTTCCTGACTTGATATATCAAACTCTTTTATCTATCTAGATCTCTCAGTACAGACAACACACGATTCCCTGGTAATAATTAAATTCCCTCATACTTTTAGTCATATATATTTTTTTCTAAGCTTAGAATTATAACGTTAGACCAATCTGAATCCATTGCAAATTTACCCTATGCTAACGTTAAAGCATAGGTTTACTATAGGCCATATACTTGGCCACAATTGTCTAGTACTAATACTAGTAGGCCTTGTCTATCGTCGACTAGGTCTAAGACTCACCAGAGCACTTCTCTTTATACTATATGTGGGTCTAATAGTAACAGAAACAGATATGAAAACTGATTAAACAGGCTTTTTTAATATACCATGACCCATATTTTTATCTAATATTCTGGATGTAAATTTTGGCGTTTTCACTGCTTCCCCAGCGATTGGCAGCCATTTTGAAAATATGCAAATTAGGCTGATAAATTTATATATAACAATACTATTTTTTTGAAATTTAAATCAGCTTATTATTACCTTAAATTTGAGCCTATTTACAAGTCTCTATCTCGATATTGACAATTTTACTGTTTTTACCTGGATATTGGCGGCCATTTTGGAAATATGCAAATTAAGATAGGAAAATGAGATATAACAAAAACATTTTTTTGAAATGTGTAATCTGCTTGGTATTACCTTCAATTTGAGCCTATTTGCAGATCGCTATCTCGATTTTGAAATTTTCACTCTCATTACACATATCAGTTGGCGGCCATCTTGGAAATATGCAAATTAGAAGGTCAAAACGAGGTCAAAAGTGACTGCCCTATATCAGAAATCAAAAAGGGTATTTCAGAGGTCATCTGTGCCAAATTTCATGATTTCTTTACAAAGTGCACACAGGGGTCCATATGTAAGACTTATTCCATAGACTATATCTCATGCTTAGCACCCTTCGGGTGCTGGGGTTCACTTAGCATATTCTTAATATGTAATTAAGTCGCTATACGTGACAGCGTGTATCAAGTGTTCTGAAGATCATGTCGGCCGGCGCCCATTAAGACACAAAATCGTCATGACTTCACACAACATGCAATAAACACGTTATTCGGTCGTATTTCACACCAGAAATGTACAAATTATATCAATTCACATTGCTTTTCATCACAAAGGCCGAATATCTATTTTTAAAATTAGGAAAATTGATATTTTTGAAGATAAATGTCTTAGCCAAGACCTAAGTTGTATATTGCATAACACTGTAGAGGGCAGCGGTGTAGATGTCAGCGGTGGGAGAGAGGGGGCAGTTATCCTTCCCACGCCACAGACTTGCCAGCTTGCTTTTCACCTTCGCTTGTAACAGCTCCACGGCAAACACAAGACGTTGACACAGTGCTAGCCTTATGATGACCCACCATCTAAAACGCTGGCCAAGCATTAGCCCAGCATTGGACCAACCGTATATTGGCATTAACATGACAAACGTGCTACCAATGCTAGCTTAATGCTGGCCCATTGTCTACAACCTTGGCATAGCAGTAAAACGGCATTGGGTAAAGGTCGTTTTTGCCGGGAGTCACCATAACACGATGTACTGACCCAATATTAGATCAATGTTGGAGCAGTGTCATAGATGATGGCACAACATTTAACCAACATTGGTCCAGTGCACCATGTTGACTTACTACAAACAGCAGGGACCCAGCAAACACGAGGCATTGAACCAAAGTTGTTCTAATGTTGGCCCGCCGTCTTTAACGTCGGCACAACATTAAAACAAGATTGCCTTGTTGTTAATGCTTCGTGTTAGCTGGGTATATGACACTTCTGCACACAGCCAAACCAAGTATCTGCTTATTTTACAAGTTTGCAGATACTGTCTATTGAAATAGCTCTTACAAACAAGAAGGAGGCAGTGACATCAGCGAAAAGGAAGTATGTACTTGATTTACAAGTGAGCAAATACGGCCTTTTGGCAGCGCTATGGCAGGAAGAGCCAGTTAAAAAGCAGTAAATGACTAGTTTACCAGGCAGCAGATAATGCCTTTTGACTTAATTTGCACAGGCAGAACAGATAACGACTTCCAGTTAACGACAGACGTTTCCCCTGAAACTCAGCCTTAAAAACTTGGAGACTCTGTTTCCAAGCTAAAAAGCGAAAAATGTGAGCGATAAAATACATCCTTGCTTAACACCACAATGTATAGGAAAATATAGAAATCGGCATATGAATGGTATATGACTTTAATGAATATAACTACGACATGGTTTTAATGCATGTACATGTGCGAAATACCAACCTTTGTAAGGCAGTGACTGGCGGTTTATTTTATTTTGTATACTTACTATATGTATGAAATGTATAAATCTTTTCTCCAGCGAGATAAGGGCTAAGAAAGGTGTATTTAACATCTATCCATCCATGGCCAAGTATACCACTATTTTGTAGGCATTTACTTTATTTTTCTGCAATATTACTAGATTTATAGAATGTTACTGTACTATGTAAACTGACTAAACTATTATTATTATCAAGTCTATGATATTAGTATGGTTATTTTGTGAATGATCATATGTACTGTATGATATATGATAAAACCAGACTTCATTATATCAAATAAATACAATGTTGGTCACCGCATTTACTACTTTATTTTGAGGTGAGAGTGTTAGCATGTGTTTACAACACTAAGAGGGAAAAAGTAGCAGCAGACGTCTTCATAGAGTACCAATACTCACTGGAATAACGGTGTATAAAATAATAGCAAACTGACAATAAAGACACTGCATGATGGGTATTTTGTTTGAAAAGTTATTCTAGCTTAAAATAATTTAAGGCCTATGTCTTTTTGGCCTATTATTTTTGAACTAATATATACAATATTCACAAGAATGACTGGCATTAAATGAATAACATGGTTGGATTTACATATAAAACTACGTTTTTTGGTGGGTTGGGTATTCAAGTCGGTTTAGGTGAGGCTGGATCGTTTGGGCATGGGGTTCCACCCAGTCGGCAATGAACAGAAAAAGGGGGGAATATTCAGCTGTTATTTACTCTACTAAAGTAACAAAAGAATAGCTATCAGATGCTATTTAAATTGATTAAACCATAACCTAGTGGCATCTAATAAACTATGTGGGTGATAACCAACCTGAATTAGGTAGCTATTACAAAAAAATACTTATAGTTACCGGTATTACAAAATGCTCGCTTTACTTCAAAATCATTATACGAAGTATATACATGTATACCAAAACAGTCTTTGTATCATTATCCAGACAATGGGTAGAGAACTTTCTGATTTTGCGGCTGTCGGCCATCTTGGATGATCAAATGTCTGTTTTCCTAACCTCTTTCAGAAAATACTGTTCCATCTAGTTTTCTTTAATGATTAGTTTATGAATACATTACCTTGGAACATAATTATATCAACCAGTAGTCATGAACTTCAATCGACAATCGCAACTCAGACGTGTCAGCAGTCCAGCTGAACATGCGAGTCACAACTCTGAAAGTCACACCTCATATTGATTGTGTCTGCTTTCTGCAAGCTGTGAAGTTGACAATAGCAGCTCAAAAGTGGTGACAGAAATCACAGCGTACCGTCTGCAGGTCTGCAATATATTCTACACCTTTTGTGAACAGCAATTGAAGATCACAGGGCTGCTGTATATGGTAGATCTAGACGTGTCGAAGCTAATGTAACCCCTGTTTTCAAAAAGGGAGATCGGCATACTGCTTCCAACTACAGGCCGATCTCCTTGACATGTGCTAAATCACTCGAACAAATTATTTGCAAGAACATTACGACTGACTTTACCAAAAACAAAATTTTAACTCCTGTGCAACACGGTTTCCGTGCAGAGCACTCTTGCGAAAGCCAGTTACCACTGATGACTGAAGATCTGGCCCAAAATTACGAGGACAAAACTCAAACCGATTTAATTGTTTTAGATTTTAGTAAGGCTTTCGATTTAGTTCCCCACCAATGTTTACTACACAAACTTGATCATTACGGAATTAGGGGACCTACACTACTTTGGATTCAAAATTTTCTCACCACTCTGACACAAAAAGTAGTAGTAGATGGTAGCTTTTCGGATACTGCTCATGTAGGTTCTGGTGTACCACAGGGTACAGTACTTGGCCCGATTTTATTTCTATGCTACATTAATTAATGACCTTCCATCCTCGGTCTCATCTGATGTTCGACTCTTTGCTGACGACTGCCTCCTTTATCTGCCCATAAAATCTAAGGACGATCAAAAAAAAACTGCAAGAGGACCTGGCAAAGTTGGAGCACTGGGCAGACATTTGGGGGGATAAAATTCAACCCATCCAAATGTTCTGTCCTCCGAGTGAAGAGACCCCGGGCTAGATCAAAGGGGGCACACTCGGAAAATCACACTTGGGAGTCAGCATCAGTGAGAACCTGGAATGGGGGGATCACATCTCCGAAATTGCGAGTAAGGCTAATTCCACACTGGGTTTCCTGAGGAGGAATTTGAAGGGATGTCCCTTTAAATTGAAAAAGATTGCATATTTTTCAATGGTTCGGTCACTTTTGGAATACTCTTGTCTTGTATGGGATCCATACAAGCAAGGTGATATTGATAAATTAAACAAAATTTAAAGAGCTGCTGCACGTTTCGTAACAAACAACTACCAGCGTAAATCAAGTGTAACAGCTCTAATCAAAGATCTAAGCTGGACTGACTTACAAACTAGAAGAAAGAACTTCAGGCTGACAAGCCTGCACAAAATTTTAAACGGATTAATCGCTGTACCCTGGTAACTGTTAGTGACCTTTTAACCCCAGCAGACGGAAGAGCTCGTGGTGCGAATAAAAAATTATTCAAACAGATTAGAGCTAACACCACGCTGGGACAAAATTCATTTTTGTACAAAACCATACCCAATTGAAATCATCTTACACCAGCTGCTATTGAATCCAGATCAATAGCAGCTTGAAAGAGCCAACTGAGCGATTAGTCTGGTCGGCCGCTCAGCACCATCCCTTCGCCTGATACTCCGTGAGGAGGACTGAGAAATTAAAACTTTAAAGATTAAAGACAACGAGTGACAAGGGGTGACGATCAGATCTGACAGGAGTAGCGATCAGATCTGAGAGGAGTAGCGCACACACTAATTGCTATCGTTACAGGTGTAAGGCGCGACGTTGATGACTCCAAGGATGACAGGTGACGATCACAACCCAAGAGAGTGACATGTAAGGATAGCAACTCGGGAGTGACATCAGTCGCAGCTTCATGATATATTACAGCTAAGTAACATCTATGACTCACTTAATATGTAGGCTAGATCACTGTCACAATGACATCATGTAGTATACTGTCTATTTTTTGCCTGCAAACTTAGGATTGGACAGTGTTATTTACATTTACATATATTTCAAAGTAAAACTAATGAAAAATAAACAAATGACCAAGAACAAGAAACAACAATTTAGCGTAATATAAGCGCCAATTTATATCATAAGAACAATCGACCTGGGCACACGGCTTCCAGGACTAGCCAGTAGTAGCCTAGCTACTTAAATAGTTGACGACAAAAGCCAGCTGCAATCGCCGACTGGCCTGCCACACATTAGCATGATTATAGGCGATAGTATAGAGATCGCAGTTCAGTTAATTGTGTGTCCAACCACGGAGCTACTTCGTTATGCCTATTTACCGGTACACCACTACTACCACCATCGAACTATACCTATAGTCTATGACACAATTATCTAGAGCGCATGCTTTTCGTCGATTCCTCCGTCAATTCTGAACCGATTTTCTTGAAATTTTGCATAGGACATTTCCCAGTCATGCCCTAACATCGGTAAAAATTTTGTAAAGTTTAAAGCAGAATTGCAAAAGTTAGACCATTTGACATGTAGTAAATTGAAAATATGACGTCCCTCTATAAACCCATTACACTAATTCTGGAATTTTATTACATGTCAAATGGTCAAACTTTTGAAATATTGAATATAATTTTGTGAATTTTTTCCCGATGTTAAGATATGACTTAGAAATGTCCTGTGCAAAAGTTCAAGGAAATCGGTTCAGAATTAACGAAGAAATCGACAAAAATCATGCCCTCCAGATAATTCTGTCCTAGACTATATTGTATGTTCTATGACTACTACTATAAAAAGCATGTTATATAGATAGTAGGGGGCCTACTATACTCGCCCTCAAATTAACCAGGATCGCATGATTTTCGGCGATTTCTCCGTCAATTCTGAACCGATTTTCTTCAAATTTTACGAAGGCCATTTTCTATTCAAATTCTAACAGCCCTGCAAATTTCGTAAAATTATATAGCGTATTTCAAAAGTTAGACCATTTGACATGTGATGAATTGAAATTACGACGTTCCTTTTTAACCCCATTAAACTAATTTTAGAATTTTATTACCCTGATTACATGGCAAATGGTCTAACTTTTGAAATAATAAATATTATCTTGCGAAATTTTTACCCCTGTTAGGATTTTAATAAAAAATGGTCTCTGCAAAAGCTCACTCAAGTGACAAGGAAATCGGTTCAAAATTGACGGAGAAATCGCCGAAAATCATGCGATCCTGGTTGATCATTTTTAATTTGAGGGCGAGTATAGGACTATACGTGGTTGATGTTATCGCGATAATATTTTATAGTGCATTCTGATTTCACTATGTTCAGTATTAATCACACTCACAGTCAGACATAGCGCTGATCGGTAAGCGGAGCGAGTCGCCTGGTCCACGGCTATCACACAGTCACAGATTATCGCCCATTATTTATGATTCTCTGTCTCTGAGACGCACTCTGAGACCCTGAGACTGATAATGATATTCCACTGTTCAATCAGTGCTGACAGTGGTTTTTTTATAGGATGATCAGTTTAGTCCAGGCCTATATAGGCCGCCGCTCACATAAGTCCAGGCCTATATAGGCCGCCGCTCACATAACGGAATTATTTTTTCAAAAACTTACATGGAGAATATCAATTTCAGCAGTGTTTACACTGATGTCCCATGCGTGGCTGCATACAGGATAAAAAGGGAATCCCCGGGCCAAGCAGGTGTCCCATTTTGACGTCATTAGATTTAGAGTCTCCATAAGACTATATGACGTCATTTGTTGACCAAACCTGCAGCATGTTATTTCATTGACCAACGTTACTGAACAGTTTTGAACACTTTATTCTATTTTTTCCGTATTAGCAGTTACCATAGGCTTAATATTAAAAAATACAATTAAAATAAAAAAGGGTATAATTATGTTATGCACCACGGCGGGTTAGCAATTTCTGAATATAGATCATTCATACAGGTGAGTTCGCCACACGGTAAGTTCACCACAAGTTAGGTCACCACAACTGCTGATTTCACCACGACTTTGGTGAGTTTACCACAAACTGTAGACCTATTGGTAAGTTTACCACAACGGCGAAAAAAAGCTCACCCCAGTTAGATTTAGCCGTGTCGTCCTCTCCGAGGCCGTTGATTTATGTATTTGTTTTACCCGAAAAAAATCAACATAGCGGTGACTGAGAGCGATCTCGACCCCGAGGCCCGAAATATGTCCATGACTTTTTAATGATTGTGCGACTTGCGAGCTGAGCATGCGGGCATGTAACTGAAATGTTACTGATTTAGAAAAAAAAAATTTTGACCTGATTATTCGATATATAGATATGACCGTCCAAATAAATGTCCCACGATTTTTTACTGGGTCAATTAGATTAGATTAGACTAGATTTATTCTGTAAGCCATCGACATGGAAACAAAAACATGATCAATAGTACAATACGTAAAAAATCATGGGTCGCCAATCATGGTCACCAGGAAATAAAACACCGAAAAGTTTCTTGGTGAGAATGCTTATTTCCACGGCGGTCCCTTGATCCATGATGGCGATAGCAAGAAATAATTTTGTCAAATAATAGAAATAATTGGTCAAACTGACCACACCAGAAATTGAAATATCACAGCAAATTGATAATGATTTCACTCTCGCGGAGAGAAAACCACACGGCGCCAAATAATAGAGAAAGGCTTACAGCATTCAAACAATTGAACAGTTAGAAGTCCCACCGTCGCACCCCTCCGCTAGAGTAGAATAAAACCTATATAAATATAGAAAATATGTTATAAATATAATATTAGTTACTATGCTGATTTTAGACTTCTACTAGTCTAAAATAAATTAAAATACTGAATATAATCATGATAATATAAAAATGAAAGCTAGTAAATATATGTTTCATCTTCATGTCTTTCCAACTCCGTCCGCATGTGTTTTTTGACAGCATGTTTTAAAAAGTTTTCTTGTATTTTGAGATGTACTGGTAGACAATTCCACATTTTACTGGCAAAGTATCGAAAAGACTTGGCACCTGCAGACTTTACATGTGATAAGACCAGGGATTGCACACTAGTTCTAGTGTATCTGTCATATTTATGACTGACCATGGATAATGAATCTCGTAGGTATTTTGGGGCTGTTCTGTGAATTATTCTAAACATGTTGTTAAATTTAATTTCTTTATTACGTTCCGAAAAAGGAAACCAATATGCGTCCTTGGGAAGTAGTTCAGGACAAATCTGATCGTTTTATTTTTTTAGAATTTGAAGTTTTTTGTTGGTAAATATTCTAAAGACCACTAAACCATGCGGAGCATGCATAATCGAAATGACATTGAATTAGAGCTGATGCCAAAAGTTTTCTTGAATTTGTGTTTAAAAATTATGCATGTCTCCATAAGAATTTGAGTCGTGAGTTGCCTTTGTTAAGAATATTGTCCGCAATATAATTACCATGTAAAGACTGGTCCAGATCTACACCCAAATAGCGCATACTTTTTGTAGAGGCTACCATGGTCTCACCACATGGTTTCACCACAGCAATATATATAATAAAAAATAGCAATGGCCCCAGAATGGATCCCTGTGGTACTCCGTAAGGAATCACTCTGGGGTCAGAAAAAATACCATTAATTTCAGTTTTTTATTCCTGCCTTTCAAGTATAATTCAAACCATTTAATGGCCAGGGGATCAAAACCAAGAGCCTTCAATTTTTGCAGCAAGATATCGTGATCGACTGCACAAATGATTTTTGCAAGTCGATCATGACCATGCCAGTATGAAAACTTCTGATTCAGTTTGATTGTATGTAACCCTTTCTAAAATTTTAGAGACAATGGTAAGAATGGACACTGGGCGATAGTTCCCAGGGTCAGTTTTAGATTTCTTTTTATAAAGGGGTATAACCCTCGCCGTTTTCATTTCATCCGGAACACAGTCTAAATGTAAGGATAAATTTATAATGTGTGCAAGAGGAGAAGAAATTACGCTCGCACCATCTTTTAGAAACCTTGCTGACAAACCATCAAGACCGGTCACTTTGCGAATGGACAGATTCCCTATAAGTTGAAAAATTACATCTTCACTTACTGGTGAAAAAATGCAAACATTATGTTTCACACCTTTTTTCTGGTAGTAATTGCCAATAATACGAATACGAATACGGATAATGTATTTGATAGGCCTATGGCCCAGAGAAAAATAAGCATAATACAAAAAATACAATAAGTACACATAGTAAGCATAATGTTACATAATTATTACAATGCGTCACAATTTTTTGCGTCGAATTGAGTGATATATATATACAGACTTAAGCCAGTGATCATGTTTAAATCTTCCATTTGTAACATAGAATTGAAAGATATTTTATTCGGGGGGACTATGGAATGGGCTGAGATAATTAACACGCATGTCATGGTAAACTGGGCAATGCAATAGAAAATGAATGTCATCCTCCTCGTGCTCCGTACACATAGGGCACACAGTTTCCTTATTATTTACAAATCTGTATTTATTAGTCAGAATGACACTTACACCCATTCTAACGCGAGATAGCAGTCTCTTTATTACTACTGGCTTAATATGATTTAAATAAATTTTCTTATACCGAGACTGTTTGAAATTCTTGTATATAACATACATGTTACTCTCCTGTAAGGTTTGCTGCCATACGTTATCACTTTCTGCTATCATTCGCAACTTCAGGTTATTTAAAAATACCCGAGACTGTTCTACCTGCTGTAGATCCCATACATCTTCAAAATTGAAATGAATTAATTACTCCTTGATTCTACCACACCAGCTTAGTGATTTCCATCGTACCGCATCATGTTATACACTTGACGAACATTTCTTGAATCCTTTATATTTAATAATCTAATCCAGTATTGAATAGAGCGGAGAAAAGCATGGATACGAAGTTCATACCTTCCTGAATCTCCATAGACCATGACATTAGGCGTGAAGATAGGAACCTGTAACATTTTCTTTAGTGAAAAAAGATGTACATTTTCTATAGCAGACATGACATTTAAACTCCATAGTTTTGATCCGTATAACAATATAGGCTGTACCTGTGCATCAAACATTTTGCACAAAATATTATAGGAAGTGCTATTCATTCTATTAAGCAAGCTTGATATTCTGCAGAAGGCAATTTTACCCCTTGTCGCTAAGCGACTGAGCATCACATTGTTGTTTTACTTGGTTGAGAAAATTAGGCCAAGCTAGCTATATTCGCTGGCAACTTCTAAAATAGTATTACCAATATGCCAAGGTGTCCTCCCTTTCTAAAAACAACAACCTTATCCATGTTAACAACTAGACCAAGTTTTACTGCCACCTCATACAAAATATCTAATTTCTTCTGCAGTTCGAATACACTATCAGCAATAAGTATGATGTCGTCCGCAAGCAACAAAATACCAACCTCAGCCAAGTCAGGGAAAAATTGTATCCCATAACCCCCACGTCTATGTATTTCATTAGTAATTTCTTGTACCAACAGTAAAAATAGAATAGGGCTTAAAATACAGCCTTGCTTTACACCATTCGGGCAGTCGAAAAAAAATGTTTTACCATATGGACATCTTACACAACTTGAGACGATATTATATATACTCTTTATCATCGTTAACATCTTACCATTGATGCCATTTTTTTAAGAACATTCCATAGTGTTTTCCGCTTCCCAGAAAACAAATGCCTTACGAAAATCAATAAAGGCTGCATACACTTTTTTACTCATAAATTGCCTGAGCGCTGAATTATTTAATTTTTTAACTAAAAACAGTAATTAATGATGTTGCCAAAAGGCGACATCCGCGGTCTGCCAGGTGGTCGCCTTTTGGCGACATCCGCGGTGAAAGTCGGTGAATTACAGACATTTAGACGCTGATATTATTTGTGTCACAGAGACCCATCTGACTGGTGATAATAAAGCTGAACTAGATGGATATAAATAGTCTGGTGTAAATAGACATTGTGTACATAAAAAAAACCCTAAAGGCTCTGGTGGTGTTGGGATTTTCGTCAAAGGTTAGCTTTTATTTGAATTTGACATAAAGACTATCGATACAACTTATGATGGTATTCTCAGTTCACAATTTCGCCATAAATTCACCGAGTACACTTTTATGGTTATATCTTGTTATCTTGCACCGGAAAATTCTCCGTGGAGCAATACGACTGATTTTTACTCGCACCTGATATTTCAGATATATACATATAGTGACATTGATGGCATATATATAGCTGGTGATTTCAACTGTCTGATTGGTAAATCACAGGATGTAATAGAACATGTTGATGAATTACCGCCACGTATTGTAATAGACAGAAAAACTAATCTGTACGGTTCACATTTTCTAGATTTTATAAAAGATACACTATTTTGCGTTTTGAATGGGCGAGTAACCCCCGAATATAATGATTTCACTTATATCAGTGGAAGAGGTAAATCTGTTGTAGATTATATTCTTGTTCCACAGGTATGTTCAGATAAATGTCATAAGTTGAATGTGCTTCCCGTAAGCAAATTAATTGAACAGTGTAATGTGCGATCGTTAATTGGCAGCAGGTGTAAAGCTCCAGATCATTCGATATTGTCATTGTCATTTACAATCTCTTATTTACCCAATGTCACGAAAGACGGGTGTGCTGACAGAAATGATAAAAATGAATCTATGAGGTTAAAGTAATACAATACCTAATAGACCCAGATATAGGCTCTCAAACTTTCCCAAGAATTTCCAAGAAAATGATATTTGGAGAAATGCTTTAAAGGAGATTGTACATGGCATAGAACAATGTAAGACTATTTATTCTATTCAAAGTGGCATTGACAACGTCTATGATAAATTGTGTATCACTATTGAGAACGAAATGAAAATGTATTTAAAACCAATTAGGTATGTATCTGGTAGAATAATACTTGGTAAACATCACAAGCCCTATTGGGATGATGAACTTGATGAATTATGGCGAAAGTCTTTTGAAAAAGAGACAACTTCTAGGAAGTTTAAGGGTGCAAACCACGTAAAGAAGCAGCTTAAAAATGAATATAACTTAAGTTTGAAATATTTTGATAAAATGTTAAGACAAAAAGAAAGTACATTTCGGAGAAATAAAATTCTGGATATAGAGAGTATGAGTTGTACAGACCACAGGGAGTTTTGGCAAAATATTAATAAACTTGGACAAAAAAAAAAAGTAATAAAATAACAAACACTGTTTATAAAGATGGTCTGATATGTGATGATTAAGAGTATGTCTTGGATAAATGGAGAACTGACTTTGAATCATTGTATAATCCTCCACCTGAAATTGATAATGAATTTGATAACACATTCAGACAAAACATCACTACACAAGTCGAATTGATGGAAGGAAATATAAACACAGAAAATGACTCTAATATATTTTTAAATGACAGAATTAGTTATGATAAGGTGAAAAAGGTTATTTCTAAACTTAAAAATAATAAGGCGTGTGGAATAGATAATATTTCAAACGAGATTTTGAAAAATAAGGATATACATATGTGTCTCTGGAGCCTTTTCTCGAATTGTTTTGAATTTTCATGTATCTTGAGTAGCTGGTCTAAGGCCATTATAAGCCCTATTCCTAAGAGTAAAGACCGTGACCCATATGTACCGCTTACTTATAGGGGAATAAGTCTACTTTGCTGTATATCAAAGTTATATTCATCATTACTCAATAATAGACTAACCACATACTTCGATAAGTTAAATTTATTCTTTGATTTCCAAAACGGTTTTAGGAAAAAACGAAATTGTGAAGACCATGCATATGTATTTTTCACAGTTCTCAGGAACAGAGTTTTATCAGGTAAATCAGCATTTGTATTATTCATAGACTTTGAGAAGGCCTTCGACTGGATACCGAGAGATTTGTTATTGTATAAATTACTTTCCTATAATGTTGATGGTAATTTTTATAATGCGATTAAATCTATGTATAGTAATACTACTTCATCTGTTAAACTGAATAACATATTTACAAAATGGTTTGATACAACCACAGGTGTCAGGCAAGGGGATACTTTATCTCTCACCTTATTTAACATCTTCCTGAATGACTTGATTACATATTTAGAACAGTTTTCTGGTATCGAGACAGACGATTTTTCGCTGTCTATTTTATGCTGTGCTGACGATATTGTGATATTTTGTGATAGTGAAGAAATCCTACGATCAATGTTAAATCATGTAGCTGAATGGTGCTCTAAGTGGTGTTTGAAAGTAAATACAAATAAAAGCAAAGTTATGCATGTTCGCCCTAAACGTCTAGTACATACAGAAAAGACTTTGTTCCAGGAAATAAACTGTTGAATGTTGTAAATGATTATAAGTATCTTGGGTTTTATTTTGATAAATTTATGGATTTAAACAAACGTATAAATATTTTATCTGATGCAGCTGGAAGGAGCCTAGGTGCAGTGATATCAAAATTTAAATCTTTAAGTGATGCAGGTTTTTATACATATACCAAGTTATTTGACAGCTGTGTGGTTCCAATCATTGATTATTTTTCTGAAATCTGGGGTTTTATAAAAAACTCTGCGATAAATAAAGTTCAGAATAGAGCGTGCAGATTTTATTTCGGACTCCACGCTAAAACCCCAATACCTGGTTTTCAAGGGGAGATAGGTTGGATGCTTCCAAAATATAGACACTTTTTCTTAATGTTTAAACTTTGGAATAGATATTGTATGTCCTCGAATAATCGAATTACCCAGAAAGTTTTGTTATGGGACTTTAAGCAAAATATCAATAGCTGGAGTCACGAACTAAAGCTTATTTGTCGACACATAAGATGTAGCGAACCAATATTCGGTGAAGTGTATAATTTAACAATTGTGAAAAATCATATTCTTGCGATGCAAGTAAATGAATGGAGAGAGGCTTTACTAAATAAACCAAAATTAAGAACTTACATCACTTTTAAAACCATTTTTTATACTGAGAAATATTTTCAAAAGTATACATGTAAACGAGAGATATCTCTATTCGCCCAGTTACATGTAGGTATATTACCTCTTGAAATTGAAAAAGGAAGATATCGAGGTATTGCAATTGAGGAGAGGCTATGTCAATTTTGCAAATCTTTGGTAGAAGACGAAGTTCATTTTTTGTGTATTTGTCCATTATATGTCGCAGAAAGATTTAATTTGTACACCAGCATCATTGAAAGAAACGAACTTTTTGAACCGATGGAAATTAATACAAAATTCCAGTATTTGATGCAACTATATTCAAAAGATGTTCTTCACTTTGTAGATAGAGCATGGAATATTCGCGAAGAGTTTATATATAATTAATGACTATAATATGAAGATGTATTGTTACAATGTTATTATAATTTAAAATATGTTATTGATTTATACAACTTTCTATGTCGCATCACGCATGTTGTTTATATATTGTTTATATTTTTGAACTGATCTATAAGCCCATGTAGGGCTGGGTGTGTGTTTTTTTTGTTTGTTATGACCCAACGAAGTTTTGTAACACAGATCAGTATAATAAACAAATACTACAGAGTAGAAAACGGCGCTCAGAAAAATTACATTGTTCATCATATTGGTTATATGACCCTGTGTATTTTCGCAAAAGTTTATGTACATCTCGCTTCTAACTCTACACTCTTTATCAAACAATGCAATTTCTGACGGAACAAGTTTATTGCTTATTGTATATGACATACAATCAAATGCTTTCAAATACATATCGGTAATAAGTGAGGTGGCAACACTAATATCGAATACAGCTGTTGAAAAATATTCATTAATATCATGGGTTACTAAGCCCGATCTAATATTCGGAATAAACGTGGGAAGTAGCTCGTCACACCATCGTAACACAGAGCTGTATTCAGTTGGGATGTTGTGAGGATCTTCAGCTACAGTCACACTACGAAGTGTAGCTTCTATGGGCATATGTGGTGATAGGACATTTTATTGTATTGAAAAATATGAAAACAATTTACACAGCTCAGGAGAAACAATGATATAATCAAAAAGGCTAATTCCGTGCGTAGAAATATATGTGAAATTGCCAGAATTGTCGATAGTTCTATTTACAATGGTTAAATGAAGAATAGCACACATAGATAAAAGTGACCTTCCAAATTGATTAACAATAGTATCTTCGGATTGCCGTGTTTCGTCAAAAAGGTCATGCCTCAATTCGTGTATATCTATATCATTACTAAAATTCAAGCTGCCTGTTCTGGAATTCAGATCACCACACAATAAAATGCTATATTGATTGTTGCTTAACATATTCGTAATAGTTTGTTCGAGCATAGCAATTCCATCTGGATTATATTTTTTTCATAATACGGCGAACTGACTGGAGGAATATATGCGGAAAATAACAGTATATCAGTGTGCTACCCAAAAAACCTACCCTCTACTTTGAACACTATCAGGTTATCGTGGTCAGTAGGCCAATGCTGAAAAAATATGCAATATATTAGTCCTAATAAGACACAACACACCCCCAGAAAATCTTTCGTATTTGGATAACTTCTTGTCAGGTGCAGCAAACAGGTAGATTCATTGAATATATTATCGAGGTTACTATTGTCCTCCTTATTGACAAAGGTTTCAGTTAAACAAACGAACATAGGACAGTGGAACAATTTTTGCACTCCTCAATTTTATTATTAAAATACGCGCGCTTCGCCGATTTTATTAAGCGTTGCAATTTATTTTCTAAAAGACAAAAGTTTTAAAATTTTCTGCACTTCTTTGTTTGTTAAATTTATACAATGACTTGTCTCTCTCTCTTATACATTCCAGGATTTCTTTGCACATCCATGGCTCTGTACATTGTTTGAAACGAATTTCTTTGATAGGGGCTATGCTGTCTACCACAGACATAAAAAGACCTCTAAAATTATTCGAAACTTGAATAACATTATCACAAGTAATAACATTGTTCCAGTTTAATTTATCTGATTCTTCAATTAATTTTTCGGGTGAATAGTTTTTCAGAGATTTTCTTTGCACAGTATTATGAGCATTAATTTTTTTTTAATGCCTTTCTAGTACAGTATGTTAAAAAATGGTCACTGAGGCCACAGTGAATAACTCCAGATGAATAACTCCAGACTCTAAATATATGGCTGAAACCTGTTTCCGCCACTGGGGCTAAGTTAGATTAGCATGTTTTTATATAAAGCTTAATTTGTTTCTATAATAAAATAATGATTTTAGTTACTTAAAATAATAATAAATAAATAATATACAAATAACACCGCTCGATATAAATTTATAGTTTACCGCACTGAACGATTTATAGTCCTACAAATATACTAGTATTAAATAAAGATATATGTGTACACAACTTAAAATAAACGATATTAATATTTTAATTTTAACGGAATACCAAATGTATATATTAGCATATTAATATATACTATTATTTTTTTGCCAATTGAAAATAAAATGTGTTAATATATTTATGTGACAATTATGTGTCTATTTATACATACATTTATGGCTGATTGAAAATACAATTTATCTGATCTCACCTTCCAATTACCGTTTTGCAAGTATATTTATATGTTATAATTCCGTGTATATTCATTCTGTTTGTTTCAATTGTTTTAAAATATTTATATGTTTTCAAATAATAATATTTTTATAGTATAATTCCGATTAAAATTATGTCAGTACAGATGGTTAAGTGCTTGATTCGTTCTTGAATTGTGCCATGTGTTGCGTTGTGAAATAACGAGCTATCGCCTGGCAGCGGCTAAGTTGTTTAGGTGTGCTACCGCACTCTGCGTTTATGATAGGTCTTGAGCTGTGGAAGCTGTGAAGCCCTGAGACATCTGTATGTTGTAAACACAGTGAAACGCCAATTGTAATTAGCTTTGTGTTTATTCAATTAATGTAATAAACAACATCACAGGTAACGTTGTAAAATACAATAACGTGGAAGAAATATATACAACTAATGAATAATATACATGATATGGCCTATACATGTTTCCCGCACCAGCTGTTGTTATGTGTGAATACTGTATTATTTTTACTCCTAAATCAGCATGATATTCATTTTTAAGAAAGACGTTTCGCACCCTAATCATAAAACAGCATAAATTTGTGAGGATTGCCGTCTCATTTTATTATTAGGCAAGACGTTTCGCCCCCTCTTCATATTTACGAAAGAAGTTCTGCACCCTACTCTTAATATCCGCATAATATTCGTGGAAATTACAGGTCCATTGGTTCAACGTCTCGGTTCAAACGAAAGAAAATATCTAGGGCTACTTGGATATTTTAAGAAAAACAGAATCAGGCTACTCGTAATACAGCACAACAATAGCGTCGTCATGCCTAATGTGGATCACACCGTGTTAATTGCTATTGACATGTATATTGCTCCAACGTCATACAATTAGCCCGCTTGGGCTTGATGAACTGAATTATATTTTTGATCAATTATTCAACCATTTTATTTACTAACAATAAACATGTGGGTGTGCCCACTTAGGCCACCTTGTTGTTCATGCATTTTACTAAAACTTACCGTTTTCAATCATTGATTCAGCCACTTTCATTTATTGTGCCATTGATCTGATCGCTGACCTAAACTTGGAACATAAATAATTTAATGCAATATTGTATGTTGGATTATATTAACGTAGGCCTATATAAATTTGAAGGCTGATTATTTTGATTATTGGTTTGAGAAAAATGACGAAAGTCTCAGGTGGTCACATTGAGATATATACGGGCTAGGTATCTTAATTTAGGAAGGGGGGAAACGTCTTCTCCAGGGTGCGAAACGTCTCATAAGAATGGGGGCGAAACGACTTGCCTGGGGTGCGAAACGTTCTATAAGGAAGTGGCGAGACGTCTCACATGGGGGTTCGTAATGTCTTAATTTAGAGAGGGGACAAAACGTCTTTCCCAGGGGGGCAAAACGTCTTCTCCAGGGGGCGGAACGTCTCAATAGGGGGCCAAACGTCTCAATATGGGTGAAACATCTCACACAGGGGGCGAAACGTCTTCCGTGGGTGTGAAACGTTTGGCAGGTGGGGGGGGGGGGCGAAACGTCTTAAACTGGGGCAAGTTGGGGCGAAACGTCTTGAAGATGGGTGCGAAGCGTCTTGGGGGGCAAAACGTCTATGGTGCGAAATGTCCTGGAGCCGGTCTATGGAATTCCTCTCTAGGCCTACTTGAGGTAGGGCATTTCCATGGTCCAGGAACGGCACTCCTATAACACCAGAAATAGTGCTCTCTCTTTGGTCCTGCCTAGGGTGAACAGTTCGGGAGACAAATCGTTCTCATATATTGCTGCTAAGTTCTGGAACCAGCTACCAATCCCCATTCGAACAACTGAAAACCCTTTACATTTTCGATCATTAACAAAAAAAAACACTTTATGTCATTGGTAAAAAATTGATGAAAAAAACATCTATATTTAGCTGGCTAATTTTTTTCCAATGGCTGGTAACTGCTCCCAGAATTGCCTTAGTCAGCTCAGTCTTAGACTAGTCCTGGGGCTGTGCTGACTGAGGTAGGGATAAAGCAATTACTTATATTATTGTAATTTATCACTGGTTATATATTCTAGTCTATAATTTATTTTTCGCTAATTTATAATATGATAAACTTATTCATGTTTTTATCGGACATCATCCTTTTAATGTGATAGGCGAAGGCCCTATCTGACGCCTTTAATATTTATTTAACGTTAGGTTGGAATTATTTCCATCCTCACTCTTGCCGCTGCTATCTTGCCAGCATGGACCACTGTGGAAATACAATTTTGTCACTTCTTTCAGTGTTTTTATCCCTGGTGGCAAGTATAGTGGCACCCTGTATTTATTATATGGTGATGTTTCCTTATCCATCCATCCATCCATCCATCCATTTATCAGTTGTATAATAAATTGTCGTTTTACTTCTAATTTTTACTTTTAATTTTTAATTCAAGGTATTTTCCCGTGTTTTTTATGTCATTTTAAATTATATGTTTTTCAATCAGTATAGGTCCTACATGTAGATCAAAGTGCACTATATATCGTTTACGCCAGTGTATTATATGGTTTACGCAATAGTCAATCGATACAAAAGTCCACCATGTCCACCATATCTTGACAACTGATTAGTCACCGTGACCGTGCTGTTTATCTCGGCAAGTGCACAGGGAAATCTCGCGGTGCATTCCTGTCAACATGTCTCCATGACCAACGATATGAACGATAAATCATGATTGAAATACTGATGGAATGACCAATTATTCTTGCTTGTGTCAAGCTTATATACTGGGTTTTGATAGTACATTTTTCACTAAATGTTATATATGCGTCGAACAAATCCACATCATTTTTAAATGAAAATATGGCAGACGATGCCAGATATCTGAAAAGGTGGGATTGGGAATCAACTCTCGCACTCACACTGTCACAGTCACAACTCACACTGTCACTGACACTGTCACACTCACAGTCACAGACTCACTCATTCGCAGCTGTTGGTAACTCACTCTCAACTAGGGCCCAGGGCCATTCAGTTGTGTGGTTGGGACTACGTCATCAAGCGGATTGCAACAGATCACGTTAACAGTAACACCCCCTTTCGACAAGTTTTGTGACATTCTTACCACATGAATCCTAGTTAGGCTAGTAGATGTATTGCAGTAAACACAAAATATTTGTATAAGTTTATATTATAATAATAGACTGTAAGTTATGATTTATACAATGACAATGTTACGAATGTAATGTTGGACCAACGGCAACGTCGAAGACGTTGGGGTGGTGTTGTATAAATTGTATAATAATTTATGTAATGTAGTTATGTAGTTATTTTATCTCTGGTTTTGGTGTGGGAATAATATTTACACAATATGGCAAGAATTTCTTTTTCTATCGTTACAAGTATCTCTAGTTAATATGTACTAGGGTCCTATGACTATGTATAACAATAACTGAATAATTAATAAAATAATAGAATAATACATTTATGCTGTAGGCCTACATATTCTAAAATAGACATTTTTGCAGTGTCAATTTACATATACAATTTTAAATATTGTATTAATAGTTTGTATTATATTTTATATTATCATGATTATAGTCTGTATTATATTTTACCATTAATTTTGTTCATGTACTATATTTAAATCATTGTACTATTGCATGTGCATAAAGAGGGCCGGCCTGTTGGCATTGCAAATTAGTACAACAAACTAAATGGTCTACCCTCTATATATAAAGTTTATTATTATTATTACTATTATTAAAAATGTTGACCACTTACAAATGTTTTGTGTTTACTTGGATGTCGCTCAAATCAGAGCACATTCTTAAAATGGATTGCCCCAGGCCACACACTTGTTACTAGACATGCCACACTGTGTGGCACACACTTTAAATAGATGGCCCCAGGCCACACACCTTTTAGTTGATGGCACCAGGGAAGGCCACACTGTGACAGAGTGTATCTTAGTTCTTAACCCTAGAAATGTCCAAGCCGATTTTATCGGCTTTATTTAAAATTTACAATTGTCAAAGCCGATTTTATCGGCTTTATTTAAATAAAGTTGTTTTGAGGCTGTTTTTCCCGCATCTCCCATCATGTAATGACTGGTAATGCATAACGTGTGTCATTATGTAGCCGATTTTCTAATTGGCTGGGAGATGGCCTCACGGACCAATCAGAGATCGTCTTACAATCTGACCTAGTTCGTCATCGCTTCCTCTCAGGATGTCAACAAATTGACAATTTGTTTTTCGCTTTAAAGATTAATGTTCATAGACTTATATCAAGTTCTAATTATTGAATGTTTTTATCAATGTGTCACTTTAGAAATACAAATATATTGAATTTTTTTTTCATATTCGTTTACTATAGCTTTTAATATTTGTTCAACAATCGCGCAATGAATCGCAAACAAATATTGAAAATGCTCAAATCGGGAACGCCGTCATTTTAGAATTACGGAAAAACCCGAGTGGGAATCGGCTGGACATCGGCTCTCATTCGGCGGCTTAGCCTAAAGGCTCTATATGAATGGGCATATCGTTAGTTGTTCCCTGGTCCAAACTCTAACTGAAGCCACACCCTTGTTTTAAAGTAATGTTGTGTGGCTGTTCCCGTCTTAAGACTATGCAGGCCTATAATAATATATCCCAATAACATGTAAACATTTCACAGCTGGTCAATTAGACATAGCATTGCTGCACTATCATGACTATGCTCTAAATCGATCTTTTCCTGACACAACAAAGGCTGAAAACACCTAGTCTAGGGTCTTCTTCCTCAGAGATGTTTATTTTATTACATTTTTCAACACTTCATGTCAACAAATGTGATCGACTTCCCCTTAGAGCTACATTTAATTGTATGGCAACAATCCTGTTTTTCCCCCCTTTTTAGCAAATGGCGGCCATTTTGGGCGGCCATCTTGGATTTTTTGCTCAAAATGTGGCATTGGCATAGCAACCATTACGTAGCCAAGGACAAACTAAAATAAAATTTACATTTTTATATAGTTTTAAAAAGTTTTTGGCTAGTTACAATAACAGGTATATGTTAGATCGTGAATTTTTCATGAGAAATAACTTACGAGCTCGCTACATTCGGCACTCCCGTTCTGTACGCTAATTGCTCTAAAATCCTTAAAAATGAATTTTTTTACCCCAATTTTTTTTTAAGGTACTCAGTTTATAACAGTGATAATTCCTAGATGTCAAGTACCACACAATGCTTTTATTTACAACCATATATATTATATATGGACTCAAACCTGTTTAAAGTCATATGACTGGTGATTAGCGGCCATTTTGGGCGGCCATCTTGTATTTTTCGCTTACCAGGGGGAGTTGTCATAGCAACCACTTTGTAGCCCAGAAGCCACTGAAACTAAATATATGGTTTTACATGTTTTTTGACAAGAAAAACATAGCCATATCACTCTGAATCCAAAAAGTCATTTTTCATCAAAAATGCCTGACATTGTACAGACACAGCTGCCTTAATCTTGGACATAGCTAGGGTTAAAGTGTTATCTGTGTTATCAATCATATATATTTGTCACGTAGAGCTAGAAACACCCAGAAACCTAATAATAATTGTGTCAGATATGTTTTCTCTCTTGTACCAAATGTCAGCGATTGTTATGAGGACTACCGATGTTATAGACAACGGAATCAGATAACTTTGGCTGGTGTGCCTGGGAGACTAGAAACTGATAGTTCCCATGGTGAATAAAATACATAAATGAGGACAGTGGGTAGACGGTGGTGGCTTATTGTGTATTTGTTAGATCTAGTCAGTTACAGACCTGTATATTAAAGTGAATAAAGTTGTACAATGCTTCAACAAGATGTTTCTTCACACTTACTCTCATCGGAACTAGATGAGAAGTACATGTAACCTGGTGACTACTTCTCCCCTCCTCAGTCACCCTCCTGTTACACACACACTTCAAATGGATGGCCCCAGGCCACACACTTTTAGTAGGCCTGGGGCCATCAGCTGAAAGTATGTGGCCTGGGGCCATCAAATTAAAGTCTGTTAGCCTGGGGCCATCTATTTGAAGTATGTGGCCTGGGGCCATCAACTGATAATGTGTGGCCTGTGGCCATCAATTTAAAGTGTGTGGCTTGGGCCATCAACTTAAAGTGTGTGGCCTGGGGCCATCTATTTGAAGTGTATGGCCTGGGGCCATCTACGTATCAGGTTTGTGGCCTGGTGCCATTTAAGCATGATCTATTAAAGTAATCCAGGCCACACACTTTGGAATTGGTGGCATAGTAAAATAACTATTCGAAAGTAGTTATCAGTTTATAAGATGACCCTGGGCCCTAGTTGAGAGTAGAATAACAACGACTGCCACTGGTTCAGTATGCCATGGGCGATAAAATGTGATAACTGAAAGGCGGAGGGGTACAATAGAAACTCTTTCTAAAAAGTCTTGAAAGTTTTGAAAGGCATTTCGCAATTTTTTTTTA
Source organism: Flabesymbios commensalis (assembly GCA_964017125.1). NCBI lineage: Eukaryota > Metazoa > Annelida > Polychaeta > Terebellida > Flabelligeridae > Flabesymbios > Flabesymbios commensalis. The sequence continues at coordinate 66,242,212 of OZ024905.1, read as the reverse complement.
AAACAGCTGAGAAGCCCTTCCGTAGAAGGTTTTTAATGACAGCCAAGATATACATGTCTGCTAGATGCTTGCTGTTGGGAAAATTTGGTTTTTTGAATGTTTGTATTAATGTTTTACTTGGTTTGCGTGGGGCCTTGAAAAAACTACTTTTGGGCCTTGACAGGCCTTGAAAAGGCCTTGAATTTTGTTTTGCCCAAGGGGAAGGTGTACGAACCCTGGAAACAAGAAGTAGAATACACAAAAATATTTGACCAAATTTTCAGGGATGTTAGGGGAAGATGGAAAAATAATCCACATAAAATTTCATACAAAAATTTTGAATAGCGACTGAGAAAATTGAAAAAAGGCTACTCCCAGGATTTAGTGAAACATACTGTACTGACAGTGACAGCCAGTGAAATAGGCCTATATAATTACCTATTATGTAAATAGTTCACTGGTATATATAAATTATATAAATAGCTCACTGGTGACAGCAGTGATGGTGCCAGTGTTTCTGTAACCCCCCAGTGCAGCCTACATATTAGGCCCTAATACATGTAGACTATTACTAATAACAGGGGTCGATTTAGGCGCTGGCCGGTGGCCAGTAAAAATATAGGAGGGCCAGTGGGTTGTATAGATCTGCTAGTGTACGTTACACTTAAGATTCCTATCGTAGACAGATATTTGATTAAATTATTGTTAATTACTAAGGGGCCTACTAATCACCATCTTCCTCTGCAAGGCTGGCTATTCCTGAGGTCGTAGACCGACCTTGCTGAAACAGGGTTGAATCCGCCTATTGGAGGGGGGATTCTTTAAAAATATTTTTTCTGTTTGACCCAAGTTTGACCTCTGGCATGAGTGTTGTTTTAATGTGGGGCCATTGTCTACGACACCGGCCCTTCATTAAACAACACATGTCTGCTGGCCGAGTAGCTCACCGGAAACGTCTCAGACACAGACCACCACATCTCACCGAAACGTGCGTGAGGGTTGAACTAATGGTGAGCCAACGTCGCAGACAGCGGGCCAACATTAAAGACATTTTTTGAAAAAACTAATGAATATTCAATATCTAAATCTTCCTCCCTACCCCAATAGGTGGATGGTATGGCTAATTCAGCAAGGCTTGGCCTGACGGCCTCGCTGTGTCAAGACTTGCTGCCAGGAGGATGACTAATCACCAAAGCTCGACAAAAAGACACAATAAATTTTGTTTTCTCGGTTGTTACTATTATGAATCAGGCTATTGCTAAAATTTTACAGGGCTATATTCGTATTTTGATAATAAAAACCAAGGCCAGTGATTTTGGTGGAGGGCCAATAATTTTCAGGTACAACCGGCCCTCCAGGCCAGTAGAAAAATTGGTCTTAGCTCTACCCCTGAAATAATAGACTAATTGTTTTGAAATATTTATATTGTTTTCAGATAGGCCTACTAGAGAGTAGAGTCTACTTAGTTAGTACTAGCAAGGAAACTCGATAAAGAAGGAAGGTCTATTCCCGGTTTTACTCATTTCCAATGTGATTGACGCCAACAAAGACTTTGTTGATCCCTTTTCAGTGGCGTTTGCCACTAATTAATTTTACAACCCATCCCGAATCAGAAGCGTTGTCAGTGTGTCAGCTAGGTGTGATAATCATCGCAATGCAAATTCCTAACTTTTTAAATTTTGGCCATAAGAATATGTAAGAAATATCACCAGAAAGCTTATTCAATATTGAAAATAATGATGTAAATTATATTATGATAGCTTGTAAACTCACAAAGTTATCAGACATTACACATTTACATAGGCCTAAATGGCCTACATAACGGCCAAATAATTGAATGAATGGGGGTTTAGGCCACCTTTGTGCACATGTAGGCTAAACTGGGCTAGGAAAACCTTCTGAGGATGGTGAGATGAATGAGATTGGATTGTTGCCAATTTCCAAAAAAAAAATAATTGGGGGAAATAAAAAAATTCCGCCCCCCCCCCCCCCCCGAAGCAGGAGATAAAAAACATTTTCCCAGCTATTTTCTTTCGCTTGTTTTTTTTCATCGCCCTCATTAAGTTTTTTTAATGGTAGTCAAAAGTTTTTTTTATTTCGTCGCCCCAATTAACTTTTAAAAAAATAGGTTGAATGTTTTTTTTTCTCCAATGTTTTTTTTCTCATCAGATTTTACATATTTTCTGATCTAAAACAGAAAAATAAACGTAATGGCCTGATATCAATAAGTCAACACGTTCATAGACTAGAATTGAAATCTTTTAATTTCGTTGATGTCTGAAATGCATGTCTGAAATCAAATCTCGTCCCTAATGTCTCTTTTAATAGTATAATAATAATAATATTAATAGTATTATACTTATAGCCTTAATAGACTGAGGCTAGACCTACTCAACTCAGTAGTATATCTATTCAACAAAATATATACTAAGTTAGACTATTAGGCCCCTATACTAGGTCTACAGTAGAGATGAAGTGGCAACATTGGTGGGCGACAATAGCAGAGAAAACCTCGTCAACCGTATACTGCCACCCCTCTGTACCAGTAGCATGCTGTGGTGAATTTCGGTCAATTACGAGTACCCCGCCGAACATAAAAAATTTATCAAGTTCTTACACGAATAAATGTTATATTTTACATGTGAAAAGCTTCTCAGCAGAGTGCTCGGATAAAACAGTATTTCTCCTACATAATGCAATGTTTTGGTGAGAATAATCACATAACTTCATGGAAAATCTTCGTAATATTGTCGGTGGTTTTCTGATTTCTTCCAATGAAGCACCATGTTGTACATCAGCACACATGGTATCTAAATATAGAAATTGCTCATGGCTTTCCCTCTTTGTGACGTAGTAATGATGTTTGCGCATGTGTAGAGTGTTCCCAAAATATTTAGCATGATATCAGGTTGGTGTGGCTGGAGTGGAGAGGGGGCATTCATAACAAGAGACAGGAACGATCCTGTCGTCATGCTGCACAGGGGGGTGCCCATTTAACCCTCATGGCTTACAGTAGGAGCCCGAGCTCGTTAAGATAACGATTTTGTTTGATCCTTTGCCGGCCAAAGGCCGGGACTGGAGTGCGACTTCCTTCTTTATTGGGATTCCTTGATACTAGAGATGTTCAGCCTAGCGGGTATTTTCGCGCAGAGTGTATTTTCACGCACCTCGTTTTTTTCTTGCCCTATTGGCAGATATTTTTATCAGGTTGAAATAAAAACAGACATGTGCCGAAAGGAAGCCTGAATCCATTTTGAAACAAAATAAATGAAAAATACATGTAACAAGGGTCTCCACGCTGTTACACAATTCAGTGAAAAAACCCTCACCTGTGAGAAAACTCCCCCAGAAACATAGGAAATTTAAATACTCTATGCTCCCTATTCCCTATTGACCCGGAAGTATTTTTTTCAAACCGGAAGTGGCTTAGAGATACCAATCACGATACGACCCACAATATTCATACCTGTGGATTCTGTGCACGATGTGGGCCGTATTGGTTAAGTGCGCGTAAACTACAGCTCAACGACCCTAGATCTAGTGATAATAGCAATAATATTCATATAGGCCTAGGTCTAGTCTACTGCCTATGAGTATGACTGTACATACATATGTATATGAATGATATAGTATTACTAAGTCTACTGTCTAAAAAGTATAATTCCAATTAAAGTTATGTTAAGTATTTGAGTAGTTGTTAAATGGGGAGTGGTGACGTGTGTTGAGCTGTGAAATAACTGGCCTAGTAAAAAACGGCTCTGCCTCTGAGTAAGCGCAGCGAGCCACAGAGCCGTGAATTGTGTATCAAAATGGCTTTGCTACCAACTTCAAATTGCTAATCTGGACTCAATCTGATGAGCTATGCCCAATCAAACATCATCTTGCTTAAACCATATATATTTACTTACATCTCTGTGATTCTTGCTTAAACCATATATATTTACTTACATCTCTGTGATTCTTGAGTTGATATTATATGACATACATTGGAACCGAATTTAGGTAAAATACAACTACAATCCCAACTACAAATTGCGATATAGTTTGCATTAATCTTTGCCAGTGCGACATGAGCGACATCTATGTTAGGAGAATTCCTCCGCAAATGTGCGCTCAGAACCCCTTGAAGTTGTTGATAAACTCTAAAACACGTGCAGGAAGCTTCGGAAAAACGAGAGATGACATGCATGATGACGTCATTGTCCAACCAAATTACCTGACTATGTAGTATTGTTACCTATCTCACAAAGTCTCGCATTTCCACCCCACTCCAACCAAGAGAATTTCAAGTGTAGTTTCGGATAAATAACTGAATTATAAACATACTTTTCCTTCTAACATTAAAAAATATGGTAGTGAAAATGTATACATCATATGTATACATTGTAGGTAAGTAGGTAATACAATAATGTATACATTGTAGGTAAGTATACATTGTAGTTAAGTGAAAATGTATACATTGTGAATAAGTTATGGCCCATAAATTAATTTGTTTTGTATGCCGCGGAAATGACAGTCAACTGCAAACTGTTAACGGTACCATTGTAAATTCTAGATTGCAGTTAATCCTTATAAAAATGATCATTGATCTTGCTGATATGAGATATACCCATGTCTTAGCTACAGTCAAGCCTCTCTATAACAAACACGCTTAAAGCAAATTTCTGGGTATAACAAAGTATTTCTCTGGAACGGATCGTTTCCCATATGATTATGTATTAAAAGTTTACTAATTGCGAAGTTGTTTATTGCAAAATTTGTTTATTACGAACCACTTTTTAATCCCCAAAATCACATTTTACCTGCTTATTACGAATTTAAAAAAAATGGAACGGAAAAATAATTTAACTTAGTGAATATAAAAAAGTATTAAGACTTAGAGAGGTGAGGTTCGTTAGGATTGTTAACACAACAATGTGTCAGGTTTCGCATGAATGATTATCACACCTAGCTGATCTATGTGGCCGGAGAAACAACACTGGCCAACAGTATTTCGTTTACTACAAAACACTTTTTGATCCCTTGGATCATATGCTTCCCTCTTATTACGAAATATTTAAAAAAACTTAGTGAATATCAAAATGTATTAAGACTCTACATGCCCACGATATGTTATCGAGAGGTCAGGTTCTTCATATTGTTAACACAATAATGGTGTCAGCAGGTTTCGCATCATGGTCATCACATCTAGCTAACCTATGTGGCTGGTGAGTCAGTGACACAACATTGCGCCATCATCCAAGTCCCAGTCTGAGCTAAATTATTTTCAATTGTATCTATTTCCACCATGACATTTATAGTAATTTCACCAAATCATTGATAATTTAGTATTCTATTAGGTCTTGAATGCAATAAGCAGTTTACACTTATGTATTTAATGGTGATCGTGTTACTTTTAGTGTTAAAATAAGGCGTTGAGTATGTAAAGTGACGTTTTCAGTTCTGCTGGTCGCATCTAATATTTATTTTCGTAATTCGTTTACCTCAAGTATAGCAAGATTTTAATATTCAAAGGGTTAATTAGCAATGGTTGTCGGAACCCTTACATACACACGTGTACCATTAAGCTTTGACCACAACGATAACGTCTCGTGTTTGCTGGGAGTCTGTTAATTGAGTGTGTGTATATAAAAATTCAATGTAAGAGTTCATCTCAGTATCAGTGTTTGATGAATTTATGTTGACAACACAACCGGTTTTTTACCCCTCAGCCATTAAGGACGGGCCGGCGGTCACAAATTCAGCTCTTACTGAGAAGTTGACTCATGAATTTTGTTTACTTTTTACAGACATGACCTATGTGCCTGGGCAATACATCCCATATATTTTTTTTGCACCAAGCCATAAGCGGCCATTTTTCAAGATGGCAGCCTAAAAAGCTTGTGGGCACGATAACTTTTTAGTAAGAGCTGAATTTGTGACCGCCCGCCCGCCAGCCTGACTGCCCGCCCGACCGCCCGCCTCTGGTGATCACTATACCCCACAGCCTTAATGGCTGAGGGGTAACAAAATGGCTGCCGCAGCCATTTACCCCTCAGCCATTAAGGCTGTGGGGTATAGTGATCACCAGAGGCGGGCGAACGGTCACAAATTCAGCGAAAGGCTCTCAGCATTGACACAAAATGGGATATTCTGGCTGAAGTGGGAACTGCCAAAAAATCTAAATCACAGATCGCCTGTGAATATGGAATTCCAGCCAGTAGTCGGTCTTTGATAATAAAGAATAGTATACATGTATGCATTATCAATACAGTGGAATGCTCAGACCTATCTTAGATGGGGAGAAAGTAGGGAAGATCCCATTAAAGCGAATTTAGGATATTACGAAGTAATTTTTCAGGTCCTTTGTATTTCATTATAACGAGGTTCGACTGCATATCTTTTTTGTTTGACTCATGTATTAGCAGATTAGTGATCAATTTTCCAATGAAAAGATGTAGCTCTGGTAATATTCGCGAGGTTTTAATTTTCGCAGAGGACAAAGTCGCGAATTCAATAATCTCGCAAAAATTATTTTTAAAATAGCGCTAATGAAGGAAAATGTAAATTAGTGAATTCTAAACTTGTGAAAAGTTCTAAAATCAGAAATTCGCGCAAATTTGAAGACGAGAAAATCACCATATCTACAGTATTTTAAATTAATCATGTACAGGGGTCGATTTTAGGCCGTTCAATGAACAGTAATTTTGAAAACGGAGCAGTTGGTTTGACCAGCAGCGGGCCGGCCCTGATGGTTCATTCCTATCAACTGGGGCTTGTAACCTGTTAAACCTGGATGTACCAGGTTCGAATCTCGGTCGTGCCGGATATTTGTCATTGTGGTTGTGCATATACAGTGCTCCAAACTGTTCAGTGGCATGAAGTGTACAGTGCTGCTTATGCTGCTGTGCACTATAAAGAACCTTTGAAGTCATTCCAAATTTGGTTAGGGCATAGTCCCGGTTTTGGGCTTTCTTTTGGTGCTATATTGCCATAATTAGTAAGGGCATAGTCCCGTCTTTGAGCTTCCTTCTGTTGCGATATTGCCATGATTGTACAGAAAGCAATGTTAAACAATATTCACTTGACCAGCAGCGTTTCGTAATGAACAGCAGTCTAGAATAGATGCAGGGCTCTCGCCAGCATATCGGGCCGTTATGCTGTTACAGATCAATATGTATAGGTTCACTTAATTGGTTTATTTCCTAATATTCTATCTTTCTAAAACATTTGATGTTTGGCAATCGGTATCGTGAAAGGACTTCACAAATTTTGCGTGAAATTGATAGATAGCATGTTAGTGTCACACCTAGCTACTGTAGTGTAATAATATTAACCCTTAACCCTTTAAGCCCTCACGATGCGTTAAAGCATCATTTTACATCATGTAAAACATATTGGTTTTCTCACAACTAAGGGTTTTAGAATGCAAATTTCCATGAAACTGGTTTAACAATACATGGCAATTTTCTTTAATTTCTCACCCACTTAAAATCATCTTCATACATTACAAGTTGAGAATTGCGGTAGCAATTTGCGGCTTGTAGTGGATAAAGATGACAATGGTATATTCAGGCTTGAAAGGGTTAAAGTTTTGAGGCCTTAGAGAAATTTTCTTTGGTGGTAACTTTGCTGATTAGAGGCCCATTCCCTTCACCGATGGGCCCCGTTAAAAAGTTTTTATTTATTGTGTTGTAATAATTATTTCAGGAAGGTGAAAGGAGGTAGCATTGATGTACATCCAACAGAAAGAGCTCTTGTTGTCAATTATGAATTGGAGGCCACAATTCTTGGAGAGATGGGTGATCCCATGCTCGGTGAAAGAAAGGAGTGTCAAAAGATGTAAGTAAAACATTTTTTTCTGAAACTTTTCATTATTCAATAAACTGCCACCAGATGTCATAAAGTGTTAATTCTAGTCGCAAGCTATTCTAGCCGCTGCCATCAAGCTGGTGGGTGAGATATTTAAAAATATGTATTGGGAGTAAATGTATGCATACCAATTTTTTGGGAGGTCATGGGTGGCAATGTGCAGTGGGGGGGGGGGGTTGACTCCAGGGATTCCTTTAATGTTTCAATGCTGAAAACAATCCCATCTAGTTTGATGACAATGGATCATGTTTTGAAAAGTTTTATGCAATATATATCTGTCTATAATTTGCTTCTTTATCAGTTTTTATTTTGTGGCATTTGTGCAGTGGAAGTTCACTATTTAAGTATTTTTAGCTTAGATAGGCTGTCACCGGCAAAATAAAATATTACATATCACTTTTTTTTCTTGAATTTAGCATTCGAGTGAAACATTTGAATACAAAAACAAACATCAAATCATTAGCCAAGGAAATAATAGACAAATGTAAGCTGATCCACCCAAGTAAACTTCTTGAAGTAGAGCAGCTATTATACTATCTTCAAAAACGTAAAGATGGTGAAGCTAATTCTAAAGGTAAGATGCTATTGGATTGCATGGCTAAACTTTGATCTTGGTATATTTTTATTTCAGTTGCTAGGCATTTGCTAATATTATCTGTGATGATGTATTAATGCTTATGACATCACACTTATCATATTATTATAAGTATTGTATATTGGCAACAAGTCTGTTGCCATAGATTATAATGTTTCATCTCTAAATATTTTAAACTATATCATAACTTATGGATAGAAAAGCTACATGGAAAGAATATGAGGACTATTTTGTGAAAAAATGTTGGATGCCGAGTAAGCTCAGACACTATAAGAATATTTTGTCAATTACATTTTAATTGACAAAAGAAACACCAAAAATATACATTTAATCTTAGAGTTAGAGAGTAGGATTTTTTACCTTTGATTTGTTTGATTGTGTTCATAGAGCCCAAAAAAGAGCTTTCTGATCGTTTGAAGGAACCAACTTTTGATGGGACAGAAATTGATGAGGTAGCTAATATAAATGACCTTGATGAGTATCTTGAGCTTCTGTATGAAGATGTACCAGAGAAGGTTAGAGGATCAGCTCTCATTCTTCAGTTGGCAAGAAATCCTGACAACCTGGAAGATCTCTTCCAAAATGGTATGCTTATTACTTACTCTATGCTTAGCCCTGGTGTATTTTGTAATTTTAAATGCTAAGTGTTTTTTTTTAATTTGTTACTTATAAATGTTAGTAATGCAGATTTCTTGACCAGAGATTTGCTTACAAGTGCAAACAACAAGGAAGACATTTTCATTGACATTCTTTAATGGATGACTCAAGACAGTGCTCGTTATAATATATATTTAATATATATAGATAATCTTTAGTTTTGTGGGGCTTTTTGGTTTACAGGAAGTAAAATAAGAAACTAAAAGAAATATTTGCCTGCCAAAATTCAGCTGAACTGTCTGAACAGATTGTGTCATTTTAGGCTGAAATTTGGCATTCTCTAGATTAATTTTTTTTTTTTAATATTGGCACCTAAAAATATTACAATAACCAGCTTCTTAACCCTTGTCTGACTGTTTTTTTTTTAGATTTCTTCATTCATTAAATTTTGAAGCTTGAATGGTTACCACATTTTTTTTAAGACAATGGTTTTGCACAATATTATTTCACTAACCACAACTTTATTCTGTTTAGGATAATTTTTTTAAATTTTGATAATTTTTTGGTATCTGAGCTTGAAGCTACAAACAATTACAATGTTTTCCATTTTCATTCAGAAACTGTGGTGGGTGCTCTTGCACGTGTGTTGCGAGAAGATTGGAAGAGAAGCACAGAACTTGCCACCAACATAGTTTATGTGTTCTTCTGCTTTTCAAGTTTTTCTCAATTTCATGGCGTTGTATCTCATTTTAAAATTGGATCATTGTGTATGACTATTGTTGAGCATGAGCTTAAGAAATATGATATGTGGCTGGAGGAATTGCACAGCAAAAGGTCAACAGGTACTGATACATTTTAATGCTTACTCCGTCTTAAATATGTATTTTATGTTTATTCTAAAAATACCTTTTTCAAGACAAAATATAGTTTTGTGATCAACTTATGTGGAGAAATGTTTATTGGCTCTATAATTTTTTTTACACTCATAGTTTAGAAATACCAATTTCGATTTGTTTTGAATTAACCGTGCCTTGAACTAATATAGAGGTCAATGAGCACCCTAGATATTATCACGTTGCTTATTAATATTATGCACCGCACATATATATTTGGGGTGGGAGAGATTACCCAGTTATGTGGCTATGTAGATGTGGTTGAATTACTCTTAATACACTAGCCATCAAAGTTTACAGTATGATTATACAAATTGATATCCTATAGTGAGATGATTATATAATACCTACTTGCTCATGAGAAGTTTATTACTAGAGATGCTCATATTCAATGATTTCAACACAGTCACATCAAGTTACTAGTCGCCAGTGTAGATAGATTGTTAAGACATAAAAACACCCACAAGACTTGTAATACATCACCAGAACATCTGTGAGACTGTTTAGAGTTACAGAAGCAGTACATCAATGGTTAATGCGATGATTGCCCTGATACCTGACATTTCAGTTCTAACCATACACTGCTAGTATTATGTACCTTAAGTGGGAAAACAGACCAGTAGCACATGTTATCCCTGTGACTAGAGACAAAAAGTAGGGAAATGCATATGTACAAATGCCTTGTTGTACTCTTAGACTATAATTTTCGTAACTATGAAGTTCTAGTTGGGAATATGGTATTCATGGTTCCAAAATTCATGTAGAAAGTGGTAAATTTTACTCATTTTCGAAACTTGATCATTGCGTGATCAAGATCTGCTGAAAGCAGATCGAAACATTTAAAATGAATAATGTTTAACCACACAAATTCTGCTAAGCTCTAAATTATGTGTTTTATAATTTTATGCTACCTCGTCAATTTTTATTGGAATGCCAGCACATTTTAAAATTTTGTAGCTGAGGCTGAAAGAAGTCCCCAGGCTGAGAAAACATATGACAAGGCCCAAAAACAATTTCATTCTTTGCTAAAGAAGCAAGAACAGCTATTGAGAGGTAAGATGTTAACATTTCATCGAATGTGATCATTGATATTTTGTATAAAAGCCTCAAGCTAAATAAAAATGACACCCTTACTTTGTAATTTATTGTTGTTCTTTAAATTAAGCTGTAAATGTTGCATCCGGTGGTAGTTAAGTTGTACTGGTATAATTGTTTAACTATTTACTTTTTTTAGGCACTTTAGTCATCATCAGGGACACTCAGTAAATATGTAGGTTACAGTATAGCGCAGTTGAATTGGCTGAGAGATACAGAATACCTTTTAAATCATTTGAGTTTAAGAGCCATTCAGAATCTTCATACTTCTTAACCCTTTCAGCGCAGGGACCAATTTTTTTTTTAATTAATTCATTAAAAAATCTAATTGGTCTTACTATTTAGGTCAAGTTCATGCAATTTGGCACTCACAATTAGCTTCTTTCAGATACCAACAAATTTTTATTTGGTACATTTTGATTCTGCTGAATATTCACTATCTGAAATACAATGTAAAGTAGCTGGACCATGAATATGGAACAAAATGTAAGGTCTGAGAAGAAGATAACCCATGACAACTTTATTGAATAAAATTAAAATGGCCCAACTGGCAGCCATTATTACTCTGTTTGACTCATTATCTTGAAAACCTTGCACAGTAGCTAGAACATATAATAAAATAATCCTGTTTTGCAAGGATCCAGATTTCACAGATGTAAAATTAAAAATCCTAGATCTAGTGAATATTCCTAAAGCACTGAGTTATTTAATTTAAATTTCCAGTCACTTGAAGCTGTGTCTCACTAACGCAATCCACAGCTTCAAGTGACTGAAAATGTATGTCATTTATAAAATTTAACTTCCGATATATATATATATCAGTGTTTCGAAATTTAAGACATATTTTACTTCACACAACTGGCTATGCAAGTGCCAATAAAGAAACAGATTTTCAAAATGGCTACTGTAGTTGACATCAGGGATCTTAGGGCTAATATCTGTGCACAGCTTAACCCTTAGTGTGCTGAATTTTTTTTGTATAAATCATGAAGACTAAAGATTTTTTTTCGATTTGAAATCAGCATGAATGTCTTGGTGAGCTCTTTTCGCTTCTTTTGGATACCTATGTTATGGATCTACAGCCATTATAAATAGTTTTACTCTTACAGCACTGGGATCGACTTTAGACGTCAGATTCTGACGACTATTTTAAAGTCGATCCCGTGCTGTAAGGGTTAACTCTATGACGGAGTCCGAGCTAACTGAGTACTGGTAGATATTATAAGAACTATGATCAATGTTAAACAAATCATAGTAACTGTACATGTAGGGAATTTAACAATTATGTTATATGTTTCAGTGTCGTTTTACCTGCTGTTAAACCTCGCAGAAGATATCAAAGTGGAGATGAAAATGAAAAATAAGGGAATGGTTGGAATGCTCATCAAAATATTGGACCGTGAAAATTTTGAGCTGTTGATCCTTGTTGTTTCTTTTCTGAAGAAACTTAGCATATTTATTGAGAACAAGAATGAAATGGTTAGTTCAATTAAAGTGTATCAGCATTCAACCTTTACACTGCTAATTATGACTATACCGTATTTTCCGGGTTATAAGACGCGACTTTTTTATTTTTAAAACAACTTTTAAAGGCTGGTGCGACTTATTCTCCGGTGCGACCTTTCTATGGTTTTCAACTCGGCCGAGGACAGCTGAAAAAAATCTAGAGTGGCCTCCACCCTCTGTCACGTAATGACGCGATTGCCGTTCATGAACCGATAACGTCATATCATCGTTTGAGGCCGTTGTATGTCAGTTTTTATACCATTAAGGAATGTTATTTAGTTTACTATTGATTAGCATGCATAATGCTCAAAAACAATATATTTAATTTACGATTAATTGGGTAAGAATGTTTTAGTGAAAGATCGTGACTGTTTGTTTGTTTGTTTGTTGAGTTATGTCAGCCATTTTTCTCTGCATCAGGTCAGTATCGTCAGCATTCGCTAGGGGGCGAGACAATCGCAAGCAATTTACCGCATAAACACATCTATAGCATGTAAAGTGGAAGTCACATCAACCTTTAGCGCAAGTTTTCCGTCGATTTCTCAGTCAATTCTCAACTGATTTTCATGAAATTTTACAAAAACTATTATCGGGCTCCCTGGCAATTAGCATGAAATTTTCATGACAAAATATTCTATAGCTTAAAAGTTAGACCATTCGACATATAGTAGCATAAATTTCTAATTAAATGACGTCCCTCTATAAAACCATTAGACTGTTTGAGGTTAAAATCTGTTTTAAGCCATGAATTGCATTACATGCCAGATGGTCTAACTTTTAAACTATACAATATTTATCAATGAAAATTTCACAGTGTTTGGCTGGGGACTCGATAATAGCCCTTGTTAAATTTCATGAAAATCGGTTGTGAATTGACTGAGAAATCGCCGAAAAACAAACGCTACAAGTTGTTATTATTATAACCTAAATGAATGCCCTTTATCGACATCGCCACCTGGTGAGTGTGGGTCAGTTACGGAAGTGGGAGCTCTCTAATGAGGTTGAAAAAAAACAATGGCGTCTGTCTTTCATCCATGGCATTGAAATAATTTCGAATAATTAACTAAATTTTATGTTCACGTACATTGACCAATATATTAAACACTTTTATTATAGACTTTTATTATCAGTCTACCAGGCTATTAAATAGCATTGACTCTCTCCTCTTCTCTTGCTATAAACGCCAATGTACTGACACCTGACACTTGAATATCGTCAGACATGTCTCTGAGCCTGGTGCTTCATATCTGCCGGTGCGACCTGTCTATGGTTTGAGCCTAATCTTGAGCCTAGTGCGACTTATACTCCAGTGCGACTTATAGGCCGGCAAATACAGTAGTTGTTTTAAATTTGTTTTATTTGCTGATCAAATCACTGATATTGAGATGAAATGACTGTTTAAACATCAAGATTTGTAAGTGTTTGGTCTCAAATTAAACAAATATGGGTAATTTTCAACTACATGTAGTTGAGGTTGTGGATTGCGGTAGTGAGACAAAACCTCAAGTGGTTAAAAATTTTACCATATTAAGTCAGCGGTATAAGGCTTAATATAGTTACATTGGGAAGTATCAATTACATAAACTTTGCCAGTAGTGACCACTCTGTACACCCCTTCACCAGGCATTATGTCACAGGTGTGAACGCATGACACCAGTGTCCACTATGGTCCAAAGCTACAGTTATTGTCACATATGAATGAAAGGATGCTATTGCATCCTGCTAATAAATGATGATTTGGAGACAAAGTTTTGAATTTTGACACTTTTTTAAGTGAAATGGCCCTACATCTGACATTTTTTTCTCATTACTTTTTTAATTACAATTATTATTACAAGTTTTCTTTTTCCTTTGATAATGACATAACTAATCATCCATTTGTGAGAAAATGCATTAATTAGTGGAATCAAAAAAATGTTTATGCTCAGTATCATGTCGTGGTTGTATTGGATAATTTGTCAGACGTATAACCTTAAATCATCTGACAATTGCACTGCCATGTCTGTGACAGTGTCAACCAGTCCAACATATTTTTGCAGGCACTGCAATTTAACAATAACGATTCTAGGCCATCCATCAGTAATTTTAGCAATTTCCAGCTTTAGTCATTCCAAAAAGGCTAATTTTTTTTTTTTTTTATTAGTTGAGAACATTTTTAGGGCTGTATATTTTGCAACTACAGGTTTCTTGTTTTTCAATTGTTTTCTCTGTATTTGCTGTAACACTAATTATGCATTTTATTACAGGTTGAAAATGGAATTGTGGAGAAGGCAGCAAAGTTAATACCTTGTGAACATGAGGATCTTCTTAATATAACACTTAGACTTCTACTAAATTTATCCTTTGACTCAGCCATGCGAAATACAATGATCAAAGTTGGCTTATTGCCTAAATTAGTTGAACTATTGAGTAAGTGTAAACATTACTAGTGACAAATTATTTATTCTATCAAAAAATGTTTATTTAAAATATAGCTTCAATTTGAAAATTTTGTATATCCATGTATGCTGTTTGTATTTTTCCGTCCTCTATAAATTAGAGTAAACCTCTTTTGAGCAGCCACTCCCTCTGCATACTAAAGGTGGCTGTTCAAAGGATGTGACTGTTCAAAGGAGGTGACTATTTTATTATTCATTTATTTTTGGACATAAAGGCCTAATATTTTTTAATCTGTCTACCAAACTTGTAGGCATTCTTTTTTGTGAAAAATGGTTCTACTGAAATCTGTTTTTATTCTTTTGTTTCTCCTATGGTTTTAAGAGTACTCACAAGACATAAAATGTATGGCCAACTTAGACCAGTTTTACATATAATATGAAATAATTTGTTTAATTTTTTTTACAGAGAATGAAAATCATTGCTACATTGTGCTCTGTATACTCTACCACATAAGTATGGATGATAAAGCTAAATCTCTCTTTGCTTACACAGAGTGTATTCCTATTGTGAGTAAGATATTGTAATTGGATTGGATAATAACTGTTTTAAACAACTTGTGTTAGATGGTGATTATTCACCTGACTAATGAACCTTATTATCTTATATCTTACAGATATAATGCTCGGGAATGTACATAATTTAAAAAAAATAAAACATGACAGATTGATTGTCAAGTTAGACTAAAAGTATTTCTAGCTCATTTTGGGGGATATGGAGTGTAATTTAAATTCATTTAAAGATGCTTTCGCTTCTATTAACAAGTTGTAAAGAAAAAAATCACTGAGCTCAGATTTTTTGGCACATGCTGCAGTAATGTTTTGTTTTTTTAATCACTGTATGAAAATGAACTATCTGGTTGATGTAGATGTTTGTATTTAAGGTTATGCGAATGCTGCTTGAAGCACCAGACCAGCAACCAGAGCTGGAGGTCATGGCTGTCTGCATTAACTTAGCTGCAAATAAACGATGTTCACAACTTATTTGTGAAGGTAATGGACTGCGACTATTGATGAAGCGAGCTTTCAAGTATGCTGATCCCCTATTGATGAAAATGATCAGGAACATCTCACAGCATGATGGACCTACAAAAACACTCTTCATAGTCAGTATTATTATAATCCATATATTCTGCCGTGCAAAGCCAAAAGGCAGTATCTGCTTACTTTACAAGTAAACAGATACTGCCTTTTGGCTTTGCATGGCAGTATAGGGGACTGTTGTATATTCACAGACAAGAGCAGGGTATCAGTAGTCAGCAGCATTTACTCCCTGTCATTTAACCCTTGTTCTTCTAAATTGCTTGTTTCTATTTTTCATTCTTTCGAAGCTGGATTTGCTAATTATGCAATTTCCAGCTTCAACATTTTGGTTTTGTGAGGCTAGCGTTATAAATTGCAGTTATAGGGAACGCAATGTGGGAACACAAATATTTTTTTTGATCATGGCAAATGCAACTTGCACAAGTTTACATTGTCTTTTTGGCTAGATATCATATTGTTATTCGGAATTAGTCATAGCTATATTACTCTGTATGACTGCAAATTATTAACATTGTTTTTCATTTCTTTTTTTTATAACTGTATATTTTGCAGGATTACATCAGTGACTTGGCAAATGTTATACGAAAAGGAGACAATGAAGAATTTATGTTGGAGTGTGTTGGAACACTTGGAAACTTAACAATCCCTGACCTGGATTATGAACTTTTGTTAAAAGAATATGATCTGGTGTCTTGGATACGCACAAAAATTCAACCCGGTAAAAAATGAGATAGTGAATCAATAATATTTCTGTTAATGTAATAATGCATAATTTTATATTTTCATTTGATTTTATATGATCCATAGGGGCCGCAGAAGATGATTTGGTGTTGGAGGTGGTGATTCTTATTGGAACTGTCTGTAATGATGATGCATGTGCCAAGATGTTAGCTGAAGCTGGTATTATACAAAGTCTCATAGAACTTTTGAATGGTTAGTAGCCATTCAAACATAATATATTTACATAAAGGAAATGTGTTATGCCAATAATTTTTGTGAAAAAATTATTTTGTATCATCATCAAGCTTCCTATTTGGCAATGCTGTAAATGGACATGCTTTTTTTGTAGCTTATTACTTTGGGCATAAGGTTATTTTTCCTCTGGATTTTATTACTTATTGAATGTAAAACTAAATGTAGCTCACATCTAGCAATGTTTGCCTGTACTGCCATTTGCAAGTGAAAAATCACACATTGTTAAATTGACTGACAGTTAAATCAAGCTGTTGACATGTTAATGTCAAGTGTGTTTGCCGAGATTTACAAGGGACAACCATGTTATGAATGACGTCACACATCTCCAACTGAATAAACAATAATTTTCTTTCCTTTGAATCTGGATATTGTGTTAGCAATTCAAACTTTAAATAGAAGAAAAATAACATAAAATAATGCAGCATCCGTAGGATTAGGTGCCCACGCAAATTCTCAACATTTTTGTTATATTTTTCAACTAGCTAAACAAGAAGATGATGAAACAGTTTTGCAGATAGTTTATGTTTTCTACCAAATGATATTTCATGAATCAACACGTGATGTTATCATTAAGAAAACGCAAGCACCAGCATATCTCATTGATCTCATGCATGACAAAAATACAGAGATACGTAAAGTATGTGACAATACTTTGGACATTATTTCTGTAAGTATCATACCTTTCCAAAACGAATGATGTTGTAAAAATCAGTGCAACAAAAATACTTCTCATACTGTATCAAATAATGATGTAAACTATATCTGGCATCATGTATTAAAGCAAACATTTTTATTCTAATGCTAAATAGTTGGATTATATTTTTCTGTGTTTTTTTCATTTTTTTCTCATCTTGGATATATGCGAGATATTTTTATTTGCCAATTTAAATGGAAGAATCATGTCAATTGATACAACTACAAAATATTGGTTGTGAACAATTTTCAGGAATATGATGAAGAATGGTCCAAGAAAATCCAGTTGGAAAAATTCCGCTGGCACAACTCGCAGTGGCTTGAAATGGTGGAGTCACAGCAAATGGAGGATGATGCCGCTTACATGTATGCAGAAGATCCTGCTGGCTACAGTCCATTCATTCAAGACTCTGATATTCTAGATAGACCTGATCTCTTCTATGGTGCTCCAGGTATGTGAATTCAACGGTATACTTATACCCCAGCAAACGCAACACGTTGACCGAATGCTGGGCTAATGTTGGCCCAGCGTCTTAGACGCTGGGCAAACATTAGCCCAGCATTGGGTCAATGTGTCATGTTTGCTGGCACAGTCATGTTTTTATGCTATTACATGTGACCTATTGCTGAAATGTTTTAGCCCTCCATTTAATACAAGAACTTTGCAATTTAGATGGCAAGCTTAGTTTTCAATTATTTAATTAAAAAAATCCAGAAACCAGCATTATCAATATTTTTTGTGTATGTTTTCAAGCACATTACTTACTTACTGTACATGGGTTTGAAAAGCAATGTCCTCAAGTTTGATATTAAAAAACTAAAAAAAACTAAGGAATATTACTGTCTTTTATATTTATTGTTCATGTGATGTCATGAATGCATTTATAATATTTTAGTGCACAATTTTTTTACCACAACTTGTTATTGTTTGCACTGTATCACTGTAATAGTTTGTTTCAGATTAATCATATCTATTCATATTTCATTGAAGTACATTCAATCTACATGGGACCCTTTATTACCAAGGTGTCAAAATAGTGTCAAAGTAGGTGTCTTCAATTACCAAAAATGTAATTTTCAATTTATAACAGATGCCGTCGGGATGCTTCAATATTATGCATTTCTGTTAAACTTTAGCACACCGAGATTTAATTCATGTGTCACATGTACACAAATAAAACACCTTGACACTTTTTTTTCCACTCAATTTATAATCGGCCAACATTTACCACTGTAAAAAATAGTCAGCTCCGACCAAATAGGTAGAAAATGCCAACTTTGAAAAAAATTCTAGATTCAACACACTGTTGATCATTTTCTTTACACATTACATTTTTAAGGTATCGGTCTTTTCCATCAATTTGAAGCTGGAAATTGCCGCCACAACTCCCAACTTCATATAAGAAATATTGTTTGAAAATTCAGCAGTTAAAGGGTTTAATTTCTTTATCTCGTATTCACAGACACTATGCTTTATACAATCCATACTCACTTAACCCGTTGTCAACCAGATTAATTTACAACGTCATAGTTACTTCATGTAATCCATCCCAACCATATCCGGGGAACAGTCACAAATCCCCAATATATCCAGGATCAGTCCTCAAAAGGTTAATAATATAATTATTTTAGGAAAGTGTCTATTTTAGAAATAATTGTTGTCGTCTTTTGAATCTGAAAATTTCAAATTAACTCTTAATAGTTATAAGTGGTTTATAAGGAAAAAGGTTAACTATCCTTAATTTCAATATGAAGTAGTAAAGTGAATAAATATATTGAATCTGGTATATAGGGAAATATTATAATAATAATAGTAATGTGGCTTCTTTCTGTGTTGTCATATTTCACAGTAGGGTTCTGAAGGATGGTCATATAAGCAGGGAAATGAAAATGTGCTGTAATTTTACCATACTATCATCAACACACTATTATTCATTATCTTTAAACATTAAGTAAGCAGCTATTGGCTTTGCAGAGCAGAGCTGCTGTTTTCAGTATTTGCAACAGGCATATCACTAACCTCCTGCGTGATTGGGAAATGTTGTTATTGCAGACTATTTTGACGTCAACATTTACAGCAACTCATGTTGTGAGTTTTAGCTTTAAATTTGTTTGCAACCTGCTATTAATTACATACGCAGCACACTCAGGTGGGGTGTACTTAGGCAGCTTTTATTTTCAACTGCTTGAATTGATACGTGACCTCTGTAGATCCTGCTGCCTGGGTGAATACTTTTTTTGCTCAATGATGCAAGTTGAACCCTCCTGCTCCTAATATTGGGATGTTACAAAATAGTAATCTTCATTTATAATAAGACATAAGACATCATTTATAATGTAAAAATATATAATGTAGTATATTCTATTTATTTTTTGCGGAATGTCATGAAAACTGAATCTAATAATTTTTTTGCGAAATATCATGGAAACTGAATTTCGGTAGTATAAAGCAAGATGTGAGGTTTCCGGGAGAGATACGTCCTGACAAATTTATAATGGCTGACATCTGAATTGGAAACAATGAATGTGTTGTATTGAGATCAACTCTTTAAAATTTGGAGTAAAATACGTCAAATTGTAAAAAAAAGAACTTTCATAACAAACTAGATTACTTGGCATTCTGGAGTCTTGTTTTATTTATTATACTTAGTACACAGGGCATAATTTAACTGCTGTTACATCACGTTTTTGCAACCATCCCGATGCCATAATCCGGTGTATGTGTGTGGATCAGTACTGGGGGTATTCCGCTCCGCTTATTGTTGTTAAGTCTTATATACACAATTTTTCAGGATCAAGATTGGATGTGTTCTTTAACAAATTTATCAACCCTGATGACCATCTTGAAGGTAGATCTGTAAAATGTTTCCCCTGATCCCAAGCATGTGGCTGTTATGACATTAATTTTAAGATATGCATGGTGCTTCATTATGGTAGAATTTTTGTTTTTATAGGTGTTGTTTATGAATGGTTTTCACTAATTGAATGATATTTAATGTCAATGTGGAGGCTATGTTACAAATATTCCTTTATATCAAAAAATTTTCAACAATTGGGATTTTCAGTGGATACATTTTTTATGCTGGAGTTGCTAACACATGTTCCAGTCCATAAATATATGTTGTGAATTTTTGTTTGGAACGTGTATTTAAAAAAATGTCGATAAATTAGGTTGCGGTAACTATATTGTCTTTTTATACATAAATGTGTTTTTGCAGAGCACACAAGTGGTGTTGTTCCTATGTTAGTTAAACTCAATGTTGGGGGCGCTAGCAGAACATTCAGTCAACAAAACCTGATGATTTGGCTTGTTATTTTCTTAAAAAGCTTTTTTTGATACTGATACTCGTGTGAGCACATGTATCATCTCGTTCCTCAGTAAAATTTTAAAATTGATTTGTGTATGCTGTGTTTTGTGCTACCCCTGATTTTGTTTAACAATGACCTTGAACTCCTTCATTTTAAAATGAAAGTATTATAAATCTTGTGTTTATTGTTATAAAATGGACAATTAGTGAGTCTGCTCCTACAATTACTCTTTGAAAGATCCATAAACATTTCTATATCTATAATACCTATAGATGGTATATTTATGCAATAATAATTTGAAAACAAATTATTTGGGAAACTTGGCATATTGAGTGACAGGTTCCTGTGGTTAGTTCCATGTTTGTTGCTCTTTCTCCACTAGATGCAAAACATCGAAAGACCTGGCAAATCAACCTAAGTTTACAACATTTATATAATATAATAAATATTCATAAGTACAGTAGAACCTGCTATGAGCAGCCACTCCTTCGAGCAGCCAACCTCCTATGGGAGGCCACTTGGCCATTCCCCAAAATGGCATTTCCCATACAAATGAACCTCCTATGAGCAGCCACCTGCCTTAAAAGGCCACTTTTCATGTGTCACAAGGGTGGCTGCTCATAGCAGGTTCTACTGTATACCCACTTTCCGGTCTTGCGGTGCGCAATCACACACTATAATGGACCTAATTCTAAATTAAGGTGTGTTATTAATTGAACATCTCAATCAGTACCAATTCGAGTAATTCACTCCTGGTCAAATTATAAGTATAACTTACTGAGAGTGCCGTCTTGGATGAGTTAATGTTAGAGTTCGAGGCTCAATCCATCCTCTCAGTCTTCTAATTTCATAGAAACAAATAGACAAATTGTACCGACACTGTATACTCGCAGAGATTTATATTGCCTGGAGCTTCCATGACGCGGAGGTAGTGTGGTCCACCTCACACAGCCAGCGCTCAAATTAACTCTGCTACAGAATTGTATGTTGCTACTTTTTCAAACATTCAAATGCTGAAGAAAAGACATCTTCCAAATTTAATAAACTCAGCATCTCTATCCCACCAGCTCAAGGATTAAAATCTTATGTCTGGAGCTCACCATCCTCAGGAGATTCCCCTGGCCCTGTTTAGCCTTTTTGTATCATAATCATTGTATGGATGATCTAGGCAGCATGAAGCAGTTACCGTTTGAATCAAGATTGCCAGTAACAGCTGTTTGATAAATGTTTGTTAGTACACATAGCTTTCTAACCTCTGTTAAATTGTATCGGTGTATAGCAATCGTGAGTTCTTGATTATATTTGCATATGTTATTCAGATTTTGTTGGCAGCAGTACATCCTTCCAGCTTGCCTCAGCTTTGTGGCAAAGAGTTGTAACAGTCATGTTGTAGCTTTATGTTACAATTTAACCCTTTTGCTGCTGGAACGGTTTCAAGGAAGATTCAAACCATGTAAAATGTCGCAGAAATTGATAGATTAGTTTTTTTGGAACATGTCGAATTAATCAAATCATTCAATTTTGGAGATGTGTATTTTTCATAAATTGAAATAATTTTCATCTTTAAAGCTGGGTAGGCCGGCCTATTGCATTAGCAATTCCAGCTTCAAATGAATAAAAAATAGAGACAAACAATTGAGCAGCACAAGAGTTAAGTGGACTGGCAAAATAATGTGTGCTCGATATGGATTGGAAGGAAACTGAAAGTCTCTATAAAATAATGCACATTTTTACTTTTTAAATAATTCACTGTGAAACCTGGGACATTATTGTTTTGTCAGATGCACTCTATAATTTGTAAATGTCTTTTGTTTTTAATTGCATGCACGGTACAGACCCTCTCAAATTACACATACACTTTACATGTACTGCAAATGTATTTATTTTCAAAACTCTATATTTTTGTCATACAGATGGATATGAAGCAGGCATGATGATGGAAAATGATTACATGGATCAACCACCAGAAATGTATAACGGAAACCCTGAATTTGATGGTCGACAACCAGCTGGCTATGGGTAGGTTCAAATAATTAAACATAATTAAACATGATAATTAAACATAATGTCTTAATGACATAAGATATCAAAAGGTTTCTTTGTTTTGGCCCGAAGGGGTATTGTCGTCCCCTTTGTGCACAGCCGCCGTCCCCGCCGCCGCACACAGGCTTTTGGCTACAACACTAACATGGTGCAACAGAATAAATTCATAATACATGCAAATATTAAACCCCTCCCAGCAATTTTTAATTCAAGGTCAAGGTCACAGTTCAAGTTTAAAGATTCAAAAAAATTCTTGTCAACGCGATAACGTAATAAAAATAATTACTGGATCTCTCTATTTTTTAAGTGAAGTTAACTATGAGAATGGAGATGACCTGATTATATTTTCAGCTTTCAACCGATAATCAAAATGGCCGCCACCTGGCGACTAAATTTTTTTTTCAACTAATTTTTTGTTTTTTTTTAGAATTTCTTTGAAACCTGGTATATATAGGTTTTCAGAGTCTGCGAGTCTATTGACAATTGTCCGTTTTCATGTGCGACTGAAAACGAGGCTATGGCGGCCATCTTTTTTTTTTAATTTAAAAATTCTTTTTTAACGCGATTACTTGAAAAATATTTATTGAATCTTTCCAATTTTTAGCTCCCGCCGTCACCGTAGGTGAGACGAAGGGAGCTATGGATTCTACCTCCGTTTTTTTTTGGCCTCTTCTTTTGCCTATAACTTTGTAAGAAAATAAGCTAGGATAACAATTTTTGGTATGTGGGTTACTTCCAGGTGGATAATGGACACGTTAAAATATTTTTACACTGAATTCAATACGCAAGGTCGCAGAGGAGAAAATGATGATGTTACGGCGTTGGGCCGTCCGTAAACAATTCGTTTCCGGAGCATATCTCTGAAAGTACTTGTCCGATTGTCTTCAAATTTTACACACAACACCCCTAGGGGGTCTAGTTGCGCCTTTTGGGGTATTTGAACTTTGACCTACTTCTGGTTCGGAACTATGACCTATTTAGACCTTTTGACGCGCACTTCGTTTCCGGAGCAGATCTCGAAAAGTACTGGGCCGATGACAGTCATATTGCACATACATGTTCTCTAAGGTCCCTAGTTGTGCCTTTTCAGGTTTTTGAATCTTGACCTTGAAGTTGACCCAGCACTTTGACCTAATTTATAACATCGGTAAATCCGACTGAAAGATTTTGCGGAATATCATGAAAACCGCTCAAGATAGCTACACCATTACTATAAAACAAATTGTGAGGTTTCAGGAGAGGATGCATCTTGAAAAATTTCAAGTCGATAAAATAAGAAATGGCCGCCTATTGGCCATTATTCACCTTGACAGGCCTGATATTGCGGAATATCATGAAAACCGCTCAAGATAGCTACACCATTAATATCAAATAAATTGTAAGGTTTCAGGAGAGGATGCATCTTGAAAAATTTCAAGTTGATAAAATTCAAAATGGCCGCCTATCGGCCATTATTCACCTCGACAGGCCTGATATTGTGGAATATCATGAAAACTGCTCAAGATATCTACACCATTACTATAAAACAAATTGTAAGGCTTCAGGAGAGGATGCATTTTGATAAAATTCAACTCGTCCAAGTTCAAAATGGCCGCCAATCGGCCATTATTCACTTTCACATGGCCGTTATTTGGTAAACCGTGCTAGATGGCTAGACCATTACTATAAAACAAAATGTGTGATTTCAGGAGAGGATGCATCTTGAAAAAATTCGACTCGATAAAATTCAAAATGGCCGCTTATCGGCCATTATTCACTTTCACATGGCCGTTATTTGGTCAACCATGCTAGATGGCTAGACCATTACTGTAAAACGAAATGTGAGATTTCAGATGAGGATGCATCTTGAAAAAATTTGACTTGATCAAATTTAAAATGGCCGCCTTTTCGGCCATTATTCATTTTCACAAGGCTGATATTTGGTAAACCGTGCTAGATGGCTAGACCATTACCTGATTACTATAAAACAAAGTGTGAGTTTTCGGGGGAGGATGCACCCTGAAAATTTTTAACTTACGAAGTCAAAATGGCCGACAATTAGCATTATTTACCTCGATAGGTCTGATATCAGGTAAACCGTGCTAGATAGCTAGACCATTACTATAAAACAAAATGTGACGTTTCGAGAGAGGATGCCTTTTAAAAAATTTCGACTCAATCGAATTCAAAATGGCCGCCTATCGGCCACTATTTACTTTCACATCGCTGATATTTGGTAAACCGTGTTAGATAGCTGGACCATTACTATAAAACAAAATGTGAGATTACAAGAGAGGATGCATCTTAAAAAAAATTGACTCGATCAAATTCAAAATAGCCGCCTAACAGCCATTATTCACTTTCACATAGCCGGTTTTTGGTAACCGTACTAGATGGCTAGACCATTACTATAAAACAAAATGTGAGATTTCAGGAGAGGATGCATCTTTAAAAAATTTGACTTGATCAAATTCAAAATAGCCTCCTATCGGCCATTATTCACTTTCACATGGGCGATATTTGGTAAACCGTGCTGGATGGCTAGACCATTACTATAGAATGAAATGTGAGATTTCAGCTGAGGATGCATCTTTGAAAATTTCGACTTGATCAAATTCAAAATGGCCGCCTTTAGGCCATTATTCACTTTCGCATGGCCGATATTTGGTAAACCGTGCTAGATAGCTAGACGATTACTATAGAATGAAATGTGAGATTTCAGCTGAGGATGCATCTTGAAAAATTCTGACTTGATCAAGTTCAAAATGGCCCCCTATCGGCCATTATTTACTTTCACATGCCCAATATTTTGCAAACTGTGTTAGATGTTAGTCCATTACTATAAAACAAAATTTGAGGTTTCGGGGGAGGATGCACCCTAAGTTTTTAACTAATTTATATCGAATTCAAAATGACCGTAAATCAGCTATTAGTTAACTCGATTGGCCTGATATCGGGTAAACTGTGCCAGATAGGTAGACCATTACTGGGATACTGATTAGGATCATTAATTTCAATGGAGGTTTGCAATCTCTGACAGACTGTCTAGTTCTTATCTTACTCTTAGACTGCGCTTCTTAGACCTAGTTGTCTTGCGTCTTGATTTTTGACCTAGACTAGGACTACATTAATAACCTTACACAAAATTGCTTAAATCAAATTCTAATTCGGAGCGGGAGCTCCTGGACTTATGTAGTCTTGTTTATGTGAAGTCACCCATGAGTATGGAGATGACCTGATTAGAAGTTCTGATTTCCACCGATAATCAAAATGGCTTTTTTTTTCACAATTCCACTGAAACTTTGTATATATAGGTTTTTGGGGTCCGCAAGTCTCTTGGTATTGTCCGTTTTCATGTGAGACTGAAAACTAGGCTGCGGCGGCCATTTTGGTTTTATCAATTTGAATAAATCGTTCTTATTTTCAATTAAATGCCTCGAAACCTTGCATATATATGGAGTCACTGCAGCAGCCGAGGGGTATTTCAGTGCTTGCACGGTATTTTTATTTTATATTCCACCCCATGATACATATTAACATGGGGAATATTTCCATTGACAATTTATGCTGCATCAGTATCTAGGTCACAAGCAGGATGTGGTGCATATTTATTGATTTTTAACAGAACTTCGCCTTGTAGTCTTAAAATTTGATACTGGAGCAAAATACAGATCGTGAAGAGACCATGTCCTATTTTTACTTTTAGAAACAGTTTCACAGTATTGTGTTATTCACACTTTCTTTTTAAAATGGGTAATTACTTTTGGAGAGTTTAATACTAGTATGCAGTCTGCAGTTACCTTGACCTATTTTAAGGTTGAAGATCACAGTACTTTTTTTTATTGTTTTTCAGTTAATTATTCCAAATTGGTAAATGCAGGTCCAGTTTGAGGATTATTGACTTTAAATATGATTAAAGAGATGCTACAGGAGAAATACATATCATGTTCTAAAATGAATGATCTTCCTCCAATTTCTGGGTTATGGCATGCCCTTTTTTCACTCATTTATAGTTGCAGCTACATGTAATAATTCTGCCAGTTAGTGGGATACATGAATCGAGATCATATTAATGATGTTCATCTAATTTTAGGTTCAAAGTCACTATAATTCATACATACAATGAGTTTGTTGGTTTGAAATTTAATACATTAGAATTGTGTGGCCAATTATTTAATTTTACCCCTTCACTGTCACATTGCACACAACTGCGACATGTACTCTTAGAAATTGTGGACATATCATTTTGGAATTAACAATAATGTTGCAGAATTACCACAGAGGTGCTTTCAGTAATTGTTAATACAGTAAATATTCATCTAAATTTGTGAACTCGACACATTAGTTCTATTGAAAATTTCGGTTTCAGTGGAAGATGTCAAAACCTAAAATATTTAAACCATTTACTTAAAAGTCATGTGATGTACTACATATTATAGAAGAACCAGTAGTGTATATTTTTATATTTTATTTGAAATTCTGTCAGAGGACAAGTTAAAGAAAGGTAAGATCACTGTTGAATCACACATGAGAATGTAGCTCTTTGTAAAAATAGTACAGTATATAGTACACTAAAGGGTTTTTACCCCTCAGACATTAAGGCTGTGGGGTATAGCGATCACCAGAGGCGGACAGTCGGGCAGGCGGTCAGAAATTCAGCTCTTAATAAAAAGTCAGCTCATGAATTTTGTTTATTTTTTACAGACATGACCTATGTGCCTGGGCAATTCATCCCATATATTTTTTTGGCACCAAGCCATAAGCGGCCATTTTCCAAGATGGCCACCTAAAAAGCTTGTGGGCACGATTACTTATGAACCGTTGGTTGAATTGCATTCAAATTTTGTATGGTTGTTCTCTAGGTATTTCTGATGATCTGATTAACTTTTGAGATGATTCCATTAAAAAAAAATGGTTGCCGCAGCCATTTTAAAAAGAAATTGACATGGTGGTAGTGGGGGTCATTTTTTCTCCTTATTTCTTGATATTGATGGACATAGCCTACGGCTGAGGGGTCCTGCCATCATTTGATGGCTATTTTCCCAATTTGAAATCATCATAGATGTCTTGGTTAGTGCTTCCAGGCTCATTTGTTATGGGTCTACAGCCATTATAAATATTTAAATTCTTACAGTGCGAGGACCATCTTTATATGTCAGAATCTGACGTTTGATTCTGATGTGTAAAGAAGATCCCCACGCTGAAATGGTTAAGATTCTCGTTTTGACAATTGTTTTTCTTCACGTAAGCTTAGTTGGATTGGAGTATTGCTCATGTGATTTTATATGAATACTATTACAATTGATAGCTCTGAAATTAGCTGTTTTACGTGTATGGAGATATGTGTACAGTAGCCTATGTAGTATACTAGAATCGGAATGCATTTCATCACTCTTATCCTAACTTTAAAACTATTGCCTGTGCATGTTATATATGACACTTGTATGTTTAATATGTAGCTTTGTAACCCTGATACTTTTCACCTCTAGATAGAGTGATAATGCAATTGCTATTTTTAAAAGTCTGTGGTACATATCAAGCACAGATAACGTATAATATTTGTTTTAGACAAACATGGTGTATTATTTAAATCATGTTAACCCTTTAAACACCAAATTATTCAATCGTGATTTTCACCAACTTGAAGTTGTATCTCGCTGACGCGATCCACAACTTCAATTGATTTAAAATTATGCACATTTGAGAAAAGTGGAGATCCTCTATTTTCAAATATTGCTGATTGATGTCACGTTTTACCTTTAACATGTTTAAAAGCTGATATGTAATATGCTAATAAAAAATGTAAAAAATGAATATAATCGGCTCCGGGAGTTAAAGGGTTCAGATATAATTGAGGGATTAAAAAGTGAAAAAGTTACTGATTGCTGTGAGCTGTAAATTGTAATTTGATAGTGCTTGGTGATTTCCTTTTATCTATTTCTACTATTCGATACATGTGAACTCTGCTATATATGTGTATACAGTTTTCCTCCTCCTATGGGCACGGAGCGGCCCATGTCTTGCCTAGCCTATTCCCCTGGTCAGAATACTACCCAGAAGGTAACCTGCCCCATAGTCACACACCAATCCGTCTACACCATCCACATATGCACAGACGGCTCAGAATCTGAGAAAATGTAGATCCACCATATGTATTGTGTTTATTGCGCAATTTTAGGCCAGCCACATCACACCGCACATAGCTAAACCAAATTTAATCATAATGATCCATACACAATGCGCTAGCAGGTATTGCACTTCTTTTCCTCTAGCGTTGAGATATAAATTTACACTAGCCCTGTTGTACTTGTAGTCAGATCAAATAAAGCTAATACGTTTTACATCTCCATGAAGCCAATCTGAAGATCATATTTTTCTAGGAAACATTCAAATTTTGAAATTTTATTCACCAGTATGTGAAATATCTGTGTTTTATAAAGTCAGTATCTCACCAAAGCACGACAGTTTGACAACTGTAACGACTGTTTTTATAGCATACATAGAGTAGACAATATATTTTATTAAACAATGAATATTCTTTTGAGTTACTGATTTTTACTTCTTAGAAAATCTTCAGTCTAAATTAAGATAATAACAAAATTAGATGAAGGCTCCCACATGACTTGAAAACCCTAGAATAGCCTTGAATTTTTTAAGGCTCCCATTTTTTGTTAAGTATATATCTAATGGCTCATTTTATCATTTGTGAGTTTTGTGTGAAAATCGTATAGATAAAAAAAAAATTGTCATGATTTCATACTTCCGTAACTTTGGTTTGCGACATGACATTAAATTGGAAATATTTGCCCACAAAAAAAAATCAAAAAGCCTTGAATTTTATCAGCATCAGTTTGTATGAGCTCAGTCGGCAATTGGTTGGAAACCTGGTGAGATACTAGCTTTATACATTATGTGATAATAATGGCATCCATAAGAAGGCAGCATACCTACGCATATTATTTCATATGTTTCACCAACAGAATTTTCAAGATTATTCAGCCACAAAATGTTAAACATACGTTTGCCTAGAATGTGACACTAAAACTTAATAATGCCCTGTGCATATGTAAGATTGATTTGGTAAAAGCAATGCAAATCTCTTACTTCAATTTGTTTGTATTATCTCCATGTGTATTTATTATTACAAATAAAAATTAATTTGAGTCATCCATAGTAGAATATCCCACTTCTTACGGTAATTTGACTGACTTAATTTTGTATTTAATTGATCGCAGAGTAAAATGTTGAAATACACTACGCCTTGATGATATCATAGTTTATTTCTGATAATGTGAGAATATGGCAAGCTAGTACCAGGAACCCGTCCCACTAACCATCTTAAAGTTAACATTATCTTAACTTTCTCTCATTTCCATTTGAGAAGTTAAGATTAATTCTAACTTTTCTAATGGAAATGAGAGAAAGTTAAGATAATTTTAAGATTGCTAGTGGGACGGGCCTCGAGTCTAACAAAAGTTTAACGCTTGTGGTGTGACTGGCCTTTTGCATGTCAACCCAGCCCCCCTCATGGTACACGTGACTTCAGTTCAAATAGCATGTCCATTCTGGCCACAAATAACCGGTAATGTATGCCAGTACCCGGTAGATATGATAAACCCGGTAGATAAGATGATTATTATGTGAACTGATGTTTTATTGTGATTATTCCCAATTATATTGTGGTTGATTTTTTTTTATTCAGTAGGATTCCTATGCTGAATACGTGGGATGACTTACAACTCGAATCATTTTGATGATATGTTCTTCTCATGTCTTTTCTTGTTTCATGTTTTTTGGTTTGGTTTGCATACAAAATTGAGATAATTTTGAATGAGTGCTAAATTTCCTTGAGCTTATGGAAA
Organism: Flabesymbios commensalis; assembly: GCA_964017125.1. Classification (NCBI taxonomy): domain Eukaryota; kingdom Metazoa; phylum Annelida; class Polychaeta; order Terebellida; family Flabelligeridae; genus Flabesymbios; species Flabesymbios commensalis. The sequence goes on along the minus strand of OZ024905.1, from coordinate 66,211,356 downwards.
TTTGTTCTGACTGTATGATAGCTGTATTTTTTTTACAGAATGAACCTGAGGCCAATGGTTTTTTTCCACCACCCTATTTTAATTATTATGATAAGAAATACACTTATCTATATGTTGTGTACAGTAGTTTCAACTGCAATGTATGTGATGTTTTGAATTTTAATGACAATTATACATTAAAGCCAATGTAGAATTATAATATATACTGATGTGTATTCTTTGTAGTAAATCCATAGATTTCTGTCAACAAATCGTTGTGTATGGGGCATTTCTTAGGAAGAAATATTTAAAGCCATTTTATAGGTGTCTCCTGACGAAATTTCTGTAGATTTTGCATTGTACTTTTATTTTTGATCATTTTTTTCTAATAAATGAAGTCTGGTCTCCCCAACATCATGTCTGAGTACGATAACAATATGAATCTGAAATAGAGTTATGTGAACATAAATGTTTTCAAAGTAGTTAGTGATGTTTACATTTGAAACTAAAACTAATTCATACATAATTCTCACACAACTTTATGCGGCAAAATGTAACCAATAATAATTACACATAGCTAATAATAGCAGAAGATGCTGGCAGCAAATTCAGCTTAAGTGGAATACATGTATGTGTGTTATTAAATTATTATCTCCCACATGATTTAAATCTTCTAATCAGTTATTGTGCTTTATTTCGAAAGAAATTCACTTATTTGCTATTCCAGTTTCTGTGATGCTGTCGATCATGTGAATGATGTCAGCTTACTATGTGTATCACAAGGTGTCTTTTTCATCACAACCACCTGAAAATGGAAAAGAGGGATATTGACAGCTGATGTTTTTCTGTATTTTTCTTATAACCACTAATGGCATACATATGAATTGTGTTATATGCTGCTATCACTTAGCCACAAAGATACAGAATAGCTAATCAGTGTTTATCCATTGATAATGCAGCTCATCTAGCCATTGTATCTATTTATCTGCAAGTCTGATCTAAAAACAGTTTAGAAGAGCATTAATCATTCCTTAGCATTTGATTTTTTACAATAAAATTAATTTATTTTTACATTAAATGCTTGATGGTGTAAATATTGTGTTTGGACGGAGCACTTAGTTAATAAAATGGTGCGCTCTGTATACTTGATAAATAGGCCCGTTTCACAGGCTATATCGAGTATTGGTCTCTTGTATGTCATTTTTTCCAGCTAGTCTGTATGTATATGGCAAGCAAATATACTTATCATTATTTACATATTGCCTGTTTCTTAGTTGAAATCATAGTTTTCGCTCATTTAAACCTGGAAATTGCGTGCTAAATTACAGTTTGAAATGAGATAAAAATATGCATCTGTATTGCTGCAGTTGAAGAGTTAACCCTTTAACCGCCAAATTATTCAATTTAAATTTTCACCCACTTAAAGTTGTGTCTCGCTGACGCGATCCACAGCTTCAAGTGAGTGAAAATTATTCAGATTTGACAAAAAGGAGGTCAACTCTTTTCAAATCTTGCTGATTTATGTCACATTTTATCTTTAACATATTAGTGTGGTACTTAATTTGCTAGTAAAAAATGAAAAAACCCGAATATATGCGTCACCGGCGGTTAAAGAGTTAAGTGCTGTTATGTTTTGTTGATAGCTATGATGATTACGAGCCCTTTGAGCGACCACAGGGACACGCGGGTTTTGTCATGGACGGGCAGCCCGTGGATGAATATGGCAATCCCACAGACATGTACCCACCGTCCTACGGCGGACGCAGTCACCAAGGCAACGGCACTCCTGACGATGACTACGACTTCAGCTATGCAGGAGGCTACGGCTACAACATGAGATAGCCTAGAGTACATGTCATACGCATCCTCAAACAATATCGCCTCCGTGCTATCACCCCAGAAATGTGCTCTCATTCACAGACATAATAATATGTTATTTATAAATTAACGTTATGTCAGATTTGAAAAGAACGTTTTTTTCAATTGCTCTCATTGACATAATGTTATTATGTATAAATGAATGTCATGTCAGAGTTGAAACACAGTTTTCAATTTTCCCAGAATAATTATACTGTGTTACCTTGTGGACAAATGTATTCCAACATTGGTCCAACTCCAAGTAAGCGCTAAGCTTTTTTCTGGCTTTCAGTTTCAGCACAATACACAAACAATCAGTTATTTTTTTCCAGTATGTATCCAATATTATAATTGTATACAATTCCCTCTACATTTTTCACATCTTTATGTAACGCCGACCCCTCCTGATGTCAGATATATTTTATCGACTTTATTACCTCCATTATACTCTTAATTCCACGAGCGGGGGGGAGGGAGTGAACGAAGTTGTTTGGCGTTAACGGCCATAGGGATTATTTTTACTGCAGTGTTTCACTTGAATATGCTTTGCTGTCTAGACATAGGAATATTTATCTTTCTGAAAATTAATCCCCATGCACCCTTATTCATTGAATAAATTGTTTGTAAGGTTATTGCAGTAATACAAACATTTTTGTCATATTTCACCAATAACACTCAAATTTTTACCAAAGCATGTAAATGCAGATTATCGTATTATCCCTAAACACTTTTGTAGAAACAATGGTAAAAATCGTCTTTCACCATATATATGGATAAATAAAAAAACGATATAAAACAGATATGTATTTTGTAAATCAGGTGGCATTATTTATGTCCACTATCCTGACAACATTACACCCGACAGATCGCCACCCTCGCTTTCCCAATAAATTTTACGTAAGTTCTAATGTTGATAATATATGGGCATATAATGTACTCGGCATAGCACCGATCTCTGTAAAAATTGTTGTAAATCTATGTAATGTGATAAGTTAATGTTGTAATGTACCAATATACGATGCAGGTAAAAAATCTTTGATGTAAGAAATCTAAATGTGGCGTGTGAGTTATGAAAATACATATTTTGTCGGATTTCTCTATTTTCATAATAATTTGTTACTAAACAAAATTCATCAATGAGTTCAATTAGTGTGTCACCTTCATCTTAAAAGAGCATATCATTTTAAATTACCCTTTTAGTAGACACTGATTAGCTAGATTCTGGTAAATTAAGTAATTATCTTTAATGTTATTGCGCTAATCCGATATCAGAAAGGTTACAATTTACCATTTAAACTCTCATTGAATTCCCAATTACAGTGATTTAACCTGTTAAGAAAAAATATTCTAAAACCAAAGTTGAGCCGCGAGCATATATTGTCGTCACGTGGCACAAGGGGGGTATCATCTATCGATGTAAGGACGTTCTCGAGCTTTGCATTGGGTATTTATAAATGCAGATAATTTTCATTCACCTTCAGATGGGAAGTGCGTTAGCAATTCACGTCTTAAGTGGATGAAAATAAGAAAAAATACCTGTGTTTTAACAGAGGGAATTATTCATATACTGTAGATCTTGTAATTTTCGCGTGTTTAGATTTTCGCGAATTTATGATTTTGTGACTTTTCGTGAAGGCTGGAATTCGCGAATTATCTATGTCTATCATAGTAGCGCTTTAATAATAATATTTTTCGCGAGATTCTTAAATTCGCAAATTTGTCCTCCTCGCAAAATTCAAGAAAATTAAAACCTCGCAAATATTACCAGATCTACAGTATTTGTTTCTTCAAAGAAAATAGTCAAAGCAGTTACATCGTTGTGAGTATACATGTCTGGATGTGGGCCCACCTGTGTGAATAAAGTATGAGGATAATGTGTTTCAATATTATGATTAGCAGCAAGTGACGATATAACAACCTAACCTTTCTGAGGTAACAATGAACATTTCATTGTAGTATTTATATACAACAAAAAAAGTATTTATTTTTATTGGACTAAATCATCGAGTAGGCCTATCGCAGACAAATGAAATAGGAGTCCGCTTTAAACCCTATCAGTTTTAAGATTACATGTACGGTACAGGTTATGATGAGGCAGTATTTAATGTTTTTATTGAATACCGCATTTTCTACAAACATGATCAGTGGGAAGTCTAAATAAGTCAATGTAGTGCTATCATAATTAGCATGACTCTGTGATAATTTATATTATTAGTTTTACATTTACCATGTGCTCTTACTTGTACACATCTTGTAGTATTATTACGTTTTTTACAGCATTGGATACATATGAACATCAATTTGAAGAAATAGCCATTTTCTTTTCCTTGTGTGCCAACAATTATGTCTCTGTTTAGTCATTTATACATCACCCATCAATCAGCTTCTTTAAGACCACATGTCTTTTTGTTGAGTTTTCTGATGTCACATTTTAAAAATAAATATCAAAAGTATGTTTGCCTGTGTTTTATTATGTCCCACTGATAAGAAGAGCTGGGAAATTTAAGTGGGTTGATAAATTTTGATTTTTTCCTGAATTCCGCTTTTTGAAATTAACTGATTATGGCATAAGGGGTGCACGGTTGGTTGGTGAGCATCTGAGCTGATGTCGGAAACCACAAATACAATAGTTTTCTCATGGTGGCTCACAGCGCCCACAGCTGCATGTGTACCTATATACCACTGGGGTAATTCTATTGTGTTTCTCAAACCATTGTGCAGCCATTCCAAGATGACCAAATAACATGGTGTGCCTACATTAACCTTTAAAGCGCCAAATTAAATCATTTAAATTTTCACCCACTTAAAGTTGTCTCTCGCTACCGCGACCCACAATTAAAAGAGGGTGGAAATTCCTCATATTTATTCATTTTTTTACCAACCATTTGCAAAGTTTGATGTTTAAACTTTCATTTCCTTCCCAATAACAGTGATTTGATCGGCTAACAAAACGGATTAAAAACGACTAGTCATGCTTAGCGATGTGCAGTTTTTAACTCTGAATTCATTATTTTAATCGTCCTGATATTAGTCGAGTTCTTCAGCGTCATTTTAACCCCCCAGCCAATCAGGCTGTGGGGTATAGTGATCACCAAAGGCGGGCTGTCAGAAATTCAGCTCTTACTACTAAGTTAAGTGATGAATTTTGTTTATTTTTTACAATTCATCCCATATATAAGCGGCCATTTTCCAAGATGGCCGCCTGAAAAGCTTGTGGGCACCATAACTCATGAACCGTTGCTTGGATTGCATTTAAATTTGGTATGGTTGTTCTCTAGGTATTTCTGATGATCTGATTACCTTTTGGGATAAATCCATTAAAAACAAAATGGCCGCCGCAGCCATTTAAAAAAAATGACATAGTGGTAGTGAGGGTCATTTTTTCTCATTATTTCTTGATATTGAGGGACAGAGCCTACGGCTGAGGGGTCCTGCCATCAATTGATGGCTATTTTTTAGGATGATATTTACAGAGCGGATAAAAGCACCAAATTCGGTACACAGCTGTTGTGGGGGCAACTGACAAAATTTAGTTGTTGAGCCTTCAACTAATTTTCTTTGCATTTCCCTTTGAATGTACATTATTTTTTCGATGGTATACATTAATAAAAAGTCCTCGCTTATTTAACCCTTTTCCCATTAAGGTATCTTTTTTAAATATTTACTCACTTTAATTTGTGTTTAAAGTGAGTGAAAAATATTTTTTTTACTTCCGTCAAAAAAGGTTATATTTTTGGTCGTGTTGGGTTTGTTTTTCTGTCCGTCCGTAAGCAGGATTACTTACAAAGTAATGAAAGGATTCACATGAAACTATTACCAGAGGTATGTCTCGGGCCAAGGAACAATCTATTCCTTTTTGGGGATGATCCGGATTACGATTTGGATCGCGCGGCGGAGGTTTGCAGTTAATGACGGACTGTCGGTTGTTTAATTTGAGACCAAACATTGCGAATCTTGGAAGTTTAAACACACATTAGATGTCTGATTCCCAATAACAGTGATTTGTTCAGCTAATAAAATAGATTTAAAAAGAAAAAAGGCCACATAACGCCACGGTTTTTTTAATTAATGAGAGCAAAATGGTGGCTGCCACTCACCCCGGCAAACATGATGATGAGATGTTGGGCCAGCGTTGGCTTATTGTTGGGCCAACGTCGTAGACGGTGGGCCAACAGTAAATCAACGTTGAGCCATAGTCTCGTGATTGCTGGGACGTCATTCCAGCATGTTCTCACAAAATAATAAAATTTGTTTCGCCATATAGTGACTAGTGAAGCATCTTTAATCTACTTTTAACATTATTGGAACTCCTGCCAATACATTTTTAACATCAACCGGATTTTTGGGCACCCCCAGTGTGTGTCCCAAATTTAATTCACAAGTTTATCTTGTCAAAAGCAGCAGCACACATATTCAGTTTTCTGTCCTTACATTACATAAATTATGCCCAACAAATGTTGTTTCTGAATAAGCAGTCTGCTCTGTATTTGTTCTATGCTTTTTCTCGTCAATTTTAAAACATCTCAACAGTTCAGTTGTTGGGCTGTGTGCCGCAGCATTGGTTTCTCTGTAAATTGCGGGCGTTCAAGATGGCGCTAAAGCACTGACTATCTAGGTCGAGATATTATGCCAATATAATTTAATAAAATGAACAGAATGTGAGTCGGAAACTGTGGGAAGTTAGCAGATGTTTCACTTTGGTAAACAAATCCATCGTGAAATGATGCTGGCCCAACACCCGAGGAACCCCGGTACAGCGCCTCGCGTCATTCTGAGAGGCAAATCTGACAGCTTATGAAATTCATTGTTCGAAGTTTTAACAAACGATTTGCATTTTTTGATTTTTTTGCTCAAGTGGTAGGCCTACCGATCAAAATACGTAATTCCAATGATAATGATCCTAACTAGCTCCAGAATAAACCAACACGAGGATCATCAATCACACGTTGCGCCAGAGCAATGACATAGGCCTACATGGATGGAATACCAACTTTCGGTGAAGCACTGTGCCAAATGTGCTGTTTTTGTCCGCTTGGTAACTATAATTTCAATAGGGAAATTGACTATACTATAATATAGAATATATGCCCAATATAATATATTGGGCTACTGCAGATCAATTCTTGTACTTTTCTAGCACAAAAATTCACTGAATGATCGATATGATTTAAAAACAGACACCGACTGGTTTTAAAGGTTGTCGTAGCGCAGGTAACAACCCAGTAAACATGAGATGTTGACCCGATGTCGGGCCAGCGTTGCAGACAATTAACCAGCAATAAACATTGGGTGTCTAGTGTGTGCCTGGAATCTAGCAACATCACTGGGCAGCATTTTGATTTGTGTCACAAAGGGACAAGCACACCACATACTTTTAGTCGTGGTTTAAAAAAATGACCCCCACCTCAGCTCCACCCCCTAAAATAACTAACCTCAACTTTGAGATTGGCAGACATTTAAAAGGTTTTAAAAAGTACCCATTTTTTGGAAAAAAAAATTGCCCCTTCATACCCCCACCCCAAGAAAAATACCTTTACAGGCAACATCAATTGGACTCGTCCATGACGGGGTACTTATAGTCGGTGGGCTATTTTTCAAAAGGGGCCTAAATAACAAAGTTCACCTAATTCTCATGACAATTAGGTATATTGGTCTCATTTTAAAGATAAATATATTACCTTTCATTTGAAATAGGGTAACCCTTTGAGAAATTGTCGGAGATGAGTAATTTAGAGCCGTATAGGTACCTACCCTCTGGTACCTGAATTTAACAAAAAAAGTGTTTGAGAATTTTTCACAAGATGAAACTCAAGTTTATTTTCAATAATAAATTATTAATTCTAACATACATTGATGTGAAATCGAAAAAATAGGGTTTAATGTTTAAAATTAAGTTGAATTTTTTTAGACCCTTTCACGTTTAGAAGTTTGCTATTTTTGATTACTTAAAAATAGCCGTATTACTATAGCACATCAAATTGAAGGGATCTTTCAGATAACACCATGTAATGTCATACCTTCTCATATATTTCTTGTCATATAAATTATGTTGCATAGTTAGGCTATGTAACATTGACAAAAAAATGTTCGAAAAGGTCAAAGGTGATCTATTACCCCTTATATAGTATGAATAATTTTGTGACAAATAAATCAAAGTTGCCACAAGATGGGGCACAAGTGTTTCTTTATATGTGGGGTGATTGGCTATCATGTGACCCTCTGAGAGGGTCACATGATAGCCAATCACCCCATATAAGGACACAATTATTCATACCATATAAGGGGTGATAGATCTCCTTTAAAATGGAGCAAAATATACTCGTGCGTAAAAAATAGATTTGGAGTAAAATAGTCTTAATTTTTACTGTATATTTTCAAAATGGTCATACTGCTAATGACATGTTCCTGCTGTACATTTGAGTTGACAAAAGTGTTGATAAAAGAACATTTAGTATATTTATATATAAATATATATAAATAAAAGTAATTGCCCTATAATCACCACATCTAATTTAATTTTGTACCTACTTTAAGTTATTTCTCGCTACCTAAAAACACACCAATAAGTGTGTTGCTAATTTTTACAGTGATGTGTGCTGGAGAAAATTAAAAACAATCATAATAGATTGACAACCAAAAGGTACAATTATTGCGGTCAGACGTTATACCGATAAGACACCCAAAGACGGGGTGGACGATATAGGAACTAAATATTTCATATTGTATCGTGTTTAGTACGCCCCACACAGTATATACCAAATTTTATTAAAAAAATATTAATTATATCTTGCCTAATTCGGCATTTTAAAGTACGTCAATGAGCTCTATATACATTGCAATGTATTATCAATGGGCAGTCCCGCCTCACCGAAAAGACACCTAAAGACGGCAGGATTATACGAGATCGCATTATTTCTTATTATAGCATGTTTAATACTTGATCATCGGACTATATACGAAATATAAAATTAAAATATTAAAGATAAGTAGCCGAATTCGGCAATTTAAAGTGCGTCAATGAGCGCTATGCATAGTAATGTATTGTCAATACAAGTTCAGCCTCACCGAAAAGACACCTAAAGACGGCAGGATTCCACGGGATCGCATTTTTTCTTATTATGTCGTATTTACCACATAATCATAAGACTGTATACGAAATCAGAAATTAAAATATTAAAGACAAGTAGCCGAATTCGGCAACTAAGAATCTGTCAATGAGCGCTATACATTGCAATGTATTATCAATGGGCAGTCCCGCGTCTCCGAAAAGACACCTAAAGACGGCAGGATTATACTAGATCGCATTATTTCTTATTATAGCGTGTTTAATACGTGATCATCAGACTATGTACGAAATTAAGATAAAAATATTAAAGAAAAGTAGCCGAATTCGACAATTTGAAATGCATCAATGAGCGCTATACATTATAATGTATTATCAATACAAGTTCAGCCTCACCGAAAAAACACCTAAAGACGGCAGGATTCTACGGGATCGCATTATTTCTTGATGTGGGGTATTTAATACATGGTCATCAGAGTGTATGCGAAATATAAAATGAAAATATTAAAGGTAAGTACCCGAATTCGGCAACTTAAGAGTCCGTCAAAGAGCGCTATACATTGCAATGTATTATCAATACTAGTTCAGCCTCACCGAAAAGATACCTAAAGACGGCTGGATTATGCGGAATCGCTTTATTTCTCGATGTGGGGTATTTAATAAATGGTCATCAGACTGTATACGAAATATGGAATTAAAATAATAAAGGTAAGTACCCGAATTCGGCAACTTAGAGTCCGTCAATGAGCGCTGTACATTGCAATGTATTATCAATACAAGTTCAGTCTCACCGAAAAGACACCTAAAGACGGCAGGATTCTACGGGATCACATTATTTCTTGATGTGGGGTATTTAACACATGATCACCACTGTTGGTCACCACAAACACATCACGTGTGGAGCAGTTTAAGCTGAGCACAACTTCACACCTTCTGCTCTCCAGGCTGGTGTTGACAAGAATGTTTTTTTAGCAAATAACATATGTTCAGAAATTATTGTACCCGGTAATAATTACTTACGCCTATACCCGTTAATGAGATTACACACAGTAAAAAAACTACGCTCTGGTGACTTCTATGACATAAGGAATGCATTTCTTACATTATATAATGCTCGGCGTGATCATTTGCCTCATCCCTCGCTGTATCAAATAGGAACAGATAGGTGAATACGTTAACGACTATGGCACCCTTTCCGTCCACAAACCTGAGATATGATGGATGTACACCAAATTAGATTTCATTATATATTATCGGAGTACGTAACACTAAGTAACATATTGAAGCTGTTATCTCGAAAAAGAAATAGTGTGTACAGATAATACAAATTATACAATTAGAAAATTATGAGCCTAGTTATAATTAGTAACATTATTATATTACTACAGCATGTATCAGAAATAGTTTTATAAAACCTTTCCGATGCTTGGAGTGGGTGGTTGATTTATAATATAAATTTAAACATATTGGCCTTTGATTGTCTTCCGAATTTTTATTCCTATGTAAATCTAGCCGTGCCATTTATGCAGTTGTGGCGGGGGGACTTTGATGACGTCACGAAGAGTGACCTCTTAAACCCTTTTCACGGCAGACATATTTCCTCAGTTGTAATGGCATTATTCTTCGTGATTTCCATCAGGAGGTCAAATAATAAAATAACAACTGCGAATTTATATTTGAATCGGGAGAAATTTAAATGTTACAAAGTTGTGGCATACACAACTCTTGTCAGTGCAATACCTGGTGATACAGGATAGATTAGTGATAAGTGGTAGTGGTAGTGGTAGTGGTAGTAATAATAATAATAATAATGATAATAATAATAATAATAAAAATAATAATAATAAAGTAGCATCAAAGCGTGAAATATTTGGGTTTAAATATAACTTCAAAATATATGTATGGTAATATTATGTACTATGCGTCCCTAATTTCATAAGGCTATTGTCCGAATATTTAATTATGTCATCTGTTCAATGCCAGCCATGGCCATAATGTATATTTGAACTACCCATTCCTTAAGAACCTAGTATTAGCGTTTCTTTGTCATATTTTGATATCCTAGCAGTTTCTTTTGGCCGGCCAGTATGGAATATTTGGCCTCCCATAGCCACAATGTATTGTTCCTTAGTTGATTTTTTGTATATGTGAACCACCCATTGTAAATTATAACTTTGTCAGTTTTCAAGATATTTTAAAGTGTAATACATCATTGGAATCGCTCAGGCGCCTAGTATTAGCTCAGTGGCTATATTAATGCCGTCAATCTGTACTCAATAGGCAACTGTTGGCCTACACTTGACCGTCCCAGGCATGTGCATTTTGCAGTTGAACACTAGTTTAACTTCGTCAATTTCATTGATACAGACATGACATAAAGATGTCCAGAAAGCTCATTCTATTCTGAAAACAATGATATAAATTATATTATGATAACACGGAAACTCGCAAAGTTATTAATTTAAAAAGGTAGGAATATTTGGCCTCCCATAGCAGTTAACCATTAATTACCCAGTAAACACGACACATCGACCCAGTGTCGGACCTATGTTGGCCCACCGTGTACGACGCTGGCCCAATATGGGTCGAACATTGGGTAGATGTGTCATGTTTGCTGAGTAATGATCCGTGACACAACTTAATGTCAGGGGAAATCATTATGTTTTGATCTTAATATATGCGAGAGAGAGTATACCGCTATAATAAGAAATAATGCGATCTCGTTTAATTCTGCCGTCTTTAGGTGTCTTTTCCGAGACGCGGGACTGCTCATTGAGAATACATTGCAAAGTAGGCTATAGCGCTCATTGACGGACTCTTAGTTGCCTAATTCGGCTACTTATCTTGTGAAGATCATGCATTAAAAACCCCACATCAAGAAATAATGCGACCCCGTAGAATCCCGCCGTCTTTAGGTGTCTTTTCGGTGAGGCTGTACTTGTATTGATAATACATTACAATGTATATATAGCGCTCATTGACGCACTTTAAATAGCCGAATTCGGCTACTTATCTCTAATAATTTTTTATTTCGTAGATCTATATATTGTGATGATCATGCATTAAATAACCCACATCAAAAAATAATGCGATTGCGTAGAATCCTGCCGTCTTTAGGTGTCCTTTCGGTGAGGCTGAACTTGTATTGATAATACTTTACAATGTATATATATAGTCCTGGGGCTGATTCTGAAAACTTAGATTTTGTTGCTCCCTTAAAAGAACATAGGTTTTATGGTATATTTTGTTTCTTTGGTTCACCAGCTTTCATTTTAAAAACATTACCCCTTTCAAAATGTGTCCGAAAGACCCTTTGAGGACCATTTCCTGCAGTCGGTCATAGTGCTCTGATGAAAATGATAATATTGCCATTTGTACACTTGTAGCTGACAAAAACCATAACAATTATTTCAAATTTCACCCAGTACGTATTTAACAGTATACTAATATATATATATAATATTGCAGTGTAATAACTGGTGCTTACCTAGGCATAAATTAAAATTTAAACTTTTTTTCTGCAAAAAAATGAGAAATCATAATTTTTTTTAAGAGGCCATTTTTTTTTTCTTTTGGACACATTTTTTGAGGGGTAATGTTTTGAAACTAGTTACATACATTCCAAATAAAGAAAAAAAAGTGAGAAACCTATGTTCTTTGAGGGGGTGCAGCAAACTCTGGATTTAGACTAGTTCTCAGAATCAGCCCAGGACTAATAGCGCTCATTTTCGCACTTTAAATTGCCGAATTCGGCTACTTGTCTTTAATATTTTTATTTTATATTTCGTATATATTGTAATGATCATGCATTTAATACCCTACATCAAGAAATAATGCGATTGCGTAGAATCCTGCCGTCTTTAGGTGTCTTTTCGGGGAGGCTGAACTTTTATTGATAATACATTACAATGTATATATAGCGCTCATTGACGCACTTTAAATTGCCGAATTCGGATACTTATCTTTAATATTTTTATTTTATATTTCGTATATATTGTGATGATCATGCATTAAATACCCCACTTAACTCTCATGACAATTATATTTCTTGGTCTCATTTTGAAGATAAATATATTATCTATCATTTGAGCCCGGGTAACCCTCTGAGAAATTGTCCGAAAGTAGTATTTTGAAGCCAAATAGATACCTACCCTCTGGTATCTGAAAGTAAGGAAAAATAGTGTTTCATATTTTTTCACAAGGTGAAATTTTTTCAAACAAAATGTATTAATTCCAACATAAATTGATGCTGAACCATAAAAATATGGTGCAAATTTTTTATGCGAGCTTGAATTTTACTATATAGACCCTTTAACATCTAGGGGTTTGATATTTTTGATTACTCAAAAAACTGTATACCACGTCAAATTAAAGGATTTTTCAGATAACCCCATGCAATGTCATACCTTGTCATATATCCTGTCATATTTGTTACATTATTACATCGGACAAAAATGTCAGAGAAGGTTAAAATTGAGCAAAATATCCGCGTATATAAAAATAGATAAAATTAATGTTAAATAACTAATATTATACTGTTTTTTTGAAAATTTTAATACTGCAAATTACATGCTCATGCATGAGCTCATATGTATTGATAAAATTACATTTGATATATTTATGTATACATTTATGTAAATAAATATAAATTAACCCTCTAGCGCCAATTCGGATGGAAATTTGTATCTACTTGAAGTTATGTCCCGCTCAAAACTCAACATAAGTTGTTTTTTTAATTTTTACATAATGTGCGTTGATAAAAAATAAAAACAATAATAATAATCGTGATTTATGATCAATGGGTTACATTATTTTTAAAAGTAAATCGAGAAAAAACAACTAACGACATTTCATATTTAAGAGGTGTCATGTTTTAATGTGAGCATATGGACTGTTTTGTGAGGACATGACACCCTATGGTTAATTGGGGTATTGGGATGATTGCTAATAGTAGTACTTTCACCCCCATCCGGAGAGGGTCACAGGGATCTGTTTTGTCTGTCGCATGCTTTAATGCAGCATGCATCCACGAGTCTGGCCATGATCTTCGGGCAGATTGCCAGTGTCGTACCCTGATTCATCCATTCAACAACGGTGCTAATGCAGCTTCTGTATCAGTGCAGGCGCTGTCAGCAGTGCAGGCACTGATGTTGGACGTGGTAGTCTTGAAACAACCGGCAATAGAGTGTTAGACATTATGTGTCTTACGTGGGATGAATGGAGTTAATAACCCTTAGGTATTGTTACTCTGGGGACTATCTGACCCGAGGATAGCGGAGCTGTGCGAAAAATAATATGCTGTTGGCAATATACATTATAATGTCAAAATGTGCAATTACAATGTCAGGGTATGACATTATGATAATAAGATAAGACACTACAATGTCAGGAAATAAAGTTTACTATTAGGATGTTTCATTTTAATGTCAGGATGCGGCACAATTTTGTAATATATGCTATCAAGCTCATAAGTCAGGATATGACATTTTTATATAGGGACATGACAGTATAATATAATATAAATGGGAATACAACTGAAATAGCATTTCGATATATTGCATTGTACATGTATTTTTAAAATTTGATAATGGTATGCTATGATAGTTAATTATATATCTAGAAATATTTAATTTTAATTTTTATGATAATTTATACGGTATAATATCAGGATCTGGTAATGCCAGTACAGCATATTCTAATTGTATAATAATTAAAGCATTAATTGAGCGGATATTACACATAATGTCAGAATATATAACATTATGTTGTCAATATTATCTTCATTATCAGGATATGACATTTTAGTGCAGTTAGGTGTTGAGATAATGACAGTTTATCGCATGAAACTTTTTTATGTGTCATTTAATGTCAGGATGCGATATTTCAATGTCAGCATATGTTTTTGCAAGACAGGATGTAGGATTATTTTAAAATCACTGCATTATACAGGAAATGTCAGGATATGACAATATAAAGATGTCCTGGATAGCCTATTTGGCCGTACTCGGCTCTAAGGGATATTCTATCTACGGTATGGCATATTACCCATGTCCAGTATATGACAATATATTGTCGGTATATGTCATTTTAATCACCTTTTAATATTCACATGTCATCAAAAGGTTGAGATTTGGGAGCATATTTAAAAAATATGGAAATATAATCCCAAAACACGACATTATAATATTTAGATCTGACAGCGCAATGTAAACATCTAAAATTACAAGTATGTATTATGATATCCATACATCGCATCATAATGACAGTATATCATGCATATGGCGATATAATTTCAGGATATGGCATTATTTTGTCAAGATAACATTTTGTATTGTTGGGATATATCATAATAGCAGCACACTATGCCAAGATGTTGTCCTACAGTCAGTGTGGGACTATGTCGTCATCTGTTATGTAGATTATGTTAATCCGAAATAGGCTTTTCTATATGCTTGAGAAATATTTCGTACACCCTTTAAATACTACGTATCTGCAGGTTGCGGTTCAGCGACTATGGTTATTAACGGGAAAGGCAATTCGCGGGCAGGCCTAATCATTATATCCCGCTGATGACCTATTTTATATCCTAGATTATCCTTTTCACTCCAATATAATTCATATGTTTTACACAAACTACAAGCTTTCTTTCTTTCTTTGTTTCGCATCAGGAGCGGTATTTGTGAACATGAGAAAACAAACGATTAATATAATATTGCCCCATTTCTAATGCATTTGGATATGCCTATATATGTGTGCACGGTTAAATTAATAACCAATCATTTTGGTTTATCTTTTTTATATTGACTAATTTTATTTTTGAAAACTGAATTAACGCTAGGCTATCAACATGTACATGTTCGCTTGTTCTATTTTCTCCAGGCCGGTGCACGATTTTTGGAGCTACCAGGGAATATCGTACCTCTTTTCAAACTAGCAACGAAGCGCATGAAGGGGGGGAGTTTTTTAACCCTCACCCTTAGTTCCGGGAAGCCTCATGTGCATTAACAATTTGGGTTGTATGTACCACCATTCAAAGTTTTTTAATGTTATTCTTGAGCAAAGTGGGCACCAGCAGTCTAAATGGCATAACATACACCGATTTATTTGCACATGGTTTGAGTAAAGATCGTTCAGATAGTCATTACAAGTGGTTCTAGCTAGACACAAATTGAAGATGTTAGAATATATTAAATATCATACACCTAGATTTAAAAGGGTCCAGAAAATAAAATTAAATCTTATTTAAAAAATGACACCTTTTTCTTCGAATCAGCATTAAAATAATTATGCTACAATTAAAAAAACTATTTTTGAATTAATTTTAAATATCATTCAGATACCAGAGGGTCGACGGTATCTATTTGGCACCAAGTTAATTATTTTAGACAATTTTTGCGCAATAATTTAACTCTTTGGTCATCAATTTATTTAATCGTTTTTAATTTTGCTCAGCACACATAACTAAAAAAATAACAACACACTTAATGATGTGTTTTGAAGCAACTAGACATAACTTTAAGCAGGTCCAAATTTAAATTTGACTTAGTTCTTAAAGGGTTAATTTACATTTATTTCTATCTACTTATATATAAATATACTAAATTTATTTTTATCAACACTTAGGAACGCATATGTGCAGCACAACATAATATAACACAATACTCATGATACTGTCATTTGCAGTATTATCAGTTTCAAAATATACAGTAAAAGTTAGGCTATTTTAGCCCAACTCATTTTTGTCCTATGATATTTTGTTCCATATTAAACTTTTCGAGCATTTTTTGTCAATGTCACCTTGTCTAACTATGCAACATATATTTGCCATGGCATAAATGAGAAGGTATAGCATTACACGGTGTTATCTGAACGATCCCTTCAATTTGATGTGCTATGGTAAGACGGCTATTTTTAAGTAATCAAAATATCAAACTTCTAGACGTTAAAGGGTGTAAAAAATAGAAATCAACCTTATTTTAAAAATTACACCCTACTTTTTTCGATTTCAAATCAATATATGTTACAATTATTAAATTATTATTGAAATCAACTCGAATTACATCTTGTGAAAAATTCTCAAACACTTTTTTAGTCAGATTCAGGTACCAGAGGGTAGGTACCTATTCAGCTCTAAATTACTTCTTTCGGACAACTTTTCAGAGGGTTACCCGGTCTCAAATGAGAGGTAATATATTTATCTTTAAAATGATACCAAGAAACATAATTGTCAAGAGAGTTAGGCAAACTTTGTTATTTAGGCCTCTTTTGAAATATAGCCACCGACTAATAGCGCTCATTGACGGACTTTAAAATGCCGAATTAGGCGAGATATAATTAATATTTTTGTATAAAATTTGGTTTGTAGGCCTACACTGTGTGGGATGTACTAAACACGATACAGTATGAACTATTTAGTTCCTATATCGTCTATCTCGTCTTTTCGGTATAATGCCAGACCCCAATTATTGTGAACAGTTTGTCCAAAGTAAGGAATTTTGAGCCTCTGAAACAAAAGATGCAATTTGAATTTAATACAAAAAGAGATTTTTATTGCTAACATAAATTAATGCTGATTCAAAGATAGGGTGTCATTTTTTAAAAAGATTTACGTTTATTTTCTAGACCCTTTAAAATCTAGGGGTATGATTTTTAATATGTTCTAACACCTCACATTTTTGTCTAGCTAAAGCCTATTGTAATGACTACATGAAAGATCAATACTCAAAACATGTAAATATAAATCGGTGTATGTCACGTCATTTATTCTGATGGTGCCCATTTTGCTCAACAATAACATGAGGTTGAATGGCGACCCAAATTGTTAATACACATGAGCTTTCCCGGCACTAAGGGGGGGTTTGGGGTTGAATAAAAAACCCTTCACATAGAATAGAACTCCACAAAAGTTTTAAAATTTCTGTGTTGCGCATTTAGCAGTTAAGCGAAATATAAAGACGAAATTCCTGTATTTCTTATTTTGGACATGAATATAATAAGAAATTTCGTCTTTTTATCGCGCTTAACTGGTAAATACGTGACACAAATTTTTTTTAAAAACTTTCGCAGTTCTAGTCTACGGACATCATATTATGGTCATATTAAGAAGCCGAAATAAAATTACGGATTTTTAGATGATTTCAGCCCGATTGTGTGTCGCTTTAACATGTTCAAAGTTTTCGATATAAACTGGTGACACATTGAGTGAAAAAACAGTCCCTAATATGCCTTTGATTCCAGGAGATGGTCTTTGAAAATCAATAATTTCTCCAGGATCGGCCGTACAGTGAAATATTCTTTTGCCAAGCTTCAAACCGCCACCCCGTCAGTGAAAAGCTAGACCCACCCCTGATCACTGTATCCGGATTTCTTGTGCTGATGTCTTGTGCTTTTAGTAGGCCTACTTTCAGTGAATTAAAAAATGTGTTTTTATTAATATGTCTATATGTGATCAATTTGAATCAATTCACAAAGCCTGTGTAAAATAGAAAACTGCAAAAAAACTAGCAACATTGGATATACCATCATTTATTTATTATTGATAGCATTTTGAGAAACTATGGCAGTAAAGTATACAAAAGAAAAAGGTACAAAGGCAGTAAGCCGTTGTGTATCACTTCAATCAAAACAGGTCATAAAAGAACACAGATACAGATCTTTATACTGTAGTCTATGCCTGAGTATTAAGGCACGGTGTCAGCAAAGCAAAACAAGGCATTCAAAAAATTAACAGGAAAAACATGGATGATTGTTAACCTGATTATTCAATCGATATGACTACAATCCTAATGTATAATAAACTCGTAACAAATAGAGAAAACATAATATTTCTCAATAATGCAAATTGGTTTGCAACAATGAATAGTATTAAATGATGATCACCATAGAGAATAGTTTTATTAATCATCATAAAAGTTATTTATTCAACATAACTTGTGAAGCACCATCACCAAATTAATTGCAGCACCTATCGAAGATAAAGTAAAATAGTTTGTATACAATAAAATTGTAGACATCAATCATGAAAAATTAATCCTGGCTCGCTTACACAAATAACTAGAAATGCTTAGTCATTTCTTTATTGGGCTAATGCTGACCTCAATTGAAATATGTGAAGCTAGTAATATTCTAAATTATTTGGCGTACAAATTTATGTTCAGACAACTTATCGAATGCATTAACAATCAGATATATAATAGCTGTCAAGCAAGTCTTATCAATTATAATAATGCCACTAGTATGTGCAGAGCAGTATTCTGGCAGTAATCAAATACAGGTAACAATACAACGAGGAAAATATATACATTTCTTGAAAATTAATAATGCCATCAAAATGCTTCCGTTCTAGATCATAATATATTTGCTCATTGTGATAACTATTCCTAAACATTTTAAAAACAATACAATGTGTATCGAAAAATAGTCTATTGTAGTATACTAATACAACAATTTAAACTGAATTGATTATTTAGACCAACACCAGCAATATAGAGACCCTGGAAGCTTGTCAATATGCTCAATGCCAATGGAGTAGAAAAAACACAACTAATTTGCGGCTTAAATGACACTACTATAAAAGAGTTGTTTTCAACATGAACAGATACATGAAATGACACAAATGAAAACTCAATATAACTTTGTGCAAGAAAAAAATACCAGGAAATTACTAATCGTAAAGTCATAATACATATATATAATATATATCAGAAACAAAATGTATGATATATGATATATTCACGTTCTGTGATCGAACTATTTTATTCTTTTGCACAAACATGTATGTTCAGGAAACATTTTATAGCAGAAATTATCGAATAGCTGCCTGTCGAAAAAATTTGTTAAAATGTCAGAAGCAGTAATCAGAAGAAATAAACTTTAGTTCTGACGGTCTTCTGTTCACTAGTAATGCTGTCAAGTATCACACCACCAATTCAATTTTATTAAAATATAAAAATAGTATGCAAATCATAAGACGCAAGAATAAATCTTCTCCCTTGTGATTAAGATAATGTTGCTATCATAGCAGAGTCAGATGTAGGTCAGGATCATAAGTACTAGAGGAGAAACACAATAAGTCAACCATCATATAAACATGATGCGCCAGATTTGAACGTGTGGTTTCATGTTACATAATGTATTAGGCATGGCACAAATGTATATACTATACATATTATAATACATTATATGTATATTTGTATCATAAGAAAAAATAGTGCATTTAAAAGGCAATAACAAACCGTTCCTTCAAATTAGTATTGCCTTGAAGGTCAAAATAACCCTGACAATTATCTATATATGTCTATCACCAATTTAAAAATAAATTAAAGAATTTTTAACCAAACCATTAGAAGCAAATTTTCTGATTTACTCATTTTCGAGAACTAAGAACCATTTTCAAAAAGAGTTAATGGCTTAGGCAGCTATGTGCTTATGTTATTATAATAAGGCACTAACATTGAAATTACCCGTTATATGTATGTTATATAACATCAAATTCAATTAAAATTCACAAATAGAAACAACATTGATATCAATGGTGATTTAGGCCACTTTTGCGATTTGAGGTACAGTTGATCTTTCAGTGTAGGGATAAAGATGACATGTATTCTTTTACAAATGGAAGAATAACTACTTTACAATGAAGGCAGCAAAGGTGAGTTAGATAATAAGG
The DNA here is from genome assembly GCA_964017125.1 of Flabesymbios commensalis. Taxonomy (NCBI): domain Eukaryota; kingdom Metazoa; phylum Annelida; class Polychaeta; order Terebellida; family Flabelligeridae; genus Flabesymbios; species Flabesymbios commensalis. The sequence continues at coordinate 66,190,789 of OZ024905.1, read as the reverse complement.
AGGGCTTCTTGCAGTGTGGGGTCGGGTCCACAACAACCTGTAACTAAACACTAACTATCATTCAACAAATTATGACTTGGAAGTGCTCTAAAATACATGTATATATACAAGATCTGCCCAGCAACTACTCATGACTAATGAAAAATAGAAGTAACCCAGTACCCTGTATGCAGATCAGATCACCTTTAGATTCAGGGGCCACTACCCAGCTAGCACGATACATTCAGCCATTGTTGATTTAATGTCGATTCATCGTCTGCGACCCAGCTAGCATGATAATATTCAGCCAATGTTGATTTAATGTTGGTCCAGCATCTGCGACGTTGGCCCAACATTAAATCAATATTGGCTGAATGTATCATGCTAGCTGGGTAGTGGCTCAGAATCACAAGATCACTCGGATGTAATTATGGCTTTGCACAGCCATGCGAATTGAGAATAAGCTTCGCTTTGAGATAAGAGGACAAATCTTTTGTGCATTACAGAAGAATCACAAACATAATTGAATAATACTAAAGCAACGTAATCACAGTCCAATAATACAAATATGGCACAAGTTTGTTGCTGACAAAAATGTTTTACTATAAATCTGAAATGAAATTGTTGACTAAATGAATCATTTCTTTTATTACACCAAAATAGATTGATTCACTTTGTTCAGCTTAGCTATAAAGAAGGTGTTAGTTACGCTACATACAATGTAATAGCGTGGGTAAGTGCTATCTCTTCTAGCACCCCAACAAAGCGTATGGCTGTTCATTGCTGGACTAGCAGCTTCAAATTTTGTGTTGCCATCATTCAGTATTGAATGAATATCGCATAAAATTATAAACAAATAGGCAAAGTAAGTCTTGAAACAATAATGCTGTCCCACAATTTGCTGATAAACAGCAAAGTCAATCAGTTTGTAGAATTTAAATGACATCCACAGTATGTCATTTTGCCTAATGAGATTACCACTACGCATCACATATGTGTTAAAACTATATTTGCAAGATTACAGTTAATGTTGTACGAGTCTGATTTTCAAACTTTCTGGAGCTGTGATTTATTTCAATAAATTTATTTATTTTATATAAAGCTGACTTTCGAAGCCTCGCTGTGAGATAAAAACAATATTTCAAATGTTATTCCATCAGAGCTACATACCTACTGATGCCTAATGGTAGATTTACTGAAAAAAACAGAGCTCCAAAGTCAGTGAATATCAATCAATTGATTCTTTGAACCATGAACAACATTATCCATAATGTACATTTATTTAGCAAATATATTTAAAGTGGCAAACACCACATAAAGCTTTAAAAGTAACTTTTTTTCAAATACTTTCTCATTATAGTGTAACTTATTATGAGGCGCTACATTATATAATGTAAACTATTACCCACTTGGAATTTGTGTCTCGCTACGGTCGGCAAGCCACAATTTTAAATGGGTAAATATTATTTCTACCTGTACAATTTGACTGGAAATATATGGCAAACTTGAAAATTCTATGTCCATTTCTCTCGCAAATTTTCTTTTTTTGAAGGACAAACAGAAAGGCTAAAAATGTCTATACGCAGCAAACACGAAACATTTGCATAACACTTGTACAATGTTGGACCAATGTCGAAGACGTCGGGCCAACGTTGTACAAATGTTATACAAATGTTTTGTGTTTGCTGGGTCGAGGTCTATAGTCGTAATTAGCACTTTAACCCTGAAACCGCTAAATTAAAATAACTTTAATAATATTCACACTCTTAAAGTTGTGTCTAGCTACCGCAACCTACAACTTCAAGTTGGTGAAAATTACTGTTATTTGTCTAATTTTTGACCAAACATTTGCAAATCTTCCCCATTTCGTTCTCAATAAATTAAATGAAAGCTGATAAGTTCCTTTTTGAGATGCATTAGACAATCCTGTACTTAAATAGTTTTATTCAAAATATGTCATGTGTTGTGTATAAATGTGACCAGGGAGCTTAGGTCGAGGAACACTTGAGAAGACATAAATCTCTCTAAGCAGGTGGACATGATGCGCATATAACAGAGAAGACATTTCTTAGATCCTAAAAAAACATATTTCCATTTTTTTGCACATAAATTAACCATAGCTGACTCCTGATGGGCAGCCACCTGTCTTCAAAAGGTTGCATTTTCTGGATGGATGTTCACCGATGGCTTGCGAATTGGAGCAACTCCCTTTATGTTTGAGTTTATGCATCACTATTCACATACATAATTTTACATTTTATTTATATGATTGTGTAATACATAGAAGCAGATGTAATACAGATCTATTTATTCCATCAAGTCCTCTCTGACAATATATGGATCATACCAACTTAAAACTTTTGGCACTGGAAAAAAGATATATTTAGATATATTAGAAATAATACAGTAAATAAAAGAGGGACTGTTGCTACATAAACAGAACATCGAGATCCATTTGGAAAATATCAGTGATGAAATTAAAGATAAGTTTGTGCATCACAATGTACCAAATGATCAACTAAAGCACTAGTATTTAGTCCATGGTTCTACTGAAGTGTTGAGTATACTTGTGATCTAAATCCATTACCTTGAGAGATAAGATTTACTAATGTCCTTACACCTGTACAGAGCACAAGTAAAATCGTTTGGAACACTTAAAAAGCTTACTACATTAAACAACTTATTAAAAATCATGTCAAATGATTGTATCATAATCACACAAATACTAACAGTCGACTCGAAATGCTTCAACATCAATACTATTAGCTGCTGATGCATCAGCGTTTATCCAGCACTGACTCAATATAACATGTTTGCTGTTTTAATAGTAAAACTATCTTATCACGTTGCATGAATAAACTACACAAATAACATACAGCTCCTGTAGTGATGGTGATGAAATTCTGTATTTCAACGTGTTTGTAGTTTCACCATCTTAAAGACCTTTCACTACCAGAACACCCTAAACCTGGTTGTCATCTCCCTTCTCCTCATTCTTCACATTATCTTTTAATCCTTCAGAAACATCCACTGGTGCTTCTGTTTTCGATTCCTTGGTATTTTCATCTTCAAAATGAACCAATCTGTCTTTCTCATGAGCTGGAGCATCAGGGTCTAATGGCTTCATTGATGTTAACTCAGCACTCTTACCAAATACATCATCATCACCTATGTTGTCACCTGATGGGTGGTGTTTCCTTTGACTAGAACTGCTCGAGTAACGACGACGATTCTCTGGCAAGGCTGGTCCCCAGTCTTCAGTTGGGTGGAGCAGCTGATAGTATATTTCTTTGCGAACAAATTGGTCATTAAACAAAGCCTTAAATCTCTGCAATACAAAGAAAAAGCAATATCAATATGTGCCGAAATTATCATGGCAGTTTTTTTAATGTTGTATTAATAAGTGAAAATCAGCTGTAAGCAGCCTAAACATGAGGCAATAAAAATGCTGGAATTTTCTCATTGGTCAAATTGATCGTCGAAAATGTAAATCAAGATTTCCCTAGGAAGTCGACTGTGTATATAATCAATTTTATTGCATTAAACTGTAATGTGTTTTAAACTTGTAATATTGATCAAATCTAAGAATTTTGTCAACTGCTTGAAATGATCAAGATTTAGATGATAACTAATTAGGTGAAAAATAAAATTAGTTTTTTATTTTAATATGACATTAGAATGTTGAAGAGAAATGAAGACTGATCCAAGTGCAAAAATCACTTACATTGAAACTTCCAACTTTGATAAAGAACTGTACAATCATAGTTAGAGGAATCAAACTGATAGGAACAAAAGCGAGTGCCCAGCCTATACGCTCTGCTTCAGGTGGAAACATGTATGCACCGTAGTAAGCTGGTATTGGTTTTATTCCAAGGAATGTGATTACACACTGGAACATAAAACACATTACACTGTATACAATAATTGTATTAACCAACAGAATAAAAAAACTAAATCAATCTGTAGGCAAAATATATACATGTAAATAGATACCTAGTAAAAATGACACATCCCTGCTGACACGAGACGTTGAACCAATGTGGCTTTAATGTTGAGTCAACGGCGAAGATGGTGTGCCAACTTTAAAAAAACATTGGTTAAATGTCTCGTGTCTGCTGGGATTGATCATCGCTTGCAATGCGGTAGGGTAAAAGTATAAACAAAGGTCAAAATAAACGCTGAAATGTTTACTGCAGGTAGGGTAAAATTATAAACAAAGGCCAAAATAAATGTAACCCTTACAACGCTGAAATATTTTTGTATAAACCATTAAGACCAAAGGATTTCTTTCCGCTTTATTTGAATAACGTTATGGGTCTATGGCCATTATAATTTTTTAAAATTCTTTCAGTGTGGGGATCGTCTTAAGATGTCAGAATCTGATGTTTATATACGTCAGATTCTAACGTCTGAAGACGATCCCCACGCTGAAAGGTTTAATAAAGCAGTATGGTAGTGACAAGCTAATCAGGTAACACAATTCAGATGTGAAGGCATGTGAGAGAATTACAAGGTCTGGTTGAAATATGACTGTTTAAATGTTGTACACTTTTGTACGGTGGCCTGCCAGGTACCATTTCGGACAATCAGAATATTACTGTCACTCTTGTCTTGAGGATAACATTATGACATTGGGTTATTTCTACCCCTTTATGAATACAGAATTCACATGCCCAGATAACTTTTCCACTCGTATAATATTAAATAATTGAAATGTATCCTTATGCTAGTACAATACATTTTAATACCGTTATGCATTGTTTCATCTCAGCCATTGCTAACATGGAGCCCGTTGTGCATGATTAGGTGCCCCGAATTATGAGTGGCACCATGCCCCTTCTAAATCCTAGATGAAATACTGATTATGTACTTGAAAATAAATGTCAAAAAAACTTAATCAGCAGTTTCTGAGCTATTAGTGTAAAACGGTACTCTGTGACTTCCAACTTACAGCTCTGGTCATCTTTCAAAATTAAAATCATTGTTTTTTTCAATTCTCTAAAGAATTAAACTGGCAACATTGTACAGCACTGTTATTCTGAAGTAAGAGTAGTGTTATTACATTTGATCAAAAACTAAAACTGGAAAAAGGTATTTGGATCAAACATGCAAAATTTGTAATGAGTCACTTTGATGTTACACAGCACAGTTTGATTTTATATAATTAAAGTATGCTTGCAAAATTCGAAAGCAATTTGTATACATGGTCAGACTCAGTGGTCAAAACAAAATGCAGAGGTGACTTTTTAACCCTTAGCACACTGATGTCGACTACAGTTGACTATAGTATTGCTTTCTAATGTTTTAGTTGTCTTGTATGTATAACCAGATTTTCAAAATTAAATATGTTTCAAATCTGTGATAATCATATACATTTCAACCTAGATTTTGCAAATTGAACTAATTTTTAGTCACTTGAAGTTGTGGATCGCGGTAGCGAGACACAACTTCAAGTGGCTGCAAATTTAAATTTCTTGGCTCAGTGCTCTAGTGGATGGACAATACCAAACAGTAAGCAATCAGTCCACATGAAGAGGGATAATTAATTATAGGAAATTGGAAGCTCTATCCTTGTTGCTGAAAATAGCAATTCGTGGCTTGTAGTGGATGAAAATGACAATGGTAAAATCAGGCCTGAAAGGGTCAACAGGGACCAAGGCCACCAGCTACCAGCCATCTACGACAAGACCATTCTGCCGATGTCTGAGCCGTTTCAACGCCAGGACACCAAAATCTGTTCCAAAGTTAGTGCAATTTACTACTATCTCAGTTATCTTTGGTAATTGCTGTTTTAAAAGTGAAATACACGTATATACAATACTTCTGTATAAACATCTCTACTGGTAAGCAATTTACTAAGATCTATACATGTACCGGTATAACAGAATAAATTACTTCTCCAGTGGCATGCACCAAGTCTCATGAACAGTAATTAAGGAGCATTATTTCAGTAGTACAGGGATGAGAACAGGTTAAGAAATATTTTTTAACCTCCCCCTCCCCAAACACCTGAATTTTTTTCAGAACAAATTCAAATTTACACGATTCACAAAAAATGACCTTGGCAGATATTAATACAGCGGGAAACCGCTGATCAGTGGGAAATTCTCATCCCTGGTAGTAACAGATGTATAGAATCGTATTACATGTACTCACCACCATAGTGACTGGTGCAATAACAAGCCAAGTTGCCATGTAGTAATAGTTTGGTGTAATACCAGTCATTAGCTGGATATCATTACAAAATTTCTTGTAACCTACAAGCATAAAAAAAAACTGGAAAAACCATGTAGAACCACAATGCTGGTAAAATAAAACAATTCATGAGCAATGAATCTTAATATAATTACTGTAATTTTCATCTTAAAATTATTTCAGCCAGTGAGATTTAAATCTTGGATCTGTCATTTTTAATTCAACTTGCATAAAACCCCCCAAATTAAGCTACTGAATAGTTTCTACCTTTGCTAATGTTTTTTTAACAATGCTACTCATAAAAATGTTAAAAATGTTTAAAATTCAATAAGGAAGGGTTGGATATATATAATATTTAACTGTCATAATTATAATTGAACAAGATTACCTAAGTACAGGAGCTCCCGCTCCGAATTAGAATTTGATTTAAGCAATTTTTTGTAGGGTTATTAATGTAGTCCTAGGCTAGGTCAAAAATCAAGACGCAAGACAACTAGGTCTAAGAAGCTCATTCTAAGAGTAAGATAAGAACTAGACAGTCTGTCAGAAATTGGAAACCTCCATTGAAATTAATGATCCTAATCAGTATCCCAGTAATGGTCTACCTATCTGGCACGGTTTACCCGATATCAGGCCAATCGAGGTAACTAATAGCTGATTTCTGGTCACTTTAAATTCGATATAAACTAGTTAAAAAATTTAAGGTTGCATCCTCCCCTGAAACCTCAAATTTTGTTTTATAGTAATGGACTAACACAGTTTGCAAAATATTGGGCATGTGAAAGTAAATAATGGCCGATAGGGGGCCATTTTAAATTAGATCGAGTCAGAATTTTTCAAGATGCATCCTCAGCTGAAATCTCACATTTCATTCTATAGTAATTGTCTAGCCATCTAGCACAGTTTACCAAATAACGGCCATGTGAAAGTGAATAATGGCCTAAAGGCGGCTATTTTTAATTTGATCAAGTCGAAATTTTCCAAGATGCATCTTCAGCTGAAATCTCACATTTCGTTCTATAGTAATGGTCTAGCCATCTAGCACGGTTTACCAAATATCGGCCATGTGAAAGTGAATAATGGCCGATAGGAGACCATTTTGAATTTGATCAAGTCGAAATTTTTCAAGATGCATCCTCTCCTGAAATCTCACATTTTGTTTTTATAGTAATGGTCTAGCCATCTAGTACGGTTACCAAATAACGGCTATGTAAAAGTAAATAATGGCCGATAGGCGGCCATTTTGAATTTGATCGAGTCAATTTTTTTTAGGATGCATCCTCTCCTGAAATCTCACATTTTGTTTTATAGTAATGGTCCAGCTATCTAACACGGTTTACCAAATATCAGCAATGTGTGGCCGATAGGCGGCCATTTTGAATTCTATTGAGTCGAAAGTTTTTAAAAGGCATCCTCTCCCGAAACGTCACATTTTGTTTTATAGTAATGGTCAAGCTATCTAGCACGGTTTACCTGATATCAGGCCTGTCGAGGTAAATAATGCTGATTGTCGGCCATTTTAAATTTGTAAGTTAAAAATTTTCAAGGTGCATTTTCCCCTGAAAACTCACACTTTGTTTTATAGTAATGGTCTAGCCGTCTAGCACTGTTTACCAAATATCGGCCATATGAAAATGAATAATAGCCGAAAAGGCGGCCATTTTGAAATTGATCAAGTCAATTTTTTTCAAGATGCAAAAATGAAAAAATGAAATGAAATGAATCGGGCTTTAGGCCACCTTTGTGCACATATAGGCTAAACTGGGCCAGGAGAACCTCCTGAGGATAGTGAGATGATTGAGATGACACTGTCCTCCAGACACAGGATTCGAAATTCGAGCCCTGGCGGTCTGAGGCCGAGCACGCTACCTCTCGGTTACGGAGGCTCCCCACAATACTAACTTTCACACGTGGATGGGGAAGAAACAATTTTGTTTCTTTCAAACCGCCGAGACCGGGAACCGAACCCCGGACTCTGGCGTGAAAGGCAGCAGTGCTAACCACTACCCTAGGGCCCCCGCCCTTTTCAAGATGCATCCTCATCTGAAATCTCACTTTTCGTTTTATAGTAATGGTCTAGCAATCTAGCACGGTTTACCAAATATCGGCCATGTGAAAGTGAATAATGGCCGATAAGCAGCCATTTTGAATTTTATCGGGTTGAATTTTTTCAAGATGCATCTTCTCCTGAAATCACACATTTTGTTTTATAGTAATGGTCTAGCCATCTAGCACGGTTTACCAAATAACGGCCATGTGAAAGTGAATAATGGCCCATTGGCGGCCATTTTGAAGTTGGTCTAGTTGAATTTTTTCAAGATGCATCCTCCCCTGAAACCTTACAATTTGTTTTATAGTAATGGTGTAGATATCTTGAACGGTTTTCATGATATTCCGCAATATCAGGCCTGTCGAGGTGAATAATGGCCGATAAGCGGCTATTTTGAATTTTATTAACTTGAAATTTTTCAAGATGCATCCTCACCTGAAACCTTACAATTTGTTTGATAGTAATGGTGTAGCTATCTTGAGCGGTTTTCATGATATTCCGCAATATCAGGCCTGTCGAGGTGAATAATGGCCGATAGGCGGCCATTTTTAATTTTATCGACTTGAAATTTTTCAAGATGCATCCTCTCCTGAAACCTCACAATTTGTTTTATAGTAATGGTGTAGCTATCTTGAGCAGTTTTTTCATGATATTCCGCAAAATCTTTCAGTCGGATTTACCGATGTTATAAATTAGGTCAAAGTGCTGGGTCAACTTCAAGGTCAAGGTCCAAAACCTGAAAAGGCACAACTAGGGACCTTTGAGAACATGTATGTGCAATATGACTGTCATCGGCCCAGTACTTTTCGAGATCTGCTCCGGAAACGAAGTGTGCGTCAAAACGTCTAAATAGGTCATAGTTCTGAACCAAAAGTAGGTCAAAGTTCATATACCCCAAAAGGCACAACTAGACCCCCTAGGGGTGTTGTGTGTAAAATTTGAAGACAATCGGACAAGGACTTTCAGAGATATGCTCCGGAAACGAATTGTTTACGGACGGCCCAATACCGTAACATCATCATTTTCTCCTCTGCGACCTTGCGTATTGAATTCAGATTCAAAATATTTTAACCTGTCCATTACCCACCTGGAAGTAACCCACATACCAAAAATTGTTATCCTAGCTTATTTTCTTACAAAGTTATGGGCAAAAGAAGAGGTAAAAAAAAAACGGAGGAGGAATCCATAGCTCCCTCCGTCTCACCTACGGTGACGGCGGGAGCTAAAAATATGTGCAGGTGGGTCATATTACCAAATGATAAAAAATAGTATGACTACTTACCATAGATATAGATGATAACAATTACTTCACAGAATGAAATAATTGTGAAGGAAAAAAGAAGAGTATACCAATCCATCAAAGTGACAATGAAAATTCCTCCCTGAAATAGTAATGCCAATACAGACTGTGCTACACATTAACTAAAACAGAACACATCATCTTTACTTAGAATTATAAAGTAAGCAACCCCATGCTTAGGTCTAACAAGGGGCTGCCACCCATCCTCGCCCCCAATATGTATGTAAAGTTCTATTCAGTGAGAAAATAGGTCAAAGGTCATAACCCCTAAAAGCACAGCTACATAGTCCAGAAATGCCAACCTCCAGACAATAAAACTATCTATCAATTCTGTCGTGCAAAGCCAAAAGGCAGTATCTGCTTACTTCCTAAGTGGGCAGATACTGCCTTTTGGCTTTGCATGTTAGAATTGATGGCAGGACCATCCAGCAGTACCTTCTGCTCATCAACATCAACAACATCTGTCTGTTTTTCACAGTTTCTGTTCTGGGAGATTGATTTGTTACAAGAAAATATGGTTACCTGTGAGACCAGAGGAATGCCTATACAGAACATCAGACAACATAGGAAGGCAGTAAACATTTTGCGATGAGGGCGCAGAAGATCTGGATATTCATCTATAACTCCAGCAGCTATAGTTTCAACCTGGCCAAACTGAGAAAACAGCAAACTTGAAGCATATAATTAATACTTTACACTTTAAAGTAAGAATAAAAACATGTTGTTGCTTGTGCAGCTACACACACAGTTAGGCGAGAGTTCCTTGATTAATTGGTTCTCAAGTACGCCGACTAACGATAATGAAAAATCACAAAAAAAAATGAAATTTTGTCTTTTTTTATTTTATACCGCTGACCGGTTATATATCGATATAAATTAAAATAATAGTGTAAATTATGCATTTTTTTAGATAAAATAAGTTAACATTAAAAAAAAAAGTGTTTTTCCAGTTAGTTCACGTTAAAAAATCTTTTTTTTTTTTGACTGTCCGCTCTGAATTTTGAATAAAAATTCTTGAGAACCAATTAATAAAAAAACTGGGCCTTAAGGGGTACAAGTCCCCCCACCTCAGAAACCACCTGCAGCCAATAGTTCTACAGGGGGTGGAAGAGCGCGCAGCGCATGGCCCTGTGCGAAATTAACGGCGATACACTGGTCTCAACTTTAACATGACGAGGCCGCCATTAACACGATCATCTAGCCACATTGACAGCCCGGAGAAACAATGATTTCGCTGAAAGACCCAAGTAGGATCAGTGGTTTGAACCCAGGACGTATGCATGATTGACGACAGTTGATTTATTCAATGCTTCAATCTCATTAGAATTGATACTTACCAAACTGTCCAGGCCCACAGTGAACATCATGAAGAAGAAACAAATTGCCCAGAAAGGAGCTCCTGGAATCATAGCTAGGCCCTCTGGATATGCAACAAACGCCAGCCCTGGACCTATAAAAATAAAAGTAGCCTACAACAATAGTAAGTATTTCACTATTAATAGTATTAACCATCATCCTGCCAAGTAAATTTATTTTGTGTTGTTTCTCGCTACCACGACCCACAACTTCAAGTGGTTGAAAATTACTCATATTTGTTTCGCTCTTCCTTTCCAGTTGTCTTGGCTTAATGTATTTTAGTGTTGATTTATTCCACGACAATGACGTTAAATTTGTTGGGCCGAGAACATATCTAACGTCATGTGTCTGTTAAAAAGAACTTTCTTCATTGCAACACGAGCTCCAATTTTGAGATTTCTATTTAGATGCTCAGATAAACACAGTTAACAGGGGCGGATACAGGATTTTAAAAAGGAGGGGGCGCAGGTGGCTCGGAGGCCAGTTTTTAGGCATATTTAGGCCAATTTAGGGGACTTTTTAAAGAATTTGGCGCAAAAACGGGTGGGCGTGCGCCCCCCCCCCTCTGGATCCGCGCCTGGTTAAATATTTGTCTTTCTGTGATATCATGTCAGCCTTTAGAGATTACGCATGGCCCAGTAAACAGCGTAGGCCTACAGGTCAACCAAGTGAACTACATGTATATCAGTTAAATGGGTCAACAAGTCCTCCTCTGTCCCCTGCCTCTCTCCAGTTGATTAATAAGGTCAGTTCGGTGAAGTCACCACGTGACCCCGCTGCGCAACATCAGCTGTAGGCAGGTTCCACGATAATGTGTACCATAACGTTAGCATTATTATGATTGCAAATTACATTTTATTGTTTTAGTATACGAAAGAGAAAATAAAGAGTGCTTAAAGGTTACCATACTGCCATATAGTGTACAAAATTTCTGTGATAAAGAAAAATCGTGAAAACTCAAAATTAATAAAACGTAGTGAAAAACCTGTCATATCAAGAGTATAAAACCTACTTTGGCGACATGTCATGTTTTTGTACATCGTTTTTGTCAACATTCTTTAATTAATTTAGCTAGCATTATGCTGCATCATAAAAACAATATATCAAATTATGATTATTAAAAGTCTATTTCAACACGAGGCATTTTTTGACAAAAATATGGATGTTTAAAATTGACACTTAAAACGTGATTTTGTACATCAAAAATGTATTCATCACGTTAGCAAAATTAAAAGTCTTCGTACGTCAAAGCTATTTACACCATTAATATGAACTTGAGCAATTGACCAGGTAATTGGTTTGTCTACTAAAATATATAACACAAAATGTTAAAATAATAAATGTCTAGATATAGTGGCGTCGATTTGTCAGTCATGGAATTCGCTGTCCTATTTTGCGTAACAATAGCACTACAATTTACGCACTGTACAGCAACAGATTTGTATACTAGCTGCCCATGTGATATGGTTTTAATATCTGTGACTATTGCCTACACGTGTTAGTTCAGAAAAATACCACTATGTGGTAGGCATGTTTGTAAAATGTATTGGTCAAAATTTATGTCACCATCTCTGTGATTAATCAGAAAGTAACATTAGCATTTTGGTTCGGTAAATTTGAAAATTCAAGCCTGCTAAGTGCCGAGTTTGTACCTCTCAACATGCCATTTCCATAGAAAATGAAATAATGTATCTCATTACAGCGAATATAATGCTTTGTACTAGTCAAGGCTATAATTCAACACATTTGTGTTTGTGTTGCTATCGTTTATGGATACTGGACAAACCTCACACTAGCGTTATATTTCTTGGATGTTTTTCACTGTGAACGTTATGCTATTTGGATGTTTTTCACTGTGAACGTTATGTTAATTGGATGTTTTCCGCTGTTAACGTTATGTTATTTGGATGTTTATCACTGTTAACGTCTTGTTAATTGGATGTTTTTCACTGTTAACGTTATGGTAATTGGATGTTTTTTCACTGTTAATGTTATGTTATTTGGATGTTTTTCACTGTGAACGTTATGTTATTTGGATGTTTTTCACTGTGAACGTTATGTTAATTGGATGTTTTCATTGTGAACGTTATGTTTTGAGGATGTTTTTTGCCTGTGAACGTTATAATATTTAGATGTTTTCACTGTTATGGTTACAAAAATAGATGTAGGCCTATTGGTGATATTCTACTTCATAAACATGATTAAATTGAAGTAGTTTGTATTTATTTGAGGAGCGCATGTTGAGATATTCCACCTATAGAAATTAAAGAGCACTTAAATCTTGAACACACAATTGTTCTGAAACAATCTATGTGCATGTTAATTGCAAAAAGGCCAACCTCTTTAAGCGAAAAGTTTATCAATTTTTTTGTAATTATGAAAAACAAACATCTACCACTCATAAAAATAACAGTTCAAACGAAAAATAGGCAAATTGATCAATAGCCATACCCAGAACAAACTGTTTTAGGGATGTGTGGGACGTGATGCAATGGATAAAGCGTAGAACTTTGCAATTCGCCGCTGCATGCCTGCCTTGTGAGATTAGGGCTCGCTTGGTGCATAAATTTTAGAGAAATATCAATGTTTCTTCTCTCTCCACCCTAGGATATTGATGTGTCAATGTTGTGCCCCCCACATGCTTCATTTCACTCAGATCTGGATGAGTAGGATTACCTGGTGGGATAGAGATGGAAAATATATCCTATATAAAAAAATCAATAGCGCAAAACGTTTGCAGTGATGTATGCTCCCCAGGGGGTTGAAATGGTACATCATTTAGGCCTAACAGGTCCAATGACTAGGGATAATATGATGTAAGTCGCCATGTAGCCTGTAGGCATCTGATGAGCTGGATATGTGCGGCATATAAATATATCCTATTATTATTAGACCCTATTATGTGAAGTAGGGCCTACATGCTAACGTTATTACGTACAGATGTACGTCCAAGACAGCTTGAAACGTCACGTTAGCATTTTGGTTTTTACTAAATCAACATTAAACAGAAAAATATCAAGCAAAATAAAGGTGATAATATGATAATTTGTGTTACTATATGTGATTTTCATGTAGCGGTGACACGTGGATTATTTGTGAGTGACTGTTATTAAAACAACAAAATTTCTTACTATTTTCCATTGCAAGACTGTACGAATAAATGTATTTTTAACATTATAAAATTTGTAAGTTATATCGAATTTATCAGAAACATGTTGTCTGTTCATTCTACAAACATGTTGAAACGTCAAAATTATCATTATCATTTATTTTATTTTTAGGTCCACTCAGTAGGTTGGTGGTACACATTATCGTGGAACCTGCCTGTAGACCAACAAGCAGAGTGCTTTTATGCACGACACGTGCATTAGGCCTCTACACAGTGACACCGCCCAGCAAACACAAGGCTACACAACCAATGCTGTCAACCAATGCATTGAGCCAATGCTGTTTCAATGTTGGCCAGCGTCGCCGTAGTTGGCACAACATTGAAACAGTTTTGAGTGAATGCCTCGTGTTTGCTGGGAGGACTGCATCATATTTCTACAGATCTGTGGAAATACGATGCAGTCTTCCCACCTGCCCAGAAAACACAAGGTAGTACATCATCATGTATCTGTATGCCGGGATCTGTATCTATGCAGATACAGTCATGTTTTAATTATGTCTTTATAATATTCTGCCTCCATTCTCTGTCTAAGTGAAAAGCGCGACAAGCAGTTCATGGGAGATTTGATATTTTTTTTTGCTAGGGCCAAGCAAACACCTACACAAGACATTCAACTAATGCTGTTTCAATGTTAGGCCAGCGTCGCTGTCGTTGGCCCATCATTGAGAAACTAACAGCTCCAACAATTTTCATCGTGTTTGTTGGGTACATAGCCAGCGGCTCCGCTTATCCTGGAAGTGTCGGTGACGAAATTTTGGGCTGTTCAATTAAATTCTGATCAATATAATTATAAATAGTATATATTGTATTAGAGTTAGGCCTAGTCGTTTGTATATTAAATACATGTAGCCCTACACGTGTGTTTGCATTTTCTATTGTTTGTTAATTGAATGTTAATCTATATAATCTCATTCTGAAATATTATTTCACCTATTTATATATTTTGATAATATGATCTTCGGATAAGATTGTAATATAGTAGACCTCGATTAAAAAACGGAGAAATGAAAATTTGACTAGGCCTAAAATAATTATAGGAATATGCATGCTTATCGGTATAATTGGGCTGCTATTGTCATAATTAATCTACAAACACACAATATATAATACTGGTATTGTATGACAAAGTTATAATAATTGCAAAAAACTTTGAACGGACTTCAGATAGACTTTCGATTTCAGACTTTCAACTTCAAATTTTGGGCGTTAGACTCTGGACTTAGACTCGGATTTTGGACATACTCTGTACTTCAGACTTTGGACATAATTCAGACAGTTTTCAGACATCAAACTTCAGATTTCGTACATCAGACTACCGATTGTGGACTTTAGACATCAGTTTTCAGACTTCGTATTGTGGACTTCGGACATACTTTAGACGTCGGATTATAGCCTTCATTGTCAGACATCATACAGACGTCAAACTTCGAACTGAAACACTCGGTCAATTTATTTGTCACACAACAAAAACAAACATACATATGTAACCGAATAAGATGAGGATCAGGAGCACTGCTGATCAATGGTGATCGCTATCATGCAGACCACTTCAGACAAACTTCGGACAGACTTCAGACGTCAGACTCCTACTTCAGACTTTGGACCTCGGCCAGACTTCGAACATCAGGATTTAGATTTTGGACTTCCAGACTTTAATTTTCACACTTCAGATTTAAGACTTCGGACAGATTTCGAACTTCTGACATCAGAATTCGAGCTTCAAACTTTAAACTTTAGACTGAAGAGTTCAGATTTTAGACTTCAGACTTTAAAGTTCAGAGTTCAGAAACCCTCACTGGGTTTTAATACTTTAAACAGTTAAATAATAAATTAAACACCATTTTCTATGACTTTATTCTTTTGATTAAAATAAGCAAAACAGTTAAGCAGCTTTAATAATTATTGTGAGACAGCTCCATTTCAGCTGTCAGTAGAACAATAACCCTGTAGGTCGACGCAAGCTCTACTTCAGCGCCGTCAGGCTCTAGTTTGGGATTTAAGTCAGTGATTTTATCGATATATGAAATAAATTTGAAAAGACAAAAGTGGTGATCAGCAGGATAAGAGTTAAAAGACAATGACAGGAGCTGTACAATTGAATACTTTTAACATTTCTCCAACGATTATTCTGTGATCCTCTGATGTTTTCATATAGACTTATATATATATACTGAGTTATAACAAAGAGTGAATGCACCCCTTCAACCTGTTGTTTAATGGAGGAAATACTATACTGCTGAATCCAATTTAGACTACTCGTATAATTTGGAAAAATAACAGCGGTGCCAGCTCTCTCAAGCTAAATTTTACGTATGCTCACTATATTGCCAAATGTCTCGAGACGTCATCATTTAAACATGTTAAAAGCGATTATTATTTGAAAAATAAACAGCAACACTTAAAATGAAAATTTTAAAATGTTTAATTGACGGCACACATGTTATTAATATATGTTATTTCACTCATCAGGTTCACTCATTAAGATAAAACTACAACATTATAGACTACTACATACAAAAATTGTGTTTCAGGACTCTCAATGTTTTAGCTAAATGACCACTAATTTTTGCCCTAATTCTGCCCACATAAATACAGCATTTACAGTAGCCATATCATTTGCTTGATTTCTTCAAACTTGATCATTATAATAATTTATTTTAAACGAGAGGGAAAAGAGATTGAGGTCAAAATTAGGCTTTCATCACCCCCTTCTCCCAACAACAATAACACTGATTATATGGCCATAATGTCACAGTCCAAAACCATGTTTCGAGGGGAATCTGAAAAAAATATTTTTTTTAAATATTTTCAATTGCCAGGTGGCGGCCATTTTGATTTTCAGTTGAAAGCTGAAAATCTAATCAGGTGATCTCCATACTCATGGGCAACATCACATAAAAAATTGGAGAGATCTAATGATCATTTTTCAAGTTATTGCGAACAAGGAATTTTGTAATTAAAAAAAAAAGATGGCCGCCATAGCCTCGTTGAATGCCAACAGACTCACAGACCCTGAAAACCTTTATATACCAGGTTTCAAGGGAATTATGAAAAAAAAAATATATTTGAAGAAAAAAATTAAGTCGCCAGGTGGCGGCCATTTTGATTATCGGCGGAAAGCTGAAAATCTAATCAGGTGATCCCCATACTCATGGGTAACTTCACGTAAAAAATTGGAGAGATCCAATAATTATTTTTCAAGTTATCGCGTTAACAAGAATTTTTTTAAATCTTTGACCTTAACCTTTGATCTTGACCTATGACCTTGACCTTAGGAAAAAAATTGCCGGGAGGGGTTGAATGTTTGTATGAATTTAATCTGTTGTGCACACCATGTTGGTGTAGTAGCCAAAAGAGAGTGTGCGGCGGCGGCGGAGACGGCACACGAAGGGGAAGACAATACCCCTTCAGTCCCAACGGGCCGAGGTGTAAAACCTGCAAATTGAAAAAAGTCTGTGGCTCTATGACTTCACTTCTGAATGTTACTTGATAAAACTTACCGACATCTGTAACCTCCTCAACACTGGTTCCCTTTAGTTTGGCCATGTAACCAAGCACACTGAAGATGACAAAACCTGAGTAGATACTGGTAAGTGCATTACCGATACCGACCAGAATAGCATCCCTAAAACAAGATTGCTGTTGTTAAAACATTAAACCTCATTTCAAACAGCATTTTTTGTAAATTGTGCCTCAGCTTTAAAATATTGTTTTCCGATCGCGTTTAATCAAATCTTGAGCACATCTCTAGCCTTGGTAAACAGACTAGCTAAGACAAGTCATCTAGCTATTTCTAACATGGCGCATCTCCATATATTGCTTCTTGTGTGTCCCATTTTGCCCTTCATGAGCGCCATGTTGCCCTTCATGAGCGCCATGTTGCCCTTCATGTATGCCATGTTGCCCTTCATGTGCGCCCTGTTGCTCTTCTAATATTGAGATAGTGAGATGCCTCTTTGAGCTATTGTTACGTCATATTCAAAACACCTAGGCCATCGTGACAGCGGAAAAAATCCAAGACACTGATGTCATGAGTTCACACCTATGACACAATACCTACGACCTGTGTACATGGTGGTAATACCTGGCGGTGTTTACATGTATATCTAACTGTCAATTCTGTTTGTATCCTTATTTTGGGAGGGTGGGTGTTGGAAATGCCGGGTCAACTGGGTGACCGGCACTGACCGTTTGAGCAATAATCATTGGTCCAAAGATAATTTGTGTTATTGCTTGGAGATTTTCTGTTTCAAGCTCACACTCAAATTACATCATCCTTATTATTGCTTTATAAATATGGGCAACATCTCTTCATAATACTGAACAAAATTTTACGGACGAGCTGACACATATGATATTATAATAGGTCATTTCAAATAGCTTTATAGATGACAATAGTTTCGAAAAAAATCTTCACTCCACTAAGCCCCAGTATCACTCATTTTAATTATAACTTGAACAGATGATTTCAGAGAAAATGCTATTTCATGTTTTCATTAATTTAAAAAGGTGTGATCAACGACGAATATTGGAATCATTTCTACACATCCAGAATATAGATACTAGGAGCACATGAGTATGGGGACAAGAGCGATTACAATAGAAAACATTTAAAGGGATGGGGCCGAATTTCACTCTGTGGTATTAGGATCACCCTGACAATTTGTGGATCACGATATGTGTTGTTTATAAATGAACATTGCTGATCTTTGAAACATTCTCTACCGATATCAATTTTAGAAAGATATGTAAGAAAATAAGGTTACAGCAAAGTTGACAATTAAATTTTAAGTTTCCATCATAAAAAAGATTGATTGATAGCGAATTTGATCAACACCATTCAAAATTTGTCCAGATTATAGGGCCTAATTCTCAGTACAAAATCAAAATTTCAAAGCTTTCAAAAAAAAAGTAGATTTCTCGCTAGCCAATGGTAAGATGAATCTCCGTAACTAATTAGGACCGGCCGGAGGCCGGTACTATAAGTTTTTTTAGGCCGGTACTATAAGTTTATTTTGCCTGAGTTTGTGTCCTATTTATGGGAAAGAGGGTGTGTGGGAAACGGTTGACATTTCTGTACACCAGTCGAATATATAACGTTTAAGGACCTTAGCTCAAGTCCTTGTGACTTTAACAAGAGTTCAGAAATAATAATATTCATGATTATATTTGCGGTTTAGAGCTTAAAGGGTTTTGGTTGTAATAATGTTGGCCCAGCGTCGCAAACGGTAGCCCAGCATTACATCAGCATCGGGCCAATGTTTTTAAAGATTTTAAAGGTCACCAGCATATGCAGCAGTCAGAAAAGACGGTACAATCACCCAATGCTCTTTCAATGCCGGTCCAGCATCAAAGACTGTGCGTCAACATTGAAACATTATTGTTTGCACAAAGTATACAGACCCGGTGATAGATTAGTGCTGGGTCAGCAATGTAGACGATTGCCAAGCATTGAACCAGCAATGGGCTGCAACGCTGGCCCAACATTGAGCCGGAATTGGTGGGTAGGCCTACATCCTCTGTATCAGGTTAGTACATCGTAGGCAAATATTAAATGAATGTTGGCCAGCACGGGCGAGGGTGGTGGAAGTAATACATGTCGAAGACATTTAGGATTCTGGCCCATGAGGAAGACCATTACACTGATTTTTTGTCTACAGCAGTCAAGCAGACTAAAGCCAGGCCTCACAGTTCGGGAACTCCTTTTCTAGCTGTAAACTAAAATTGCTTGCTGGACATGCTGGAGATATAATTAAAAATAAAATGCAAGTTTTGTTAATTGACCTTATTGTCCTGGCAATCGCAGTCGTACAAGATATCTCTGGAATTCATGATCAATTTGGTTGTAAACTGATTGCCAAAAAGTGATTGCCAAAAAGTGAGCTGACAGAGAACGCTGAATATCGCGATTCAAACAAAAGTTACTTTTAGCCAATAAAAAAATCATAATTTCACACACGAAATGTTGTTTTTTTTTCTTAAAACTTGGAGCATCCTTCTTATACGGCCTAGTTTGAGAGTGACAAATAAATTTGACCGAACAATAATCCCAGCAAATAGGACACAATGAAACAATGTGCTTCAATGCGTCCTGTTTCAGTCACAAACCTGTTACATCTGTTGTTGAATTTGTTGTAGCTTGAAAGGGTAATCCATCCTCCTCCACCTAGACTGAGAGAAGCAAACACTTGTGCAGAGGCCTCTCCCCACACCTGTAAGTGACCAAGCTTTTCCCAGCGTGGCCTTAAATAAAACAACAAGCCATCTCCTGCACCTGGGAGTGTTACACCTCGGATAAGTAAAACTGTCAAAATTCCATATGAGAAGATTGTAGTAAAAATAACTGCCTGCAAAACAGAAATGGCTTTTAAATACATTTAGATTTTTTCAGTCCTTGATTTAATTTGTATCACTCTGCAGTTAGGACGATGTCTTTTTGACACACATATCAAGGGCTGACTTAATTAGATCAATTTGGCTCATTTTTTCAGATTATGTTTTCACATCTACAGAATATGTCCATCCCCAGTTGTATTTAGTTTTTTTACAAATGATTTTAATGTAATTGATAAACAATTGTCTCCATGTAGAAAGTAGTATTGTTGTCCAGTCATGACCCTGGTTTCATCATCTGCAGCACTTGATTATAATAATCAATTATCTACTTTCAATTTTAAACAAAATGTTAAGGATTGTCTACATTTCTTTCATTATGCAAACCAATTATGTGTTGTGTTGTCTTGTCTCGGGTGTTTTGACATTGGATTGCTAATGCTAATTTCCAAATTCATATGATGATTTCAAGAGATGTATTTTTGACAAAAGATAAACATCTCCAAAATAGTATTATTCTATACATTAGGCATCTACAACCAGGCATAATATATTTTCAGTTTCAGTTGAGCACAATTCTTTTTGCAATGCATACCTTGCCCATGGATTTGATACCTTTGAAGAGACAAATAAAGCAGACAAACCACGAAACACCCAAGCAAACAACAAGTGGCCACTGTATGCTACCAAGGTCATGAATACCATCTGACATACGAAGCAGATGTCGTCTGAAAATGGAAAAATGTTTGACATTCAGAGTTGAATTTAATATACAGTACTATGAAGCGGTACCTCGATGTATTGCCAACATTGGGACTCGGTTGTTGGCATTATCGTGGATGGCATTATGGCGAGGGAGGTGACATTAGGCATGTGGATTCCGATGTATATGCGAGCTGATTAACATCATTTTTTATACATATATTGAGTGTAGTCACGCAGTCGGATTATGTTAATGTTATGTTTATGTTAATAGTACTCATTTTTTAGTATTTGCACCGGTGATTTGATCAATGGTATTTATGCATAGTATTGAAGCCATCAAAGGACTGACGTTATACCAGTGGTGCATAGGAGTGTTTAACAGCTATAGGTGTGACATCACATTCACAACACATCTGGGACAAGTATTATTGTCAGCAAGTAAATTATGTGACTGTCACACTAACAAAACCTGATGAGATTTGTAACTTTCTCTGTGCTGGATAAATAATTATTATATTTTCACTCCGTTTATTTCAAGAGTCGATCATGAGTACAAATCAAAAGAGTGGAGGTTTACATTGATCAAGCGCCCGCCCCAAGTGATATTGCTAGAAATAGAATACATGTACCACAAAGAATTGTGTTGATGAAGAATTCTGGACTGTCCTTAAGCTATGTAAGATACCCAGTTAGGTTCCATAAATAATATTCCCAACTCAATCAGATCATTATAAACATTTTGGCAGGCATTCGAGATTTCTCTACAAATGTGCGATTTCCAGAGTTTTTACTCGTCACGAGCCAAAATAGCATTTTCAACTCCTTGTAAATGTTTTATTACTTGTCCTAGAGCTCTGAAATTTTACACCCAGACTAAATGGCATGTGGAGAATCCATATTTTAAGTTATTTTGAATGTACCAATAATTAATATTATACATAGGAATTTTACCCCCCTTCCCCTATGGGTCGGGGATAAAAACTTAAAATGCCCCTTTTTATGAAAACAGATCTTATTTATTTTTTCCACACCCGATGGCCCCAATGCTGAAAAAAATTCAGTAAAACAACTAAAAAAATTTGTGTGGCCTAAGAGATGTGTGTGTACAATATAAAAGAAATCCCTCCATGGGTTTCCACAATCTAAATACTCCGGAAATAAAAATGGGGACAGACGGCGGGCAGCCATAACTCCATCAACTTAGAAAAACTCCCAAATTTATATTGTGGAGACCTAGAAATAAAATGGGAAACAGCTCCAGACATCCATGTGGGTAACCAAAACAGGAGAAAAGGGAAGAGTTATCTCAGACAACTCAGATATAAGGAACAATAAACAGTCTAACTCGATAACCACAACTTTCAGGCACTTTTTATCTGATATGTATCTGTTAAATATCATCCCGATCCATGCTCAGTTGCATACATGTTTGATAAATGAATAAAACATACTCAAAAAATTCTTCAGTTGGCGTTTTAAGGATCCTCCCAGCCACAGTTGTTCCATTCATTTGGATGGTGGTCATTGAAGCTGTTGTCATCACGGACGACACATTCGTGGCAATTGTTTTGGCTACAAAGAACATACATGATAATTTATAGACATGCCACTGAAAATAAGTATGACAAGGCAAGCTGATACTATAGACGTGGAATATAAGTAGTATCTAATACTTAGCTACAAAAAGTATTTTTCTAATAAAAGCATACTGTATCTATTCTAATAAATGACCGTAGCATTAATCAGAAAACCCCCCCCCCCCCCCCGAGATTACAGGGGGATGGGCGCTTATTAAGAGTAGTGTTTAATGACTAAGTGTACATGATCCTGATTTTTTTCTCAAATAAAGGGGGAGCGTTTTTTTTATGTGCAACTGTTTACATGCATGGGAGACCAGGCAGTCATTATACTGTACATTGTATTACAGAGTTACCACAAAAAAAATCATACATTACCCACTAGTAAATTCAACAAAATCTTATTGAGTGACCTCCCCTCTGTCCTAAAGCCTTCCAAACTACATACCACGGGTACAATTTAGCAATTTACCTTTCTCAAAGGTCAAACAATTATCTGTGTTCCACAAATTTTCACAGTGGCTCCACGGCAATTTGTCAGTGATTGAAGCAAATAGATAGAATAAACTGTAGGCTATCAAGACATTGTAGTAGGTGTTGACTAGCAGCAGGACGACCACGATGGAATATCCAATACCTGTAGAAATAAAATTGAAATAAATAAACTTTCTCAAAAGAAAATAAACCATCTGGCAATAATGCAAAAAGTCCCGGTATCTAATATCAGATATAAAACTTCGGCCTACATACATGTACAATCTTAGGTCTGGATAAAACTGCTGTTGGGGGAAAACCAGTAAAAGTATCTTGAAATATAGCCTTTCAGCTGTGCAACAGAAGTGTTAAAAGCATTTCCGGTTGTCCAAAAAAACCATAATTTGTGTCTGACAATCAGTAGCTACCGGGGGGTTGTCCGAGTTGGCAACCAACTTTTGACAAGATGTCTTCACATTAAATAAATTTCTGAACATTTACAAATCGAGTGACTATCAGTGTTGAAAATTTTGTCAACAACGTTGAACTTTCACTGGGTAGAATAAACCTTTATTTCGAATGATGTTCCAGGCTACCGGTACAAAATAATTTTTGCCCAGTGATTTCAATGACTTATGAACTATACAGTGTATTAACTTGTCTAGCACCTCATGAACATGAGAAGTTTTACAGTACAACACAGCCTAATTCCAAAGCTACAGTAAATGTGGCGCACAGCGAAAGAAGCTAATAAATTAACTTGCAGGCTTTGCAGCTCAGTGAGTTTAATATATTATATCGAAACTCATGCATGTGAAGAATCATTTGACAAACCTTTGAAGAGTGGACATACTCTCCAGATAGTAATAGGACCAAGTGATGCGAACTGGCCGAACGACATCTCCAAAAATACCATCGGAAAACCAGCAGCTATCAGTACAATGATATATGGGATGAGGAAAGCACCTATAAACATTAGAAGAAAAATAAACCATTAAAAGATTGTGGGGCTTTTTAATCGTATTTAAACAATTTTGTAGAGCTCAAAAATAAACTTTTCTTGTAGAAATATGTGAATGAAAACTTATCTGATCTAATATTATATCTTTGAGATCCTGGTATACTAACTGAATGACAAAGCCAGTCAATTTGAAAAAAAACTACGAGCCCTGAATATATCTTACTCGTCCAATTTTATAATTCTAATTTAATTAAAGTCCTAATTAATTTTAAATATGGGGAAGTTTAGATTGTTACAGCACCAGGCTATATCGCTGATACATGTATAGCAATACCTGAATGTTAGAATTGGTGATTAGCTAATCTCAGGTTAATGCAGAACTTCTAAGGGTGAAATGATTGATGTTTGTAAAACTAAATAAATTAGTGACGCGTGGCTCAATTCTTACTTATAGGGGCCTAAGTAAGATTTTATAAAAATGATAATTATGCATTTTACCTCCTCCATTTCTGTAGCACAAATAAGGGAAGCGCCAGACATTACCCAGTCCCACAGCATAGCCGAGTCCAGCAAAAATGTTTTCCATTTTGCGATTCCATGTTTCTCGATCTCCACTGGAATGTCTGCGTCTACGACGATTTGTAAATGTCTCTGCTGGTTTGTCCTGTTAAATCAAAATCAGTAGTTAACTAGTCCAGTTGCATGAAGATTTATAATTAATGGAAAAATTACATTGCCAGTCTTCAGAGCCCCCAGATATTTCTAGCATCCACTGCCATTAAAAACAATTATTTGGTTGAGCACTACAATTGAAACAAAACAAAAACCAGTCTGCTTGTCTCAAGAAGGAGTCCAGTAAATTTACAAAAGCCTTATGGCACATGTATAAATATTACAACTGTACCACTTTGTTCTGAAAGACTATCTAGATTGATATTCTGTGAAACTCAATGACCTCCACCTCCTTTGTTTACACGGAGCTGGCTAATACAATGAAGTATGGTATGGGGGAGGATTCTTATATAACCTTGTTTTCACCGAGTGACGTCACTGCGTTTCACGGAATATAGTATGGGGGAGGGGGTGTTCTATAACCTTGTTTTCACCGAGTGACTTCACTGCGTTTCACAGAATTCAGAAAAATGTGGCATTTACCATGTTATTGTAATGATGTTTTATACTTGTAATAGTTAATTTGTAGACCTGTCTAATTAAAAGGCCGGGGAATTTAGGCAGGCCAGACTGTAAGTTGCCCTTAGGCAGGGCTGGACACTAACGGTTGCCCGATTGCCCGGGCAATAGCTTCAATTTGCAGCAATTTAAATTTCAGTTACTGTCACAACAGATAACGCCTGTCAGTGGCAAGTCGGGCAAGTGATAAATTTGGGGGGCAAGTACCCCAAAAATGTCGAATGAGTTAGTGTCTAGCCCTGTTTGGCACGGTTGAAACAAAAGACTTAAACTCAAGTCAAGTCTCTCCTGATTGGAGACTCGATCACGTGTTGATCAGGATAAAATTTAGACTTAAGTTGGTTGGTGAAACAGGGCCCAGGTTAAAGCTGGTTATAATGGACTAAATTCATCAGATTTGGTTGTAATAATAGTTCGAATGGACAACAATCTGGGAAGGAGGAGTTTACTGAGAATATGCCCCTACTTGACAGTTATTAGGAAAGACAAGTGATATTTTTGGGAAGGGCTAGCTGATTTTTTTAGCCAGTTGTTTGACTGGACAAGTGAAAATTTAGTCCAATTTCGAGCCCTGGCTCAGACCGAGTGTTAATAGCAGGGCTCGATATAAGGCCATTCCTCCAGTCCGGTACTGCCGAAAAATGTGCAGGAATGGCAACATTTGTTATTAGCCATTCCGATAAACTGGCAAATTTAAGGCCATCCTAGGACAAATGCCATTTCTGGAATGACAGTTTTTAGTCAGGAATGGCAGTTTCCTTGACTTGACAGTCCTGTGGATAGGAAAGCCCTCAACGTTTATTTCTACCCCTGTATAGGGTAATCATTGCATTTGCAATCATTCTCTAGTAGCCTACTGTGGTGATGATAACTTCACACAGAGTAGCCTACTTTTCTAGAGAAGATGTGCACATAGCGGGGCTTATGAATATCTAAACAGTAGTGTCACCACTCTTGTCATCATGCTGATGTGAACCCATGTTAGCGCTACTTAATATGATACCGAACTCATTCTATCATCTAATAGTGGAAAGAAAAATACTACTTAATAATTATCTAAATTAAAAGTATTATTAATATTTTAATTCTCTCAATATCATTTTAGAGCCAATTTTAGTGCTAGATTCAATGGATATATATTTAGGCCTACAATGTAAAGTGTATTTTTATCATGTGTATAAAGTGGCAATACGCTACTTAACACATGTGAATGTAGTCAATTAAATCTTATATGGTAATGGTTAATTTCACATAGGGGACTACTTCGGTAATGCGGGTGCGCATGGGTTAAAAAAATCGAACGAGCGGGGAATCGCCTGTTCTTAGGGTCCGAACATCAAGGATTACATTCTATGAATAGTGTAAAAAACTGAGCTAAAAATTTATATCTATTTTTATCTATATTTATTAAATTACATAAGACATATCAAGATATATTTATATTCACTGCAGTTATCATCTACTTATGATGTATTATATTATTTTTGGGACTTACATTTCAGCTTTAATTTCTATTGTTTATAACTTTATTGATGGATTTGAAAATTGTCATGTCATTTAATTTTTATTTGTAATGTCAGGTAAAAATTAGTATAGTATTGCAGCCTTTTAACTTCAGTAAAACTGAAAGAGTACAAAACATGTATAAGTTATATTGTCACTGTTAAAAAGGACATAATTATTTATCTATTATTTAATGATACAGTTACATAATATATATTAAGACATATTTAATTATTTATTTATTATTTATGATATAGTTACATAATATATATTAAGATCTAATATGATATATTCAATGAAGCTAGTTACACATATCAGTAGATCCATTTGTAATGTATTATAATGTAAATGTATTTAACTTGTAGGCCTATGTGACTGTCAGCTTGAGTTTTGTCAGGGGTAGAGATAAAACCAAAATTGGTACTGGCCTTTGTATATAAAAAATCACTGGCCCTATTTTTTTTTATCAAAATGCCTCATTTTTATGATCAAATATAGCGCAGTAAAACAATTTTAATACATGTAGTCTGATTGATAATTATAACTTTACACAGCAAGGATAACAAAATCCAATGTGTTTTTTGTCCAATTTTGTTAATTCGCATAAACTATGCTTTAATCAAATATAAGTCTGTCATAAAAATCGTATATCGTGGACTAGCGAATAAATGCAAATACAACCCACTCACAATGTGTTGGTTTAATGCTGGAAAGGCATGACATTTGCCAACGTAAAAATCTGAACCCCAGGCTGAAAGTGTTAGGCAAAGGAATGGGGCAGATCTCGAATTTCATTTTAGTAGCCTACTTAAAAATGAGAAAAAAGAAATGTGGCGCCTTTTAAGTGGCAAGATTACTATATTATCAGTTATTTGAATTAGATTTCAAAGCCTTTTTTAATCATCCAACCTTTCTCCAGGCTTGATGTTTTATTGAATGCACAATTTATTTGCCAACACGTTTCTAGTAATGTAGTGATAGGCATACAGCTGAGTTGTGATCTTCAATGGTTACATAAAGTGTAACATTACACCTCTTGATGTGTGATTTGTGTCACCTTTTTTAAGTTGCGATCGTAAATTGTGCGTCACCACTTTTAAGTTGCAATCGTTAATTAATGTTCCTAATCGCTGCTTCATCAACAACCACGCAACAAGATAAACTTTCACTATCATAGAGATAATTGAATTCACCTTTTCTTGGAAAATTACATGTACTGTAGACTGCCGTTTCCAATGTCCATTTTGGATATGAGGGCGCATATTTTAGTTGAGGTTCTGCCTGTTTGAAGCAGCTTGAAATTGTGTTGAGTCATAACTTCATGATAGGCCACAATGTCGCTGGGCTAAGAGAGGAGTGATACGAGTGGAAATACAACGTGGCACCAACTTACAAAACACAAGACGTCAGCAGCACATTTTGTCTGAGACCCAGTATGAAAATATCAGCTGGCCAGACAGGCCAGTCATTATGTTGAGCTGGATGGCCCTCTTAAAATTTCACTGGCCACGGGCCAGCGCTTAAATCGACCCTTGTTTGTTGAAAGTCCATCAAACTCATTATTATTTATATCATTTTTCTCTCATATAAAGTTAATAGTGAGGCAAAAAAATGGGTAAAAAATATGAAGTGGGAAGAATCTTTAATTTCCAGCACCCATGTGCACCCTCGATAATAGAAAGTCCCACAGATGGTCCGCTTAGCGAGGTTCTCCTGTAATAGGTTTAACGTTAGGCCTATGGCATATGCAATGGGATGAATATTTTGTTGGGTGAGACCGCAGCTGAGCAGCAGTTGGAACAGCGGTAACCTGACCTACTTTTTAGGTTGGTCAGCTGATTCCAAGGACCTAATGAAAAACATTTGATTATTAGGAAATGTTTCAGTTATAAATATATAATGGTGTTTATAATAATATTGAGAAACAGCTGGATAACTATTTCTTAAGAAGTCAGATTGAATAACTATTTAGGTCGTTCGACTTTAAGACAATGAATGGTCCCCAATCAATGTCAGAGGTGGCCCAGATCCAACCTAAGTCGCAAAATGAATCTGTGGAGTAAACTGCCACAAATAAATGGAATGTTGCTGATATTACATAATGCCATAGGGTCAAGTAGCATTCGGCATCAATAAAAAAGCGTCTTGAAACGTTTGCCAATATAAAAGTATGTGAATAAAAATAGTAGACAGTGAGGCAGCGATAACTTTTCCTCAGCCAACCGGTCCCCGTCAAGGCACCGGCGGGACGGGGGAAAGTGATAGGCCTACAAGTACAACATGAAGTGAAAATAAACATGTTTTTAAGATGCTACAGCCCATTTCAGAATGCACAACGACAACCATGTATGCGAGTCATCTCATTGTCATACATAAATCGACATATTCTAGTTTACAAACCTCTGCATGTTCAGGTAAACTAGTAAAAAGCGAGAATATTCCGCGTTTCCCCCTCATGTTGACGAGATATAGCTCACAAGCATGACAAGTACAAGTAGGCTACGACGAGTCGACAAGCACGCGGTAAACGGGCTGTTCCGTTGAGTGATATCACTCCCTCATCAGTGCTCATGTCCCTTGATTGAAGGGAACGTCCACAAATTTCAGCAGGTCGAAATTGAGGGAAAAGCCGAAGGTATTTTGGGGTAAAAGTGTTTTGAAACTTGTTTTGGCCTAGTTTGAATGTGCTGATTTCAAAACTTGCTGTTTGTCAAGCTCGATTTAGATCCCCAAATCCAAATAGTCGATGAAATTAGCTCATTTACAGATCTATAGGCCCTATAGATCTGCAATCGTTATTGATACAAATCACAAATATGATATTAAAACACATACAACCATTTGAGCCTAGCAAATGAAGACATGCTAATATATTTTCCATTTAAACAATAATTTAATCTTTTAGTACCTGAAACTACTAATAATGATGCTATATTTTGTTTTCTGCTAAATATAGGTTTCAGTGATT
Organism: Flabesymbios commensalis; assembly: GCA_964017125.1. Lineage (NCBI taxonomy): Eukaryota > Metazoa > Annelida > Polychaeta > Terebellida > Flabelligeridae > Flabesymbios > Flabesymbios commensalis. The sequence continues at coordinate 66,161,028 of OZ024905.1, read as the reverse complement.
TGATATTAACCTACCTGCAGACTTACGGTATATAGGCCTACCCGGGTATTTTTGATTAGACCCTTTTAAGTTTAACCCCTGAAACTAACAAACAAACACATTTACAGATCTATAGGCCCTATAGATCTGCAATCGTTATTGATACAAATCACAAATATGATATTAAAACACATACAACCATTTGAGCCTAGCAAATGAAGACATGCTAATATATTTTCCATTTAAACAATAATTTAACCTTTTAGTACCTGAAACTACTAATAATGATGCTATATTTTGTTTTCTGCTAAATATAGGTTTCAGTGATTTGATATTAACCTACCTGCAGACTTACGGTATATAGGCCTACCCGGGTATTTTTGATTAGACCCTTTTAAGTTTAACCCCTGAAACTAACAAACAAACACATTGGACAATAATATCTACAGGCACAAAATCATTATCAGAATTAAAAGTAACGTATTCTGTATTTGTGTGTATAATGGACGTTATTACACACTGCCACATTGAATAATCGAGGTGTTTTTTTGTCTAAGCACATTTTTGATTATTTCTATAACGATATATAGGCCCTACTGAGTTTCTGTCATTTCGTGCCTGTTAATTATTATTTCCAATAAAAATGCAAAATACGTTACATAACTAACATAAGTCATGTTATGATAAAGTAATGATACTAAATGTCACTATATCCAGTAAATAGTTGTATCATGCAAAGTGTGAGTGTTTTGTACTTTTGTTACGAGACAGAATGCACTATTACAACATTGTTTAGTGAAGAGCAAAATACGTTACCAGAATACGTTACCAAAATACGTTACAAAATGTAACGTATTTTGTGTAACGTATTCTGGAATTTTTTTTACTTTTTGCACAATTGTAAAGCTGGGTTCAGTGGCCAGGCTAAATTTTTACTTGCTGCGTGGAGACATATCTATAGTGAGTAACTAAAGGGCCATTTGTTGTTAAGTGTGCATATCACTATATCTTCAGAGTCCATGTAACATATTCTGTTTTCTTAAAAAATAAATAGCGTCTGCTTGTTTCTATTGATTATTGCAAGAGTAGTACTGTTAGTATCACATACTTTTTTATGTCTTTTTATATACATACCTTAGATTACATATTCATCACACAACAAGGAACTTTAGTTGATCTTGAACTCAAATGTAACGTATTCTGTTATTTTGTGGCGACATGAACATTAATTCAATTTTGCAAGGGACAATATACTACTTTTGGGAATTATTTTTATAAATACAATTACTACTATATGTTCGTCAAATTCAAACAATTTATCTTCCAAAAACTGCACTCACTCATGAGCAGTGACCTGTCTAAGACAAAAATTCAAGCTGGCGACATGCCAAAAATGTCATTTTTAAGGCATTACAGTGGTCAAAAGCACATTTTTTCTTGTCTAGGCTATGGATAACTATACATTTTCTGAAAGGTCTATGCATGAATTCAGTGATAAAACTGGTTAAACAAAAGTGGATGTCACTATAAACGAGAACACTGCTGGGGTCACATGATTCTTGAAATCGCGGGCTTCGCCCATATGGGTCTAAACACTAAACTATAATGGCTGATTCTGAGGGTTGTCGTGTTTGAACACATTTTATCTATATTTATATTTATTTCACCACCGTAATATTTGGTGGGTAGGAAATAAATACTATGGAGAGTACTTTTCATAAAAAATGTCATATATTGGCTCATTCTTTGTGACTTTGTTGTTAAATTATGTCCATGACAAGTGCGTTTTTCCCTATGTCAAACGTTACATCGCCAGACATCACATTTTGAGGATAAATAAAGGTCTCTGTTCACCGTATACTTAGCTGTTTTTCATTAAATTATGTGCAATAATGATCAGAGTTGAATTTAGGACCACAATGGGGGTAATCTACTGCTTTTTACACAGTTTTTATGCGTTCTCAACACAAAGGTAACGTACGTGTCGTTCAGTCAAATATTTTTTATCTCCCAAGAAAGTAGCCTACTCATCATTTTGTCTCAAGTTTTATTTCGATGGAAGGCCATCTGTAATATATAAGCCTTGGCTTTTCAATAATCGTTTGTTTCTGAAGGGATGCAAACCATTTTGAGCATCACATACGTTACCACGATCTTTAACCACACATCACCATTTCTTCCATGAGTCAATTTCTATGCAAGGGTATGCAAAAGTTACTTGGCAAATGGTTCTTTGAAGCAGCCTTGCTGCCAAATCAAAACGTGCTGCCATGTGTGAGATATGTAGGTGGTAAGTTGTGGGTGTCAACAAATCAGGTATGTTACCGAAAAAAACGTACGTTTATTTTTTGTTCAAGTACATCTTGGTACGTCAAAGGTATATGGCGTACAGAGTAGATATAGAGCCTATCAGTTTAAGGACAAACAAGCTAATGATAGGTAAACTTTTATTATGCCTGAGCGATAATTGTTGCTCTTATGAAAGGTTATATCCAGGAAGGTCAAAAACGTATATGACATTTGACATAACAGAAGAGTCTTGTACGTGATCTTTGACTGCTAGCAACGTATGTGATTATTTACATTTTCAGTCACTTGTCGAGGGTAAATGTATAGCTCTGATACTGACGATCATAATCATGTCAACAGTTACGTACTGAGAAGAATAACGTACGTGACTTGTCAAACATCACATACGTACAATACACTCCCTTTTCTATTCAGTAATTTGCTTCCGTGTGGTCGCCCAGATCATCTCACTACTGGCAACATTATTATATGAAAACCAAAAATATATCAAAGGTATCATAGTATACATGTCAAAAAAAAGTTTACGTCCCACATTTGAGTACAGTTGGGGTGGAGGTGTCAAAGGTATGTTCCTCCCCTTGATATCTCGTTATGTCGACCCTGTTTGTTTTAACATATCACCCTTGTATCAAATCATCTCTTCACATCAATTTCACCAGCTTAGCTATTATATAGGCCCACCCCATTTTAAACGAGAATTATGTAAGCATCACGTACGTGACCCTGAAAGCACCAGGCTCAGAAAAAAGCATCTCTTGAGCTCCACATCGAGCGAATTGACTTTCAACTTCTCAGCAACAAACTACAAATATTGTACTATCAGGAAATGCAAAAAAAAATATATAATGTGTTTTAATTTTGTCTTATCATGTAACACTTTTGGCCTAGTTTAGTGTGACCAGACCCATATATTAACATTGTAAAAGAATTGTGCCTCAATTAACCTCATAATTAATATATTAAACGCTCCATTTAACCCTTTGCTTTATGAATCAATAATGATCTTTCCTTGTGATATATTTTTCAAATTTGATTTCATTTCCAAGCCATTGCTCCGCATCTGAAACCGAGGAGTAACAACTACAATAAAACAACATAGCCTATGCATGTCTATCACATTTAGCTGTTAATTGAAGCCAAAAATACGTACTATTTAAACATTATTCAGTCATAGGTCCTATATATGGGTCATAATATGCTCAGCTGGGGCAAGAGCGTTACATATCCCAGCATGCACAACGACATTGTTTCAACGTAGAAACGACGGTGAAAAAAATGGCAAAATGACGTCGAAACGACGTTGAAAAAAGGTTTCATGGTAAAAATGTCCACATACGACGTTGTAAGCCCCTAATGCTGTCGTCGGGAATACGACGTCGATGCAGCGACGTTGTATTAAGATTAGCTGACGTTTCAACATGATTTCAACCTCATATCCACGTTGAGACGACGGACGGTCATAAGCTCGCTAGCCCGCGGGATATATTTTGAAATTGCTATGAAAAATTATGACATAGATCTGATCGGTTCATTTGTTTGAAAACACATGCCGGGAAGATCTAAATCTAAATCCAACAATCCAAACACTTATTTCTGAGTAGGTGCAGAAAAATTCTAGCCATTGAAGTGGCCTCTAGCCACACTGTTGCTAACGTGACATTAACAAAGTGTCAACAAAAACGTCACGTTAGCATACTTTAAATTAAACAACAATGACACTTGGCATTGAGCAACCTCCTTGTCTGATCACAAATACAATCTCCAGTCTTTTAATTTTAATCTGTATATTGTTTATGGTTGCTTTATTGTTCCTAATTCTTGCAGGATATTTTATAGCAATTCTAATGAATCATTATTATTTTTTCACAAAAATCACTTTTTTGTGCTATTTATTTAATAAACTATCCCATTGACAAACGTATATATATCTATGCTCTGAAATGCATTATCATGAAAATAAAATATGTATAGGCCGGTAGTAGGCCCTATTTATTTATATCTTATCCATCATTGGCATTTATATTATATGTTCGATTCCCATCATACATTTTGCTGATGTTACACGCACTCTGAAGTAGGCCTACTGCACATGTCCCTAATGAAAAATGCTTGACAAAGAATCATTTTTACAGGACTACAATGTTAATATTACAAAAGTAGAGGTGCAATTATTATTTATTTTAGGCCTTTTAATAGGCCCCAGTTAGCCAGAAATTTCACGAAGTCTTTATTTATCCTGTCGGATCTCTTCTTGGGGCAGTGTCATCACCTTCCTGAGTTGTTGCCGCTAGGCCTACACCTAATTTGTTTAGCACATTGAGCCGCTAAGCACGACTGATAGTCGCTTTAATCCGTTTAAATAGTCGTTTAAACATCAAGATTTTTAAATTGCTTAGATTTAAATTACAAATTAAACAAATACGAGTAGTTTTCTCTCACCTAAATTTGTGGGTCAAGGTAGTGAGGCACAACTCCAAAAGTGGGATAATTTAAATTATTTAATTCAGCGGTTTAATGGTTAATATATATTAGTCACCATGAACACATTTTCTACACTATTTGATGTATAAAATAAATTTGTATTAATATTCGTCATTTTAATGGCACATAGTCTAAGTTTATATAGACATCTACACCAGGTTCAAGGTAAATTAGAAAATAGGCCTACATTGATAAATGCTAATATAACAGGTGTTGTTGCGTCAAAAACAAAGACATTGCAGCCCAGCTCGGACTGGCAATAATGCTTGCGCAACTATGAACCAAGTATGGAGAACCTGGAACATGAAGAGTTGACTTATCTGCGTCACAACTGTTTCCGAGATAAAAATCAAACTCCAGGCTCAGATGAATAGGGACCTACGAGGCTTTTGGTATTTCCCAGATGAGTTGGTTATGTCAAAACTTGGTGCATCTCAAAATTTGAAATCCAGTATGCATCTCAGGGAATTTAGTATTGTTTGTGTGTTCCTATGGTGTATGGGAAATACTTCATTACATGTGCCATAATTCTAAATTTCTATTAAAAGTAAGAGAATATGTCACAAAAATTGCCAGACCACACAGACGTCCAATGTCAAAACGGCTAGACTGCTATGAGTTAAATTAATGACAATTATATTCAATAAAAATGTATATTTCACCATATTTTGTCCCGTTTTCATGTCAGATGGTCGTAATGAAAGGGTTAACTTAACTAAATGAACAGGCATTGCAATAAAATACGTTACTCGGTCATATTTCAGGCCAGAAGTGTCTAAATTATATTAATTTGCATTGCCTTCAACCGCTAAGGCCAAAAATCTATTTTTAATAATACCATATTTTGGAGATAAATATCTCAGCCAAAGCCTAATTGCTATATTGCGTAAGTGACCACTGCAGTCGAGAGGGGTGGGAGAGAGGGGTCACAGACTGCCCCCACGAGAACACCTATCCCAGCAAACACGAGGCATTGACACAATATTAGCCTAATAGTGGCCCGCCGTTTACAACACTGGGCCAGCATTATCCCAGCATTGGTCCACCAGTATATAGGCCTTTACGCGATAAACGTTTATCCAATGCTAGTTTAATGCTGGCCCATCGTCTACGCCAATGGCTGAGCAGTGAAACAGCATTGGCTAAACTTCTCGTTTTCGCAGAGAGTCACCGGCAAATCCATACACAATGTTGGTTCAATGTTCGAACAGTGTCATAGATGACGGCACAACATTTAAACAACATTGGGCCAGTGCAAGCTGGGAGGTAGTGACATCAGCAAGACGGAACGCCAGTTAAATAGTTTACCAGGGAGTAGATAATGCCTTTTGACATGTTAACACCATGTTAACGATGTTAACGTGAGAAGTTTTCTGGAAAGTCAAACTAAAATCTTGTGGACAAATCGACAAGCTAAAAATCGAATTTTGGACTTGGGATCACCTTACCTCTGACCCATTCATATGCACTGTATCATATAATGTACTGTTGCTTTTAATGACGAATAAGTGTACTCAGACTTCCCGTCGTCAATAAATATCTATCTATAAATTATATTAGTTATAAATACTAGTTGTGACATATTTTCCTGAATGGTCTTTTTAGTCAGGGCCCTTTTTTCAAAAAGAGGCATATTTAAAGTTTGTAAGGCATTTCTTAGTAGAATTTGTCATGCAGTTGTTTTCACACAATTCGGATATGCTGATTCCAAATCTGCCCCATGCCAAGCTCTATTTTTAGTTTTTCCCTTTCAAAATTGCAAAACAAAATGGCCGCCAAAATAGCAGACAAAGTCTCAACTATCATGATTATACTTCATGTCTGGGTGCACAGCGGACACACAAACTTGACTTTCGTGTTCAAAATAACATTTTTGTTTTGAGGAAATTCATGTTCTAAGACCTAGTCAACTATCACGCAAAAAATCCAAGATGACCGCCACTAATACAGAAAGTATCATAACGTTTTTTCTAAAAGTCATAGAAAGTTGTTTTTGGTGGCTAAATATAGGTTTTTAATACCAATAAATCTAGTACAATACAGTAATAGCCTCCAACGTTTATATTACATGTAGTTTCAGGGGAAAATCCAAGATGGCTGCCAATTATACAGCAAGTACTATAACCATTTTTCTAAATGCCGTAGGAAGTTATTTTTGGCGCTTAAATAAATTTCTGATACAAAAAAAATTATACGGTATAAAAAACTCAACTTCCATCTTACATGTAGTTACGGGAAATCCAAAAAATATGATTATTTAAAAACAACACATTAACTATGGGGAAATTGCACAAAAGTAGCATGTGTTACATTCATTACTGTAGCTACATAGGCTTGCAGTGTATATCTCAGATTTGCATGAATGCCATCATCTTGCATAATGATAATGCTAGAATAGCCACCCTCATCAATATATTGATCAAATAATTATGTGTGCAGCTTCGGAATTGATGTAGCGACTCCTTGATAGGACGCCATTGGCTACTTTCTCGTGGTCCTGATTCACACTTAATCAAACTAAATGTGATAGTTATTCAGGTTGAGCAAGAAGCTTTTACACGAGAACTAGTTGCAGTTGTCCATCAATGAAGCGACAACCACAATCTCATTGATGTTTATAATACTGTTTTCTGGCCAGAGCTGTATTTATTGCTAAACAGGCCTAAAATACAACGGAAACAATATTCACTTTGTGTGGCATAGGTTATTGACGAAGAGGATACATTAAAATACTCCAATTGGCTTAAGTTCTAGTTCTGGGTGTTTATGAATTAATTTAAATGTCTTTCTTTTTGAATTGATGTGCTGGTGTTGTGGAAGCGATTGAGACGGTTGAATGGTACGATAAATATCACCAGTTCTAGGTTTACACAGCTAGGCATTGCTATGATGAGAACGTTTCGAAAGCAGAATGAGCAAGTTTACATCAGTTCCTACGACTACCACATTGTCAGTATCTGACAGTTTGATTGCCGTAATAACATATATTGTCTTATCATGTACATCAGTATTGTTCACACTTGAATACCAGTGTTCATTGAACAGTTGAATGGCATTGTTCTTTACTAAAAGTGGTGAATTTGAACATTGAACTGAAACTGTATTGCCCTCCCCCCTGATGTACTTTATCTGTTATATAATTATCTGAGATAACATCGCAGTGTGCTTGGAAATGTTTTTGATGTAGGATACATGTGTCTTGCATTGATTATTAGATGATCAATGTTTATTACAAAGGAATATAATATATAGGGCCTAAGTAATAAATACTCTGTATGAATGATAATTAATCTACTATGTCTGGAGGAGACATATAGTTATTATGGACCTAAATATCTTCACGTCCATCATATGATTTCATCACTTTATATATGGTAAGACTTATTGTCTTTAACATTGATACGTTTTCCTGCAAAATAGGGTGGTCGCTCCCATACCACTTCAAGACACAACTGAACCTGTTGGGTTATTGTATATTATGTGAGAGTGAGAGCTTATATCTGATTAGAAGCATGCATGACCAGAACCTACTGATTCCTCATACATTCCACCATATCACGACCACATCTAGAAAGTTTCTGTATTTTATGTTAATCTTCATAAAAACATCCTGATCGTGCTACGAACTGTATTATTGTCCCAATCACCACATATTCTGCATCATATCTTGTTGCAATAGTGTACCCAATAATCTTTGGTGACTTGTTCATGACACTCTATAGCATTTAGTTGTCAAGACTAGGTTAGTTACTAACATCTTCTGAAGATGGTGTATGTTCATACTATATTTATAAAATAAATTCATCGTCAGTATTTTCAACATTACCCTAGCTTGTCCTCAACCATCAATCTTATATGCCCAAAACATATACAACTTCTGCACCAAATTACATATTTCGATATCGTGTAACTGTATTTTATCAAAATTATTGATGGTGATATTATCTATCTCATTCAAGTTAGGGGAGTAGAAATATGTGTAGTCTACATTACGGTTTTGTGTGGATATCTGAGCCGATGGTTGGGACTTTATTCGTTCAATTATGTCGGAAAACTGTGTTATCAGCGCATTACCAGGCTTTTGTACGGTATCTATTCTGATCAAAAATATAAAAATTAAGATGATACTATTATCATGATTATGTAAATTGTCAATCCGATTGAGAAACATAATTTTTATGTGATGTGCACGTTTTAACCAGCACAATATACCTAGTTACTAGAATCATAAATTGTTAAATTTAAACGACTTCTTGTCTCAATAGGAATGAAACATGTATGTGTGTCATTATTGCCATGGTTATGCAGACCACCTGGATGGATTAACTTCATGTTTTGCTTAACCCTAGTACAGGGCTTGGGCAGGAGGGTGCCACCCGTGGCCAACGCACATTTAAATTATTGCTTTCACGGTACTGTAAAAACACGATGCAGCTGAATATCACATAGGCCACATACTAATAGGCCTAGGGCGGATATATGGTGAGCGACAGGTTATCTAGGGCCACAATAGGTGTCAAAATAAACGACTTTTGGGTGCTCTATTGAGTGACACAGGATTGGTAAAAAAAGTAAGAACGATTTCAACCAGGGAGCAGATGAATTAAGATCAACTGGTATAATGATTATGGCTCCGTAATAACACACATCCAACATATATTCAGCAGATGATATGTAGGGTCTACTACTGACATTAGTACTATGTACTATAAACACAACCTATCGGTAATTGGGATGAGTGAAATGCGAATAATGTAAGGAAATAATGTGAGAATTGTCCAGAGTTCGTAAAAAAAATAGTCCAATTGGCTCAATTATCTTATCTCCATAAAAAACAGCCTATGTAGTCCTACATATTCACGCCAGATTATTCGAATACAAAATGCTTCTTGTTCATACAACTTGAGGGTGTGAGTTAAAGGTCCTTGCAGAAATTGGGGGGAGAGGGGGTGTTGAACCAAAAACGATCACCGCAATTAGTAACTTCAGGAGTAGCCTACCAGCCAAGCAAACACAAAACATTGTATAACATTTGTACATTGTATGACCAACGTCTTTGATGTTGTGCCGACATTGTACAAATGTTATACAAATGTTTTGTGTTTGCTGGGAGGTACCATAATATATGTACACACAACAACAACAAATACAAATATTATCAAAAGAAATATATTAAAGCTTGTTAACAATCACCAGTTTTCGTCATTAACTTTCTATCGAATGGAAAACAACACTAGGATTTTGCTTTGCTGAAATCAGTTTTATTACATATGTCGAGGATGATTACAGTTTGCTTTTAAAATAATAGAACACTTTGTGCGCTTCATAAAATAAATGATAAAATTAACAAATAAAAACTTTCATCGAGAGTAAGGTATCTCGGAAGTGTTTTCCATACACAGTTGTCTTAATGTGAAATAAATAATATCACTATGTACACCGACAAATAGGTGAATACAAATAGTGTATTGACTGCAAACAGTAGCCATCGAACAACATATGAAAGAAAACTGGTTATAAACTCGTGACAATAATGGGAAACAACTGTTATAATGATTTCACCCGTGATGCGGATGCTTGACATCGAGAGTACACTATTCTTCTGTGTCATTGAAAAATACTCACCGAGATCAAACATATTTTTTCACTGCCTCACAGTATCAGAAGCTGCTGAAGTATAAATTAGAAGAACCAATACAGCTCCATCTGCCAGGTGTATATACCCAGCAGATCAAAAGTTGAATCGGCTACCGTAATTAACAAAATGCAAACTTAAAAGAGTAACGCGTGCGCTTCTGAGACTGCAAGGAGGGAGTGCACCACAGGTGTCATTACTACAAGACGTGAAAGCAATAGGGTTATCAATTCGAACAGGAGGGAGGCCTTGATAGGTTATGATCAGCTGCAGGTTAACAACAGTACAAACACAACAAACACGGTGGTAACCTATCGTGTACATATCGGGATGGACTACAACATAATTATAGCGTACAGCTACAGCGCTGAGCGCACAGAGAGGGAGTGTGTACAAACGGCCCCGGTGTTAGCAGCATTGCTGATTGTACAGAAACAACAGTAAAACCACGGTGTCGTATCAGACCACACTTTTGATATGTATGTGCGCCATGAGGCAGTGTCAAATCTATCTTACCAACATCCGTTTTGGCGACATCTATAACGCGTTTTAAATTTTCAGTCACTTGCAGTTGTGGCTCGCGGTAGCGAGCCACAACTGCAATTGACTGAAACATTATCATAAGCTTATCATTAATTGACATGATTTGCAAAAAAGGAGCTCTTGCACTTCGTGTTGACAGCTAAGAAAAAATTGCATTGTTCGTTTTTTTGGACTTTGTACACGACATTCGCCTCAAATTTGTACACAAAAGTGATGATGAAGATATGTAGGAATCGTTCTGCTGCAAGCCAGCCATGCATCACAATGTTGTTTCCCTGAAATCTCGAGAAATATTAGAAAACTATGTCATCAGTATAATGCAGTACTTTGGTAGAAAACATGTACACGTGTGTGGTCTGTAGCACTCTTATGCTCAATTTGCATACACTCCCTTTCTGAACACTGGCGCTCATTACATTAGCATCATTCATATTCCATCTGCTAAATTGTCAAGTAATTTCAACTTTAAAAGGTTCCCCAAAAACGGTAGTTTCTGAAGATGCCATATGGTTCAAATCATGAAATATCATCATAATTACAATAGATTCTTTCAGAAAAATATACAACATAACCATATCTGAATAAATCATTATAACATAGATTTAAATTTCTTACTTCGGCGACGTGGATCCGAAATAATATCTGTGTCAGCATTAATGACCGAATTATATATTTAACCATCATATTCAACAAATGATTGTATCTGCAGTATAGCGACATATTAATGGATACAGAAAATATTGGCACTGTCAGATAGAGAACAGGTGATTGGTCAAATAGTAGTCATTGGGTACACTTATCTAAAACATATATCTTGACTAGCACACATCTTGGTCAACACTTCCTAACAATTGCTATACTTGAATGCGCACCTCATCTCTTTCAACAAAGCAGCAGCTCATTTATATATCTGATATTATTCTTAGGAAAATATATATGAACAAAATTAGGTTCTAAAACAAGTCGAACTAATTTAACCTAAAATATGAAGTTACCAATCCCATTATAAATATGCAAAGATATCATCACAATTGTAGTTCAATGATATAATTTGTTAATCAACCTGGCAACATTATGATTATAAAGGATGAATTAATAATTCAAGTACATAGGTTTAGATTTATTAATCAGTCCATGATTTTCCATTGAAAATCATACAGAAATCTTTTGATTACAGTATAAGGATCAGAATGATAATGATAAAACACCAACAAAAGCAATGACTAGAATAATCGCAGAGACCACCTGTTTCTGCTTTATAAGCTACTCTTTCCAGCCGACAGAAAACATTGGCACACCGTTAGAACAACATTGCTCCAGTGTCTCACACATAGGAGCAACATCAAAACAACAATTTGTCAATGACATACACGTCAGTTGGCTGCGCAAACATTAACGCAGTGTACATTCTATTACAAATCGTAACTGAAAAAACTTATAAAAAGAAAGAAAATAAAGCAAATATTTTGAACCAACACCTTCTCGATAGTTAACCCACGAGATTATACTGGTAGTTAAAATGATTAAGATTACTGTGGTTTGCGAAGTACAATGCCATAATGTTCACTTCAATAACGTATAAAATTATATTATAAATTGTAATAATTATTTTCCTACAACACTTATGGTCAGTATATTAGTATATATTACTATTTCTTCATTGAACTTATTTCATACAGAACATGTTTTCCCTAGCCACTAGAATTAATTATAGTATATTACGACCAGCATTTTGACAGTGATTAGTTAAAATAAATAGTCAAGTTTATATGTATATATACATAATCCGTTCTGATAAGTTTCCCGTGAAAGCGCTGCACCGCTATACCAGCCTGGGATGAGAGCGGCAGCCTGGAGGTTCCCATATTCACCGACAGACGATAAGTTTACAGTGTGATCTTAGAATTGTGAGATTGCTTCAAATAAACGTATTGTGACCATGTTGAGTACATCGGGGCGTGGAAGAAAGGAAAAGAAAGCGAGCGTTCTGGGGAGAAAAGAAAACTATAAAATCAATCAATCAGATATCGGTTTTGAACTAAAAACCACAGCTATATCCGTTATCTTTCGTGTGAGTAATGGCGTGGCGTCCCCGCTACACCCCCGCTGTGTTCGTCAAAGATCCACATAGTAGATTAGCAAAATAAAATTTCCAACCACATCAAACTCTGATTCACGATTTGACGTGAGAACTAAATCACCATATTTAATTAGGTGAAGATCAGATGCACTTTGGAAAATTCACAGTTCAATTGAAAACAAATATTGTTATGCAAAATCGTGTGCCCCAGTGCACAAAATGCGCCTGCTCACACACAGAGGATTAAGAATGACTAGCAAAATTATGGCGATGACTGCTGAGGTTTTTGATGAATCTATCTCTAGACTGATCTGGAATGGTTTAGTCTACTGGAGGCCTCTTCCGTGATGACACTCTCTCCACACACACACATCTCTGGCTCAGGACGCCAGCTCAGCTCACTTCTGATCCGTCATGTCGTCCCCACCAGATGGCGTTACCGGTGTCTCCTCGCTGAATAGGGGATTCTTCACCTCCATCTCACCCGTCTGTAAGCACGGAAATAAAACACGGTGAACAAGACTACATAAGTCCAGGAGCTCCCGCTCCGAATTAGAATTTGATTTAAGCAATTTTGTATAGGGTTATTATTGTAGTCCTAGTCTAGGTAAAAAATCAAGACGCAAGACAACTAGGTCTAAGAAGCCCAGTCTAAGAGTAAGATAAGAACTAGACAGTCTGTCAGAGATTGCAAACCTCCATTGAAATTAATGATCCTAATCAGTATCCCAGTAATGGTCTACCTATCTGGCATGGTTTACCCGATATCAGGCCAATCGAGTTAACTAATAGCTGATTTACGGTCATTTTGAATTCGATATAAATTAGTTAAAAACTTAGGGTGCATCCTCCCCCGAAACCTCAAATTTTGTTTTATAGTAATGGACTAACATCTAACACAGTTTGCAAAATATTGGGCATGTGAAAGTAAATAATGGCCGATAGAGGGCCATTTTGAATTTGATCAAGTCAAAATTTTCCAAGATGCATCCTCAGCTGAAATCTCACATTTCATTCTATAGTAATGGTCTAGCCATCTAGCACGGTTTACCAAATATCGCCCATGTGAAAGTGAATAATGACCGATAGGAGGCCATTTTGAATTTGATCAAGTCAAAATTTTTCAAGATGCATCCTCTCCTGAAATCTCACATTTTGTTTTATAGTAATGGTCTAGCCATCTAGTACGGTTACTAAATACCGGCTATGTGAAAGTAAATAATGGCCGATAGGCGGCCATTTTGAATTTGATCGAGTCAATTTTTTTCAAGATGCATCCTCTCTTGTAATCTTACATTTTGTTTTATAGTAATGGTCCAGCTATCTAACACGGTTTACCAAATATCAGCAATGTGAAAGTAAATAGTGGCCGATAGGCGGCCATTTTGAATTCGATTGAGTCGAAAGTTTTTTAAAGGCATCCTCTCTCTAAACGTCACATTTTGTTTTATAGTAATGGTCTAGCTATCTAGACCGGTTTACCTGATATCAGGCCTATCGAGGTAAATAATGCTGATTGTCGGCCATTTTGAATTCGTAAGTTAAAAATTTTCAGGGTGCATCCTCCCCCGAAAACTCACACTTTGTTTTATAGTAATCAGGTAATGGTCTAGCCATCTAGCACGGTTTACCAAATATCAGCCATGTGAAAATGAATAGTGGCCGAAAAGGCGGCCATTTTAAATTTGATCAAGTCAATTTTTTTCAATATGCATCCTCATCTGAAATCTCACATTTCGTTTTACAGTAATGGTCTAGCCATCTAGCACGGTTGACCAAATAACGGCCATGTGAAAGTGAATAATGGCCGATAAGCGGCCATTTTGAATTTTATCGAGTCTAATTTTTTCAAGATGCATCCTCTCCTGAAATCACACATTTTGTTTTATAGTAATGGTCTAGCCATCTAGCACGGTTTACCAAATAACGGCCATGTGAAAGTGAATAATGGCCGATAAGCGGCCATTTTGAATTTTATCGAGTCGAATTTTTTCAAGATGCATCCTCTCCTGAAATCACACATTTTGTTTTATAGTAATGGTCTAGCCATCTAGCACGGTTTACCAAATAACGGCCATGTGAAAGTGAATAATGGCCGATAAGCGGCCATTTTGAATTTTATCGAGTCGAATTTTTTCAAGATGCATCCTCTCCTGAAATCACACATTTTGTTTTATAGTAATGGTCTAGCCATCTAGCACGGTTTACCAAATAACGGCCATGTGAAAGTGAATAATGGCCGATTGGCGGCCATTTTGAACTTTGACAAAATGATTTTTTTCAAAATACATCCTCTCCTGAAGCCTTACAATTTGTTTTATAGTAATGGTGTAGATATCTTGAGCGGTTTTCATGATATTCCACAATATCAGGCCTGTCGAGGTGAATAATGGCTGATAGGCGGCCATTTTGAATTTTATCAACTTCAAACTTTTTAGGATGCATCCTCTCCTGAAACCTTACAATTTATTTGATATTAATGGTGTAGCTATCTTGAGCGGTTTTCATGATATTCCGCAATATCAGGCCTGTCGAGGTGAATAATGGCCGATAGGCGGCCATTTTTAATTTTATCGACTTGAAATTTTTCAAGATGCATCCTCTCCTGAAACCTCACAATTTGTTTTATAGTAATGGTGTAGCTATCTTGAGCGGTTTTCATGATATTCCGCAAAATCTTTCAGTCGGATTTACCGATGTTATAAATTAGGTCAAAGTGCTGGGTCAACTTCAAGGTCAAGGTCCAAAAACCTGAAAAGGCACAACTAGGGACCTTAGAGAACATGTATGTGCAATATGACTGTCATCGGCCCAGTACTTTTCGAGATCTGCTCCGGAAACGAAGTGCGCGTCAAAACGTCTAAATAGGTCATAGTTCTGAACCAGAAGTAGGTCAAAGTTCAAATACCCCAAAAGGCACAACTAGACCCCCTAGGGGTGTTGTGTGTAAAATTTGAAGACAATCGGACAAGTACTTTCAGAGATATGCTCCGGAAACGAATTGTTTACGGACGGCCCAACGGCCCAACGGCCCAACGCCGTCACATCATCATTTTCTCCTCTGCAACCTTGCGAATTGAATTCAGATTAAAAATATTTTAACCCGTCCATTAGCCACCTGGAAGTAACCCACATACCAAAAATTGTTATCCTAGCTTATTTTCTCACAAAGTTATAGGCAAAAGAAGAGGCCAAAAAAAAACGGAGGTAGAATCCATAGCTCCCTTCGCTCACCTACGGTGACGGCGGGAGCTAAAAATAGAGCAACCCGGGTAACACACGAGACGTTGAACTAGTGTTGATTTGATGTAGGCCCAGCGTCTGCGACTCTGAGCCAACAACAAATCAACATTGGTTCAACGTTGCGTGTTTATTGACAATTACATAACTCATTATTGTCACATAATAGGGTGTGGCACCCGTACAAAATTTTGTATTTAGTCTATGCTATATGGAGACATGTTTCAACGGATAGGCACTATTAGTAGTCATGGGCCTGAAATAATACCCATACTGCTGCTAATTATAAGAATTATTGATACAGGTAGAAAAAATTATGTGTTTCCGCATCTTGCAATTATCTGCGTAATGGCCTATATATAATAATTGATTGTACAATATGTCATGTGTGTTCGTGACTATGGGCGTCATTTTTCTGTTAATTTTGTTCTGGTAGATATTGCGGACGATATTTATTATTCGTTTAAATTTAAACATATTGATCTACAAAATGTAAAATTGTGTGCCATAAGGCAGATATTGTCTAGACTACGCGTATAACACAATAAAGCAGCTTGTCAGTTCCTCGGACGTGATTGGTTATTTGAGCCTATGCTTGTCATATTACAGTTTTAAAACTCAAAAGTCGGATATTGAATAACTACGAAACCTTTGAAACTTATATATTGTGTGGTATTATACTCTATGCTATGTAAGGTCAAAGCACTAAAGACACAAGTAAACAAATGTAAAATAAGTATTGCTGCTAAAGTTTAAAACAGCAACTGATAATGTCCTCCGGGAATAGCTAAATTCAACTACCCTTTTAAACATTACTGCTGATCTATCTAGCGGAACGTGATATTCTGATCTCGACCTGTCGAATATCAAATTGAGTAGCAGACAAACATGCTCATGGATCTATCTCTGGAAATTAATTAGCAAACACACACACACCTTTCTTTGGATTTGAATAGATCGAGGCAATGGCGGATAATTTACACAGAAACGTTATTTTTCTTATTACAAATTATTTGAAAGCGTAATTTAAACAAAATAGTTGTGATACCACCCCTCCTAATATTGTAAACCCGTGTTTGTGAATATGTTGAAAAGAACACAAATTATGTACAAAGTGATTATGTTGTAACTTAAAAATTCACCAATCTAAATATCAAGTTGGTGTTCAGTTTCAACCAGCTCAAGCCACAAACTGAGTATTCCAAAGGTCTGAGTCATATTAATATAAATTGCTGTCCAGCTAATAATTTGTAAGATAATACGCAAAATAATTAGTGCACATAAGGTCTTTCATATCTCTTTCACGAATATCACTCATCAGCGACATTTTCCAACATTTGCCAATTAACCCCTTCTCTACCAGCAAACACAAAACATTTGTATACCATATGTACAGCGCCGGCCCAATTTCTTCGACGCTGGTCCAACATTGTAAAAATGTTATACAAATGTTTTGTGTTGACTGGGCTAGAGCTCTGAAAATTACTTCGCTTTGTAAAGTTAAGTCACAGCGTACGTCAGTTGCACAGATTTCAAGACATTTTACAATTCTAAAAACTGGACACACAGGTGTGAATAAAATCATAGGGACACTAGCATAGTCGACGTCAGTGCTCTAGTGGTTAGGTGAGCACTTGGTCAGTCAACGAGTGCGTTTCTGTTGACCTGTAGAATTTGTGTCCCGTCCTGTAGATTTGTCGCATTTCTTAATGTCGATACAATCCACGTGGCGGTGGTTAACCATTATCTGTGGCGCCTTAGATATTTTCCGTTCCTTTGAAGGCGAATCAGAATAATGTTACAATATACAAGCAGTTTAAGAAATTTTGCTGCTTCCCAACATCGAATACTTTGTGTGTGGTAATTGGTCTGAGAACTATAATAATAGAGGTGGTGAGAGGGGGGGGGGGGATAGGGGGTTGGGTTTGGAGGCCAACAGACGGTGGCATAACGTCAAACCGGGATTGGGTTAACGTCTCCTGTTTATTTGGTCTATTCAAATCAGAAGAATGGTGTGTGAGTATTTGCCAAATAAATCGCTGCATTAAAAATCACAATTTTCATCCACTTGAAGTTGTGGGTCCAACTTCAAGTGGGTGAAAATGTGCTGATACTGACCGGTGCTAGTCCTGGACACTCGTACACTGTGTAATCCCCCTCCTCGTTCTCCTCTTCAAAGTCATCCTCCTCGTCCTTGTTCATATCACCGTTCGCCCTAAAAATTGACACACCGTTCACATGAGCGCTCAAAATATTCCACAATCTCGATCACCATTATGTAGTTTTTTGGCTGATGTTCAATTAGCCCCATAATTTTAATTTCGAAAAGCAAAAAGAAGCATTTGAAGGTAGCACAAAACGAAACATTTCTTAGTTATAGCTTACACCGTCAATTATAATTGAATTTTTTGTAATTGTACTGCTGAATTTAGAATTTTACTGCAGAGCTCTGATGTTTCTAACGCAAGCTTCAAATGACGAAACATTTATTTATTTATTAAATATAGACATCTGCCAAATAGAATTATTCGATTATCATGTTTATCAGAACATCTACCCTAAACTATTAATTTGAATTATTGTGACTTTTTATTTATTTTTAATTTGGCTTGAAATTGCATTTGTATTTGCTTTTTTAAAATACAGCGTATTAGTATTTGCTAAGGTGAATTTGACCCCATCCTTGGCCTAGGGCATAACAGGACTGGTGTTAACATGCGAGAGATGAAAGTAAATAGGCAGACAGCTATAGTCCCTATAATACCCAGGAGTCAAGTTTATTGAAGTTAATAACTCTTTCGGTGCGGGGACCGTCTTTATACGACAGAATCTGACAGATTCTGACGTATTAAGCCGGTCTCCGCACTGAAAAATAATAATATTTTTAATGGTCGTAGAACCAAAACATAGGTATTCAAATGAAGCAGAAAGAGCTAGCTAAGACATTAATAATGATTTCAAATTGAAAATAACTCTTTGGTCTCTTTCCTAGTTTATACAAAATAATTCAGCGTTGTAAGGGTTAAAGAGGCTTATTTGCCACTTTGTAAATCGGCAGATAGGCCACGTCCCTTTAATCCCCAGGAGTCCGATTCCGTGAACTTATGAATTCCCGGCATGTGTACTGACTTTTCCATGGCGAGCATCTGTTGTTTTTGATGCTGGTAGTGGTACATCTGGGCGCTGTGGGCCAGCTTTCTGTCGCCTGGAGACCCCGGCCCCGGCTCCTTAGTGGTGGGTCCTGTCACCCCGTACGCCGGGTACTCCGCCTCACTGGCAGCCTTCACATTCTTTTGCAGTCTGAAAAACACGCAAGAAAGGGGATACGGTTAGCTTTGCATTGCTTAATGGTATCAAATTATTACATTTTCAAGACTAAAATTGTAAAATACAATGAACTTTTTATTTATAGAAATCTTGACGTATAATGAACATTTTATTTATAGCAATCTTGGTCTGGATCGCTCTACAATGCAGAGTGAAGACGACCAAATCGTCCCGTTGAAAATGAAAGGGTGTATCTGCCACTTCACAAAGTGGCAGATACACCCTTTCGTATCTAAGGTAATCAAAACATCGAATAGGGAAGTATTTCTAAAGAATTGACCATGGAAACATAAAACAAAAAATCTCTATGTACCTGGTATACGACATGCATATCGTCACCGTGAGATTTTAGTCAGTTTACTAGTTCCAAACAAAACACTTGAAAACTTGTCTTGTACAGAAAAAATTATCTTTTTCAACATAATTTTCTCCACTTTCAAAGCTGCAGAAAATATCTCAAGTGGGTTTAAAAAACATCTGGTTATGAGACATAAAAATATTCAATTATTTTCTCTTGTCCTCTTGCCTCGCGCCGATTCACAGGACACCATTCAAATCACAGAACATTCGTAGACGCTGGGCCAACATTACTCAGCATTGGGTTAACGTCTCGTCTTTGCAGCCTATCTTGTGCACATATGTTTTGTTCTGGTTCCAAAACACATTAGCTGCTTTATTACTGCTTTTGTCTTTGCAGAGAGCAGACGAGCACTGATGGTTGTATCGGCGTTTTGGCGCCAGTACGTTTTATCAGTACACGGTGTGGTACTTTCTTATCTACAGACACGTCCTCGATGGTGCTTGACTTCAGACCAACATGTGTTTCTCACAGAGCCGAGTGTCGCGTGTAGATATAAAAGAATGTTTCACAAGCTTCCTGTCAGATAACTACTCACCGCCTATTTTTTTATACGCATAAGATAGAAACGCGAACACAATGAAATAGATCGCGTTTGTCTGGTAGACCTCTATCAAATCTAACCATGAATTTGTTTTTAATATTTTCACTCAATTAAAACGTAATTCTCATTTACAAATTAAAATAGTTATGTTTAGAACCAGTATACAGAGCAATACAATAATAACTGCTTTAGTAGGCATCTCAAGTGAACAAAATACACCAAGAAACAAAAATATTAAATCTGCCAAACATCGCTTTCCTATAATTTGAGCTAAGCACATCTTATATTAAGTTTTGGTTTGAAACCTAATGACATTTACGCAAAAAGTCAAATTTATATTTGTATAAGAATGTCGCAGATGGTACCGGTACGCAAACATTAAAACACTATTAGGTCAACATATCGTTTTGCTGGGGTTCCTTACAGCATATATTAACCAACTCCTATGGTATACTATTTAGTGACCCTGCTCTGAAAGTTTATTCGTTGTTTGTATATACAGCAAAAATCTCACGAGAGAAACATTTAACAATTATAGCTTTTTTTAAACCACTGGTCGTTTTTTAATCTGTCAATGTGCGTAACCACACAGCAATGTGCGTAACCACACAACAATGTGCGTAACCACACAGCAATGTGCGTAACCATACAGCAATGTGTGCAACCACACAGCAATGTGCGTAAACACACAGCAATTTCGTAACCACACAACAATGTGCGTAACCGCACGGCAATGTGCGTAACCACACAACAATGAAGTAGTAGTAGTAAATCATTGCTTTACGTCACTTTTCGGCACAAATGGTCTTTTAAGTGACATTGTAACACGATAAAAACGTTGTAGTCAATTGATGAGGTGAATGATGTACAGATGATGATGTGACGGTGGTGGTGATAGGGCATGGTGGGTTATTGAGAGCATTTTCCTTCGCTCACCCGATAAGGGGTTCTGTGCATGTCTAGGGGATTTACCCCCATACATGCCCAGATGGCTGGAGACCGCAATTTAATGCCAAATTCTGTGGCATTTCGCGCAGCTCCGCTATCCTCGGGTCGGATAGTCCCCAGAGTAACAATAGGAAGTGTAACTCCATTCATTACCCGTGAGAGACCTAATGTAATAGTAGTAGTAGTAAATCATTGCTTTACGTCACTTTTAAGTGACATTGTAATACGATAAAAACGCTGTAGTCAATTGATGAGATGAAATGATGTACAGATGATGTGAGGGTGGGGGTGATAGGGCATGGTGGGTTATTAAGAGCGTTTTCCTTCGCTCACCCGATAAGGGGTTCTGGGCATGTCTAGGGGATCTACCTTGGGTTTCCCTGTGCAATTTAATGCTGAAACTCCGTGGCATTTCGCGCAGCTCCGCTATCCTCGGGTCGGATAGTCCCCAGAGTAACAAGAGGAAGGATAACTCCCTCTGGGTAACTCTATTCATCCCACGTGAGAGACCTAATGTCAAACACGCTATTGCCGGTTATTTAAGGCTACCACAGCCTACACCAGCGCCAGCACTGATGCGAGAGCTGTATTAGCACCGCAGTTGAGCGGAGGAACCAGAGTACGCCACAGGCAATCCGCCCGAAGATTATGGCCAGATACGAGGAGGCTGCAGCTTCCCTTGGATGATTGCTGTAGACTAGTGCTTCCGTACCATGGCATACAGCATGCAACTGACGGAACAGATCCCTAATGACCCTCCCCGGATGGGGGCAAAAGTACTACTACTAGCAATCTTCCCAGTACACCCTAGAAAGACCTAATGCCAACACACGCTATTGCCGGTTATTTAAGGCTACCACGGCCTACTCCAGCGCCAGCGGGTGCTGCATCGGCTCCGCTGTTGAGCGGAGGAACCAGGGTACGCCACTGGCAATCCGCCCAAAGATTATGGTCAGATACGAGGAGGCTGCAGCTGCCCTTGGATGATTGCTGTAGACTAGTGTTCCGTACAGTGCCGTACACAGCATTCAACAGACGGATGTTCAGATCCCTAATGACCCTCCCCAGATGGGGGCAAAAAGTACTACTACTAGCAATCATCCCAGTACCCCCATACAACAATGTACATAACCACACAACAATGTGCATAACATTGTAATACATTTTAAAAACTTTTTCTGACCTAACAAAATGCGATTTAAGACCTATATTAAGGCTACTTTTGTACACCCGGAATGCAGCCGAAGCTTTGGTCACTGATATCAATTGTAAGTTTCAGAATCATTTTCAAAACTCAAGACAAATCTGATTTTCTAGTCTAAACATTTACTTTCGAAATTTACACAAACTTCAAGCACATAACAAACAGCCAAAGCGTAACGATTTTCATCAGATCCGTGCTTTGCCCACATTTTTCGATATTTGAAAATTTGAGACCACCATTTCTAAAAAGCCCTGTATTTAAGACGCTTTAAGGCCTTAAAAACGGCGACATCAAAATAAGACATTTTGAGACTTCAAATGCTATATATCCTAAACTTGTTTTTCTGGAAAAGGCGACACTACTCCAATAGCATAAAAAAACGGCACATTGAAAAAGTCACAGTAGCTGAATATTTTAATTTAAGAGTACTGTCTTTACGCCGTGCAAGTCGCAAGACCATTTTTATTTGACAATTTAGTGGTATACCGTTTTAAAGTCTTTGGGTTTTGACAGAGGCACAATGTGATCACTGGTCATAGCCTGTCAAGGGTCAGTACATTACGTGTTTTATCGGGGAATTTTATGCTATATCTTAGCCTTTCAAGCGCTAATCACGACTATAGTCGTTTTTAATCCGTCTTATTAGCAGTTTATATTGTAGTAAATGGAAATGAAACGAGTGTCTAAATATCCAGATTTGCAAATGTTCGCTCTCAAATCAAACAAATATGAGTAGTTTTCACCCACTTGAAGTTGTGGGTCGCGGTAGCGAGACACAACTTCAAGTGGGTGAAAATTTATTACGTTACAATAGCGCTTCAAGGGTTAACAGTACCTAATTAGCATGAGATGACCCTGTTTTGGCATTAGAGCCCCGCGGGTGCGTGAATGTCTTCTGTATTGGCTGATCAATGCGGCACAGCTCACAGCACACTCCCATAAATCATTCACAGCAGAAAGTAGTGCTATTTTTAGAGGACAATTTCACTTCAGGTTTATGCGATCAATCTCATTTCTAATTACCCGGGTCTCTTAAACAGGCTGTCCAGCCTAACTCGTAATTTCCAAGAGTGGTTTTCGATTCGATTTGCCCATTTTTGGAGATAATATGTACACGAAAAAGTCGTAAAAAAAGGCTATGCTTATGGAAGAATGAACCAATAAAGATATATTCACTACTACAAATAAGCGCATTTAATCCAGTACCAATTAAATCGAATTATAAAAACGTCCTGCCTGTAAGTTCAATTATGCCTAACGATCGACTGGGTTTTAATTTTGCTATGTTTGTCGAAACGGCCTGAGAAGTCACGATTCCAACAGTGAAGAGCAAGCCGGAAGTAAATTATCCCATTATAGATCCAGATCCGGCGAGTGTAACTAAACTGACCGCATTTTCCAATTCCCCATACAAATCCAATTTCAAGGGGGCATGCCGATTGATTGGAAAGGCCAGGATGTGGAGAAATGTACGTGCCGAACAAAAACGGTGTGGACACACCAGAAGTCATCATAAAGGCTGCGTGCTATTGGTAACACTTCAAGTACCGAGTCTAGAATGACACTTAAAAACACCTTATCATGCAGTAACACAGAAACACGAAAGGGTGAACCCATGCAGATTTAATGCTGGGCCTACGTCTGCGACGTCGGCCCAACATTAAAACAGCATGGGTTAGCGTCTTGGCTAACGCTCGACAGTCCACAGTTTCACATCATAATATACTAACATCACTGTCATATACGGAGTTTTCCATGCAGTCGTTTATCATAATTATAACCAATGTGGTTCGTTACATTAAAAAAATATGCTCGTTGCTAGATCTTAAAAAAGCCTGACGCCTAGCGCCATGTCTCAGTGGAACAATGCCGGTTCCAGTTTGTTGTATTATGGCGGGATACAAGTCTCTAGACGCTTTCATGAGAAAACGAAAAACGTTTCTCAGCGGAGATAAAAACGCAACCTCCCGCTAATGTCAGCGTGACCATAACACCAGCATGAACGTGACCATAACCCCAGTGTTTGTGTGTATATTCTTACTTAATAAAATAAAATAAAATAAATGGCCTTAAGGGGCGTCTACTATAGGCTTACTAGCGTTCAGGCGTTAAACGCTGTTAAAAACTCGTTACTGTGGCGATGTTTTAGGCGCTCGAGCTTGAAGCTACACTGAGACATGGAAATAAGCAATGACTGAAGTGCTTCAAGCGAGCATAATAATTTGAATAAAAAGGTAATATATAAGGATCATTGGCGATAAACGACTGCATGGAAAGCCGGCTTTATAAAACAGTAAATACCCATACAGGATACTGTATGTCTTATCATATCTAATTCACATTAATCAGTGTTAATGAATGAATGAATGAATGAATTACCTGATATCACAAAAATGTAATATATGCAAGTCTAGAACGTATTTATTTTGATGGATTATTATATCATTTTTATTGGATGAATGAATCTATTAAAATCCCTAATGTTGTGCATAGATGCGATAATTTGCTTAGAGAGCTCAAGGAAGAGCGATGTGATTGAACAATTCTAAAATAAACGGCTTTCGTTTAGATAAAAGACGTTACAAAACAAAAGCGCAGCTATAGAAGGCATTTGACGAACAGCGTTACTCAACAAAAAAAACTAAAAACTAAAGCAATATAGGCCTAGATGTAAGCTGTATTAATCGGCCATTTTATGCGATTGCATAAATATATCTTGAAAGGCAGAATAACTTCTGGTGAACCATTAACTGTCTATTTAGATTTGTTCGCTCGGGACCAGAAGGTAAAAGACTGGCCTACATGATGATGGCTGTAATATAAGCGACGGTTGTGAATATTTATGACATATGCAGATTAGTGTCCTGACTGATGGACGTCAGCACTGACTGATATTATTAACCCTTAAACCGCTAGGCGCGACTATATTCGTGTTTTAATCCATTTTATTAGCCGTTTAAATCACAGTTATTTGGAACGAAATGTGTGTTTAAACATCAAGGTTTGCAAATGTGCGGTCCCGAATTAAACAAATACTTTTTCAACCGCTTGAAGTTGTGGGTCGTGGTTACGATACACAACTTCAAGTGGCTGAAAATTTACCTTCTTTAACGTAGCGGTTGAAGGGTTAAGAACCGTCGGTTCAACGCTGGGCCAGCATCTGCGACGTTGATACGGCGTTGAACAGACGTTTTATTTCGGTTGGGAACCAGCACTTCAGGTCATGGCACACTTGTAAACCGTTCGAAATTTTGCGAATAAGCACCGAACAGTGACAAAGAGCTCACCCACTGGGCACACGACGCTGTTGCGACGCTGAATCAACGTCAATGACGTTGATTCAACGTCGCAACAACGTCATGTGCCCAGTGGGTAAGCATGATAATGACGTGATGACGTGCCAGATGAGGTCATTGCGCTGGTTGTGCATGTTATAGAGCTGAACAAAAAATCCGCACCATCGGCGGCTGTATTCAAATATGCGTCCTTTTCCGCCTTACATAATCTACGTCACTTTGATATTTATTGAATGCCACGAAAAAACGCCCCGGGAAGACTGATAAAAACAAAAGGGCATCTAGGTAATAATATCCAAGCATGATGGATGGAGTTTGAGATACTTTTGTTCACATACAAAACGGTGCCATGCAAGGGAACCTCCATGCAGAGGATGGTGAAATGAATCAGATGACAATATATTCAAGACAGGGGTGTTTACCTTAAATGCGGCAATATTTTGTGACGCGGTAGACCTTACTGTACATCTCAGCAAACACAAAACATTTGTAGGCCTATTTAACATTCATACAATGTTGGGCCAACGACGTTGTATAAATGTTATGCAAATGTTTTATATTTGTTGGGATGTACTTTACACGAAAAGCAATACCCCAACAAAAAAAGATTCCCCACAATTTATCTTCTGCTACCAGGTTTCTTAATTCCACATTTTTTTAACATGCGTCTTTAGAAAAACCCAGGTCTATTTTATCAGCTAGGCTATTTCCCTCAGGTGAATATGTGTTGTCAAAGGGATAATTAGGTGAAGGAAGGCGAGAGGAAATTAGATGCCAGTCGTTGCCGACACCCTGTTCCTTGTCTCGTCCACGACCGTTTTGATGCCAATGTCCAATAACAATCAAAAGGCGTTGGCACACTGTTGGGCTATGGTTAGACAGACATTCACTTCTTAATCGAATAGTTAACCAACGCTGGATAACATTTGTTTTCTGCACAGACGTCATTCGTGACTCTGTGAAAGAATGACGTGGGGGACTGGAGGAATGATGGGCTGATTTCAGACATTGGGCCAGCATTGGTGTAACTGTTCATGGTAAAACTTATTATTGATCGAACATGCCAAGAACTAATAAACTGTCCAAACTAGCGTGTGATGCAAAAAACACCAACAAAAATGACGAGGTTAGCGTGTTTATATCTAACTGAGCAGCTGCCCCTCTCCACAAACTATACCCACACAATATACAAATCAGTTTGTGAAAAAACGCCGTGACGCCGCGAAGTTCATCTCTCCACCAGGTTAGAAATTATGTTTTTCTCGTGATAAATAGAACGTAAAGTACGTCAAAAACAGCTTATTGTCCTCAGCGACACACTTTCAATACAAATCTTCTTGCAATGCAGTCTTTTTACGGTATTAACCCTTTCATCTTCATCCACTACAAGCCGCGAATTGCTGTCGCGATTCTCGACTTGTAGTGGATAAAGATAAGATGACTTAAAGTGGGTGAAAAATTATTAAAAATTGCCATGTATTGGTAAACAAGTTTCATGGAAATTTTCATTCTATAACCCTTAGTAGTAGGAAAATTAAGGCTGGTTTCAGGGATGTAAAATGATGCTTTAATGCATCGTGGGGGCTTAAAGGGTTAACACAAAAACATTGGAGCATCAGACTAGAGGGCAATAGCTGACTATCCCTCCCCGACCCGATTATATTCGTGTTTTTTTCATTTTTATTAGCATATCAATACCAGCTTTTGAACATAATCAAGATAAAACGTGACACAAATCAACACGATTTCAAACTTGCTGACCTCCGTTTTGTCAAATCTAATTTTGTTTCACTCACTTGAGAGTTGCGGAAATTCTAATTAAATAATTTGGCGGTTAAAGGGTTAAGCCGCCAGTAAATTGTGTTTGTAAATGGTGACTCTGTGAATTAACTAGGAATATACTTCTAATTCAGGTCACTCATCAATTTATTTATCAATCATTCGTTACAAAATATATATAATGTTTTATATCACAAAATCTTATGGTAGATGATGGGCAAGATTGGATTTTACTTGGACATCAAAATTTCAGTGAAATTGAAAACATTTTCAAATGAATGAAATGTATACCACACGAGTGCACATACATACCCAGAAAACACGAGCCATTGACCCAATGGTTTAATCGCTTTTAGACGTCAGAATCTGACGTCTAAAGACGGTCCCCGCCAGACATGGGGTCGAATACATTCAAATGTAATCGAATACGAATACATTATAAAGTCACGAATATGAATACAAATACTCCATTTAAAAAATGTATTCGAATACGAATACATTACTTTTCAAATGTATTCGAATACGAATACATTTAAAATATTTAAAACATAAAAATGTCACTAGTGATATAAATATATATTTGTGTACATATATTGAGTATGTTTATAATATCACTGAAATAACACGATTTCTATAAGTCTTTAATTGTTATAAAGCATGTTAAATTACCACTCCAGTAATCATTTAAAATGTTAAGTATTACGTTTTATTATATGAAACGTTTCAAATGATTGTATTTTGCTGTATACTAACTTGTTTCAGTAATTAGTAAATAAACCGCATAGATTTAAAAGGTATAAAAGTTTGGGAATGAATAACAAAGATAAAATAATAATAGTGTAGAAATAGTGTGTTTTTATGCATTGGCAATACATTGGTGCAACATTACATTACATGTAATGTCTAGAATGCAGGTACAGTATTAAACTGTAGCCTGTTTACTACTCGTGAAATACGATGACATCTCGGGTCCTATATAAATAAATATATATAACTCAGCATGTATACAGTTATGAATAATGCATAGGGCTGATTGTTGTGCACAAAAATTCTAGAAAATAAAATGTGGTTCCATAGACATTTAATGATACGATTCTAGCACCGATAGGGTTAATTGCATAGTCATTGTAAAGTTGACAATCTGTGTCTTCGGTGAGGTGTTCATCTGTGTGGATTATTTTCTACGCACCAGTGGTAGGTGTCAAGGCGTGTTTCTCTGTTCTTTGGCAGACTGGGCAGGGCAGGGTGGGGGTAGGGATGTCGGCCGTGGTTTGTAACCAATCAAATATTGACAAGTTGTTACAAGGGTGAACGGATTGTTCTAATGGCTGTGACAGGGGAGGGGCAATGTCGGTGATCATCAGTGGTCGGGACACCAATCCACTAATCGCTTTTTAAAAACCGTTGGCACTTAAACTGTCATGTGGTGTGAAAATTCGCGAGATTTCTCTGGAGTTTATCAGCTAGACCAGTGTGACAGGAAAGCCTCGCACCCACTCCCACTGTCCTGTGAAATATGATTAATCGTATACCCATAAAAAAATAATAGTAGGCCTAAGTTACTATTATTTATTATTATTTTATTAGTAACTGAGAAAAAGAAAAACAATTTGGGATTTTTTTGTGATATATGACATGTATTCAAAATGTATTCAAAAAGTATTCATGAATACAGGGCTTTTAAAAAAGTATTTGAATACAATACGAATCCTTGTATTCATAATTTTTAAAATACTGAATACACATGAATACATGAAAAAATGTAATCGAATACAGATGAAAACATATACTGAATACGAATACCCCATGTCTGGTCCCCGCGCTGATAGGCTTAAGAATATTGGTATGATTAGTTTTCAGTCACACCTGTGCCTGCCTCCTGCGTCATCATTAGAACTAATCTCCTACAGGGTCTCTTAATTTCACACATTGATCAGTCCACGCCTCCAGGCGCGAGTTGTTTGATTTAAACGGATGGCAAGAGATCTGACGTTCTAAAACTTGTCTCGAGACGAATTAAAATCCGTTAAGTCGAATAAAATGTGAAGAATAATGTGATATGCATGTACACACATCATATTTTCAAAGGTTGAACCACAGTAAACATTACAGCGTGTGTCTTAACAATGTACTATTATTCTAACAAATCAATATTGTATGTTTTACTTTATATATACTATAGAAAATGAAACGTTTTTGCACGACTTGCAGCTGATAATTGCGTAAATACCAGAAAGGGGATGAATCACGTGAATCAAGTTATCAAAGCGTAATTTGTAAGTGAAATTTGCAGCACCCTGAGGGCACGAGCACTGCATGAGCCTAAGTAATATTTATATACATAACACAGCTAGTGGCTGAGATACAGAGGAACGGCAAATTTTGCATTGAATAATGAGTTAAACCTTTAGAGCACTGACGTCCACTAAACTAATTATACTGGTGTTTCTATGATTTTATTCTCACTTGTGTGACCAGTTTTTAGAACTGAACATTGTCTGGAAATCTGTGGAACTGGTATACGCTGTGACTTAATTTTACACATGTTGGTAATTTTCAGTCGCTTAAAGTTGTGGATCACGGTAGCGAGACACAACTTTAAGTGACTGAAAATTTCAATCGAACAGCTCAGAGCTCTAAGGGTTAATAATTGATGATACATAACTCCTAGCAGAGCAACTCATTAACTTTTTCATCGCGGAGCGCATATTATATGGGCGTAATCGACGTACGTCAATAAAAAGGTGTAAAATCGAACAACTGTCAATGTGCCTCGTGGTGGACAGCATTAAATCAAGCAATATAATTTTAAGGGAATTAGTTTTTTTCCACTTAAAAAATAGAAGGTAATCATTGCCTCACGTCACTTTTCGGCACTATTGGTCATTAAAGTGACATTGTAATTCGATAAAAAGGGTGCAGTCCATTGATGAGATAAATGGTGCACATACAAATCATGAAGTGAGGGTGGGTTGATAGGGTATGATGGGTTGTTGAGTGTTTTCCTTCGCTCGTTCGATAAGGGGTTCTGGCCATGTCTATGGGATTCACCCCCCCCCCCCCCCCCCAGACATGCCCAGACGTCTAGAGACTCGTTTGTTTTGTTTAAAACACGGCTCCGTTATCATCGGGTCGGATAGTCCCGACAGTAACGATAGCTATGGGTAACTCCATTCATTTCACGTGAGAGACCTAATATCAAACACTCTTTTGCCGGTTGTCTAAAGCTACTACGGCCAACATCAGTGCATGCAATGATCTTCCATTTGAAATGTACGAAGAAATCACAAAATAAAGCACCTCTCGAAGGGTCAATGGCGATACACAGTTCACTACTGATCATGGTGGGCGGTACTCTAATCACAGTAGTTTGTCAAGGTAGTTTGTCACTGATGTGGGATGCACCATGTCCGTGGAGACGATATTCACTGTCACATCAAAGACGTGTCTATCCAGCAACTATAAGGCTTTCAACAAATGTTGGTTAAATGTTGGGTCACCGAAGACGGTGTCCCAACAATAAACCAACATCGGGTTAACGTCTCGTGCTTAGTGGTCAGCCCAGACACACCGTCTAGACTACATTCCAGGGTTCCCAGAACCTCGATGGATCCCGGTGAAGTCAAATGTCACAGTAGAAGTACTAAAGTACGAAACAAAAGTAATAGTTTGCATTGCTGAGAGGCCACCAGAGCAGGTAGGTAAACTCTCTTTGGTTCCACAAGGCCGTTCGATCTGTTAACCCTTTTACCGCCGGTGCCGCATATATTCGGGTTTTCATTTTTTATTAGCACATTAAGTACCACCTTTTAAACACGTTAAAGATAAAATGTGACATCAATCAGCAATATTTGAAAACAGTTGACCTCCATTTTGTCAAATCTGAACAATTTTCACTCACCTGAAGTTGTGGATCGCGGCAGCGAGACACAACTTCAAGTGGGTGAAAATTCAGATTGAATAATTTGGCGGTTGAACGGTTAATCTGACTTCAGACATCATATCACACACAGGTTAGAAATAATAAAAACAACAGATGCATCGACACAAATTAGACATTTATTTCACTGTTTTACACACTGAGAATGTGTGTGTCGAGGCTTTGAAATGTCACCAACGTCTTAGACATTAGTATAGACATTAAAACAACGATGGGCCCACCACAAGTGTTTGCAGTGACGACATTTGGTGATGGCCATCTCGACCAATCCGAAGCCTACGATATATCGTAACATGTACGAAAATACGGGCCCAGAGCAATTTATTTGATCCTCAATATCAAAGCTATTATACGATGGTCTTGCGTTGGCTCCGGGTTGGGCCAGCACAGGAAAACATTCAGCATTGTGACGAGGCTCTAAATGACGAATCAGGCGTCTGGGGGGGGGGGGCAGTGTCATCTAATGCATCTTACCATCACCAGGAGGTTCTCTTGGTCTAGCTTAGACTGTATGTGCAGAAAGATTCATTCATTCATTCATTCATTCATTCATTCATTCATTCATTCATTCATTCATTCATTCATTCATTCATTCATTCATTCATTCATTCATTCATTCATTCATTCATTCATTCATTCATTCATTCATTCGATTATTCATTCATTTAGCCCAACACTAGGACAGCGTTTGGATGGTGTCTGTTACGTACACTAAAGGAGTGATGTCGCACTGCATAATCTGTTTCTGTTGACGCCCATTAATTAATAGGCGACACACTGCCACAGGGCGATAATCAAGATAATTAGTCCAATAACGGATGTTACAAGGATAGCAACGGATCGTCAGAGTCAACCTACACTCCGTCTTCATTTTCACAATAGTATTTGCTCAGGCCATCGATAATGTTATAGCATACTGTAATATTATCCACAAAGTAATTTTCCAGGAAACGAAAATTTGCGAATTAGTCAAAATAACAACAATTTCTTGAAGCCCATTGGCAGTGAAGGTGTGTGTACTTCGCATCTACAATACCGTACGTTTTTGTATAGAAATTTCCAAGAAATGGACTCGCAGAAAAATAGCGAACATTAGTGGGATTTTCACGTGACTAATCAGTGCTAATTGCCATCTACGGTACAGGTGTGAGGTAGAAAGCTAATATAATATGTAAAATATGCACTTTTCTTGTTATGGGATCTTTAAACCATCCACTGTTGAGAGACAACCTTTACATCTACATGTATCTTACACATTATAATTTCACAGACAACAAGTGGCTAAACTGTCAGTAATGTATCTGCGACTTTGTAGTGAGTTTATTTACGGTTAACTCTGAAAGCGCTGAAATATGTTTATATAATCCAAGAGACCAAAGGTTTTTTTCAATTTGAAATCATCATAAATGTCTCAGTTTGCTCTTTCAGCTTCATTTGAATACCTATGTTGCGAGTCTACAGCCATTATAAATATTTCACTCTTTCAGTGCGTTGATCGACTTTAGACGTCAGAATCTGACGTGTAAAGTCGGTCTCCAAGTGGGTGAAAATTATTGATATTTGTTTCATTTGAGACCAAACATATGCAAATCGTGATGTTTAACCCTTTGACCGCCAAATTATTCAATTTGAATTTTCACCCATTTGAAGTTGTGTCTCGCTGACGCGATCCACAACTTCAAGTGAGAGAAAATTATTCAGATTTGACAAAATGGAGGTCAACTCTTTTCAAATCTTGCTGGTCGATGTCACATTTTATCTTTAACATATTTAAAATGTGGTGCTTAATGTGCTAATAAAAAACGAAAAAGAGAAAATATGCGGCACCGGCGGTTAAAGGGTTAAACACTCACTTCATTTCCAAATAACTGTGATTTAATCGGTTAATAAAGTGGATTAAAAACGACAATAGTCGTGCTTAGCGCTTTAAGGGTTAATATTTCTAAGGACATTATATGACAGTCTTCTTCTCACTGTTATACTTTCAGGGATAAATACTTCATTTCGATTTTGCACCAACATATGAGAAAACAAAGCAGCAAATCGCCAGGATTTTTATGTAACGTTAAACGTAAAACATACGATAGAAGTACCATTATCAGATTACTGCATATCTTATGATCCGTGGCAAAGAAAATAAAAACTAAAAAATATGTTCTGTGTTACGTATGGCAATGTGCTTTCATATTACAAGCCAATATAAAAATAAACATGCAAAAATATGGATTTTCCTCTTGTTGGTGATGTAATATGACTCACTCACCCGTATACTGTTTCATGCTTTGCTTAGAAAGCCATTATACAACGATATTTAACCCTTTAAGCCCTTAGCACGACTAAAGTCGGTTCAATTTGTTTTATTTGCCGATCACATCACAGTTATTTAGAATGAAATGACTGTTTAAAACATCAACATTTGCAGATTTTTAGTCTCAAATTAAACAAATATAAGTCATTTTCACCTACTTAAAGCGCTAAGATAATTAATTTATATTTTCACCAACTGCAACCGCGATTCACAACTTTAAGTTGGTGAAAATTTAAATTATTTAACTGAGCGCTTTAAAGGTAATACACTTTTCGATATTTATCTACGGAGTAAAAACCCGAAGAAAAGCGATCACAGATCTATGTTCATAGCCATTAGTTTACACCCGTTGCTTTCTGCTAAAAATGTTTCCCGAGACAAAAGAATGCTGATGTTTTTACCCGCTTTCGACGTCAAACAACTGGATGGATGTGTTTGTTTCTGGTGCAGATAATCCTGCGAAGCTCAGAATTGCAAATCAATTCTCATTAAAAATGTAAATTGAAGAGAGCACGACTAAGCCGTGTATGGTCTGTTTAACCCTTTCATGCCCGAATTTACCATTGTCATCTTCTTCCACTACAAGCCGCGAATTGCTTGCGCAATTCTCGGCTTCTAGTGGATGAAGATGACTTGAATTGGGTGGCAAATAAAAAACAAATAGATATTGTTATTATTAAAACAGTTTGATTAAAATTTAACCCTTACAGCGCGGGAATCGACATTAGACGCCGGTACCCGCACTGGAAAAAATAAAATATTTATAATGGACATAGACCCATAACATAGGTATTCAAATGAAGGAGAAAGAGGTAACTGAGACATATATTTTCAAAATGAAATAAACCCTTTGGTCTATTGGTTTGCATAAAATATTTCAGCGCTTTAAGGATTAAAGGGTTAACCCTTTAACCGCCAAATTATTCAACTGGACTTTTCACCCACTTGAAGTTGTATCTCACTGACGCGATCCACAACTTCAAGTGAGTGAAAATTATGCAGATTTGACAAAATGGAGACATTTTTTTTCAAATCGTTCTGATTGATGTTACATTATGGCTTTAACATGTTTAAAAGGCGGTACTGAATGTGGTAATAATTAAGTGAAAAACCGAATATATTCGGCACCTGCGGTTGAAGGGTTAATGTTTGCCTAACACAAAACGACTTTGCACCAACAAAAACCAAACGTCCCGAGCTGACATGGACCGCGCGCAATACTCACACTTTATCACGCAGCACTTCAAAGTTCATCTTGATAGAATTTATATTTTCTTTTAAAGAATCCATTTTCTACCAAAAATAGTTCTCTTCTGAGCGTCAAATTGTTAACACTGGGCGTGTTGAGGCACAAACAGGTATATCACAGTGGAGGCGGTAGCCTAATCACATCACATTCTCTGCTATCGGAAGATGTAACGAAGTGAATCTATCAAGTGAATGACATTCATTTCAGCACCATGTCAGTCATATGCAGTTTTAATAATGCAATGTTTTAGTGGTCGTCAATGATCATGACGTCAACAAATAAGAACACTACAATACACAGCCTGATAGTGAGCGTTCAACAAGGCAGATGCTGGGACACGCACCTGCACGTGAAAAAGTGGGCATTTAGGCTTAACGGAAAATCGCCAGTTTGCGTAGTCCTTCTATGAATATTTGCAGCGTATTTACACCTTCATTGTTCTGGCGTTCAATATCAGTAGGCAACTAGCAATAGTCCAAAGCAGTACAAATCCTAAAAGTATCTTTTGAACTCCACAAGGTCATGGGTGCGCATTAAAGTGACGTATAGCTTGTTGGCATACCAATGTCAGCAACGATGTCAACACACAATACTCAGAAAATACGAACAAAACTAAATTCATATCCTATACTTTTAAAGTATGAGCTGTGGTAATAACCAGAAAAATAAACATTTAACGAGTATAAGATATCTAGCGCTGATCGGCAATAATCCAGGTCCTGTACATTGGTCGGCAACAAACGCAGGTTAAGTGTGTATCGCTAGTAGATGAGCAGCAGATCTAGAGGCATTAGACGTGCACCTCTCTTGTCACCGCGGCGTGGTCTAAAAGCACTCCTTATTTCAACAATTGCTTTCTCCGCTGCAGTTATGCAATTCAGTCAGTTGAGCTTGGCTTCTGGGCTTTCAGGCGGCTGGGTCAAGTGCGGTGAGTGCTGGTATGGCGGCCATACACTGTCACAGAACATCGGGCCGTCAAGCACTGCTGTCATCTACAGAAGCCGATGGCGACAGGAGGCCACGCGAGCCACCAACAGAGCAAGATTCAAGCCATGAGCGGCAGTGCGACCATCGCGGGTCCCGGTCCAGCCATACACTGATGGCAAACTCTTGCGCAGAGCAAAGCCAAGCCACGGCCGGGCGGCCCAGGGCAGGGCCGCGATGAATCCATTCAATGGTCGTTCCCAGCAGGCACGAAACGTTGACCCGATGTTGTTGCAGTGCTGGCCCAACGTCGGAGACGTTGGACCAGCACTGCAACAACATAGGTCAACGTCTCGTGGCTGTTATGCCTTAAAGCTATAATCGGAGCAAAGGGGAGGTTTCCCGCTACAGGATGCAAGATGCAGGTATGTCTTTGCCAGGGGTATAAATCGGTGCTAATTGGCAGCGCCGAGTACCATGGAGGTGATAATTAAGCTAGTAAATGTTGACATTTTAGGGTGGCCTTCACTTTTGAGAATTGATAGCAATGTGATGCACGACAATTATATTGATGCCTAATGCAAACACACCTATAATTCACAATGAATAATAATACATTTTAAGAAAATTGAACTCGTGGCGATTACTAAATTTAAAATAAGCACATAGAAATTTGCTAGTGTTTGTCGAACAGGATTATCAGTCTGCACTACCACATGTACATAAATACATTTTAATGGACGAAAACATTTTTGGGGAAGGTATGAATGTTTCAATTTACCATATCAGTTGCACTAACTTATCAAAAAACAAACACACACACGAAATAGACATGATAGACGCACATGTGATTAAAGCAAAACAAACGATCACATTTGAAATAACGACCAATCAAACGAACGAGCGTGCGAGCGAACAAACCAGCAAACCAGCAAACCAGCAAACCAGCAAACCAACCAACCAACCAACCAACCAATCAACCAACCAACCAACCAACCAACCAACCAACCAACCAACCAACCAACCAACCAACCAACCAACCAACCAACCAACCAACCGACCAACCAACAAACCAACAAACCACCAACTAACCAACCTACAAATCAGCACACCAACAAACAAATAACTATTTGACAAATAAATTGACTGACTGACGAAAGACGAGCTGGCTACAAACAAGCAAGCAAGTAATTAAACAACAGCAAAGAGACTAAACAACAAAGAAACAGAGTAGAAAAACATAGTTGTTGGCTCTGGTGTCTGATCTGCTGTTCTGCACCATGTGATTCGAGAATCCACTGGGGAGGACGTCTCCCTCTAATCTCAAAACTCTACTTCACCAGATAATGTGTCATGCCAACATCTGGACAGTCGGTGTCATCCGCAATTCATGTGAAACTTGAGTCGGGCTGCAGACTATTAAATACGAGATTGAAATGTCCACAAACAACAAAACTGTCGCGGTTCGGCATCTGAGGGGGTTACGTGTGAAAACTTCCCTGTTGAAGATGTCCAGTGAAAGAATGATTGCCCTCTGAGAAATACCTGCTTTTTACAAATAAACTAATACTCATTCGTTTGAAGCTGGGATTGCCGCCGCAAATGTGTAAAATACAAAAACTTACAGCGCTGACATATTTTTGTGTAAACTATGGATACGAAGAGTTTTTTCGACTCGAAATCATCATAAATGTATTAGTTAGCTCTTTCCGCTCCATTTGAATACATATGTTATGGGCCTACTGCCATTATACATTTTTAATGCTTTCAGTGCGGGGATCGACTTTAGACGTCAGGATCTGACGTCTATAGACGTCAGATTCTGACGGCTAAAGTCGGTTCCCGCGCTGAAAGGGTCAATCACCACAACACATGTGTACGATTCTTCATATTTCCCAGAAAAAAAACGGCATTTACATACCCCGACAATCAGAGCAAAGCTGTTGCGATTGGGCCAAGCATCCTGCTTTCACCGGATAACAGCTCCCACCAATGTCTGGAGGTTGGGTCAGCGTCGCAGACTGTGTATCAACATCAAACCAGCATTGGGTTAATGTTTCACATGCTCTGGTGCTGTGAGAGACAGACATCCCTTTTGATGGGGAAATGAAAAATTGCTCTCTACGACACAGCAAAACGAGAATTAGGAGGGAGTCGGAGACCATCCGTATATTCTCCGTGATGAATGTTACTCCCACTTAAAATTTCCATACGTTGGTAAGCTGCGGATTATAGCCAGTCACTACAACTGGGATGTGTTATTCAAGGACCCACGATAATTAGACTGACATATTTATGTTTTTGTGCTCATTTTCATCCACCAAAGATGAATAAAATCGCTATAATAATATTAAATGAACGCCCAGAGCGTCGTTACTGGCATGCCGTATATATACCACTTCTTATGCGCTGAATTTCATGAACACAAAATATTTTCACGTGGTGCAGTTATGACAAATAAAAGGTGTCTCAAGGGTTAGTATGGATGAAGGTTGAATCAATGCTGGCACAGCGTACGAGACAGTGGCCCAGCCAACATTAAGTCAAATGCATCGCTGACAGAGAGACATGAAAAGAGTTCATTGCACTGATTAGCACTGGAATATGAAAATCCCAGAGTAGGATTCACACGCAGCTGTGTCATAACTCGCACTATATACTCTGAACCAATGTTGGTATAATGTCGGGCCACCGTCGCAGAATTATACCAACATTGGTTCAGCGTCTTGTGGCATCGCCCAGACTCTGGCCAACACTGGGCCGAAGTCTCATTTATTGGCCAGTCATTTGTCAAACGTCAGGTCAATAGCTCATATTTTCTGGAGACTTCCTCAGCGAAAACATTGACCCAAGGCTTTTGTATTGCTGGGCCATCGCCTGCGACGTTGGCCCAGCATTAAAACATCTAGTGTTTTCCAGGGATACATTGATAAGCCACATCTTTGTCTGCTGTTGTTACACCTGAATGACCTCTCTTATGAATGAATGATTTCGAGCAACGGAATAATTGTGGGATCGTACAATCAATATTCCAGTGGTCGAGTGCAACTGATCTCGAAATATAGTTTCGGGACAGTTTTGCACATTTAAAAGCCTCAAGCGATCAACGTAAACAGGTAATTAAAATCACAAAATCACATTTTCCCCATTATAGTCAAATGTAATTACGTTTTTCACCCATAGATAAACCATTACAATTGAAGTTGACCTTGGGGACGCTTAACCCAGCAATACTGAGGCGTCACCTAATGCTGGTCTAATGTTGGACGAAAACGATGGCCCAACATTAGATCAACATTGGTTGAACAGCACGTGTTTCCTGGGAAAAAATTATACTATTTCCACCGCATTTTGGCACCTGTGGCACAATTAGATGTTGGCACCAGTGGAACAGTTAGCTGTGAGTGGTAGCATGTCACGAAAAAAGCAAAGCCATAGCATCATCGCAATCATGTTCAATGTCCTTGGATCCATACAGCTAAATCAATGACATACCTATCTGAGTCGCAGGCCTCCACTGACAGCATTCCGTTGAATTTAGTCTTTATATATTGACTCTTACCAAGTGATATATGGTTGAAGAAAGTGATTCTAGTGAACATTATACGTTTCGGGACCATGTCTGTGCACTGCATAACCGTAGTCAGATAATATGCTATCCGAAACAGTAGGCGATTATAAATAAATTATATTTTATTTTTAAAATTAGCCAAAATAACAGATAACTAAACTTAATCCTCACCAATAATTTCGGTGGTGACATGAGTGGAACTTGTTAGCAGTTTGCATCAGAATAAAATGTCTATTTTCTAGTTGTTTAGTGTAACACAGTAAGCAGCTGGCCCATACCAGTTGTAGTAGCTATAGAGCTCAGAGTGTGCAAAAGAAATAAAAGCGCAATACAACTATTTCAAGAGATAATCTTTTTTTTTTATCCGGACACTGCCACATAAAAGTACCCCTCCCATTGAATAGGCATCTCCCCAATGCATGCCACCAGTGGGACTTCAGAGCAAATACTGTGGTTAACCCACGTCATACTGTACTATCCGTGAGTATTTTTCATTCATTTGAAGCTGGAATTGCTAACGCAATTTCCAGCTTTAAATGAATGAAAAATATTTAAATTTAATAAAAATAGACCCCTTATCTATTTGATTACCGCTGCATCCACAACAAACTAATGCATCGATTTCAATAGCGTTTTATTTCCATTGAAAGCGTATGTAGAAGAGTCAAGGCTTAATTTAATCATTTGGAAGGATTGATCAGGAATTGGCAGTACACAGCCAGCCTTCCTCCTGGGGCCAAATCAATAGCCCAGATCCTTTAATTTGCACCTGTCTCTCCCTGAGTCTAAACAGCAGATCACAACGTGAAAATTCAGATTTCAATTCAGGTAGGAGATTTATGTAGAAACGTGAAATGGCTTATTAGATCATTTTGTAATGCAAAGGTACTTTCGTAGGGTGTTGAATTATGGCTTTAATGTGAAGATCGTGACATTATTCATGTGCTCATTCTACCATCGTCGTGGCTTCCATTTCACCCTTTGAGCGTCCATCACGATCAAAAGCGTTCTACATTTTATATTAAATGACGTGTAACATGTGTAAGATGTGTGTTTGATCCGCAAAATAGAATACATAGGGAGTTTTTTTTTAGCATGTATCTATTAAAATTCGTTTTTTATTAAAAATACAGATCGACATCTGTGAAACATTCGCTACCTCCTCAAGATGTCAAAAGATGAGAGATCAATTATGTTAATTTTAATGAGAAGTTGCTCAATTAGCTCGTAGAGTTTGAGTAGCGGTTATCATGGTTATTGTAGCCTTTTGAGAAGACTTAGTTATCCACCCTCGTCTGCAAGTTTGATATACATGTATATGTGTATTTTGAGAACAATATTTTTTCCCAATTATACGTGTGTTATTTCCACTCCGATAAAGAGAATGATACAATTGAAATGGCACAGGCTATACGTTGTGTCCCAACTAGCCCCAGGAAAAACCTCGGACCAGGCATCTCCATTAGCGACATGTACTCGGTCCCACTAATGGGTCAGGCTAAACGCAGATCGGGTTAAAACATTGCACCGTATTCTGCAGTGGCCCATGCAATCTTCTCGGAATCCATACACACGTCAGATAACGTTGGCACAGTGTTGGCCAGTTTTGATGAGAGTATAATAGATGTAGGTCCCTTGACAAATGATGTGATAATTATAATTAATAAATTATTAATGAGTGCAAAATATCTTATGTAACTTTTAACCAAATAATTTATTTTTTCATATACATTATACGTTTTCTTATATAATTTTTAATCTACTTTTTATGTGCCAAAATGTTTTATGTGACACCTAACAATATAATTTATTTTCTCATATACATTATAAATATTTACCTATATAATCTTTAATCACTTTTTTACTTTTGATGTTAACTTCCTGCCAGGCAACCTGCTTGTTTTAGCTGTTATCGTTATTGTTTATTTTACATGTCGCTTGTACTAGCTTATTAGAGCTAATGTTATATATTATTCTGTGCGACTTAAAATAAAATAAATCGTATCTTCACGTTTCTCACAATGCGATCATTATAAAAGTCAGCGTCGGTCCGCGCTCCCTTTGACGTGAGCTAAACGTACACCCCCCCCCCTTTACATAGTAAAAATTGAGCGTTTTACGTTATTATGTTTTCATTCATACCTTAGCCGCGTAAAATCTGGTTGCCATGATTAACGAGTGGATACAATGCGATGCCTGTGGAATAAATAACAGCCCGGATTCGCGTACAAATTACGATATATCGTAGGCTTCGGATTGGTCGAGATGGCCATCTCGACCAATCCGAAGCCTACGATATATCGAAACTTGTACGAGAATACGGGATCAGACCATCGGTGGACGGATCAGCCGTTTACATGATAATTATACATAAATTAAGCAAATAGACTTTCGTTTGAACCATTGT
Source organism: Flabesymbios commensalis (assembly GCA_964017125.1). Classification (NCBI taxonomy): domain Eukaryota; kingdom Metazoa; phylum Annelida; class Polychaeta; order Terebellida; family Flabelligeridae; genus Flabesymbios; species Flabesymbios commensalis. The sequence continues at coordinate 66,118,905 of OZ024905.1, read as the reverse complement.
CCCATTTTAAAGAGAATGGTAATATCTTTGACAAAAGGAATAGAAGCCCAAAATAACCTCAATAAACCGCTTTGAAGAAAATGAGCCAACTATCATGTCTATTATTTTAATTATCAGACAATGACATTTTTTATAATCAGACTTTATTTTGTGTAGCGCAGAAATATGCGCTTAGCCAAAACCCTAAAAAACAGCAACACAACAGGTCGCCATTATCGTGATCGATAAAACCGGCGACGCACGCGTTGATGTAAAACACAGTAGACATAAACAAATTGTAGCCATTAGAACAGCTCTATTGAGTAGACCGCCACAATAAATCTACATATCACGTGATATTAATCAGATACATTCTGACCCGGCAAATTCTGAGCGTCATGAATAAATTACAGCAGCAATCGACCGGAGGAGGGAATTATACAGGCTAAATTGGCGAGATTTATATATGTAAATGTCATCCTACAGGCTTGAATCCAGCTGCACGTAGTCCTACTTGACTTCGAAATATAACGGTAATGAATGAACCAGCTGAATCCAGCAAACATGAGACGCTCAACCAATGTTAGTATATTGCTGGCCTACCGTCTGCGACGCTGGTCCAGCATTATATCAACAAGGTTCAGAGTCTCGCGTTTACTGGGGTTATGCTTTTTTGTGGTTATGTAGAATATGCCCATTAGTCATAAAATAATTTTTTGAAAGATAAATAGGACGAGTTCAAATAATTATGTTTGAAACGCACTTAGTGTGACCCCTTCCAGATTCATAGACAGTGTTCTGTACTTGCGTCATTAACAGAAATGTCATCGTGAATCATTCAGTAGTATTCTGTATCGGTGTATGGATGTGGGAACATCTATACTTGAACTGAGGCGATGATCCCGTGGATGATGATATGGGGGTCTCGGCAAATAAATTTGTAGTCGTGATAAATCTAACGTCAGTTTCCGTCCCAAAGCGGTTTTCGAGGAGGATCATGTTTTGACTTGAATAGTGCCGTGCCTGCCCAGCAAACACGGAACAATGACCCAATGCTGGCTTAATGTTGGGCCAGCATCGCAGACGCTGGCCCAACATTAAGCCAACACTGGGTCAATGCCTCGTGCTTGCCAACGGTTGTCAATGAGCTTACGGGTATTCCAACTGCCAGTCTCCGTCAATCGATACAAATACTAAGCTAGAATACATTCACAGTAATTTGCGTAGGGATTATTCTATGGATTAGAATTTCTCTTCCCTGAATTACAAGATTATCATACCAAATCACACGTATTGATCATGAGAGGTGTCAACCGATAGGTTACGTCAGAAAATACAGCTAATGTAAATTTGTTCAGTTTATTACTCTGGACAGGCGACACGCGACGTCGTGTGACGTTGTCAATGTTTAAAACACCAATTTCAGACTTTGCTTCAATGTCGCTACAACGAGCCGTATGAGGTTTTAAAATTATATAAAAGAAAATGTCACGTCCTTCGTACTATTGTGGTGATAAGTAACTCTGTAATGTTATAAGAGCCAGGTTTCCTTATGAGACCGAAGAGGGGATATTTCACAGATTAGAGTGGTAAGCTAGTGTGGTAACTAAAGGTTAGGCCCACCCTTTTTAGTCGCTTTGCTCCCATACTAAAACAAATTTGTATTCCCCGTATAAAAACGCGGATCTTTCTCTATAGCATGCACAACCCTGTGGAATGCTCTGTCTGTGCCCATACGAAATAGCCAAAAAAATTAACATTTCGTAAATTACTTAACTCTCATATATTTAGTCTGATTTCCCCACCCTGATCCCTCGTAAGTCCGGCTTCCTGCTGAAGAACTTGCTTTAGTTTGGATTATAAAATATGATCATGCTGCATATTTATGTGCCTCTCTTGAGCTCGGTTGCTCTTAATGATTGATTGATTGATTGATTGATTGATTGATTGATTGATTGATTGATTGATTGATTGATTGATTGATTGATTGATTGATTGATTGATTGATTGGTAGCTTGATTGATCGATTGAAATGGTTAATCAAATCAGTTATTGATGATAGAAATTACATGTACGAAATATCACCAGACAACTATGTGGGACAATCTCAATAGATTTAGTTAATTGGAAAACTTGTAAACTTGATTTTGTAAAGGCAATGACTCTGATTGGCATGCAAATATTGAACAGTTACAATAGACCACGAGACAATCCAATACAGCCGCCTGAAATTTGTTCCACATAATGATATCGCTTTCTTTCTTGGAATATTATAAACTCTACCATAAAAGTCGCCATATTTCGCCCAAGTGTGTGACTGAATGCATAGCTACTTGTTCGGTACACAGCAGTATTCAAATTGTATTGTTTTGATATGGCGCCAGATATAAGATAATGTTCTGCGGAGCTTACTATTCTACATTCTCCGCACATAGATGTCGCTCACGTCAACCTCTCTCTCCTGAGATCGGAAAGAATAAATTGTATTTATTGCTAGCCCACCACCTGGTGAGTAGCTTCGAAAGAAACCGACAGCGCTGCCACCTGGTGAATCCAGGACAAATGTGACAAGTCAGCAACCAAGGTGAATGATGTTGAGAACAAGGTAATAGCAATAACTACTTTGAATATTTGTTAAACAAGGCATGAAAAAAATATGGTTTTGCGATTTGACAACGAACTGCACAAACAATTTATCTTAGGTATTTTTCACAGAAACATCTCATGATCACTCTGAATAATAATCACACTTATGTCAACCACTCTAAATCATTATTAGATTCATGGTAAAACTTGGTCTTATTTAATTATGGAAATGAGAAAGTTGAAGGCATATTCAAGTCGCAATCGTGTATCCACATTGGGGATACACAATAGTGAGTTAAAGGTGTGTCCGACTCTGCACATATACGGCGCGAGGACGTTAAACAAGTTGTGTGTAGTTATTCACCAGGTGGGGCTTATGGCTGTTGGATGTCCATCCAAATAACATAACATATTATGGAAAACTTCACCAACTCCATGATTCTAATCAAGGAATGATAGTAACAGTTTAGCAGTTCCAATATCTCTTCTGTGTGACATGACATTATTAATAAATATAAATGAATCGTTGTCATCCTTTTACTATCTGACATTTTAGTCTCCTTTCATAGGATATCGGGACATGATGCCTGAGTACCTGGTTTGGCGTTGATCCCCTGTCACTCTAGATATCATGGTCGCCAGTCGAAAAATACAGATTGACAACTACCCAGCAAACACGAGACATCGACCCAATGTTGAACAAATGTGGGGCCAGCGACCGCCATTGGACCAGCATTGGGTCGATGTCTCGTGTTTGCTGGGTAAATTACAATGGTGTTTGATAAACTGCATGCTTACCTGTACCAGCAGACTCCAGCTACCACGAGGCCGACCACACCAGCTATAGAACACCCGGCCACAACCGCTGTAAACGAAAACAATAACGTGTGGATTAATGATAGTGACACTCTGTGCACTACAGGACATACATATACTTAACCCTTTAACCGCCGGTGCCGAATATATTCGGGTTTTCATTTTTTATTAGCACATAAAATACCACATTTAAAATATGTTAAAGATAAAATGCGACATCAACCAGCAAAATTTGAAAAGAGTTGATCTCCATTTTGTCAAATCTGAATAAATTTCACTCACTTGATGTTGTGGATCGCGTCAGCGAGACACAACTTCAAGTGGGTGAAAATTCAAATTGAATAATTTGGCGGTTAAAGGTTTAATGCTTATTTAGCTGTCAAATTCATCCTGCGTTGCAGGAAGTGATTCATCCTGCCTTGCAGGGAGAGATGGGACCATGTTATGATCTCCCCCGTCAGAGAGGATAGTCCTATGTGATTGTCAGCCCAGGCTGTTATCACACTTTTTATTTGCTGCAATTAATCCAGCTGATGTTTATCAGTATCTAGAGAGATTAACAGTATGTTTACTATATTTTCGTTATATTAGATATAATATCAAACAATTAAAGTGAACCAATGCAACATAAATTATCGTAATTAGGCAAATACTGGATGGCAATATGTTATATCAATTTTGTATTTTCAGTTAAATTTGTATTTTATTTTGCTTACCAAGTTATTTTCAACGTAAATTAAAATTAATTAATTAGAGAATAAGAGCAAACGTTATTTTTAATTGTCTGCTACTTTAATGTAGCCTACATATAATATACAATTCACTTATATCACATTTGTAAATCATAATGATAAAACATGAAATACCATACATGCAATTGTGCTACATGTATTAGATAATAAACAATGTGTTCTGACACGAAAACAACGATATCACATATATCACACGTCATTGACGACAGGCAAGAATTATTAATTAAACATTCCACAAAACAGATATATACAAAAAACAGACAACTCATCGTTGAGCAAAAATATTCGGTGTAGCGGACATATAATATACCATTTTGCATATTGTAGGTCTTCTAGATGTTTACTCTCAATATAAATGTATGCCATTTATTTTGCAGTCACTTGTCAAAATACAAAATTTAATGAGTGCTTTCATTTACAATGATATAATTATCATCCTACAATCAAACATTAGATGTTGAACCTATCAGCATGATCAGTGCCTGTGGTGGTTTGTGAATTGATGTGTGAATTTATTAGTCACAAGAAAGTAATATGTATATAGATATCTTTTAGTGTGAATATGCAGCCAATTCCAGACCAAATGAAATTTATGCTGGTTATAATTACCTTTTTCCACACTAAAGATGCTAATTTGGTCTTAAATATTATATAATGTATTACACTCTGTATTTAGAATTATAAATTTCATTTCATCACGAAGAGTCAAATCAGCTCTCTATTCCCGAGCAAAGATGCACAAATTACGTTGCTGCGCCTAGGGAATTCACACATCGGTAGAGGCTTAATACATATTTGTCAGGGGTATTGTACACTGTTTAACCCTTTAGACGGTGCGTTATTCCTTAAACTATTTGATGCTTGCATTTCCGAAACAATGAAAATCCTTACACTTGGCTATAATTTTTTTTTAAATTGCACTTTAAAATTTGATATTTTTTCTTATGAATAAACATTTCGAATGATTAAAATCGTTCCCTGTACTGAAAGGGCTGGCTGCATCACAATACATTGTTTTGAAATGCCTTTATTGGCTGTTTACGGAGCCATTTGTGCTGTGATCGGCGATGTTGGAATAGATTGCTATCAAAATGCTGCGGAATGACGTGAAGGCACGCAAAGCACAACCAGCAGTTACGAGAGACGACGGGTTATAGCTGGGCCAAGGCTGGGTCGTTGCCTGGGGCGGCGGGCCAGCTTTGTATAACAGCTGAGCAGCGCCTCGTGCCCAGATGCAATGTCAATCTGGTTCTAACAGGTGTTGCCAGAAGGAATCCTGTCAACGCATGCAATTACTCTTCACCCTTACAACGCTGAAATATGTTTGTATAAACCATCGAGACCAATGGGTTTTTTCAATTTGAAATCATCATAAATATCTTAGTTAGATCTTTCCGCATCATTTGAATACCAAATACATGAGTCTACGGCCATTATATCTTTTTAATATTCTTTCAGCGCGGAGACCCGACTTTAGACGTCAGAATCTGACGTCTATAGACGTCAGATTCTGACGTCAAAAGTCGATCCCCGAGCGGATAGGGTTAACCACACTTTCTCTGTGAATAAGACAATCATTGAGATATATCGCATCTGTTATCGTACTCATAGCAATACTAAAATCATATTTAATTGAAATAATAACACAGTTTAAAACGCATCAAAACAAACGAGTAGTGAATGGAAAATCAATAAAGTCCGCTATCTATATGCATATTTTTATGTTATGTTGTATTATCAAGTACGTTGGTCCCAGCAGTACGTTAAACCAATGTCGGATTATTGTTGGGCCAGCGTCGTAGAGAGTGGACCAGCAATAAGCCAATATTCAGTCAATGCTGGCGTTTGCTTGGAATACGTGTCTTGTTATTTCCATATTCATGCTAATAACAATGTAGGCACTAACTTCGACTTGACATTATTTGGAAGCAGCGGAACAACACTATCCCAGCAAATCAGAGACGCTCACCCAATGCTAGGTTAATGTTGGCCCACCGTCTTCGACGATGGCCCAACCTTAACTCAGCATTGGGTGAACGTCTCGTGTTAGCTGGGATAGTGGCTGATTACAACACAGTCAGCACGATACACTGAACCAATGATGGATCAACGTTGGACCATCGTCTGCGACGCTGGCCCAACATTGACGCAGCATTGGGCCAGTGTATCTCCATCGTGTTTACTGGGAAAGACCTGTTGTAGCCACCTGAGGCTGGCTCTGTTACCATGACATATGTGTGCGTCAGAAAAGAGAGAAAAACACCTGCTATTAACTATGGTAATCTGAATCTCGGCCCAAGCAAACACGACAAATCTACCCAATGTTTGACCAACGTTAGTTTGTCGTGTTTGCTCGAGGCGGCTTTATAATTACACATCCCTCAGCCCGTCAACAACAAATTGAGTTTACAATTTTTGATATTTGCAAAAAATTGATTGCACGCTCAAGCCTTGATGCGCTGAATTATTTTTGTATAAATCATGGAGACCTTATGGGGTTATTTAATTTTAAATCCACATAAATGTCTTAGTTGGCTCTTTCCGCTTCATTGTTATGGATATACGGCCATTAGAAATATTTTTACAGTGCGGAGATCAACTTTACACGTAAGAATGTGACGTCTACAGACGTCAGATTCTGACGTCTAAAGTCGATTCCCAGACGTTAGATTCTGACGTCTAAAGTCGACCCCGCGCTGTAAGAGTTAAAAATATATTGTGAAGAAGCCCAATGTTTGGTGGTTTAATGTTGGGTCAGCGTCATAGATGGTGGCCCAGCATTAATCCACCATAGGGCTCATATGTATTATAACTAGGCATTGTCATGACGGATACTTGTACTCTGTAGGTCTTCGTGAATGTAAAGGCAGCAGACATAAAAACATTATTAAGCCCTTTAGATGTCTTAGGCGCAGTATAACGTCATCTCAGCAATAAGGGGTCGTATCTGTCATCATACCAACTGTTTACAAGATGGTAGATACAAATAAACTACAATGTCAATATCATTAAATTGGGATTTTGCAACATTTTCTCATAACTTTGTATTTATGACCTTATGTATTTACGACCTTATTTAATTGTGCATAATAGAAATCAAAAGGGAAATTTGAACAAGGTTGCACTAAATACAGAAGTAGATTGTCAGTAAATCTGAAATATTGCCACGCAATTGAAAATGATAGCAGAAGTATTCTGTATGTCGAGGTTAGATTATAATGTCAATTGTCTAACTTATTGCGTTATAATCTGACACTGGGACATTAGTATCCACTTTGAATCCATATTGTCAGTAGCGAGCCGTTGGTAAATGATAGAACAAGAGTTTAGTGCCAATGGTAAAAAAATAAACTAAAACTATATTTACAATAAAAAAATAGAAATAAAATATCTAAACCATTTATCCCGTACAGCTAGCAACAACAATACTTTAGTCAATAAGACGACAATCAATGAAAACTTTAAGGCAATCTGAGAAATACGAATACATATAGAGGCATGCACGACAAAATAGTTTCGCTTAAAATACACAGGTGCAATGAACAAAAGGTTGCGGCAGCTGAGTCAGACAGCCAGGGTATGCCGGGTATCTGGACACTGACGATGAAAAGCTGAAGGTTCATAGTCTGATGTCAAGTCTGAAGACATATCATCCGACTTTTAAAATTTTACCCCTTGGTCATTGGACCAATTCATTCGTGTGCCGTTTCAACTTCATGGAAGCATACAGCCCTGGAGCCATTTCGGCGCTTGGAACTTATCGTACAGATTGCCATCTCTGTTAAACCAGGTTCTCACTTAAACCTGAGTGAAGTGAAGCACATGAGGCGGACTTGTCTTGCCCAATGACACAAACAGCGAAACAATGTCCCAACGTGGAGATGTTAGACATGGTATTTTTCTGAAAACCTGAACAGAGCGGGGATTAATTGCGCACGACTGGCGGCGGCTATTGCAAAGCTTCACGCTCTAACCATTGTGTCACGTCCTTCTCTATACCTCTCACTGTTATGGGTTGTGGGGGCCAATAACAACACACAACATTGATGGGCTAAATATACGTTAAATTTAATCTTTTATAAATACAACGTTTGAAGAGTATGTATGTAGTAGTCTTATCTTTTATCACAGAGTACATCTCCACTTTAAACAATGAACGCCTAGTCATCTTCTTATATTTGTGGTATTAGATATACATGAGAATGATGTCAGAAATAAATTTGTCAGCGTCCTCTGAGAATAGGGAGTCCGAATCTAGGGAGAAATTAGAAATTTTGCCTCGCAAGTGGGCTCTATATACATATAAAACAACACCTGCATTTCAACAACAAAGTAAAATATGTCTTGACACATATTATTAACACGGTTAACGAAGTAGTAAACTGAAATAAAATCAGCTGTGACAAAAGATTTGGAATTTAAAGCAAACTGGGTAATTGACAGTATTTATATAAAATAAGTTATTGAATATCTGATACGGACTGATTACACAATAAAACACACGGGTTTTATAAATTACAAAATATATATTATGATTGATGTTCTACAAATCAAATCTAATGAATCTAACATAAATAAAAAATATAAGCGAAAACAGAATTGTCTTGAATTGAAACACGGTCAAAATATGCTACTCATGTTCACAACTGAGATAAAAATTATAAAATAAATCAAATACTTTTCGTAAAATACGAATGTAGAGCTATTTTTAACTAAGCGCCAAACACCGTCCCATTGTCCAGAATAGATCTGGTTAAATATATTAAACCATACATGTACATTTAAAAAAACAGATTTAGAGCGTGACTTGACACAACTTCAGGCCTACCTATTGTAAAAAACGTCCAAGTGTCCATGTTAATCATACTGCCTTTAAAATACAACCAATCTGAATGTACGGTGAGTACAACTGCAAGTTACTGGTGTAAAATGAGTAGATTAGTGTAGCAACAGGAATAAGACAAGGCCCTTTATGGTGACTAATCTACATCAAAGAAACCTGCGTCAGAACCAGCAAATTGAACCATCTGTACTCCGATATATATTAACCAATGAGGTACCAATAGCTGTAAATTTGTTAATTAATGGTTAAAACTACTGAAAATGTTCGAGAAATAATGTAATACAAACACCTCAGACATATTGATTAGTCACACAAGGGATAATTTTATAAATGTAATATGCTGCTATTGAACTTATGTAATGTACAATCGTACGACGTGAACTAGAATAATAAGAATAGTACTAGAGGGAGAGGGTATAGTCCTATTATTACCTTTCACTCAGCTATCTTCTTGTCCAATTATCGCTAGCGTGTGATTACATCTGGATTAATTGGGGTGTTTTTCAGGATGACTTTACATATGGTACGTGCCCACCATCGTGGTTATTAACCATTTACCCGCCAAATCATTTAATTGAAATTTTCACCCACCTGATTTGACAAAATGGAGGTCGACGATTTTGAAAGCATGCTGTCATTAATGTCACGTTTTATCTTAAACATGTTCAAAAGCTGGTATGTGCTAATAACCCCCCCCCCCCCCACGAATTATATACTAGAGACCCGCGGTAAAAGGGTTAAATTCAATATGCGGCATACTTCAATATCGGAATTTTCCCATACACCTCGTACTTAATAGTGAACATCATATGTATGAAAATCACTACACCATCTCTACTCAATTCTTTTCACAATAAATAACACGTGTACATTAACTAACGGCCTTTGCTGGTGAAACGTCTCTTCGATCAGCATTGTTTAACAATGTTTGGTCTCCGTTTTTTCCAAATGCAACGGATTTTTACCCACGCGAAGTTGTGGATCGCGGGAGCGAGACACAACTTCACGTGGATAAACATTGTATTCATCTAACTTGGCTTTATTGATAAAATCCAAGGAAATTACCAAATATCGCCCATGTGAAAGTGAATAATGGCCGATGAGCGGCCATTTTGAATTTTATCGAGTCAAATTTTTTCAAGATGCATCCTCTCCTGAAATCACACATATTGTTTTATAGTAATGGTCCAGCCATCTAGCACGGTTTACCAAATAACGGCCATGTGAAAGTGAATAATGGCCGATTGGCGGCCATTTTTAACTTGGACGAGTTGAATTTTTTCAAAATGCATCCTCTCCTGAAGCCTTACAATTTGTTTTATAGTAATGGTGTAGATATCTTGAGCGGTTTTCATGATATTCCACAATATCAGGCCTGTCGAGGTGAATAATGGCTGATAGGCGGCCATTTTGAATTTTATCAACTTCAAATTTTTCAAGATGCATCCTCTCCTGAAACCTTACAATTTATTTGATATTAATGGTGTAGATATCTTGAGCGGTTTTCATTATATTCCGCAATATCAGGCCTGTCGAGGTGAATAATGGCCGATAGGCGGCCATTTTTAATTTTATCGACTTGAAATTTTTCAAGATGCATCCTCTCCTGAAACCTCACAATTTGTTTTATAGTAATGGTGTAGCTATCTTGAGCGGTTTTCATGATATTCCGCAAAATCTTTCAGTCGGATTTACCGATGTTATAAATTAGGTCAAAGTGCTGGGTCAACTTCAAGGTCAAGGTCCAAAAACCTGAAAAGGCACAACTAGGGACCTTAGAGAACATGTATGTGCAATATGACTGTCATCGGCCCAGCACTTTTCGAGATCTGCTCCGGAAACGAAGTGCGCGTCAAAACGTCTAAATAGGTCATAGTTCTGAACCAGAAGTAGGTCAAAGTTCAAATACCCCAAAAGGCACAACTAAACCCCCTAGGGGTGTTGTGTGTAAAATTTGAAGACAATCGGACAAGTACTTTCAGAGATATGCTCCGGAAACGAATTGTTTACGGACGGCCCAACGACCCAACGGCCCAACGGCCCAACGGCCCAACGCCGTCTCATCATCATTTTCTCCTCTGCAACCTTGCGTAATGAATTCAGATAAAAAATATTTTAACCTGTCCATTAGCCACCTGGAAGTAACCCACATACCAAAAATTGTTATCCTAGCTTATTTTCTTACAAAGTTATAGGCAAAAGAAGAGGCCAAAAAAAAACGGAGGTAGAATCCATAGCTCCCTTCGTCTCACCTACGGTGACGGCGGGAGCTAAAAATGTGACTCAAACAACACACAGTATTAATGCATTGATAAACACGATGTGCAGAAGGGGCCCAGACAAAACACGGGAGTTTAATATGAATCAAAACAGTTAATTAAAGGGAAATATTTGCTTCCATAATTCACCTGATATGACACTAATTCATGCGCATTTTATATGACGGCTAATTGACGACATCGATCCAAAATTATCTATGCCATCTGAATGCAAGCTACAATGCCTATATAAAACCCAATGAATAAATAACAAATTGCCAGTAGGTTAAATTTGTGTGGACGCTCGGTTGACCTTCGGACTTTATGTAAGTTATGTAGATTGATTGACACGATTTGCGCGGTTGTGTCGTGCTTTTAGCCTGGATTAATTTGTATTGGCATATGAACAGGATGTCAGAATGAAAATACTTTTATTAAAATAGAAAATATTTTTCATTACCCCTTTAAGCGCTATTAAAGCACGACTAAAAAATCGTTCGTGGGTCGCGGTAGCAAAACCCAACTTGACGTGAGGTGAAAATTAAAAAAAAAGATAACTTAGGGGATAAAGTGCATTTAGTGATAAATATACTACATTTAACTTGGTTTCATTATTTGGCGGCGTTACACGTTAGTTGAGGTGAATCGTCTCGCTCCACTTGCAGCGTCAGATGAAAACCCGTGCCTGACATGCACGTGTTTTCTCATGACGCTGCTACTTGACCTAAACATGTTCAGTATATGTATATATAACTGTCACGATGAGATACTTAGCTATATCATAACTGATAAGGCAAATCTATTTTCATCTTCAACATTTGAGAGCGGAAACGATTGAAAAAAATGGAATTAAACTAGATAAATAAAATGTAGAAAGCAAGCGTACTATCGAGGATGAAAAAGCATCCTCAGTTTCACTCCATGGGATACATTTGATTTAGTGCATGCAGTTATAATTAAATCGCAGATTAATTTCAAGCCAATGCTTCGGTGTTTATTTTCGTGGTTGTGGTTATACTCTGCAGATCTAATTCTACACAGAAATGTCGGCAATATTTTATTACGTCTACTTCAAAAATGGTTTGTATTAAATACTAGAATGTTATGTTATGCCGAATATATATGAGTCACTAATTCATAACAACGAAAAAGTGGACAGAGGTCTGTACGGCGAAAATAGGCTTACATCATAGACAAATTGTGAAGTCGCTGGGCCACCTAACCTAGGTATGGTAGGCAATCCGACTGATTAAAAACTCGTACCGTAGAACTATGCCAGTGGTGTATGAAAGGGCCCCCTAAATAAATCATGTTAACAATTTCATCTAAATAAAATTCAGAATGATTTGAAGAGAATTTAGAAAGTAAATGTTATTTAATGCAAATGTTGTAGAAAATGCTACATACGAAACTTTGCACTAAATATTGCGCATTTACTAATCCCTAAGTGAGTGAAGCCTTGCGTAATTTATTCGTTCCAACAAGACGATGGCTCAGAACGTCTGGTGTCTGCTGAGGATGGAAGAGTCGAGTTATTATCAGTGGTTATTAGAAGCAGACCAGTGTTTCTCACCGGTGATACTAGAGAACTCCCATCAGATGCTTCTTGGTGGTTGCTAACCAAGATGGCACACAGTAAACACAAGACAAGGTTCCAACGTTGGTCAGTATTGAACCAGCATTGGGCTAAAACACAGCTTTGTTGGATGCAGGGATGTGGTGCCAAGAATGATTTAAGGCACAGCAAAGTCCTAACATCTAATGCGAAATCCCATCAGAAACGGAGGGTAATAATCCTATCAAAGTCCCGTGGTAGTACCAGCAGTATAAAACTAGCGACAATGGAATCCGTCCCGAAGAAAAAGCCAAAGCGATTGATGTATTACATGAAGTGAGGTATTTTCCACTGACTGTGTAGGAGCAGTGGAATAAGGAACCGATTGATGGTCACTCGGAGACCGACGGTTTTCAAACTTTCCTGTAAAAGAAGGCAGCATGTTTGAAAAAATAATTGAAAAGATAAGCAATAATATTTCACTTATCCGGCAATTAATTAATGCAACCAAATCATATTAAACTGATGTTGCTACAAGCATAAATGGAGAAGGAAATAACATTACATTCAGATATATTCAAAGGGTTGCAAAATGCTTTATGTTAATAATTCCAGTAGATACGTAATAAACATGCCCATATATTCAGTACACTTTATGTACATGCTAAACATTCCTTCGCTTCAAAATGGCAATAATGAAATATGAGAATGCAGGAGATGAATACGGAGGCTTACAGGGAATATTGGGAGATCTAGATACAATACTACCAGAGAACAAAGTGGCCTAATCCCCACTCTCTTCTGCTAGTCTTTATCGATCCTTGTGGTGTGCTGGCAATTCGGGACCCGTTTTCCACGAGAGCTAAAAATAGCCAGGGATTGTCACGAAACAAATAACACTGGCGTCCAAGCAAACAGAAAGCGCAGACCCAGCCGTGGGTCAATGTTGCGCTGTCACCCGGGACGTTGGGAGAATATTAATTCAATGTTGGATCCTTGGGTGGGACTCCTTGGACGTCCTGAGGCGTGGATAGCACGCGGACTCAATTTGTTATTACAGGGCGCCTGACGGTGGATGTAGAATTATCACCTCCCCCCACCCGCGAATACGTGGGTCCCTATAATATAAAATAAATCATCGTTACATGGTCTATAATGCCGCAACTCTCGTCCAAAAAACAATACTGCATTGTGTCACGCAGCGGAGAAACGGCAGATGGCAACCCAGCAAACATGTGTTTCAATGTTGGGCCAGCGTCGAAGACGGTGGACCAACATTGAAACAGCATCGGGTGAATGCCTCGTGCTTGCTGAAAAGCAGCGGCGCTAGCGCTGGACCAGCGGTTGGTCCGGTGCTGGCGATGCTTCCGGGCCGGCAGGTATAAATCATCTTCGAAGTGATCGGTCCAAAACTGGTCCAACTTGTGCTGTATGTGGACCCGCTGAACGTGTGACGTTTTCTGTCCCGCGCCACGTTATGAGGAAACACGTCGAGGCTGTCTCTTCCTGTGTGGCAGGTGCATCCGTCTCTAGATGCACATCTGCGAAAGCGAATTCTATGATTAGAAAAGTCATTACGCGAATGAAAAAGCCCAAAATTGCTCACATCGCCACCTTTACCGGGAGCTCGCGAGGTCTCGCCGGGCCCGCCATCAACGTGATCTATCGCACGACCCGACCGTGGGCTCGACGCTGTACTTCTAGCACTTTGCGACAAGGAAGTCCTTGAGAAAATAAAAAAAGACAGCTGGCACAGTACGCGACTGTCGATAGAAGTAGGGGTATTGCTAGAAGGGCAGTACGCTCCCAAATGCAGAATATTAGGCCTTATACAATGTATATAAAATACAAGCTATATTTGTCTGATTCTACTCTGACTTATTAAGTAAAAATAGGATAAATTAGTATCCAGCAGCAACACTTTCTATTACCCCTTAAAGTGCCAACTTATATATTTTAAATCTGCACCCACTTGAAGTTATATCTCTCTAGTACCGCGAGTAAAAATATACATACGATACAATACGATTTGGGACTTCTATACTACAGTATCTGCTTACCGGACAAGAAAGATACTACTTTTGGCTTTGCAGAGCAGTATAGAGTCTAACTACACGGGTACACGAGCTCAGAGGCGCTGCATAATCAGGCGTTATATATATACCGTGATCATTGTGTTGGGTCAGCTGATATTTCTCAATGTTGAGCAAACCTCACAAGACGCAGGCCCGACGTTCAAACAATGTATTGCGTTTGATATATATGATATACTATGATCGATAAGATAATTATCTTACTTATAATACCACCATGCATATCAAAGGGAACTGCAGACCCGACTACACCCTAGTACACGCAATTATTAGACGATGTGTATGCTTATGGTACCAGCATACTAGCTGATTACTATTGATGTGCGCCATCAATATAATTAACTGTCCTCCAGGCAGGCAATATTCTGTAATCTAATGTAATGAACACCTAGATCACCACAGTCATTGAAAATACACCTGTGGCCACTGTAGTTGACTCAACGTGCGCAATATCAGGATAAATCTAGATGTAGCTGAATATCCTTCAAAATTGTGTGATATGTCGAGATAAAACGTCTTCGTTATAATCTTCTTCCTTATTAGTATCATTCAATTTAAAGCCGTTTTCCTTATAGATTTGTATCCTAGAAAGAAAGTTTAAAAGCAAATAAATGTTATTGGAATAGGAAAAATATTTTCTGGTTTAAGCTTAGTTAATGGAAATAATTCAATTTGGGAGATTTTAATTAAAAATGTCTGAATAAATAAATGAATGAATGAATGAATGAATAAATGAATGAATGAATGAATGAATGAATGAATGAATGAAAGAATGAATTGAAACAAGACTACATAAGTCCAGGAGCTCCCGCTCCGAATTAGAATTTGATTTAAGCAATTTTGTGTAGGGTTATTAATGTAGTCCTAGGCTAGGTCAAAAATCAAGACGCAAGACAACCAGGTCTAAGAAGCCCAGTCTAAGAGTAAGATAGAAATAGACAGTCTGTCAGAGATTGCAAACCTCCATTGAAATAAATGATCATAATCAGTATCCCAGTAATGACCTATCTGGCCAATCGAGGTATCTGGTGAATGGAATAGAAGCTTCACAGTGGTCACACAATAAAAGCAATACACATGATCATGATGATGAAGTAGGCCTAGCGATGCCTGACGAGTAGATTATTATTTAAATAACATTAATAAATGACTTTATCGGATATTTAAAAGACAAATAAATGCTAGGTTGTTATTTCACTAGACATCTTAAGTGTATTAGAAACAAATGGTTTTATGATAGCTGCTGAAGTAATTTGCCATTTTTGGGCGAAAATACAAGGAGTTAGGAGATCGCAGTTCACTTGGGAGACGTGAGACTGCCTATTTATCAAAATTTTGAGTGACAAATCTCAGCAAAATCAATATATTGTACGCATCGGTGGATAGTACGCACCAGGCCAAAAACGTGCTCAAAAAAGTTCATATACGGTAACTCATAGCTGATTTACGGTCATTTTGAATTCGATATAAATTAGTTAAAAACTTAGGGTGCATCCTCCCCCGAAACCTCAAATTTTGTTTTATAGTAATGGACTAGCATCTAACACAGTTTGCAAAATATTCGGCATGTGAAAGTAAATAATGGCCGATAGGGGGCCATTTTGAATTTGATCGAGTCAGAATTTTTCAAGATGCATCCTCAGCTGAAATCTCACATTTCATTCTATAGTAATCGTCTAGCTATCTAGCACGGTTTACCAAATATCGGCCATGTGAAAGTGAATAATGGCCTAAAGGCGGCGATTTTGAATTTGATCAACTCGAAATTTTCCAAGATGCATCCTCAGCTGAAATATCACATTTCATTCTATAGTAATGGTCTAGCCATCTAGCACGGTTTACCAAATATCGCCCATGTGAAAGTGAATAATGGCCGATAGGAGGCCATTTTGAATTTGATCAAGTCGAAATTTTTCAAGAAGCATCCTCTCCTGAAATCTCACATTTTGTTTTATAGTAATGGTCTAGCCATCTAGTACGGTTACCAAAAACCGGCTATGTGAAAGTGAATAATGCCCGATAGGCGGCCATTTTGAATTTGATCGAGTCAATTTTTTTCAAGATGCATCCTCTCTTGTAATCTCACATTTTGTTTTATAGTAATGGTCCAGCTATCTAACACGGTTTACCAAATATCAGCAATGTGAAAGTAAATAGTGGACGATAGGCGGCCATTTTGAATTCGTTTAGGTCGAAATTTTTCAAGAAGCATCCTCTCCTGAAATCTCACATTTTGTTTTATAGTAATGGTCTAGCCATCTAGTACGGTTACCAAAAACCGGCTATGTGAAAGTGAATAATGCCCGATAGGCGGCCATTTTGAATTTGATCGAGTCAATTTTTTTCAAGATGCATCCTCTCTTGTAATCTCACATTTTGTTTTATAGTAATGGTCTAGCCATCTAGCACGGTTTACCTGATATCAGGCCTATCGAGGTAAATAATGCTGATTGTCGGCCATTTTGAATTCGTAAGTTAAAAATTTTCAGGGTGCATCCTCCCCCGAAAACTCACACTTTGTTTTATAGTAATCAGGTAATGGTCTAGCCATCTAGCACGGTTTACCAAATATCAGCCATGTGAAAATGAATAATGGCCGAAAAGGCGGCCATTTTAAATTTGATCAAGTCAATTTTTTTCAAGATGCATCCTCATCTGAAATCTCACATTTCGTTTTACAGTAATGGTCTAGCCATCTAGCACGGTTGACCAAATAACGGCCATGTGAAAGTGAATAATGGCCGATAAGCGGCCATTTTGAATTTTATCGAGTCGACTTTTTTCAAGATGCATCCTCTCCTGAAATCACACATTTTGTTTTATAGTAATGGTCTAGCCATCTAGCACGGTTTACCAAATAACGGCCATGTGAAAGTGAATAATGGCCGATTGGCGGCCATTTTGAACTTTGACAAAATGATTTTTTTCAAAATACATACTCTCCTGAAGCCTTACAATTTGTTTTATAGTAATGGTGTAGATATCTTGAGCGGTTTTCATGATATTCCACAATATCAGGCCTGTCGAGGTGAATAATGGCTGATAGGCGGCCATTTTGAATTTTATCAACTTCAAATTTTTCAGGATGCATCCTCTCCTGAAACCTTACAATTTATTTGATATTAATGGTGTAGCTATCTTGAGCGGTTTTCATGATATTCCGCAATATCAGGCCTGTCGAGGTGAATAATGGCCGATAGGCGGCCATTTTTAATTTTATCGACTTGAAATTTTTCAAGATGCATCCTCTCCTGAAACCTCACAATTTGTTTTATAGTAATGGTGTAGCTATCTTGAGCGGTTTTCATGATATTCTGCAAAATCTTTCAGTCGGATTTACCGATGTTATAAATTAGGTCAAAGTGCTGGATTAACTTCAAGGTCAAGGTCCAAAAACCTGAAAAGGCACAACTAGGGACCTTAGAGAACATGTATGTGCAATATGACTGTCATCGGCCCAGTACTTTTCGAGATCTGCTCCGGAAACGAAGTGCGCGTCAAAACGGCTAAATAGGTCATAGTTCTGAACCAGAAGTAGGTCAAAGTTCAAATACCCCAAAAGGCACAACTAGACCCCCTAGGGGTGTTGTGTGTAAAATTTGAAGACAATCGGACAAGTACTTTCAGAGATATGCTCCGGAAACGAATTGTTTACGGACGGCCCAACGGCCCGACGCCGTAACATCATCATTTTCTCCTCTGCAACCTTGCGTATTGAATTCAGATTAAAAATATTTTAACCCGTCCATTAGCCACCTGGAAGTAACCCACATACCAAAAATTGTTATCCTAGCTTATTTTCTCACAAAGTTATAGGCAAAAGAAGAGGCCAAAAAAAACCGGAGGTAGAATCCATAGCTCCCTTCGCTCACCTACGGTGACGGCAGGAGCTAAAAATATGGTTTGGTAGAAGCTCAGTTATTGAATAATAATTCAATTTGGAAGATTTTAATTAAAAAATCTTTGAAGCAGGAAATTGAGTTGGACAAAGGTTAAAACATGGTGAACCTTCGCGAATGTGCAAGGTTCAATGTAAGGTGTGTCCCAGAGTAAAACCCATTTGAATAGAAAATCCACTATGAAGGGGGAAGAGTTTCTTGTCTTGCTGAAAACCTTGTAGCGATCTCATTAATTTGAAGTTTAATAAATGACTATAATTTGCCAATACAGCTATTATAATTCTAATTGATCCCTCGTTATTATACAAAAGGAATGACCCTGAGATCGGCGGCACCTTTCACTGCAATCTAATAACACAGTTCTCTGTGAAGTCAATCAGGACACGACAAGGACTGGGTCCTTGTCGTGTCCTGATTGACTTCACAGAGAACTGTATTATACCGTCACTGGTTACCAGGGACTACCAGGGACACCTGTGTGGACGGTGGCACCACACGACAGCGGCGACGCGCGGCACGCCACAAATGCCGAGCAGCCATAGAGGCGGCAAATGCCGTGATGCCAGCTCGGGAGGCCATCTGATCACCGTCATCACCAGCGAACGAAACACTGTGATACACTCATAAGGCACTGTATTTATAATGTATCGTCACCTCGGGAATGAAAGGGTGTATCTGACACTTTGAGTGACAGATACACCCTTTCATTCCCGAGGTGACCCTAATCGTCTAACTGGCATCAAAGGGTGGGAATCGTTTTTCAAATAGTGCCAAGTGTTAATCACGACATTTTCGCCATTGTCACGACAGTGGTAATATTTTGTGATTAAGAGCTACTGGTATTAACTATTCTATTTTTTTAAAATATTTATTAATTAGAAAGCGTGTGACATTTATAGGTTACAGTAATTTCTAAAAGGGACGCGTGGGCATCTACTGATTTCAACCTGAACCCAGCGTGTATTATTATAAATCGCATTAAGAGAAACGCGGATACTTTTCCACTCTAAAACTAGATTTATTTTAAATAAACACACTGCATCAAAGCAAGATGTTTGTAGGATACGACAACTATATATATATACCGATCTATATACATTTTGTGGAAACGAGGAAGGCGACACATGTATGGTCAATGCAATGTAAAGTTGTAAATCAATTTTATAACTTGCTAATAAATTACACTAAAGAGTTAAACCTCCAGCATCAAAATAACACAGGAAAATTCTCCAGAGCTATGTATCAGCTAAAAAGGATCGAGTTCCTTTGTGGGCGTGGAGTCGCGTAGGCCAGTTTAATAAACCTATACTGCAATGCAAAGCCAAAAGGCAGTAACTGCTTGAAAAGTAAGCAGTTACTTCCTTTTAGCTTTGCAGAGCAGTATAGGTGACTCATCCTGCACGAATTAATTCTGCAGACAAGGGTTGCGAAATGCATCATATCGTCCATTAGAACCTAAAGCGTCGTGTGTGGCGCATACTTCACTCTGGTTGCTGGAGATCGATAATTATAATTCGCATTCGGTTTTGGGGTTTAATTTTCCGACGGTGTTCCAGAAAGGTCATCAGAGTATTCAATTTTAATCTTCCAGTTATTCAAAAACATCTTTTACAGCTTCAACAAAACTCGTCGGGTTGTACGTTTAGTTAGTATTTTTCATTCCTTAAATAACTCTCAAATATATATATTTTATAAACTGAGGATCTACAAAAAAATATTTGATTAATTTCAGTGATATTGTATTTATCTTGTGGCGTTATTAAAAACGTATATATGGCCTATATATACGGGACTAGCAAGACAAGGATTAACCCTTAAAAAGCTGAATATTAAAAAAAAAAGTTTTTTTTTTCAATTTGAAATCATCATGCATGCCTTAGTTAGCTCTTCCCGATTCATTTGAATACCTATGTTATGGGTCTGCGACCATTACTAATATGCTTACTCTTACAGTGCGGGGATCGATTTTAGTCGTCAGAATCTGACGTCTGTAGACGTCTGAATCTGACGTCTGAAGTCGATCCCCGCGCTGTAAGGGTTAACCCTTTAGTCGCTAAATCATCAATTGAGTTTTTTACCCATTCAAAGTTGCATCTCGCTAACGCGATCCACAACGTCAAGTGGTGAGTGAAAGGTAATTTGTTCTTTGATTGAAAACATTATTGCATGGAAAGTGCTTATTCAAGTGCCAACAAAAAAGGGATCAGAACAATTAAAGTGGTGATAGGAGGTGAAGGGTTCGGTTTACGATGCACACAGGATGACCTTCGGAGGGCACCAGGTGGTGTGAGACAACCCAGGGAAATACTATGCAGATTTAATGCTGGGCCAGCGTCTGCGACGCTGGCCCAGCATTAAATCCGCATTGTATCGACGTCTTCAGTTTGTGAGAGAAGGTATTGATTGATGTCCACCGCCAGCGTCTGAATTGCCTTCCACCACTGTCCTGGCATCTCCAAGGCTGCCAGCGCAAGACGTCCCCAGCGCGCCATCTTATAAATCCTTCAGTGGCTTTAATTAACCTCACCGCGAAACCGATACTTGGAAACTGGCCCACGTAACACTGAAACACACTCTGCACGCTGGAACGTCTCCACATTTTGAAGTTGATTCTCATTCACACATGATTTGTGGAAGGATAAATTTCGTTGCTTCTTTTTAAAATGTGACAAGAAAAAGTGAAACATTCGCGTGTGCTTTTTTTGTGAGCACCATTTAAAGATGGCGATATTTCTAGCTGACTGATTTCACTGGTTCTGAAATTAACTTATTATCGTCCATTATTGAGTGATTTTTTAATAGTTTTACAGACCTATATACAGCACAGATTAATTTATTGCATAAAAGTTGCTGATCTGGAATATACAAAAAAAATATGTCATGGTGGATGATGCTGTTCGGGAGTATATATTAAAAAAAAAAAGAATTTGACCCCATTAATCATGTGTTTGAATCAGTAAGCTAGACTAGCAGATAAAACTAAATCGTGAAACGAATGCATTAAAATTATCATTGATGTTTGCCAATTTTTTAGGTGTAAAACTAGGTGTAAATTTAATGTTCTTGACAACCCATCTAGCTCCCAACATTATGATAGGCCCCACTATAGCTTTAGGTGTAATATTAAATCCAAAAATTTTACGTGAATATATATAGCTTTAAAGGCTATATAATCTTGCCCTAAAATATGAACAGACTCATCTTTGAAATAACACAAGTAAATCAGTGTACCGATGAGGGACAGACTAACTTTCCGATGGACGCGAAACAAACCCTCAAAATTATGTATTCTGCAAACATGTTGTCATTGTTAATAGCACGACATGACTAGATAATCTTCAACATAATTTGTTTTAATTTGCATTTTATCATCAAAACGATAAATTCGCCCTGCAAATGTAATAGGACATAATTAATTATAGTTATTTCCCACAAAGCGCAATAAAAGATTGTGACAGAAGTATATTTTATTTCGTCAGAAGGTGACGTAACTATGACGTCTTCTTACTGGTTGGCGTACAACATTTTGGCCAACGCTCCATACTTGTCAAAACCATATCTTCCGTTTTTTTATTACTTCTTAGAATAGACATGATCAGATGATCTAATTGCTCAACAGCTACGAAAAATACCGGCCAGGTGAAAGACCAAATTGATGAATTCATTACATTCTACTTTAATAGATCGTCATTATATCGTCGTTTTTTAAATTAGCAGATAAAACATTTTAGTACCAATATTATGAGATACACATACATGTATACAAGCAGATGCTGAATCTGGTCCGCTCAATACATTGATTTCTAAATACCAGAGTGAATGCGGTCATCAGGCTGTTATGTGGCATTGAATGGCTTAGCCAGGTAATCTATTGATTGTCGGAGAAATAAGTGCATGGTCAGCGGGGATATATCACCAGGTTACATATCGTTCGGAGGCTGGATGAGCGCGCAGTGAGCATCAGGTACGGTGACATTTGTCACGAGCGACCACCCGATAGGCCTACTAACAACTCTGTGGTACATTAACCAGAACACTGATGTCGACTACAGTAGACATTCTGCGTTTTATTGTCACCTATATAATCAGTTGTTAAAAGTAAAATGTGCTTTCAATTTTGAAACACTGATATCTGTTGGGACCTAAATTTCACAAATAACACAAATTGTCGGTCACTTGAAGTTGTGGATCGCGGTAGCGAGACACAACTTCAATTTAAATTGAATAGGTCAGTGTTCTAAGGGTGAAAACTAACGATCACCCGATACGCACGACGCTGTTAACAGATTCGAAGTTATGGCAATACCATTGTCGTTGTATCAACCGATAGCGTCATTTGTATACGTGATAATCAAGAATGGTGCATTTGCGAATCATAAGAACCAATCAGAATTACATATAAGTGTTTCATAGATCATGTATATATCTATGTTTGTCATGTTTATCAAAATATTGAAATTGCATCGCTTAACCCTTTAGCCTCCAAATTATTCAATTTGAATTTTCACCCACTTGAAATTGTGTCTCGCTGACGCGATCCACAACTTCAAGTGAGTGAAAATTATTCAGATTTGACAAAATGGAGGTCAAATGTTTTCAAATATAGCTGATTGATGTCATATTTTATCTTTAAGGTTGTACTTAATGTGCTAGTAAAAAATGAAAACCAGAATATATTCGACACCGGCGGTTAAAGGGTTAATTTGCACCTATACCACTTAAAAGGACTGAATGAATGAATGAATCACTGCTCTCTGAACACAGTATTAGAAATTTGCGCCCTGTCGGCGGTCTGATGCCGAGCAAGCTATACCTCCCAGTCACCGAAGCTCTCCATAATACTGAATCTTTGCGAATGGGCAGAGAAGAAACATTTTGTTCCTTTTCAAGCTGAACATAAGAGGCGTGATATGCATTAGGCGTTTCACCGCTACACCACGGCACCGCCGCACCAGTTGTACAGGTATATTCACGGTATAAATAATCCAATAATTTGTAGAGAAGCCCCATTGCTTCATTACTATTTGTACTTAATGAGGCAGCTTAATACAACTTCTCCTCATTTCTCCGTAACAGGTAATTACACACGTATAGAACATACCGCAAAACACAATGATTATCAAGGTCAAATAGCAGAACCAAACCGTTCCAAGCAAATCAATGCCATGCGTCACTACGCTGGTTCTACATCGGGACAAAAGCTAGATGTCAGCAGTTATAGGGAGGGCGTTGGGCCAAGGTTGGCTCAGTGCTGGTCCAGCGTCTCTGACGTTAGACCGAAAGTGGGCCAACCTTGTCAACATCATCTCACTTCCACATATATGTCAGGTACAGCGAAGACAATCGAATAAAACTAACAATGAAGGGCGAAACAAAACCTGCGTTTCCATTAACGTGGCTTTGTCGCCGCTCGATTGCGGCTGTAATTGGTCTTCTACGTTGTGTTCTGCAGCTCACGCAAACAGTATGTCGTATGTGGAGTGACTACATTTCATTATAAATTATCCTAGATAACTTTGGTGTAGTATTTATTTTTACCACTTTAAAATAATATAGTTTGAAAGGCTGATCCAGATGCGAATACGAATTATCAAATTCGATACACGAGATCAAGTTATCATTAAGCTACCATTTATCCAGATTTTCTAGTTGTGAGTAGCCTAAGCTTGTATCAAATAAATATTTTAATTAAAATTATTAATGTACGTGATCTAGCAGACATGGTGTAGGACATTATAAATGTGCAACATTTACTAAAATCTAGTAAGATTTACTTTAGTAGAATATCTTAAAGTAAAAGATAATAGCCTGCACACATTAAATATAGTCACATTCAGGTGGTGCATTGAACCACGCATTGGTATCAGCATGATTACTTATTAGACATTAGTATCAAAACAATAAAAACATGCAAAAATATGTTCTACCCACGAGGACGTAATTGCCTGTCGCAAAGTATAAATAGCGAAATTAGCCAATACTGTTAATCACTGTTAATGAGAGGATATTGCGTAAGAGATAACTACGTCACACAAAGCGACCGCGTAATAGCCCAGCCTTTCCCACCTTTCCCACAAAGGCGCTGACGTAGCCGCTGAACTATGGCATATCATAACATCCTCAATCTTCCCCGTTGACAATTACCAAGAAACCCCGAAACATCGAGCCCTTTTTGCAAGAAGCGAGGCTTGGAGAAAACGTGTTGCGTTTACCAAGCAACTACAGAGACGTGATGCTTTCAGAAGCGCCCGGTACTGATCCGCACAACAAGTACTGCCGTGCTGCAAAGCCGAAAGGCAGCAACTGCTTACTTGAAAAGTAAGCAGTTACTGCCTTTTGGCTTTGCAACCGGCGTTGGTTCAACAGTTGGCGAGGTTAGCCCGCCGTTAAACCGACGTTGGATCAGCATTGCATATTTGCCGGGATAATGCCCTATAATAGGGTAATCAATCGCCAGTCTGGCGGACTCACTCTATGAATAGAAGGTACAGAACAGGTCTTCGCGGTCTTCACGCCGAGTCCATCAGCTGACAGACGAATGGTCCGGTAATCTAATACTCGCATCCACGAGATGAATGCCACAGGACAACCCTCTTGTCCTTCGTCATTCCTTTTCTGTACGTGGTCAGTCCAAGGGGTTGCCAGTGTTTCGAGCAGCCTGTTTGTGCATTTCTCCCGAATGGCAGGGTGTCTGTGTTTTGGCTTTCCGGGTTGGTTAGTGAAATATTCTCAAAAAAATAGGCGATTACGTCAATGACTAGAAATTTTACTGGTCTAAAAATGAGCTTATCATCACGGTCTGTTCAGTTGTAAAATCTAAATGGTGATAAAAGATTAACTGACATTTTCTACCTGTGCCATTATAACACACCTGCATTAACCCTTTAAGCCCCCACGATGCATTAAATCATCATTTTACATCCCTGTAGACAGACTCAATTTTCCAACAACTAAGGGTCTTATAATGATAATTTCCATGCAACTGGTTTACCAATTCATAGTAATTTTCTTAAATTTTTAAAGCACATCAAATCATCTCCATCCACTACAAGTCGAAAATTGCGATAGCAATTCGCGGCTTGTAGTGGACGAAGATGCTAATGGTAAATTCAGGCTTGAAAAGGTTAACCCTTTCAGCGCGGGGACCGACGTTACACGTCATATTCTGACATCTATATACGTGAGAATCTGACGTCTGAAGTCGAACTCCGGGCTGAAAGAGTAGTTCAAATAAAGCAGAGCGTTAACTAAGAAATTTAGCATGATTTCAAAAAACCCTTTGGCCCCTGTGGTGTATATGTAAAACTATTTTAGCGCTTTAAGGGTTAAGAGAAAAGGCGGTTGATCAGCACGTTCTGTGGAAGCCAGACAATATTGTCGCGCTAAACCAATGGCCGTACCTGCTTACTTGCTGCCTGTAGGCTTTGCAGGGCACAATATAAGCGAACGTCGCATGGGTCATTGTAGTAGCAGCTTAGGGGGCGTAACATCCTAAACCACCCACGAAATGAAGCCAAAAATAAACACAGGAATGAGCTAATTAAAGATTACCTTTATCAAATTATTCTATCCTTTTATTCACGTTAGATGCTGATAGTGAGATGGAAATTATCCAACATTACAAGCTCCGTATCCCATACAATTCTGAGCTATTCATTTGAAATTTTATTCACTCGAAGTTGTGGATCGCGGTACCGAGAGACAACTTACTAAAGACTGTACAATGATGTGATTTGTGAAAATTAGGTCCCAACATAATCAGTGTTTCAATATTCAAAACATATTTGACTTTTAACAACTGGCTATACAGGTACTAATGAAAACATAGAAATTGCCACTACAGTCGACAACAGTATAGCGTTACATCCTACGAATTTATGTTCACATAGGTCATACCACACAGAGAATAACGATCATTAAAATTTTCGTCAAAATGTAACTAACCCACACTCTCAGTGGTTGACGTATTGGTCACCCCAGACATACCATTCTAAATATACAGGTAGGGCCAAATAATTACATTGCTATAAGGTGATGATGAGGGGCGGCTCAATAATTTGCATATGTTTACATGTCGTCAAAAAACTGTGACTTCAGCTTATTCTGCGTTTATGCAATCTTGTGATATAAAAGGAATAAAATTGTTAATTTTTTTATTCGGGTGATAAAATAAACATGCAATCTGATAATTGGTCTATGCACATTTTATACTTATGAATTAAACCCAGATGCAAATTAACAATGCTGGGAGGGTGCTACACCCAATTTATTCGTCGCATTTTGCAGGTAATGTACTTTTGTCCTTTCAAACATAATTACCGCGATACAACTGACAGTCAAGTTTTAGATCAGCAATTATTGCGTCCAAAAGCGACAACGCACATACGATCCAAACGCAAAATTATTGAGCTTACATCATACAGATAAAATATGTTCCCATAGTGGCGTAATATCCTTACGTCATACACGCAAGACAAATCAATAGCAAAAAAATTATCTACATCTGCATCTGCCTATCACACCTGTACGGTTACCAATGGTTACAACGACGGGCGGTTAGCGCATCTTGGTGATTAAACGAGACTGCGAGCCGGTGTTGCATCACTGCTGCTCCACCGTCGGAGACGGTGGAACAGCAGTGATGCAACGCCAGTGTCGAATTATTTGCAGACAGCAGTGTGAAAAAACACGTCTCATCAGAAAGCCGTGAGATAGATCGTATGATTCACTGCTCTAAAATCGATACGCTGCTCTCTGCAAAACAAACAACCACTGATCCGGTGCTGTTATGCTATCATTGATTGGAAGCGCTTTTTTCGTCAGTATCGTAATTGACTTCTCACACACGCTCAATTATAAGTCGTGTTTGATAGTTCAGTCCCATGCGATGACAGTTTGATGTTGGCCCAGCATCACGGACGGTGGCCCAACATCAAACTGTCATCGGACAAACTCAAAACACCACCTAACTGGTCTCCGTTTTCTAGGTCTATAGATGTAAGTCTATAGATGTAACTTCGAAAGTCAATTCATTTTATCTGGTTAACGATTGCAATGTTTAGCCAGCGTTGGGTGGATGTTTGACCAGTGCAAAGTTGGCCGCACATTTATTTATATTGAAAATAAAGTGATACTTATACCCTTATATTTAAATTAGGTCTCTTTTTGCTCCGATAAGCCTTTCTATCTTACTTAGCAATTCAGAATCGCAATATATTGGATAATTATTACATTAAGCCATTGTTTTTTACTATTTCTCGTGGCTGCGACAATGAGAATTGCATTCAGCAAAACTAGTTATCGTCTGTGGCAAGATAAAACGCGAGAGTGATCTCATTAACGGATCATCTGGGCCCGTATTCTCGTACAAGTTACGATATATCGTAGGCTTCGGATTGGTCGAGATGGCCATCTCGACCAATCCGAAGCCCACGATATAACTTGTACGAGAATACGCACACGCGGTGTCGACCCAATGCTGACCTAATGTTGAGACAAAGAAAAAAAGAGGTAAAATAAAACGGGTATTTAATTTGAATATTTCCGCTTGGTTATACGGTTTATCCAACAACGGTTTTAAGCATTATGAACATCAAAAGTGTCTAGTCATTCTAACCATTGTCATCGGCTCATTCATTTGAAGCTGGAATTGCTAATACAATGATCACACCGCCGCACAGATCAGTGGTGACCAATTGTCCGCCCTAGGTCGATTATATTGTGGTCAAAGAAAATAAAGAACACGTCTCTTACATACTAAAAATATTATCCAGAGAAACGAGGTGTCACGACAGTCTACTTTAAAAGAGAAAATTGTTTTTCGCTCGTGGACAGGTTATAATAGACCAACGAGCTGGATCCGTATTCTCAAAAACTTTTTGAGTCAAATCGATTGACCTATAAATTTTCAACCACTTGAAGTTGTGGCTCGCTACCGCGACCCACAAAATGATTGTTCAAGGTGATCATCTCGATCATGATCATAATCATAACAACCTTCTGCAGTATCCCCTGTAGAACAGTTGGTTGTGGCAGCAAAAAACTTGAGAACAGAATCGTGAAATCAGAAGCTCAGCCGGGCTGTTTGTCTAAAACCGACCGACCCACATCTGGTCCAAGTCTTGTATTCTACCCACGATCAATCGAAGAGTGGTTCAGCCTGTCACATGACGAGATCGGCCAATCATCGACGTCATTCAGCTGTTATTTAAAATAGGGGGTAGAATACGAAACTTGGGCCCCACATCTTATAGCCTACATGTGATTGGTCGAGAAGGTCATCTCCACCAATCACATACCTAAGATCTGGGTCAGTCGCTTTGGGATTGCAGGCGCTGGGCTGTAGACGCACCAGGGAAATCAAACCGGATTCTCCGCAATCCCAGCGAACTAGATACATCTATCCTATGTTTGATCAATGTTGGGCCAACGTCGCAGACGGTGGGCCAACATTGGTCAAACATTGGGTAGGTGTGTCGTGTTGCTGGGATCCTCTTAGGAAGTGAATCATCAGATTCAATGTCTCTGAAGAAAATACTCAAATTAATACTCAAAGTATTTTCTCACACATGATGGTGTAGAGTACAGAATACAATAGCGTACATACACATAACAAAATCAATAGCATAGACAAGTAGCCTACATATTAATTGATAGGGGAAGTAGCGTAATCGTCATAGCAATAACAATGGTGTGATATTCACACGAAATAGTAATCGAAATTATTTATATTTTCCAACAAAATTCATGTATCTCTATATGTGAAGCTTTGAAACCAAACTGAAATAACCAGAAAACGATCTATGACGTGACGAAACTTCTCAGACAGAATTACAATTACTTTCATTTAATTTAAACAAAGTAATTATAATGTATCTATCAAATAGAACGATAGACTTCTGGCAAACAACCCCAGCAGATCGCTACTAGTATTGCCGGTCACCTACCAACATCCATCACAACATGTGTTATCGAAATCAACCCAATCTACTCCTGATGCGAGTGCATACAGTTACCAACATGGACTGTGATAGTGATTTGTATGTCCTTAATGCATCCTGGGATATGGTGACTCTTAACCCTTGTTCTGCTAAATCACTTGCTTCTTTTTTTTCATTCATTTGAAGCTGGAATTGCTGACGCAATTTCCAGTGACGAAAAATATTTATATGTATGAAAAATAGACATCTCCAATATATTGAATTAGGGGCTTAACTAAGCATCTAGCAATTTTTTTTTTAATAAAATTTAATGGCATTTCTATTGATTTAAAACATGCTTGGAACAGTAGATACAGGTCTAGCAGGATAAGGGTTAACCCTTGCAGTGCTGAATTGTCAGTTACCATAGAAATAGTTTTCGCCAATTCCAGCTTAAATTGATGACAAATACTGTTATTTATAAAAATAAGATACACCCCACCCAAAAGGTAATGTTTCGAATAATTAAGCACCTACAACAACATATTTAGAAATGCTTAGAAACTCGCTTGGAAAAAATACGGGCCTAACAGGAAAAGGGTTAAGTATATTATGGATTAACGTTTTATGTTTTTTTTCACCAAATACACTTGGGAGATATGACTGATGAGCATTCAAATGCATTTGATTGCAGAGGCACTTCATAGAATTGAGCGAGTGTTCAATTATAATTCCAAGCAAGGTGTGGGCGTAACTTAATAAGCCATTGCTGCAGAATTGACTTAAAAGTGTAATTTCTATTTGTAGTGTAGTCGGATTCATGGGAACAAATCGTCGCCTCGGAGCTAAAGGATCCTATCTGACACTCGTCAGAGTGGCAGATAGGATCCTTTAGCTCCGAGGCTGGAATGTCCTACGTAATTCCAGCCGTCACACTGGATGACAATTATACAATTTCATAAAATACTCGACCGTAACTACATGTAGTATACCAAATTGAAATTCATGGTTCTTTGTCGATTATAACTTTTAACGTTAAAGCACATCAAAAGACGTTTGATGTGTGCGTAAAAAAGTACTAATACTGGTTTTAAACACGCCGATGGTTGACAATTTGACCACAAATATTATAATTAATTCAGTGTCTATGCTAATTACAACACTCCGCAGAAAATGGGACTCATTTAGAATAATGTAGTTATAAGTGCAATGCATAAACATAATATTTAGTCACTTAAAAGTCGATACGCCAGCAGCTATAGACTGACAAATTGATCTTCAAATGGGTTGCGTTATCTGTTTTTTCCTAACCCTCGTGCTATCTAGTATTTTTCGTCGAGCGAATATATCATCATTTATGATTTTTGTTTCGAATAAAAATGTCTTCTTGAAAACGCAGATTATACGTAGATTATATGACCCTTAATGTACAACGCTTAAAACCAAAATTACTTCGTTTTACTAAAAGCACGAAAAAACCTTTGATTTGATACGGATGCGATCGTGTTCTAATGAAGAGAAGTTCAGAAATCACCCGGGCTGCGCTTTAACCCCTTGAGCGATAACCACGACTATGGTCGTTTTTCACAGTTAATGGAAATAAAATGGGTGTTCAAATATCAAGATTTTCTAATTATAAATGTCTGGTCTCAAATTAAACAAGTATGAGTAATTTTCACTTTCTTGAAATTGTGGGTCTAAGTTATCTTATTTAATTTTTCAACAACTTAACCCTTTCACCACTGAAGCCCGTTTTTATGTGCTGTCAGTACATAAAAACGGGCTTCAGTGGTGAAAGGGTTAAAGATCTCCCTTGCTACCGCCACCCACAAATTAAGTGGGTGGAAATTACTCATATTTCCTTAATTTGATAACAAATAATATTTGACAATCTTGATGTTTAAAAAGTCAGTTCCAATATCACTGAATTGCTCGGCTAATACAACGGATTTAAATGTTTAAACCCTTTAAGTCCTCACGATGCATTAAAGCATCAGTTTACATCCCTCAAAACAGACTTAATTTTCCTACAACAAGGGGTTTTAGAACGAAAATTTCCATGAAACCAGTTTACCATTACATGGCAATTTTCTTTTATTTTTAAACCACATCAAGTCATCTGTAACCACTACTAGTCGAGAATTGCGACAGCAATTCGCGACTTGTAGTGGATGAAGATGACAACGGTAAATTCAGGCTTGAAAGGCTAACATGTGACTGTTATCGGTCTAGCAAATGAACGAAGGACAGAAAAACCTCCGGGTTTTTTAATAATAACTCGGAGTGCATTCCAATCGAAAAGCGGGCATAACCCAGCAAACACAAAATATTTGGATCACATTTGTACAACGTCGGCCCAAGTTTTCGACGTTGGTCTAACATTGTACAAATGTTATACAAATGTTTTGTGTTCACTGGGAATGGGCATCAGGAGAGGATGGCTTTAACCCTTACAGTGCGGGGATCGACTTTAGTCGTCTGAATCTGACGTCTGTAGACGTCAGATTCTGACGACTAAAGTCGTTCCCCGCACCGTAAGATTTAAAATATTTCTAATGGTCGTAGACCCATAACATAGGTATTCAAATGAATCGGAGAGAGCTAACTAAGACATTTATGATGAATTCAAATTGAAAAAAACCCATTTGGTTGCGATGTTTTTTTACAATTTAATTCAGCGCTTTAAGGGTTAAGGGTAAAACGAACTTAATGAACCCGGACACCATTGCACCACCACCTCTATTTTTACAACTTTAGGCTGCTTACCAATAAATAGTACACCAGCATAACTGCTGGAATCTCCATCTGAATAATGCTCCTCTTGGACGTGAGGTTCCGCGTGACCATTATCAGTGGGGTCTCTCGTCGCCGTCGGCGACGGTGTACTTTTTTCGGTGGTTACTGTTGTGGATGATGTGGCATCGGTGGCTGCTACGGCGTCATCCGCCGCCGCCGGAGCCCTCTCCTCTACACTCAGCCTTTCAACAGGACTCCCGCCATTGTCCTGTCTGATCACAGGCGATAAAACTTCTCCTGGAAAAGGGGGTCAACAAAAAAACGACACAACATAAAACATCAAGGTCTAGTTAACACTCACAACACGGTGCCATGCATGGTCGCTCCAGCGACGAAAATATCTATATAAAGAAAAACATAAGCCAACGCAAGATGTTGCCTCAGCATCTGCCCAACATTGTGCAACGCCTTATGTTTTGATTTATTTTCATCCAGTAAACAGCATCTGAAAAAGAAAATATAGTGAGGACATACCCAGTAAAAACGTGACGTGAACTCAAACTAATTAAATGTTGAATCAGCGATTAACCCTCTCACCGCCGGTCCCGAATATGTTCGGTTTTTCATTTTTTTATTAGCAAAATAAGTACCACATGTTACTTAAAGATAAAATGCGACATCAATCAGTAAGATTTGAAGAGTTGACCTCCATTTTGTCACACCTGAATAATTTTCACTCACTTGAAGTTGTGGATCGCGTCAGCGAGACACAACTTCAAGTGGGTGAAAATTCAAATTGAATATTATGGCGGTTAAAGGGTTAAAGTACTTTGCAATGCCACAAGACAATAACTACTTACTTGAAAAGTAAGTAGTTACTGCCTTTTGGTTCTGCACGACAGAGTATACGTCACGTATTCACTGAGTCATGCACATGCACGTGGCACACTGAGGTAGGTAGCTGTTCTATGAGACTATGACGACATCAGACACGTGGGGGGAGTCTACACGACGACACGCCACATACCCAGAAAGTAGATATCAGACATGGACGCTCCCTGATCAGCAAAAGAGTTGGCATGCATACGGCCTTGCTGCTGACGGGCGGCAGTCGGGTGTCCGTGTGCCTCTTCCTTATGC
Source organism: Flabesymbios commensalis (assembly GCA_964017125.1). Classification (NCBI taxonomy): domain Eukaryota; kingdom Metazoa; phylum Annelida; class Polychaeta; order Terebellida; family Flabelligeridae; genus Flabesymbios; species Flabesymbios commensalis. The sequence goes on along the minus strand of OZ024905.1, from coordinate 66,085,329 downwards.
TCCCTCGATCCATGGTGGCTGCCATCATGATGCGGGCTCTCATGGTCATGGCCATCACCGTGGTGCTTCTCATGGTGGCTCTCGTGTGAGCCATGCCTCTCCGGCTGCTCATGTGAGCCATGACTCTCCTGGTGACCCCCTTCAGGGTGGTCCTCCTGGTGACTCCCCTCAGGGTGGTCCCCCTCCTGGTGCTTATTGTGATGTCGTGGCGGTGGCTTGTTGTCTTCTTGCTCGGGTGCTTTCTCGTGTTTGTGGGTGTGTTCCGGTCTGTGCTCCTGTGACATATGGCCCGGCTCTGTGTCCTGTATTCTGCCGGGATAAGCCGGGTCTGGCAGACCCTGCCCCGGGGGACCATGCTCACGGCTGTTCTGATGCAGCTTATCCTTCACTATTCTTAAAAGCTTGTGTAAGTTGTATTTGCCGTATTCCCCTGCCACCGCTATAGCAAGCATTAACAATAGCACTAGTCATCATCAACCATGAAAACAAGTAATATAAAAAATTGATATGCATAAATAATGCATTTCCTAATTATGAACACAGAATACAAAATATATAGCAATCAGACAAAGTAATGATAAATACACACCATTGTCGAGCAGTGTCATATTCACTCACGTAACAATTCTAACAGAATCTACTAAATATCATCGCCCATCATTTTGTGTTAGTTAACTTAAATGAGAGCCAAGTTCTACAACTCGGAATTTCCATCATATAAAGATATGTACGGTGTACTAAGTGAGTTTAACCCTATTACATTTACACTGTAGTAGTGATCCGGCAGTTCAGTAGTAGTCAAGTACTTTATTTAAATCACCCATTACTTTATTTAAATTGTGAAATTTTATTAACATTATTGTTCTAAGAGACAAATAGACACCTGGGATATTTTCATTTAAACGTGGCGATACCGTCAACAATATTTAAATAAAGCATAATTGTGCTGACTGCTTTACTGACATTTAAATAACATAAATATCAACGAACACATATAATAAAGTTCTCTCAAAAGATGATTAAGAAATACAGTTTTTGGTATGCGATTAATTTCAGCATGTAAAGTTTTAAATGAATTGAAATAATTTAAAATAACGATAATAATATACTAAAATGAGACTAAAAGAGACTAAAGAGACTAAAATGATGATGGCTCCTTAAGCATTTATTTATGATAAAAGGTGTATAAAGCACGTTAATAGTGTTAAAAGTTTTACGCGCTAAAAATAAATGCATTTCTTCATGAGAATTAAAACAATAATAGGTTAATTTAAAAACAATAAATATATTATTGCTGTGGCTGCTAATACCACCATCGAAAAGTGCATAAATGACATATATAACTATCCACCAAAGACGTTGGCCCAATTTGACTAATATTTGCTCACCGTCTATGGCGCTGGACCAGCATTAAAACAACATTGGGTAAATGTATAGAATTGGTTGGTTGCATTATGCATTGCATTGATCAAATTTACTGGGAATAGTCCCTTGCTACTGAAGAATCAATTTTCTGGTATTAAAGCCATACACTTGCATAAGGATGATTAACATTTATTGAACTGACCTTCATCTGCGTTGGACTGTTTATGATTAGCGTTTGCTATCCTGTCAATGAACGAGTCATCTGAAAAGAAGGAAGCCAAACATTGTGAATATGTACACATTTACATCATTTATACCGTTAGGTTGTAGGCAGGTACATTTCAAATACATCTGGTTCAATTTAAAGAGCACTTATAATGCTAAAATCAATGATATGAAATCGATCTAAAGTCTGTACAGTACATGTTAGCCTACCACCAGGAATGTACACACCAGATGAGTAATAATATAAAACCAGAAAAAGCGAATAGCTCCAGCTGTGTGAGGCCACGGCTCTAACCCTTAACCCTTGAGGCGCTACATTAATTTATAAAAAACATTGCGACCAAAGGGGTTTTTTCAATTTGAAATCATCATAATTGTATTAGTTAGCTCTTTCCGATTCATTTGAATACCTGTGTTATGGGTCTACGGCCATTAGAAATATTTTGCCCCTTACAGTGCGGGCATCGACTTTAGTCATCAGAATCTGACGTCTACAGACGTCAGATTCTGACGACTATCCCCGCACTGTAAGGGTTAAAGCGCTAAAATATTTGTATATATAAACCAAGAGGACAAAGGGTTTTTTATTTCTCGACCGACGAAGGGGGTTATGGCGTCGCCTCGGATGTCCGCCAATATCCGGCCGTCTGTATTTCGTTTCCGGAGCAGATCTCGGAAACCCATGAAGGGATTTCATTAATTTTTCACACAAATATCCATCAGGGGGTGTAGATGTGTCTTTTGTGGGATTTTGTAATTTGACCTACACCTGTACTGAAATGGTCGTAGTTAACTTTAATGTACCTGATATCTGGCCGCATTATTTTTCCGGAGCATATCTCGGAAACCCATGGGGGGATGTCTTTCATATAGCACACAGACATCCCTTAGGTGGTGTTGATGTGCCTTTTGGGGTATAATAAGATTTGACCTAGGCCTACTTAAATGGCCAATCATCGGCCATAATGAACAATAATGTACCTGATATCTGGCAAACCATGCAAGATAGCCGACCATTACTTTGTAACAAAATGTGCGGTTTCATGGAGGGATATGACCTGAAAAATTTCAATTCGATCAAATTTAAAACGGCCATAATTAACTTTAATATGCCAGATAGCTAGATTACTACCGTGTACTATAAAGCAAATAGGTGGTTTCAGGTAGGCATATGCCTTAAAAAAATTTAAATCGATCAAATTCAAAATGGCTGGCCGACTATCTGCCATTATTGACTTTAATATAATATGCCTGATTATATCTGGCAAGCCGTGCTAGATAGCTATTAAGGGATATACCCTCAAAAATGCCAACTTGATCAAATTAAAAAATGGCCGTCTTGCGATCATCATTGACATTAATATATGTAATATACATGGCAAACAGTACTAGATATGTAGACCATTACTGTATTTAGAACAGAGTGTGAGAGTTCAGGGAAGGATGCACCCTGGAAAATTTATATCACGCGGGCGGGGCGGGGGATTATGGTTGTCCTCTTGTTTCAATTTGAAATCATTATAAATGTCTCAGTTAGCTCTTCCCGCTACATTTGAAGCGATTCTGATATGTTATGAGTCTACGGCCAATACAACCACATATATTTTTAGTGTGGGGGTCGACTTTAAACGTCAGAATGTCAACGTCTAAAGTCGATCCCCATGCTGAAAGAGCTAAGAAACAGACACACGATGGTATTATTCATGAGAAAATATGCGTGTGGTCTGGTGAGGTTTGTCCATAGATGAATAGTAAAATTATCCAAATTCAGGCATGTCGAATTTTATCATCAAAGTATGAATATTTCGGGCTATGATCGTCGATATAGCAAACATCTTCAGTCACGGAGCCCCCCCCCCTCCATGGGATTAGTGAGTAACACACAAATGAAGATCACACATACACTAATCATGGTCCTTCAATGTCATCAATGGTATTTTATAATAAACAAGAGAACGGTCAATCAGAGACAGTACTGCACATCCCAGGCCTTTAAACGGTTTAGAACACTGCACCAACAACCAGGATGACCAAAATCCGACCTAGCAATGGTTCGAACCCAGTACGTCTTAGTAAGTTATGAGTTCACAGGCACCGTGGACGGTGACATTACTACACGCATACATTAAAAAAAATTGTTAAATAACGAAGCTAGATTTCAAAACGAATACTGGATTTGAAAAATATCAATCAGGAACGACTAGTATATATTCTTCATTATATATTATACAACAAAATAATACTAACTTAAAAGAGATAACTTTAAGTTAAATTAAATATTTTGACCATCGATATATTCTCGCACATCAACTACTAAGACAGTTCTAAAACACCCCACTAATGAGGTAATGTTATCTTTTCTATCTGTATGGCAGATAAAAATGCAAGAAATATATTACTATATTGTTTACATTCCTGCAAAATTAACATCTGGTCAATTATCCCTTTTTTAAAAAAATCGATACATACAATTAGGAAAACTTAATGTTTATCATAGACGTTTGTGTGACAAAATAGTGGACAACAATGTGTGCAGCTACTTCTCAGCAGGCACAATACATTGGACCTATGTTGATCCAAAGCCATCGTAGACGGTGGACCGACATTGGATCAACATGGGGCCAACGTATTTCGCCTGCTGGGTTGGCTGTGTGGGATATCCAAATTGAATTTGTACGGCCAGCCAGTAGAAAGTTGTTGTTTGTGATTAAAATTCTAAGTACCACGGATTAGAACAGTTTTAAAATCACACTCAAGATATATCACAAATTTTAAGGGGATTTCGGTTTCATACTAACTCCTACACGTGTCGTGTTAAAAACAGTCCGCATCTGTAGCTCTTTGTGTTTTGATCATATTTTTATCCTAATCCTTTAAGCGCGGGGACCGTCTGTAGACGTCAGAATCTAACGTCTAAGGACGTCAGATTCTGACGGAAAGAGTAAAATAAATAGTATGGCCGCATACCCATAACATACATGTAGGTATACAAATGAAGCGGAAAAAGCTAACTAAACCATTTATGATGATTTCAAATTGGAAAAAAAATAAATAAAAAGATTTCAGCGTTGTAATGGTTAATTATACTACCGGTAGTCAAACAGACAAAACATTTATCCAGAATGCAATGAGACTAAAATTGTGATTGATATTTAGAAACAATGTCCTGTCTAAGACAATGCCCCGACTATGAGAACATATAGATCCACATTTCTATGTTTCCCATGCAATAGATTCTATGGATTCCGCGCAAACAACCCAGCGAGCACAAAACATTTGTATACCATTTGTAAAATGTTGGACCAACGTTGTACAAATGCTATACACATGTGTTGCGTTTTCTGGGAAGAGCGGTACACTCACATTGATGTGGAAGGCAAACATGTACATGTAGCTGCATCAACGTTGTCACCTTGGAATGAAAAGGGTGTACCTCGCACTCTATAAAGTGGGAGATACACCCTTTCATGTCGAAGGTGACGGATTATGTTATTTCTAATCACCTGTCAACATACATATTTGATGTGGACGGTGCCTATTTATACACGTGAAAACCCACCGTGCTCGTTCCATGCGTATCCGGCTGGTACGGAATCGGCGTGCGCCATCAACGCCAGAAGCATTAACGGCAACAGGATCACGCGGATCCTACAGTGCACGGGCGCCTTGGAGTTATCCATGTCTCGATCCTTCACCGTCCTCCGCCTCCTCCCTGCCTCCCGACAAGAGAGAACAGCAGGACCGAATGAACGCGACAGCTCAGCCTCTCCAGATGTCGACCAAATGAGCACCTGTTGTCCCCGGGTGAAAGCCTTATAATTCCATGGTTGGCTTCTCGCGGCTGATGCGATACGCTCCAAGTGGTGGACAGTTATCGAGCTGGACGGCTGGCTCGGTGCTGGGGGAGCGAGCAGGCGTCGTGCATGCAGTGACCACCAGCGGACGGAGTCTACTGCAGCATCAACCACATCAAAACATGTATGATGATGGTGCCGCGGCAAGGTGAAACTGGGGCCAACCCATATCACAGGCCACTAATCAATACCCACACAGCATCAGGCAACAACGGCAGGCAGCAGCCAGCAATGCATGCACAGCCATTGACTACTACTACCCCAGAGCGCGCCATCAATGAAATGCACTAATATGGCCGCTCTGGAAGGCGGCGCCGTGCAAAGGCAAACAGCAGTAACTGCTTACTTGAAAAGTAAGCGGTTACTGCTGTTTGTCTTTGCATTGGAGAGCTGTGCTCTGCGGAGAGGCATCTATATTAATCTGTGCTTTATTTGGCAGCCATCATACTAGTGCTCAATGCACCCTAGCTGACGCCCCACTTAAAAGTCTGCCTGCTCGCCCAGCCGTATTTTATTCTGAACGGTGCCCCGTGACACCTTGCCGCTCAGTGCGAATAAGATAAAATATGTTATCGTAAACCTCTGTGGTACCAAGGGTACGGGGACCCCATTGCCCAATACACACACTCATCAGCTAGAAAACGTGACAGCAACTGAAGAGCAATCAGCACGAACTGATTGGGGAATGTCAAAAACAGAAATAACAAAAATCGCTAGGACATAAAAATACATAGCAGCTAAATAGCCACATGCGAAAATAATTACTTGTGCTAGCAGTATCATCTCTACTTAGGCTAATTACGAAATATAATAATCAAAATATTAACCCTTACAGCGCGGGGATCAATTTTAGTCGTCAGAATCTGACGTCTGCAGACGTCAGATTCTGACGACTAAAGTCGATCCCCGCACTGTAAGAGTAAAAATATCTCTAATGGTCGTAGACCCATAAAATAGGTATTCAAATGAATCGGAAAGAGCTGAATAAGACCTTTATGGTGATTTCAAATTGAAATAAACCCTTTGGTCTCCAAGGTTTTTATAAAAAAAATTCAGCGCTTCAAGGGTTAAATCCGAAAAACATGAATAAATATAAAAGTCGCCCATCACATGAGATTGTCCCACTATGTTGCAATAGATTTGAGTAGACATTCTCCAATGAGGAGATCACAATAAGGTAATACGCAATACGGTAGATAATGACATCTTATCTGCCATTATGTTTTGTTATTTGCTTTATTACGCTAATCTTTTACTTATTATCAGGTGATGAAGCTTCAAACTACAGTTAACACTGGTTAACCTTTCAGCACGCTGAAGTGTTAATCACGGTCACTAACCCATTGACCACTGCTGTTATCTTTCGCAATATTTTTGTGTTTTTCTTATCACCTGTACGACCAGTTGTTCAAAGTATGTCTTAAATAGATATCTAAAAGATGTTGAGATCATTTAAATTTCACAAATTAAAGGACTTTGAGTTACTTGAATTTGGGGGTCGCGGTAGCGAGACACAATTTTTTAAAGTAACTGAAAATTTAAATGTAATACTTCAGAGCTGTAATTGGTGATTGTAATTTTATTCAGAATGTCATATAATACTATTGTGGTATAATAAATTTGTATAGTAATATACGTGTATAATAGCTAACTGCCTGATGCAACGTCGTCATCAATGCTAAGCGTAATCAAATAATACGCCCTTCTATATCAATAACTCATTGTCCTTCAGACCTCCCGCATATCTGTCAGGATATAGCATAATGCTATGCACATTAACCCTTGTCATGCAGCTCTAGTGTTTGGTATTTGTGAAGCTTCAAATGACAAATAATGTTTCTATTATTGAAAAATAGCCATCCCATATTAAATTTACTTGATTATCTGACACATTATTTGGTGTGGAGTTTTCTTAACCCTCTCAGTGCGGGGACCAAATTTTGTCGTCAAAATCTGACGTCTGTAGACGTCATATTCTGACCACTACAGTCAGTCCCCACACTGTAAAAGTAAAAATATTTATGATAGACATAGACCCTTATGCTGCCGGAACCGTATATATATATGCGTTTTCAAGCAAATTTTAGACCAAACAAATTCAACTCAAGTTGCTTAAATGTTTTGTGTTAGATGCTTAGTTAATCTAATAATTACATTTTAAAGATTATATTTTTGCATAAATAACATTATTTTTCGTCATTTGGAGCAGGAAATTGCGTGAGCAATTCCAGCTTCTCATGAACGAAAAATAGTCATAAACAATTTGGCAAGATAACGGCTAAAACCTATGTGCACGTACGAGATCTAGCAAGTGAAGGGTTAAATTCCCTTTGTAATAAGGAGACGTACGAGCCATTTTACATGGTGGAAGATATATTTGTCAGTAACAGGCGGACGACTTGACCGATATGTTTATTGAATATTTAAGTTTGACGTTAATGATTTTTTTTCAAATATTTCGCTAAGATGATTCATAAGGATATCACTTCGATAGGACGTTTACATTTCTTTAATAAACCCTTCAACCCCAAGAAATACTATAATCGCTTTATTATGATTTCTAATATGTTAATCGCGGGTTAAATCACAGTTATTCGAAATGAAATGAGTGTTTAAACATCAGCAATTGCACGTGTATCAATGAATTTCAGCACTGTGGGTTGTGTATGATTATTGCTACAACAATTCCAACTTTACAGGGAATGAAAACTACCCAATTTCTATCAAATTAATTTTAACACCTAAAGCGCTGAAATATTTTTTCCATAAACCAAGAGACCAAAAGTTTTTTTCTTAATTTTTAAATGTCTTAGTTAGGTCTGTTTAATCAAATATCCCCCATAGAGGGCAATCGTATTTTTTCTCGGAACGGTGGTGACAGAAAATGTTTAATTCCGATAGGGTTGGTGAGCTTTAATTTACACATTTCCGGTGGGTGTGGTATGCTGTCACTAACTATTTTCGTGGTGGTGGTTTACTGACAGTACATGTATATGAGCCCTGAAAAAATTCCGGGAAATCTGGGCACTATGGTGGCCCAAGATTTCCGAGAGGAGTTGGGGTAGTTTTTCAATTGCCGTCCATGGGGGGAGGACAGGATTTTTTCCTGGAACAGCCCTTAGCTCTGTCCGCTTTATTTGAATACCCTTTCACTGCGGGGATCGCCTTTAAACGACATAATCTGACGTCTATAGACGTCAGATTCCAACGTCTGAAGTCGGTCCCCATCGCTGTACTATATAAATTAAAATGAAAACGGTTCAAATCATATAAAAACAATCTGATTTGATTCATCTGAGCATTTTCAAGGACTGTCTCTTCACCGACATACCATGCATACATGGAGAGTTGCAGAATAAGTGGAATACTTATAAATGAACTTGTCATGTTTATTTAAGCTCAAATTACCATAAAGTTAATCCAATAAGTCGACCATATGATATGTATTATTGTTGAGAAGTTTGATGAAGATGCATGAAAAATAGTTATCGCGTTAAAAAAATCTAAAGTTGTTTTAATCGGCTACCCAGAATATTGCAGAACTTGTTCATGAACTTGTTGTTACCAACATGCTGCATCAGCCATTTTGCAGGTTAGCATGGTATCACCATAGAGTTAGACACATTAACGTGATTTACAAGCAGACACATCAAAAGCGGTGCAAAAGACAGACGAATGGGGACGATAATTTAAGGTATACCACGGTCACAGAGGCTGAGGGGGTAAACAAAAAAATTGAAAATGTATTATTTATAATAGGGCTTTACACTGAAAGGGTTAGGCTTTATTACCAAGAAATGAAGTGGCCCCACTCAACGCGGTGCCTCCCATACAAAGTCCTCTCTCTATAAAGTACATGAACTACTTTACTGTATATGCTGAAATAGGTCGATCCAGCACAAAACGTAGATTCCATGTTGGATTAATATTGGGCCAACGTCGTAGACGGTCGCGATACTGTAGATTTAAATAAAGTAAACAGATTGTTGTCCTATTATCTGATTCTATAACGTTTATCAGCGTTAACCGATGGTTTGTTCAGCGATTTAAATTTTTTATCAGCTGAGCTAGACGTAGGCCAACGAAACCTCAAAATCGGTGAAAATCGACCATCACGTAAATCACCATAATTATATGTTTTGCGAACCAACAAATGCGTTAAATTCCCGATCAAAAAAACAGCTTAGCCCAGCGTTTACAAACTTTTACTACGGTTACAGGTATTCACCAGCGATATTCTGAACCGTAGTCAAATATGTAAGATTTCTCAACTTTTCAAATAATACGACCAGCGTTAATAAACGCGATCGCGAACTTCCATATTTCCAGGCCAAATGCTGTAGACCACACAGGCACTGTATATTGTCATAATCATTAATGATCAACGGTGGAAATACATGTATAACACTATAACACGATTACATTAATTTACATGTGCATGTGCAAGTGCAATTACATGTGTACTTTCAATACTTTCCACTTCGCTGCTATCTATACATGTATCACACAAGGACATGATAAACACGCTGAGAGCTCTTCCTATCATTACCATGATTACCTGGCATCAACAGTACTTATTATTTCAATACCGAGCCGCGTTCAGCTAAATGATCATCTTGTAACTAGGCCAGTTATAATGACAACCATTTACAACCAAGGTTATATTTTGTTCGATAATTTAGTCTTTAGATGTTCTATGGATCCTTTAAATTAAACGTAATTTGCATTATATATAATTTTAAAAATGTAGTGTCTACCCATGCATACGGTCAAATTTTATTAATAACATTTTGGCTCTTTAACCCCACCCATGGATGCAGTCTCTGTGATTTGTGTTCCAACCCTTCACCATGTTTAACCCTTACAACGCTGAAATATTCCTGTACAAACCATGGAGACCAAAGGGTTTTTTTCAATAATTTGAAATCAGCATAAATGTATTAGTCAGCTCTTTCCGCGTCAATTGAATACCTATGTTATGGGTCTACGGCCATTAGAAATATTTTAATCCTTTCAGTGCGGGGACCGTCTTTATACGTCAGAATCTGACGTCTACAGACGTCAGATTCTGACGTAAAAAGACGGTCCCCGCACTTAAAGGGTTAAGCGCTGAGCACGGCCATAGTCGTTTACAGTTTTATTAGCAGGTTAAATTACAGTGATTGGTAAATAAATGAGTGTTTAACATGCTTAAACAAAAAGATTTACAAATGTTCGGTCTCAAATGAAACGAGTTATTTTCACCGACTTGCAGTTGTGGGTCGCGGTAGCGGGACACAACTTCAAGTGGGCGAAAATGTATATCATAGATAACGTCTATAACTTCTATAATTAGCTGAGCTGAGTTGAACATATTTAGTAGCAAAATAACTGCTGATGTTACAGATTACATTTTTCTATTGGCTGCATTCGAAATTTTCATAGAAAATTGAAATTAGTGAAAAATTAGAAATATTTGTCGACGTTTGCCCACTATTGGATTTATGTTGAGCGAGCGTCAAAGACGGTGGCCCGACATAAAGCAAGCATCGGGTAAATGTCTCGTATAAAAATCACCATATTTGGTGCTCAAAGGGTTAAACACACAACTTCGCCATATGGAGCGTTCCCAGGCAGGATAGTACTTATATATATTAGTGACCTCGTCAAATGAGGAAATAAGTCACATTCTCATTCTGGTGTAACATAAGATTACATTAGAGCGCAATAAAAGTGCCTGGGTATGACTCATCCCTGCTCAAGTGAAACGTAAAAATATGATTTAAATAATGCACGGAATTACCCAGGAAAAACATGGTATAATAAACGTACATTCATTTCAGTATTAGGAAAATAATGTGCTTTGCAATTACAATTTTATTTCTAAAGCACTGCGGAGATGACTTCCATGTAACCGAGACGCTCACGTGTCTTCCAGCAATGAGAATGGGCGGGGGCCCTAGGGTAGTGGTTAGCACAGCTGGCTTTCACGCCAGAGTTCGGGGTTCGGTTCCCGGTCTCGGCGGTTTGAAAGAAACAAAAATGTTTCTTCCCCATCCACGTGTGAAAGTCAGTATTGTGGGGAGCCTCCGTGACCGAGAGGTAGCGTGCTCGGCCTCAGACCGCCAGGGCTCGAATTTCGAATCCTGTGTCTGGAGGGCAGTGTCATCTCGATCATCTCACCATCCTCAGGAGGTTCTCCTGGCCCAGTTCAGCCTATATGTGCACAAAGGTGGCCTAAAGCCCGATTCATTTCATTACAACAATGAGAATATAAAACTTCACCATGCTTTATAAACGCAAACTGAAAGACATAAAAGAAATTCATGTCTTTCAGTTTGTAAGATTAATCATCTACATGAGCTGATCAATAATGCATAAACATGTTCAAAGCAAACACGACCCATTTACACAATGTGGGTAACCGTCTACGACGCTGGCCCAACCGACATTGCTAGCTGGGGTTTCACCTGAGATGGGGTCCCTGATGGGAGGTGGCTGCAGCACGGGCCCATCAACGACCGTCACCGACTTAGGTGTTGTCTTGCGTTCGGCGAAACCCGATCTTTGTCATCCGTATTTAAGAGGATGCAAACTCTGGCATATGATTTAGCAGAGACCAGTGGCCTAAAAAGATTCATGCTGAGTTTTTGCTAGTGGTGGCGAATGAACGATTCAGCAAACATATTATTACCTCAGCCAGGGAGGTTATGTTTTTTATCTTGTTGGGTAATTAGTCGTCCCTGATTACTCAAAAAGTAATAAACGGATTTGCATGAAACTTTCACCAGACGTGTGTCTCGGGTCAAGGAACAATCCGTTAAATTTTTGGGATGATCTGGATTACGATCTGTGTTCAAACACAGATTAACCACGAGACAAAAACCCCATGTTGGTTTAATGAATGACCAACGTCTACGATGCTGGCCCAACACTGAACCAGCCGAACAAGATCGTTATCAACCCCCCACAAGATCGTTATCAACCCCCGGAAGCAAGCACGAGACGTTAGCCCAATGCTGGGTTGATGTTAAGTCAACGTCTACGACGCTGACCCAACATCAACCCAACATTGGGTCAATCCCAGCAAACACAAGACGTTGACCCATTGCTGTTTTATTGTGGACCCGGCGTCTTCGACGCTGGCCCAACATGAAACCAACATTGGGTCAACGTCTTGTGTTTGTTGGGACGACTCCTGCTCGATGAGATAGGTAGACACCCCCCTCCAATCCAAACCACATTCACAGCCTCACCAGAATTCGTCAAGCATTCCTCCTTGTACTGCTCCCGTATTTTCTCTTGACGATATCCCGGTTTGCAGGCCCCGCAGCTGAAAGGGACTGGTAGCGTGGAGCGGCCGTCCTCCACGTCACAGAAACGATTCAGCTGTCCGCATTCCTCCTCGCATCGCTCACGTCCATCACTGCGCTCGTGGAGTACTGCAACAGAGAAGACAGAGGTACAGGGATGAACACGCATTCAGATTAGAAGTCTGATAAAGTAATTTTAACCCTATAAACCCTGACGATGCATCAAAGCATCATTTTGCGTCTTTGAAGAATGACCTAATTTCCTAAACCCCTGGGGTTTTAGAACGAAAATGTTCATGGAACTGTTTAATAATAACTATATATGTTTTTCATTTGCCACCCACTTCAAGTCAGCTTCATCCACTGCAAGGCGAGAATTGCGACAGCAATTCGCGGCTTCTAGTGGATGAAGATGACAATGTAAATTCAGGCTTGAATAGAAAGGATTAATTGATGGTTTGTGGTTGTGAAATGTTCCAAATAAAGCAAGATTGACATAAGGTTTGTCCTATTTTTACGGATTTATAGCTGTACATGTATCTTGTGGTAGTTCGCGTGCTAATACCAAGGATACAAGTTCGATTGATAAATACATTATTATGACGTCGATGTACGAATTGTGATGAAGGCGCATATTTCCATTCGTTGTGAAACATTGACCAATAATAATATTCTACTCTCGACGCACGAGAGAGTGGCTAATCACCACCGTCATCCAGCTCTCATTTACAATAGGGTGTAGAGTAACATATCTAAAAGTTACTCAGATCATCAGAAAAGCCCAGAAAACCTCCGCGTCAAATTTGAATGCAATCCAACGAAAGGTTCGTAAGTTATCGCATTCACAAGGTTTTTTGGCCACCATCTTGAAAAATGTCCTTTTATGGCTCGGTGCCCCCCCCCCCCCCTAAAAAAAAAATATCTATACGTGAAAAGTATTCCGACACATATCCTGCGGGTCATATCTTTGAAAAATCAACTAAAATTCATCAGCTAACTTTTTAGTGAGAGCTAGATTTGGGGCTAAAAAATGTTGAACACTGTAAGCATCTCGATAGTATCGGGGATGCAACACAAAGTTTTAGTAAAATGACGGAATCTCAAAAAACAATACCCGACCCGAACGTAACACTCCTGACAACTAGATTCATGATTTACTGGAAAACTATACCACCGACCTCAACATAAATCAGGCAATCAATAGACACATCACCAATAATCAATATTGTAGTGACAACTCATTTTTACTGGCAAACTATAAAAAATAAACAACACTAATTGGAAAAAAATTGTATCAGGAGTGTCGGTGTGACATGGTCTGGCAAGTGTGTTACGTTGATCAATGTGTCTATTTCTTATAGCCAGCCAGTACAACTGTTTTTAAACGATAATATTAATTATTGGTGATGTTTCTATCTATTGCACGACAAGGTTTTGTGGGGTTTTTTTCACCAGTAAACCATGAATTATAGAAAACTTTATCATGAGTGTTACGTCACACTCGGGAGGCATTAATTTTGACACAGGTCAAATCAGCCGAAATAAAGCCGAAATCAATATTTTAGTTTTGCGAAATTCCACACCGAGGGGAAGTCATATATTCACGAATTCAGCTATTTTCTTCGCCTGTCCTGTTGAATTGTGAATTCGTGAGATATTTATTTACATTTCGCAAATTATACACGTGTGGAATCTGACAATTGTATTGTATTCCAGCAAACCCGAGACGGTGAAACGATGTGTTTAATTGTTTAATCTAGTTGTTGCACCGAGGGCACAAGCGTTGCGTAATTTTCGACAACCACCGAATATCAAAACAGACGATATTTGACGTCACGTGGTGGTAAATTGCCAATCAGCAGCCGTTTGTCAGTTACGGTGTCGAGTATGACGTCTTGGTGCGCCCTGTGTTAGCTTGGGGAAATGTACCGTTAGGACAAACCCAAAGAGAGGTATAACCTGAATAAGACTATAAGCATTATCCACTCAGTGCACGATCTGACACTGTGTGCCTCCCTACTTCTGGGGACCCTTCACAATCCACATTACGAGTGCAGCCATATCCCAGCTAACACGAGGCATTGATCCAATGTTGCTTTAATGTTGGGCCGACGTCGAAGACGGCGGGCCAACATTAAAACAACAGTGGGTCAATGCCATGTGTTTGCTGGGTATATTTTCATTGATTGCTTGGGACATACAACGCCACCATAAAGCACGAATCCTTATTTGCAGATCCCGGTGGTGTCCGGTAATAAGAGCTTTTATTTTCGCTGTCGATACACAAACAGTGTTCATTGGTGTGCAGTATGGGGAAATATAGCACTGGTGCAATGAATAAGGTGTGAACCTTTAGGCGAACACCTTGTTCATTGGACTAAATGATTTAGTAACTATACAAAAATACAACTAATGCTGTATTTTT
Source organism: Flabesymbios commensalis (assembly GCA_964017125.1). Lineage (NCBI taxonomy): Eukaryota > Metazoa > Annelida > Polychaeta > Terebellida > Flabelligeridae > Flabesymbios > Flabesymbios commensalis. The sequence continues at coordinate 66,070,168 of OZ024905.1, read as the reverse complement.
CATACCACAAACTGTGATACACCCACAGTGTTCATTGTGGTGCGGTATGGAAATATAGCACACTAGTGCTATGTGAGCCTTCAGGCAAACACCTTATTCATGGCTCGTATTTACTCACACGATGAAATAGATATATGGCTAGCAGAACTGCCATAAAATGTCATTTGAAGAACAGCCCGGTGCGATATCGGCTCATATTATATTATATAGTGAAAAACCACTTGTATTGCTGCCATTGCTAGTGTAGGCCTATAACATGCGTTTCCATACATCCCCTGCCAATTTTATTGTTTGAGATTCCTTTTCCACACCGTCGCCCCCTCCCCTCCCCAGAGTTCTACCTTTTCAGCTTCTTAGTGACATGTATTCAACACATGGAATATTTTGAACAAATTTCATGGAATGAAAAATGGCATAATCCATCACAACCTACTGGGCACATGACGTTGTTGCGACGTTGATTCAACGTCGCAACAACGTCGTGTGCCCAGTGGGAATAAGGAAATTCTGAGTTTCCATTTGAGCTTGTCTACTGAGGTATTTTATACTATCAGGACATTTTATTCAATTTGAGGTGGGAATTGCGTCAGACATCTCAAGGCGAATGGAAATGAGAGTGAATAGCTGGGTGCCAGGAGGGTTGACCACCATCACCACAGCCTCAAGTATTTTTATTGAAGATTTCGAAGAGCTGTCATGTCATGAGGAGTCTCAATATCTCAATACTGTCCAGTATAACGAGCACACTGATTATGTAAACTAGTCTCTTATTGACACACGAAAACCCCAACTTCACATAATTTTTAGGGTCAGGTGTGGGTCACCATAAATAATGTTGTTTTAGGCACCCTTTCAGAGCGCATCAATTACAGGACAGATTCTCAAGGCACTAAACCCGGGCAGACTAGCTGTGCTAGCTGGCCTGGGAACGAGGCTGGCATACACATAGCATACTGTTTTGTGGAAGCAAACAATGTATGTTACTATACCCAGAAATGCATAATATGTTATGAATTTATGTTATGACCACATAAAATACATCTCCCAGCTGGCACGGGAGTGAGTGGGTGCACATTACGTCGATTTAGGCCTATGCGGGCAATATCGCGACAGAAAGAAGTCCGAAATCGGGACTCTTTATCAAATTATTTCAACGGTTCTTGAAAGTGTGCAGTACCAAAGTATATATATTTGGAACAACGGAATGATTATATATACAACCACGATTACAAACATCAAATTTGATAAAGGTACTATAAGGCTATGAGCCACAACCGACAGAATGAGTCACAGTGCGGTCAACTAGCACGGAACCAGTGCTCACATAACGTCGGGCTACCATCGTTGTCGATGTCCAGCATTGATACATTGCTGGACAAGGCACGTGTTGCGTCATCTATACTGTTAGCATATCTTCGTAAAAGACTGCAATTAGTCAGTGGTGACGTAACAGTGTTGGATAGAAAATTTTGGTGGGGCGGCGCCGAGAGCAGGTGATGCGGGTGTCATAATGCAATAAACACGCTCTCGGCACCCTTCGGGCGCTAGGGTTCTACTCTGTATTCCGCCTCGTGACGTTGATTGTCGCAAGCGTGATAGTGAGTTTATATACGCTTTATAAATTGGTAAAACACTTAAATTAGTTAACACGGACTAGCAACCATCATAATTATTAGGATCGTCAGTGTGTCACACTCTGTGTTGTGGTTTCCACTATGAGATGTATATCGCCATCGCACTCTGCTATTGTCTCTAGCTGTAGAGGTGCTAACCACTACCCTAGGGCCCTAGGTGGCCCTAGGGTAGTGGTTAGCACCGCTGTCATTTCACGCTAGAGCTCGGGGTTCGGTTCCCGGTCTCGGCGGTTTGAAAGGAACAAAAATGTTTCTTCTCCATCCACGTGAAAAACTCAGTATTGTGGGGAGCCTCGGTGACCAAGAGGTAGCGTGCTCGACCTCAGACCGCCAGGGCTCGAATTTTGGATCCTGTGTCTGGAGGACAGTGCCATCTCATTTATTTCACCATCCTCAGGCCCAGTTTAGCCTATATGTGCACAAAGGTGGCCTAAAGCCCGATTCATTTCATTTCTAGCTGCATATTGATCACAATGTATGGCAGTTATGTCATGACTGTGTGAGTCTGTGACTTGGTCGTGTGAGAAAATACGAGCGTTGTTAATGGAACGAGTGCTGTATTTACCCATATCGCACTCAGAACACCGTTTGCATATCATATCACCTACATGACTGCCTTTATACTTCAGATGTGCATCTCTATGTAGAATCAAAACATAAACGGAAATGCAAATACAAAGGCAACGCGGAATAAAGGTGTGGATGACTGTCAGTGTCGTGGTTGTCAATTTTGTTGACAATGCTGAGCTTCCACTGCATTGGAAAGTTAACTGAACGGTATAGGAACAGGCTGAGTTTAGATAAATAATCTTTACAGACAACTAAGCTGGGCCAGGAGAACATCCTGAGGATGGTGAGATGAATAAGATGACACTGCTCTCCAGACACAGAATTCAAAATTCGATCATTTTCGGTCTGAGGCTGAGCATGCTACCTCTCGTCACAGAGGCACTCCACGATATTGAATATTTACGAAGTCCTACAAGTGAGCTGGGAAAAAACTATTTCTTTCTTTGAAACCTGAATACAAGAACGGGTCCCAGCCCTTGTAGGCAGACAACCTGGAATTCTGATTTTCTGCATATTATGAACCTTTATTTCAAATGCTGCATGGACAACCCATTCGTTCCGGTTGTGGCTCGGAACTCAGAGGTACCGGGTTCGAATCCCGGGCGGGTCGAATGCTTGTCATCAGGGTTGTGCATATACAGTGCTCCAAACTGTTCAAAGGCATAGAGTGTGCAGTGCTGTCTATGTTCCTGTACACTATAAAGAGCCTTGTCATTCAATAAGAGTAGGATATAGTCCCGACTTCGGACTTCCTTCTGTCGGGATATTGCCATGATAATGCAGAAAGCGACGTAAAACAATAGTCACTCACTCACTCACTCACTCACTCACTCACTCACTCACTCACTCACTCACTCACTCACTCACTCACTCACCCACTCACCCACTCACTCACTCACTCACTCACTCACTCACTCACTCACTCACTCACTCACTCACCCACTCACCCACTCACCCACTCACCCACTCACTCACTCACTCACTCACTCACACACTCACTCACACACTCACTCACTCACTCACTCACTCACTCACTCACTCACTCACTCACTCACTCACTCACTCACTCACTCACTCACTCACTCACTCACTCACTCACTCACTCACTCATTCACTCAGGTGTGTCTTCGATTGTGTGTGTTCGGTTTTAACAAGCCCTGTTTTGCATAAATTAAAAATGGCCGCCAAAAAGCCAAACAAACACCATGAAATCTGTTACAGAATTTTTACAACGACCTACAATGCATCTGTATGAGGATTTTAAGATACGGCAGATCCATTATCCAGTTCATTTCAATAATTCAAGGTCACGCCGTGAGGTTGAAGCAAAGATCAAATTCGACTATCATTGTCCACATATCCATTGCCAATGTTGTCAAGCTACAAAACTGATCAATGTTGTGGCAGGGTATCATGGTTATAAATTATATTCATTAGAATAAGACCGAAAAAATACATTGCCACCTCATTAATCCACTGATAATGCATGACATTGCCATTTGTACTCGCATAGAAGTGTGTACTACATCTCATTCACGCCGCACTTGCATGGTGGTTTGCATCCGCAGGTCACACATTTGGGATCCATATTGGAAGGGAAACCACCTTGTAGCTGTACTGTAAGGGCTTCGTTCAGAACATTTTCAACCCCCCCTCATTTTTTTCAATAAATTCAAGTAATTATTATAAAAATATATGTTCCATGAATTATGTCTACAAAACTGTCCATTAATGCTCTTAGCTGTTTATTTATTCAAAACAGGGGCGGATTCACAGTGTGTGGGGGACTCACACCCCCTTTTTCGACAAAATTATTATAAAACGTGCCCTAAGTTGAATAAAATGGTTGAAACTGTGATAAAAACACCAAATTTGATAGAAGGCTGCACAATGGTATACGAATCCATATTGGGAGGGGAGCCACCAGTCCTAGTAACTGTAGCGTAAAGGCTTCGTTTAGGGCATTTTCAAGCACACCTGATTTTTTCACAAAATTGTGTAATTATTAAACAAATTATGTTTCACCAAATCTTTCTACAAAATGTAATTTTAATGCAATTACCAGTTATTTTAATTAAAACAGACGCGGACCAACACCCACCCCTAATGCCAAATTATTTAAAAAGTGCACTAAACTGGCTTGAATATACAAACAAAAATCCTTGGGGCGGCGAATCACCCACGTCAACCACAAAATCTGGATTCGCTCTTGCATTTAAACACCTAATCCGACAAATTAAAAAAAAAAGTTTTCTATAAGTTGAATTGCGTATTTGTTGACTTCCATTATATTCATTTCAGACCCAGAGAGTAGCTTCAGTGCAGAGTTCACCTCTGGTACTGTTGCCAAACATTCCATGCACTATTCTGCCCATGACCATAAAACGCAGACGTGGTGCCTGAACATGTCAAAGTATAAAATGCTGGAAGAGTAGAAAATCTTGTTTTGGTCCAAGTTGTCTTGCAAATTGATGAGCTGCAATATATCGAAATTGTGGTCCAGTTCGAAAAGCAAGCCAGGGCTCCCTTAACGGCTGCAGCTGAGCAATTGAAAAAACAGCAAGTACGAGAACGTCACTATAGTTTGTGCAGATCAGCTGTTTCATGTGCGATCCATTTACCAATGCGTCACGCACATGGAGTAGCATCCTGGTATCAGCCTCTTCAGGATCACATGGGCCGAAGTTTTTCAGGTAATGATTCAGATCAGAGCACACTGCAGATGACCCATTCTTAGTCATAACTACCTTGCAAAACAGGTACGACCATACATTCTACTTCCTCAGAAAGGAGGGTAAACAGCGCTTGTGATCTTGTTGTAATAAACTCAAAAAAAACCAATACAATTTGACGATATATTGGTGTAAAGAGACTTTCAGTCGATCGCCAGTCTCTCGAATGTCATGTTTAAGTGAATTCTCAAGATAAGCATCCTAAACAATGGCAATGGCAGTTTTTAATATATGGTAAGAATACATCTTGAGCATACTCCCCGATGGTTACTGCTGTCCCAGGACGGATGAGTTTCACCAAAATTGAGGTTGATTGCGTTGATTGTTATGGGTCTAAAATGAGATCAGTGAGGTACGAGATAATGTCTGATTTTTCCCATGTTGCATTACACCATGTCGCATAAGAGATGGTGTATTACTGGCATTTTCTTGTGAGAATACTTGACCAATTTTCCGACCAGACTAAATATGCACAAAATGATAACAAAGTAGGCCAACCATATTTCTTTATAAATTAACCCTTCGACTGCTGAAGTATTTGTTACTCATTTTCAATTATTGAAATATGTAATGACCAATAAATAGTTCACTGTATGGGCCTACTTAAAATGTTATTATTAGACTATCTGAGACTATCTTACACAAACCATTTATCGTTCTCAGTGTCATTTTATTTGTTTTAAAAATTGTTTTAAAATGTAAAAAAAAGAGCCTAGCAACACAAGGGTGACGATTACGAATTGAGTAAATGTCTAAACCATTTTTAATTAATATATATATACCACATAGTGGGTGGAGACTTAATAAATTGGACATAAATGCTATTAAATAAATTGGACATAAATGCTATTATCAGTCACTATGCTATATGCTGTATTATTAATCTCTTACCAGTGTTACATATTGTTGACAACTTCCAACCACGTTAATTTAGGACAATTCAAACACATTTATCACCTCAAGAGCTATTGACAGTAAGCATGCAGGTGTTTATGATTTCTGTTTGGGGTTGAGTAATTATGCTGGCAGCATATATTAAAGGGAGCATACATTGATTTCTCGGTACAGGTATATTTACAGTAATATACCACATCTGAAAATTGACACACCAGGATGTGTTCATTATGAGTACAAATTTGTGAAAGTGGTTAAACAGTTTTTACAACAAGGTGAGGCTGGACAGAAAGCGATATATATATCTGGATCAGATATATAAGTTGCGGCAAAAAGTGCTTTAAATCTTGTCCTGCAAAGTGAATTTATTTGAAAACAAAAGTTGTGTCTCACTACCGCGATTCACAACTTCAAGTGGTTGAAAATTACCCATATTTGTTTAATTTGAGAACCAGACATTTACAAATCTTATCTTCCCAATAACAGTGAATTAATTGGCTAATAAAATGGACTAAAACGACTAATTGTCGTGATTAGCAGGCAAAGGGTTAATAACTATGTGCATTACAACATTTATAATGCCTTGTCATTTTAAAATTTTTAGTTAAATTCTAAAATACCACAATATAATCCAGTACCGACGTCTCCATTTTAATATTGATCATTTTAAATCCATACTACACCGGGATTTACATGTTTAACCAATAAATTTGGTAATGGTCATCTGAAATAAATTTTAGTAATAGTAAAAGCATCAACCCCAGGATGTTCAAAAGCGCTCTGCATCTTGAAAGTCACGTTATTGAAGCTATGGTATCAGCGATATTTCGTTGTTGAATAATTAGGGTGACAAGTTCCTTTTGTGGTTGACATGCCCACATTTTATTGTAGCCCGTAAAAATAATTTTAAAAGTAATGGTTCGATCTTCGTTAACTCTTAGCAATTTAAAAACTAACAACTATTTAACAACTTTCACAAATGGGAAAATCATAATACAATTGGTAAATTTATTGTGAATTTTCACTTTCCAATTAATAATTGATACATGTACAGTCAACATTATTTAATGAGCAATACCATAATTAATACTGGCTAAAACTTGTATACTAATGGATATTTGTCACCACCACATATATATGCCAACTTGGCATACATGTCTGTATATATATTCAGTGTTTCATGTGGGATTCAGAAGGAGCATGGTGCCACCTGACATCGGGGCACCTAATTATGCAAAACCCCACGTTAAGATTATAAAGAGAACCTGAGCCTTACACTGACTTATCAGTGAGTGACACAGTACACATTTTCACCCAAGTGTTGTTTATCATAATAAACACTAGGGATCTCTGTCATCTGTTACATCGCCGCCTGCCAACCAGCAGTCAGCAATTCCTAAATCGCATGAGCCGTGAGGTAGATCGCGATTGGTCAGTTGTGTTGATTGGTCAGTAATTGTGTCAAAACGTGAGAATCTGTTCACGAAATGCGCGTCATACAAGCCTGCTATTAACCAGAGGATACTTAGGAGTGTGCCACTTTCAATTTTATATTTATTTATTATTATTTTAATGGAGTTTTTAAAATAGGAACTAAGCACAATTTTTACTACGGTATATATCAGTGTATATTCAGCCTAGATATTTTTATCTCATTTTCAGAAGCATTAGTGCTAAAAACACTAGGTGTTTGTTTTACCGAGGTTTAATTAGTCCCAATTGCATGTGTGGGGTTAAATATGACTTTTCGGTACAATCTCTAGGGAATAATTGTGAGTGTATTTTTCTGAAACGTATGCATTGTAGATCACAAATATGTCTGGTGGCCGTGTTAAAACGGTAGCTTTGTCTCAGAATGACGTAATTTGTGTATCAACCCGTATTAAAATGCCAAAAATCGTCATTTTCAGTTACAATATCATCGCCTCGGAGCTAAAGGATCCTATCTGACACTCGTTAGAGTGGCAGATAGGATCCTTTAGCTCCAAAGCGACGATATGAAATGGCTACTCTTCAAGTGTGCGCATTTTACCTGGTCAAAAGTTGGGCCTGCTGAAGTGTGCCCCCACTAGCATATAGATCTATCTAGTTTAAAACATATAGATCTACACTATCCTCGTACATAAAGTGTCACCCCTGATTAATTGGGTGGTGTTTTGCTGATGGTGCTGAGCTTCAGACAGGCACTCTGGGAGAAACCTCTCACCATGTGTCCTCCAAACTCTACCATGCCATGTATTATGTATTACCAATGCATACAGTCATTTAGTTGTACAAATGTACAAATAGCATGCTAGATACATACGGTAAATCATGTACAGTTTATAGCCACTGCTTATTTTTAAAGGATTGCAAACACTGTCACTTTTTTGATTCAAACAACTTGTGGCAATATTTCTGTTTGAAACAGCAATATCGCCACAACTGGCACAAGACTATATATATACCATATAAACGTATATAGAATTTATATATACTAATATACTATATTTCTATTAGTTTGCCTGAGTTGTATTTAAATTTATAAAATTATGTATATATTGAAGCCAGTCTAAAAGTGTATGTTGTAGTCATAGAAAATGTTTCTTACTCATAATTTATTTTATATAAACTATGGAAATAAGAGTCACCAAACCCTTTATAGTGTTTTTTATCCCAGGTGACCTTTTTTTCGTAACTGCATTAGGGTCATATCAATAATGTGTCAACACAATAGCTCGATTTTATTGCACGATTCTTATTTAAATCAAGATTCTAATTTGAAGAAAACATCTGAGTGAATTTGATTCTCTATAATTTTTTCGTTTTTGCAAAATCCTGTCGCCCTGGCAACACATTAATAGCTGAAATGTCTTTTTGAGCCGTGACGGACGGAAAATAAAAAAAGATGTCTACCTAGTTCAGAGAGTTAATAATGTTCGGTGGAGATATGTCTTCTGATAGAGTATGTCTATATTGTGCATTGTAAAAAAATACTGACTGTTTGTGTTTTAAAAGGGTTATTTAATGCAATTTCCGTCTGTCACGTTTCGAAGTCTTGTTAATTAATGTGCTGCCACATGTAATAAATTTATATAGTGAAACTTTCTGTTTCTCTTACTGCTCCCTAACACTAATTAGTAGAAAAGACGATCATTCCATTCCATTGATGTGCCAGTATAAAATATATTGAGGAAAAAACGTGCGAAAAAATTGCCGTGACGGACAGAATTTGTTGGTGTTATGGACGGAAATGTGTTTTATTGTTTACCTGAAGCAAGTTTTATGCGAATTTTACCCAATGACGATTTCAGAACTGGTCTACATGTAAGATGGGGCTGCTGATTTATTTTCACTTGTACATAAAAAATTCCCAGGCCTAAAATAAAGTAATTACTATAAGTACCATAATTTGTTTACGTAATGTTAACATGACTTATGTATGAACTTCTGTGCTGTCTGTAGTCACTGGGACATATCTGGTAGGGTTGAGGGCTAGGGGGCATCAGGGCGAGGGGGGGGGGAGAGATGTGAAATGTCAATTTGATGTGTTTGGCTTTTTAGATTTTTGGGATATTGTCGTCCCTTACCACCGAGCGTCTTCCATCCGTGCTTGTCCGCCGGTGCATCATCTTTAAATAGCTCCCCTGTCAAAATGACTTATTGTATTGACTTTATATTTTAAACTTGTATACCATATATGTCTGGGGATTTTTTATTCCATTGACCCCGATTGACCTTGGTTCAATATCAAGGTCACAGCTGTCAGCATATATCTGGACTAAAATTCCTTTGATGTGCTATATCTTTTGAATCGTTTCAGCTAGAGTCTTCTAATATTTGGTATGCAGATGCATCTTAGGAAATTACAGGTCAAATTTGAAGATGAGTGACCTTGACCTATTTTATAAGGGTCAAGGGTCACACCACTGTCCAGTTTGTCACTCACAATTAGTTTCATAAACATTAATTTCGATTTTTTAAGATGGAAGTTTCCTATTTGAAACCCAAGACGAAGTGCATCTGAGGAAACTACAGGTCGAGTTTAAAAAGGACTGACCTTGACCTATTTCTATGACCAAAGTCACAGCATATAATAGCTATACTCCTTTGACATGTTGATGTGTGATATCTTTTGGATAGTTTGAATTACATTCTTCGCATTTGGTATTTAGATGCACCTAAGGAAAATACAGCTGTGGTTCGAAGATGAGTGACATTGACCGATTTGAGTGAGAAATGGGCATTAAATTCGCTAGATTGGCTGGCATTTATATGTTTTGATTCAAATCATACAGAAATAAGTAATTTTTACCCACTTGAAGTTGTGGATTTCCGTAGCATGACACAACTTCAAGGGAGTAAAAATCCCAATTCAATAATTTAGCGTTAAATTGTTTGAGGCACTTTCTCTTTATTAATTTAATCTTGGAGAATTATTGTTTTAGTGCTGTCTATTTTCTTTCTTATTATTATTCAACAATTTGACAGCGTAAACACTCTCCAGTCGCCAATATTCACCCGATCTTCACGAATTTTTTGTGAACACCCTCTGATGGATTTATCCTGTTTGAGTTCGAAATAAGTTAATTTGCATATATTCAACATGGCCGCCATGGGCTAATTTGCATATCGAAGATTGATGTAAACACTCTCTAGTCGCCAATATTCATCTGATCTTCACCAAATTTCTTCTGAACACCCTCTGATGGATTACCTTAGTTGAGTTCAAAAATCAGCTAATTTGCATACCCAAGATGGCAGATATGTCACTAATGTTATAAAGCACCATCGTTACTGTGCATTGGCAATGAAACTTTTAATTGTGGAAGGTGGAGACTTTAATATTTGCTATGCCAATGTACGATCTAGTTATAATAATTTTAGGATCAGATAAAATGTGTGGATGTAGGGGATGATGGAGGCTGCATATTATAAAAACAAGTTTTCCGTTTATCACTTTCCGTCCGTCACACTGACATTACTCGGGATTTTTACTCATCCTAAATGTATGACATAAGATATAAAAAAATATACATAAGCACTAAATAGCATCTAACTGAGACTTTTCCAAAAAGGTATTCAATATGATGCATGTATATATTAATCAGAGAATTTTAAGCATACATAAGGGGGTCAGTTAAAGGCACATTTTGTGATTCCGTCCGTCACGCTAATACTTTATCAGTTGCCAAACAACACATATGTGCCAACATATCAAAAGTTATGTAATTAACATTGTTCTCTCTCAAGTATTTCAAATGGATTAAAAAAAATCATAAAACTTTTTTTGTGAGCTGCACCTAGGGATTTGTCTCTGAATTCCGTCTGTCACAATTTACGACAATTAATGATCTCACCCAACATGCTTAAAGAAATATTCGACCAAATTCCACAGTTTTCACTGACCAAGAAAAATACTGTGCTAGACCAAAATCTGAGCTCAATTATAAAAACATCCAAAAGCTGTGACGTCAATGTTGCAAATGGCTGAAGAGATACAGAATCCAAAATATCACCCGGACACTTGACTTTTTGAAGCAGCTGAAGAAAACTACTGAGAGTTTTAGATACATCAGGGCACTGAATGAGTGCCTTGCAATACCAAGAATACAGTAACAGTAGCAAATATACCACATATGCACATAGAGTATAACAATCAGAAATTTGGGCATAGCCTACATCTCCTTTTTATGCTTTTTTTCAAGTCCACGAGGTCATAAAAGAAGAAAAATTTTGATGGATTTTCACCCTTATGAAACTTCCATTTTTACCCTCGGTGCGCCCCATGCAGAAGTGTAGGGCCGGCAAACAAAACCCAGGTTTTACCCTGGGCAAACTAATGCAGCCTTCCCCGGGTATCTCAATTCTTAGAGATTCCCACATTGTTCTGTCCAAACTGCCTTAATGATGGCCTCCAGAACTTCCTCATAGGGCAGTGCATGGACAGTCTATTTTTTTTTTTTTTAAATGGCACCCGTGTAAAAATAATTATCAGAAGGGGCCGCAGCATGCCTGTTCTACTTAGGCCTACCTCTTTAAGCACTTGTTGCAATAATTACAGAATTAAAGACGAGTGCTTGCACAATTTTTCGTAATTGTGAGAATTCTAATGATGGGAACCCCCGGGAAGGTGATAAAAGTGCCATTCTAAACAAATAATGCTTTTAATTCTACAATGATGGCTTCATTTCTACCAGTAATATAGTGAGCAAAAAGAATAAACATACAAAGAAAAATATGTATTTTATTGGAATGTCTCCCAAATTCACATAAATCCTGAAAAAACACGAAAAGGCACAAAAATCACTTTTTGGGAAGTACCTAATTTGGTGACCCTGATTATTTGGAGTGGCTATTGGTACAGGAGAGTTATAATGGGAGTTATTGGGAGCCCGTCATTTCGTAAACGAGGCTGCCCATAGAGTTACATTATAAAGAATCACGTACGATTAGCCACCGCCTATTTTATAATCATGCATACATGTATGATCAGGAATCCATGATGTACTATACCTTAGGCCACAACTAACCAGTAGCGCATGTTTTTCGTTGATTTCCCCGTCAATTATCAACCGACTTTTATGAAATTTTGTAAAAATTATTTTTCAATAGAATCCTAATATCCTTGAAAATTTCGTTAAATTTATTTTCAATACCTTAAATTTTGCCAACTCCAAGGCTATTTTGCCACCCCCTCCGAAATTTATAAAATCCTCTGGTTTTCAAAAAATACCATAAGTTAATAAAAATAAATATTATCATAGGTGCTAAAGACTATATTGTAGGGAACATTTTTATGTCTATTCCCAAATTTTTATTAATATTTCAAGACCAGAATTTTTTTTTTACCGAAGTGTTATTTTTTATGCGCTTTTTTCTAAATTCGACAAATTTGAACACTGGAATGGTATATATCCATTTTATTATTTTATTATTTATCCATTTTATTAACATACGTATTCTTCTTTTATGATATTTGAAGGGTCCTTATCACATAAAAACTTTAGTGGAAACATATTAAATGAGTCAAGGAACTGTTCCTATTGTGATTGATTTATGTTTCAGTTATGTGTTGGCAACAAAATCATAAAATGTTATTTACAAAAAAGTACTAACAACTTGAAAATTAGGGGGTCAAGGTCACACAAGTGTCAAGGTCAAAGAGTACTGGGTAATAAATATCTGATTATTATATTACAATTTGTCTTGTCATTCATTAAAATTTGTCAACAATTCTTCAAAATTATTGACAAATTGTATCACTTAATCAGATGGTATAGAACAAGAATAAAAAATAATATGACCTTGACCTTGCAATAAAATAAAGGTCAGTTTTTTAGATATTGTAGCTCAAACTCAATAAACAATTATTTTTATTTCAAGATCAATGGAAACATAATTATAATGATTTAGGAAACTGAACATTTATCTTGTGCCTGATTGAGTTACGGTATGATTCATTTATGTGTTGGACACTAAATAATTGATTCTTATTATTATTGCTATCTACTTGAAGTTTAGGGGGTCAAGGTCATACAAAGTCTAACAAGTGTCAAGGTCAAAAGTAATGAAATAGGTGATTATTACTTGAAAATTGTATTTTCATTTGTTAAAAGGAATAAATGTTATAGAAAATTATTGACAAATTTGATCACTAGTCTAATGATATTAAATACAATGTCATAACAAAATGATTTGACCTTGAAATAAAATAAAGTGCAAATTTAAATATTTTTGCGCAATAACATCAAGCAAATACATTTTTATTCCAAGGTCAATGTAAAGATATACCTATAGTTAATGATTCAATGCTAATATAACATGTATAATGATTCACATAACATATGATTCAATTATATGTTGGCCAAAACATCATTGCATGTTATTTACTTTAAAATTTCATACAAGGTCATACAATTGTCAAGGACAAAATTTAAAAAAGTGATTATTAATTGAAATATGTATTTACATTCTTTGAGAGGTATAATTATTTTGAAAAAGTAATGACAAATTAGATCATTGTCAGATGACAATAGGCCTACATTTTTAATAAAAAAATGACGACCTTGACCTTGGAGTAAAATAGTCAAATGACAATACATATATAATGACAAAATGATGACCTTGACCTTGGAGTAAAAAAAATGGAAATTCAGGGGTCACTTTGAATAGCCTGTTCATATATAAATAAATATATAATAGGCCTATGTACAGCAAAATAGTTGATTTTAAATAGAAGCTAAATGAAAAAAAAAAAGAATTCCACATTCACATTGTAATTTAAATATTTTTAAAATAAGATTATTGAACACATGCATAGTGTAATTTAAATATTTTCATAATAAAATTATTAAACATTCAGTTTAGCATGAACTAGACTAATAATCTCAATCTTCTTTCTCTCCATTTTTTTTTTAATTAAAAAAAAAACATTTTTGTGAGCATTTCTTAAAATGCAGAAAAAATCCAAACAAATTCATTTGTAGCTGAGCCTACACCTGAACTGAAGAATGGAGCATCTTAGCACAGCATTGGGCCTCATGTTGATATGATGTTGGCCCTGGTTTTAGGGAAGACAAATCGCGCTGCAGTAGAATACTGGTATCCGGTACTCTGATCTCACACTTCAATTCATAGCTCTAGACGAACGTAGTGCAATGGTTTAAAAGAGTGTGGCACTTTGCCAATGTTGCTGCTTGCTGTGCAGGTGCAGGATTTTCAGTGAAATCTATGTTTCATGCCTCTCAATATGAGGACAATCAACTTTGTTTCGATGTTGTATCCTCAGGCAAGGATCTCTACCATCACATGCCCACATGCTTTACTTGGTGTAAATAAGTGGGGCCTACCTGACATGACTGGGACGCGCTTTATGAAGCTTAAAAGTAAGAGCTCTTCTTAATCATAAATTCTTATAAACTTTGCTTGCTGATTGGGAGAATGTAAAAACTTGGTTTACTTTGCTCTTAACGTTTGTCTTCCCCTAAGAAGTAGGCCCTAGCCTATATGCAGGGAATAGCTATAAATTTTTTCAAATATGTCAATAAAAAACGCTTGATGGATAGCTCTTGGGCTAGTCTATGTTTACTCAAATTCTTCCCCCTATTCTTCACACCATTTGTTTCCAATTTTTCGTCATTATGATACTATTAACCCTTGCACTGCTAAGACATATAATGTATATGTTTTAAGCTAATTTCACTGCAGACCAAGTAAAATGCCACTGAAATGGGTAATATACCGGGGGTAGATCTATGCTCAGTAAATCAAATAATTCAGTTCAGGACATTTTATTTTCAAAAATAATATTATTTTTCATTTTTTTGGAGTTGGAAATTGTGTTAGCAATTCCAGAGTTTCAAATAAATTTCACAAGTTTTTTTATACAGTTCAGCAGCACAAGAGTTAAAGTGACCAAAAATCATTCAAAAGCCAAACTTTCATTTTCGCTTAAATTCTTTATAATTATGTTATAATATGTGAACATGTGATTGGCCATGGACTGGAATTGTGGAGGTCGTTTAAATTATGGGTTGCTGTGGCAATGTAGCAAGTGTGCCGAAAATCCCATTTATCAATTATTCCCATCTTACTTTAGACTTTAGACGGCTTTCTGTATTCGACGAAACGAAGCTGACGAAACGAAACCACCATCCACCATCTACAATTCTGGTCACACTATCAACATTGGGCCAACGGCTCAGAAATTTGAGCCATGGCATAGTCGTCTCATGAGCTTAGTCTTGTTGTCAGTTTCGTCGATTACAGGGACCCAGTTTCGAGGATTACAAAAAAAAACAGTTTCGTCAGTTTTGGTTCGTCAGTTTAGTTTCGACGATTACAGGAAACCAGTTTTGTTTCGTCAGTTTCGACGAATACAGAAAGCCCTTTAGACATGCATGTCCTAAATTAAATCTTGTCCTTAGTTCTCATTTGACTGGCAGGGTTTGCACCAGGGGGGGTGGGGTGGGGTTCGGACCCCCCACTCAGCACCTAGGGGGGAGGGGGACAGGGGGGGAATATCCTCGGGAAATATCCCCCCTTGTTGGCAGAGAAAGTAAAAATATATTCCATATTTTGCTGTCATGGACATATCAAGAAGCAAAAATTCAAATGATGATTTTGGCCTGATTGTGTCATTTTGAACATGTCTAAATTACAGTACTTAGGGTCTAAGCCTACTCTGGTCCAGGCTCATTTAGGCTATTTTGTATTAAAAAAAAGATTTTTATTCAGCAATAACATGAATACATTTATGAACTAATTAAACTATCCTGACACTAGGTCTAGATCTACCTAGCGTAGAGGCTGGTTGCTCAGAAGCGAGGAAGTTAAACAAAACAAAAATATTAATTATTTTTTAGTCTAAATTGGCCTAGTTTCAAACTCCTAGCTACAAACTTGAACAAAATGGAAATTGTTCATTAAAGATAATCTTGGGACTAGGGCTTAGTCTAGATACAAATGTGTGGAATAAATACAATGCACAATGTTTAATGGGTTCAGGTTATGATTAGCAGGTTGTAGCGCTGAAAGGGGCAGTTATCTTATTTACTGATTCACTGAATCAGTGTTGTCTGCAGCTTCCGGTTCCAAATTGAGGAAAACAAGTTAAACTTAAATGCCTCTGAACGACAAAATATTGATATGACACACCTCCGAAATTTGTTCTAGTCAGACATAGATTAGGCTAATGTGTTTTTATTCAATTCCCTTTACTACCAAACAGTTTACTACAGTTAGAGACACGTTTTTATGACCGCGCGGCAAATAGCGTGAGGAACAAAATGGCAGCCTCAACGCACGCTGTCATGGAGTTTACTAAAATACGACATCACAGAACATTTTTGCGATCGCTGCGGTAACACAAAAACTGCGGATGCTGGGAATATGACTGCGGCACCTCCGATGGACCCAAAATTTTGATATTATATTTAAAACAGAACTGCCGGGTACGCTATTTTTTAAAGGCGGCTCTCAGGTATGAGAAGTGAAATTTCGGGCGTGAACAAGAGCCAAAATAAAACGACAGGGTGAAGTCATAATTTCGGCCATTTCTGCGGGCCGATTTTCTTGCAGAAAACATCAACTGGATCCACATAAATTTTGTGCGTTTAATAAACGAAGTGACTCGCATATGCCGGCGTGCTAGATAATAGACGCCGGCATACCGGCGTGCAAGTGCATAGCGGTATATATCTAGAACGCCGGTATGCCGTGCCGGCGGCCGGAACACGGTACTTAATCAGTTAAACTATAGACAAATTACCTAGCCTTAGCCTTAGAAGCAGGCTGCCTGGGCCTTCTGATTATGAGGATATACATGATATATGCAAGTTGCCTATATAGGCCCCCTATATATTTCTAAATTCTCGTGTGTATTTAATTGTAGGCATAGGCCTAGGTGAAATGCAATTGGCAAGATTACATGAAACACCTGCTAATGATGAAAGACGATCTAAAATGCAATTAACTACAACAGTAGGCTGATAAAACACCACATTAAACCCAATCAACCCCAACAGTAGATAAAACACCAAATAAAATGCAATTAACTTCAACAGTCGATATAACACCATCTAAAACGCAATTATTATTAACAACTCAGCAGAGTGATGACATGTCTGGCAGGTTAGTGTCGAGGTGCGAAATACTTCAACAGTGGATATAACACCCAGCCTAGGATGTAGGGTATTAACAACTTAGCTGAGTGATGACATGTCTTGAGGTGCGATACTGGAAAGCGCAATTAACTCTTCTCAAGCTGAAGGCTACATTTATATACGTATTTAATAACTGTTACCCAAATAAAAAGTACTAGTTTGTGTAGATTTGTTGTTATTTATTATCTATATCTTGACAATGTATGACAGTTACATAACACGATTGCAGTGATTGCGGCGTAGACTAGGCCTATAACGGTAGACCCCTATATTTACAGAACGCCGGTATGCCGTGCCGGCGGCCTGAACACGGCACTCAACCTATAGACTTATACTACTAGTGCAAATATTACAACAATTATCAGTCATCTGTTTAGCTCTTAGGTCATAATTGTAATTACATGCCGATGCAGCTTATCAGTAGGCGTTAAATGAAAAAAATGCTCAGATAGAGAGAAGACATCGTCATAGGAGTAGCGGCAATTGATAGCCAACAGCAACATATGGTGAATATCCTAATATCATGTGAGGTAATAAGCTATAGCACGACATTGTAATAATAAAATTGTAAATTCGAAATAAACTACACTGATTAGCTGCTATTACTACATATAATTTAAAAAATCGTGGACAAGCTGGAGAGTGACAAGAGTCAACCTGCCACGAACAACAATTGAAAATCACACCCTACTTAGCATCTCTTTGATTACTAATGGCCGAGAGCAATTGAAGATCACACCTCATAGTCGCACTTCCCGTAGCCTCACCTCATAGTCGCACTTTCCGTAGGCACACCTCATAGTCGCACCTCCCGTAGCTCACACCCTGTTTATTGCAATCTACGGCAATGCTAGAATTCGCGTTCCCACTTGATGCCAAAGTTTCTTATAAAGCTGTAGGATTTGCCATGATCATTATTCAGTTATTGCCTGGACACCCAGAATCAGAAGTGAGAGAAAGTGAATGTTGCACTGACAGACAAAGACATGGTGGTCGCAAAGTGCTGAAATCAGAAATGCCACAGATATCGCTGTCACTCTGTCTCTTTCATGTACTCAGAACATTCAAAAGAGAAATCACCATGGAGAAGATGGGACTAACCAACGAAGAGCGGAACGCAGCACTCGAGATTCTGCAGAGATTGACATACAGCACGTCAGAAGAGAAGTACAACGAAATCTACAAAGAATTGAAAGAACTTGAGTTGACGAAAGTAACAGCATATTTTGAAAAGAACTGGCATGGAATCAGAGAAGAGTGGGTGGAAGGATTGAAGAAACAGCATCTATCGCTCGGAGAGAGAACAACCAACAGAGTCGAATCAACTTTCCAGAAAATCAAGTCTGTCACTGCTTCATCAATGCCTCTGAAAGAATTCCTGAAGACCTTATGGCGCACAATAAATACTCTGAGAACTGAAAGACGTCATCGAGCGATGGTAGCCCTCTCGAAAATACCAAGAAATCAACTGAACCTGGACGGAGAAGCTGCCAAGTATGCCGCATTTGTGACACCCTACGCATACCAGAAGATACAGAGAAACATCAAGTCGATGGAACGAGTTGACCTGACCGCAACAGAAGATAACTACACAGCTAACTCGAGTGAAGGCATCATTCAAGTCAAGACAGATTCATGTTCGTGCAGCACCTGGACATCTCTACACCTTCCATGCAAGCATGTATTGGCAGCTCGACAACTAGAAGGCATTCCAATTTACGACGAAGATTTGGTCAGCCAGCGTTGGACCAGAACAACCTACAGGAAAACCATTGAAAATATAGCAGAGACTCCAGCAGCTCGAGAAAGAACAATGGCTACTCCAATAAGACGCATAGATACACCAACAACAGCAACGAAAACGAAGACCCACAATGGAAAATTCAAAGAAGCACAGCGTGTCGGGAACAAGATAGCCAGCATGATGGCAGAAGTGGGAACTGATGAATACAGGAGTCGATTGGCAGTCCTCAACAAGCTCGCAGCACTCTGGGAAGAAGGAAAAACAGCAACTGTTGTAGAAGTCATCCAAGCACAACCTCAACGTGTACCCGCAGCAAGAACCCTGATAGACATAGTAGAAGACGCTCCCGAAATTGAAGGCACTGGTGATCTCCTCGGAATAGCAAGATTGGACTGCGAAACAAGAACTGAAACGGACAACAATAGTGGGAAAAACAACTCTGAAGATACAATCTCCAAACAAGCAGAAAATACAACAGTAGAAGAAATGACAACACAAGAGACTGACAATTTCAATTTGACACTGCCACCCAAGATGAATACCAGAGGAAGACCTAAAGGGAAACAACTGACAGCCATCGGATTGAAAAGAAAAAGAGCAACAACTAAAGAGCCAGTGCGATTTGAAGAGAAAACAACAACAGAAAAACACAGAATGTTGCTGGAGTGTTTAGTCAGCATAGAAGATGCGGATTCAGCCCTCAAAGGACAGCTACTCGGTGAATCATCAGTTGAAACCATCCCTGAAAAAATCAGCACTGCTGTTCTGGAAGACGCTGTGGACATGTCAACACTCAGAAGATATTTTGATGGTGATGCCTGGCTATGTGTGCAGCAAGTTTTAACAGAGAAAGAGGGAAGACCCTGCTGGATATGCGACGTTTGTGAAGATGATCTAGCACTACATGATTTGATCTGCTGCGATGCCTGCCTGCACTGGTCTCATCTGAAATGCCTTGGGAAATGTCGTGCACCAAAGTCAACCTATTGGTACTGCAGCGCCTGCAAGAAATAGCCATACAGATGTCATGCCTTGAAGATAAAACGCCACCAATTCATAACAAAAGATTCACAATACTGTTATCAATATTTCACATCCATACTCACCTATTTTCCGCTCCTGCTACATTGAATATCTTAACACATCGTTAACAATGATCATTCTAACTTATTAATTATTTAATTTATTTCCTTTAGAAAACTATTTGAAAATAAAAAAATAAAATATTTGAAATCTGTCCATCACACTTGTTACACTTGTCGTCCAGTTTTTTCACCAATAAATTATTCGGAAGCTATGCATATGTACATGTTAAACAGTTGTAACTGCTTCCTGTATGAATGCAGTTCATGTACCGTGTTCCGGCCGCCGGCATGGCATACCGGCGTTCTAGATATATACCGCTCTACACTTGCACGCCGGTATGCCGGCGCACTAGTCTATTATCTAGCACGCCGGTATGCCGGCGTGCGAGTCATTTCGTTTAATAAAACACTTTAATTAAAGATAAATATTATATTCCGGGTGCTAACGTACATTGATTTTTCTAACATGTTGTTTTTAGCGCAAATAAAATTTAACACAAAAACATGCATTGGCAAATGAAAAAAAAATATGACGTCGTAAAACATTATATGAGAATGCCTAGCCCCTAGATCTAGTCTCCTAACTGTTAGAATAGATCATTTTTGATGGCTTCATTTTTAACCCCGTAAATCCCGTAATTTATTTAGTGAGCAAAAAGAACAAACAGAGAAAATCCAGTGTATCACAAATTCACATAAATCCTAAAAAAACACGAAAAAAACCATCACAATGACTGTTTGATTGTCACGTTTTATCGCCCACACTCACGACTCAGGCCTCAGCCAACTCCTGACTGTCGAGCAGCGTTTTCTTAAAAAAAATGCCCTCCTTACGCTTACCTTTCAGGTTCAACGAAGCTGATACATTAGGAGAAATGCCCGAATACAACACAAGAGAGATGAATAAGAATTCAATATACTCCATTGTTTGTGTATTAAGAGTCTTCCCCAATGACACACCGCTTCATCAATCTTTTTTAAGAAACATTTTAATTTTAGAGTGGATTTTGACAGTTCTGTTATAAACAGGAAGTTGCTTTGCAGGTTGTTTAACATACGCTAAATGCTTCGAGCTGTATATTATATTCTTTTATTTACAATTTCGTCGGTCGTTTTCATGGATCACAAGGAGTTGTTTTCGCTATAAAGTGTATTATATATATGTGAATGATAATTATATTTTCCTTAGGCTTATTTTGTAACTATAATAATAATTAAATAATCTAAAGATAGCTGTCAATACCAATCATAGGAGGGCAAGTGCACTTACCTTCCTATGATTGGTATTGGGTATGGGGAACTATACCAACTCCTACAATCTGTCTGACGGTGGAGGATGGTCCAAAATAAAAGTTAGCTTTTTGGTATCCAGTCAGTCAATTCTCAAGCGATTTTTATGAAATTTTGTAAACCCTATTTTCTAGTCATTTGGCATCGATCCTAAGAATTTCGTAAAAAAATATTGCATAGTTCAAAAGTTAGACCATTTGACATGTAGTAAACAAACACTTAACAAACATAACAACGTATTTTAACAAACACTTGGATGGATCTCTCTTAAAGCTTCTTTCAAAGTACTAAAATTTTGCAAATGTTTAGGTCAAGTACCACCCAAAGTAGCAATGAAATTGTTTAATTCTTTAGTATTACCAATTATCTTATATGGATGTGAGATATGGTTTCCACTGATAAATCAAACTCTTAGAACCAAACTAAATGTCTTTCAAATGAAGAATATGAAATCCATTCTTAAAGTTAAACAGTCAACAGCAAACTTGTGTGTTTATGGTGATTTAGGAGAATATCCAAAAGATCAAAAAATAATATGTAAAACAATTAAATATTGGATAAGAATTGTAAATCTACCGAAAGATAATATTGTTAAGCAAATGTATACAGTCCTAGAGGGCCTGCATCACATTGGTCATAAAACATGGGTATCTCAAGTAAAAGATATTATAGAAAAGGCTGAACTTGCAGAACTGTGGACAGATGTTCCCCCAAAAAAACTCTTTCTAAATATATACGTCATCATCTTGAATCTATATTCAGACAGCATTGGCTAGATGAGATCAATAATTCTGTTAAGAATTCTAAGCTTAGACTTTATAAAGAAATTAAATACACATTCATGCCAGAACCCTATCTTTTCTTTAACATTCCAAAATTTCGCTATGCAATTTCAAGGCTACGCCTTAGTTCCCATCACTTAGAAATTGAAACCGGTAGATATACCCGGCCTTTAACACCAGCCAATCAGCGATTTTGTGCTGCGTGTCCTGGAAAAGTGGGTGATGAATATCATTTTCTTACAGAATGTGTGTCTCATTCAGAAAACCGTAACATTTTATTTGATGAAATTACGAGAGATATACCAAATTTTCTGATTCAGTCAAATAAGGAAAAATTGTTCTTTAATATATTCCATTTAGTACAAGTTTGCATTCCTGACATAAGTGCAAGCCTGAATCAAATTTAAAATATATATCTGTTTAAACTAGACTTCTCCGAAATTTTTTTGTGATGGTAAAGAATTTCGATCAATATTCCTGTGGGGAATACTGATCACTTCAAAATGTGCTTATAAGTGTTCCTACCGAAATTATAACCATTTTGTTTTGAGAGAGGATTTTTATATTAGAAGACGGTCATATGTTTTCCACACATGTAGGCCTACAGTGCGTACATTACAAATATGGTCAAATAAATTTATTATCATGTGGTTTCGATAACATCACAGTGATAACATATTGCTACAGTGATATTTTTTTATTGTTCTATATTAAAATGTATAATTGATCCTTTAGTTATTTGGAAGTTTAAGGGTTAATTGTTTGTTGACGAAGCGTCCCGCTACTACTGGCCATACACTGTCTGTTGCTGCAGTAACTATTTTATTCCAAAGTCTAGGTGCAGCAACAGAAAAGGCCCTTCTGCCTACTGCGGTTATGACCCGTGGAACATTCAGCTGATCTAGATCACTGGAATGAAGTGTCCGTACCTTTCGCGATGACTGAAGCATGTTTCAAATATGTGACCCGTTCTGGCAAAATGAGACGGAAGTCGCGTTTTGACTATTGAGCTAAGGCCTCCAAAAGGCAAAATGGTCATAATCTGACCAATTTCAGATTTTGAGATAAAGTATGAGATTTAAAAGATAACTTTCGGTTTTTAAAATTGTAAGGTATAAAAATAAATATAAATATTATAAAATGGATGTTTTAAACACACTACAATTTGCAAAAAATGAACAAATTTACAGACAACACAAATTATGACGCTGAGCGTGGTAATTAATATGCCCCTATATAGTGTATGTCTATATGTACCCCATTTGCTAGATGTTGGTGTATAAATTGAATTTATTATTGATTATGTGCTAAAAATAAAATTTAAAGTGGGTTTAATTTTTTCGGGGACATTGAGGTCATTTTCTGACCACCTGAAAACCCCTCTCCCCCCTACTATATGATTTTTTTTAACTTAATCGAATAGCGGCGTGTAGCAGCTCATTTTGTAGGTATTGATGGGTATAATAAAATTTATCTAAGAAACTATGGGCTAAAATTTATATTTACCCATCAAGTGGGGGGGGGGAATAAGGGGTAAAAAAGGGTAAAATCACGAAAAATAGGGTATATTTTCAAAATAATGGAATAGAGTCGTGCAGCAACTCATTTTGTAGGTATTATTGAGAATAAAATACTTCACCGAAAAACAAATAGCTAAAATCCATATTTACCCCCCCGGCAGGGGGGGAGGGGTAATAAGGAATAAAAAGGAGCAAAATCACAAAAAATGGGGTATATTTTCAAAATTTGTTGAGTGGAGTCGTGTAGCTAATAATTTTGTAGGTATTGATGAGTAGAAAAAATTTCACAAAAGAACAATATACTAAAATCCATATTTACCCCCTCCAACGGGGAATAAGGGGTAAAAAGGGGTAAAAATCAATATTTACCCCATACAGGGGGGATAAGGGGCAAAAAGTGTTTGGTGTACATTCGTGTTGGGGCATAAGTGGGTTTCAGCCATCATAGACATCCTAAACGTACACAATTGGAGCAAAAACTAACTATTTTTACCCTTTTTGGCTGATTTGGCATTGTTGTGACCTTGAGACGACCTTGACATGACCTTAGGGTAACACTCATATAAAGCCCCACCCCAGCCCATGTGACCATGTTGACTTGGGTTGGGGTGCATCACATAAACAGGAAGCGCTAGTTATTGGTCCAAACATGACAATATATTTGTTATCTAATCCATTCCTGTGATATCAGTTGGGGGTGATATAAGGGTCATTTTGGAGGGTATTACCCTCTAACCCCTATATTACTCCTGTAACTTCTTGAAATGTGTTTGGTGTACCTCCGTATTCGGGCTCAAGTGGGTTTCAACCTTCATATACATCTCAAATAAACAGAATCAGAGCAAAACAACAAAAACTAACTATTTTCAGCTTACTTGACTGATTTGACCTCGCTGTGACCTTTAGATGACCTTGACATGACCGTGGAGTAAAACCCATTTGAAACCCTTTCCTAAGGCGTGACGCAGTGTGTACTTGGGATTACATCCATACGCTAATTGAACATGTTTAATAGAAGTACTGGCCATTTGTCCAAATATGTCGATTATCCCGGTGACATTCTCATACCAGAAATTGCATAAGGGTGGAGGAAAAAATACAACAAAAACTTTCCCCATCTTTGAACTCCGTTTTCTCAAAATAACACGATTTTTAAATTGATATTTTTTTATTTTGCCCAAGTTACATCTTTGGAGCTATCTAACCTACAGGCATGTGTGAAACCTCATTTCAAAGGTAATGTTGTGGAGATTGAGGTTCTGATAATAACTCCAATACCCCAAAATGCGACTTCCGTCTCATTTTACCAGATCGGGTCACATATATACTGGCTGTCCACTGGTCAGAGCCTGGTAGGTCAGGGAACACAATTTAAATTTGATCTTGTAACGAACAGATAACCAGTGCAAAGATTTTAGAAGAGGAGTTATGTGACAAAAACGAGGAGACTTTGTTACAACCCGCACCAAACAGTTCTGTACAATAAGCATAATAAAACTTATTAGATAATGCAAACACAATGCAATTTTAAGAAGATATGTGACAAGGTGTTATTAACCGACAAATAATGCACTCATATTATTTTTAAAACAATTTGTTATTTTAAAAAATTGTCTGTGCTAGTTGTATAGACGTTTAATAGTTAATTGTTTGCTTCTGGCCATGCATACACTGTCTGCGTGCTCCAGTAACTATTTTATTTCAAGCAATTAATGCAAATAATGCAAACTCATTTCAATTTCAAAAAGAAAATATGACAAGGTGTTATTAACCGACAAATAATGCAGTAGTGATTATTTTAAAAATTATGTTATTTTGGGAAGCTGACTGCGTTAGGTGTATAGCAGATTATCTTTTGATAAAGCGTCTTGCTACAGCAAACAGTGTTCATGCAGTGCTGAGGTAATGATGGACCGTCATCTGAGACGGCTGGCCAACATTAAACCAGCGTTGGTTCAATTGCCCGTAATAATAAAGGCTGTCCTAAATAATAATCAAAGACGTGGGAATGTCGTAATTATACAACTCAAAACTTTGCATTTTAGATAGTGCCTATAGAGATTTTACAATACAACTTATTTAAATTTTCAGTAATTATCATTCCATGTGAAGTTTTAATACAAATAATAGACGTGTATTTTTTATATCGGAACGCAGAGGGTTAATGATCCGGTAAATCTACACTCGCGCCTGTCGCGACCCGTCGGCAATGAGAGGATACATAACTCCAGGGCAAACACTTAAAACAATGCGAATAAGTAGACAATGGTAGGGCTGTTAGTTTCTGATCGAAACACTTCTTTGAACTTGCATTAGCAGTTACCGTTCACGATTAGCTCCATAACCTGGAGTAAATTTTCAAATCCACGAACACAACATTCTGAACTCGGAGTAGCTGCTCCATCACGGTGAGCGCCGACAGCTACAAAGACATGGACAATGATATTCCAGCTACTGCTTTTATTAAAACATTTTTTTTTCAATTGTGCATAATTGTATAATCAATTTTAACTTGGCACTAAATTAAAACACTGCTTTTCTAAACAGCTGCAATAAGCTTGGAACACATTTTACTATCGTTATTATTTATTTTATTATTTGGAGCATATGCATACTTGTTTTGATATCATATTGCAGGACACCACGTGGTATTTATTGCCTGATCGCTAATGCAGTCGGACTGCCATTACGGTAAAAAAAATCTGGCCCGTACTTGACCGCATTGGCGGGAGCTTACTGTATATCATGTGTTAAGACACAAGTATTAACCCGTTGATGACCATATTAAATTGCTGCTGCACTCTTGTTGAGACCAGATTAATTTATGACGTTATAAAGTTATACTATTGTAATCAATCACGAACATACATGGGACTGGTCTAGGGGGGACATAGCTGCAGTCAAAAATCTCAAATATATCCGGCACTGGTCTTCAACAGATTAAGACAAAGTAAAATAAACATCAGACAATATGTCTTTTTCACGCATGGGATAAAAATTATGCACCGTTATTTAAGCTTAATGAGTGAAATAAAAATGAAATGATAATTAGCTAAGTTGAGTTAGAAATACTTACGCAGCTGCGTACAGTTAGCACTGTCAGATCAGGTGCATGGGTGCCTCCTCAGTGAGCAAGTATGACATTGCGTTCTCAGAGAAAAATATTAGTTCCGGTTCTAAAAAATCGGTGTGCCTAGATATGGTTTAAGTCTGATTGTAGTTTTTAAGGATTTGTCGTTACAGAGGAGGAGTTGGAGATCGGAGCCAATATCTGTTGCTTACACCATACAGCGTAGTCATTTTACTGATGACATTAGAAGTATTCAGGAACCAGATTAAAATCAGATTATCTATTTAATATGTTTAAGGGATTGCATCTTTTTCTTTAGCACACGCGGAGTTTAGTGTGAATGTCAAGTCATCTGAATTTGCAAAGCTACCTTATTATCAATGGTGTCCACTGGTAAGATCTATGACCAGACAATTTTCTGTGGTGTTTATGACTGCATGGGACGAGGAAAAAGCTGTAGAGTTTACAAATAAACATAAAAATAGAGAAAACGAGTTTATTGATATGTTTCAGACAAATATTGAATGCAATGATGAAGATGTTGACCAAATGGTAAGACAATTTATGCATGTTATTTATATAAGTGGACTTGTCAGGTTAAAAAACCTGAAGATCCGAGAAAACATTGGATTGGCCGGAAAACACACACCAACCCTCATCCATTTTTTTTAAATATGTAGAAAAGAAAAAAAACATGAATACAATTTTTTTTATAATTTTTATTAACTTTTATATATCAAAATGATATGAAACCTGAAATCAATTCAATTTAAAGGTATTTATTGTCATTAGAAATACAATATGAAAACAAAACAATATTATGCAGAATAAATAATAAAGAAATTATATCGCACCTATTGACAAAACACCCACTGGCATATCTAATAAGTATTTAGATGAGTATTTCGTCCACTTACACAATTAGAACCATATTAGTACCATGTTTTTCATGAAATCGAAATTGATATTTGAGGGAAAAAATATTTTGTACAATATACATTCAAAAACTTTCGTAATCTAATAATTGTCAGCTAGTATAGATGCCAATTATTAGTTTGGAACTCTGTGCGACATGGTAACATGTGCAACATGGTAACATGGTATCGGCTGGTTCAAAATACACACATATGACTGGTAAATCTAAAATTGATTTTGATAGTCAATAACTGTTGTGTTACGTATACAGTATATTGAGTTAAATAATACTATATCTGATTCTGAAGTCGAAGTTACAATCAAATAGCTCAAGCGCTGCAAAGCTGCTGGTTGTTAGTCACAACTTGTGACCACTTTATCAATGAATTAATTATATGGATATATATGGATCAGATCAATTACTCCATAGATTATCTGCATTGTGTAATGTTGTACTAACAGATTAAGGTCATCACATCACAGCCAGTATTATTATATGTTTCGGAAGTGTGGGGTTTTTACAGGGCTCTAGAAGTAAAAATGATTTAGTGACATTCATGAATTATTTGATACTTTTTTGATAAACTTGTACAGCCAGTATTATTATATGGTTCGGACGTGTGGGGTTTTTGCAGTGCCCTAGAAGTAGAGTGTGTATATCTTCATTTTGTATAAGAGTTTTACATGTTAAACCTATCACTGCTAATTATTTCATATATGAAGGTGCCCGTTATAAATATTAAGTAAATTTAGACTTACTTTTAAAATACAGGAATAATATTATCACTTGAGCTATTTATAACCCTGTTTACATTCAGTTATTCATCCCTGAAAGATTTATTCTCAATAATTAAAGTGTTTGAATCAATTGATGACGTCCCAGCATTTCATCCTTATCATGCAGTCCTTGTCCCAGATGCAAACCGAACCTCTTTTAGCAGTTACGGTGAGGTTATTATTACTTACTTACTCTTCCCAATAATCTTTCAGAAGGCGAGCCTCATTAGAAAAATATAAAAGTAGGTCAAGTCGTCTTGATGAGAGAAGTTCCAATAACAAATTAGTTTGGCCACTGGATTGTTTTCCCTTGAGATTTACTGTCATGGCCCGTCTACCCATGAAATATTTGGATTGATTGAGGAAGATTGAGCTGTTATAATTATTATGGTTAATTAATCATCATATTTACATCGGTTACAGTACCTCAAAAGATTATTATGGTTAATTAATCATTAAATTGACATTGGTTACAGTACCCTCAAATATTAAATCATGGGGCGATCGAGCCAGAGCATTGCGTGAAGGATTATAATTATTATTCACGAAAGCAATGAAAAACATGAGCAAATATTTGTATCCCGATATAACGACTAAATTATATATCATTAGGTCGACTAAGTATAAGCTGATTTAACGACTTAGGCTACATCTCATTAAATGTCGATATAACGACTTATACGTCGTTAGATCAACTTAATGAAAGTCGATATAAGTCATCAAAGACTTAGTATAAGTCGCTTTACCAACGTATATGATAATTATCTCGTTAAAACGACTTGGTATAAATTAATATTGTGATGTATAAATCGTCAAATCAACTTATTAGTATTAAGCGATTATATTTACAAATTGCTATATTGACTCAGTCGTCTATTTAACGACTTATATATCGTTAAAGCGAATTGTATTCAGTCGAAATAACGATTTATAAGTCGTTAAATCGACGACTGAGTCAATATTGCAACTTATAAGTTCTTGAATCGACTTATTAGAAGTCGATATAACGACTTATATGTCAATAAATCGACTTAGTACTAAAAGTCGATATAACCGGCTATATATCTAGGCTATATAGCTTATTAGTATAAGTCAATATAATCACAGTGTCGATCTCGTCCTCTTTCTCTTCCTCTTGATCCTCCTCCTACTACTTCTGCATTCCTGTATGCCTACTCCTTTCTATGTGTTACCCCTAATTGTCTTCTTCCTTATCCTCCTTATCCTCTTCATCCTCATTTTCCTCCTGCTCATCCTCAGATGAGCAGGGTCGACGAGAAGAAGAAAAAAGGGGACGAGAAATAAGAGGCGGAAGATGATAAGGAATAGCCTAGACCTGTAGATAAGAATAAGAAGAGAATGAGAAGGGTTTGTATAAAGAGGAACAAGACGAAGAAGAGAAGAAAGAGGTTAAAGGAGAGTGCAGAAGGAAGGAGGAAAAAAAGAGATAAGAAAAAGAGGAAGAAAAGGAGGAATCATCCTCCTTTGCATCGATCCTCATTTTTTCCTACTCTACCAGGAGAATAAGAGGACAAAAAGAGGCATAAGAGGAGAAATAGTAGGGAAGAGGAAGATACATTGTACCCCGGTACGGAGGATGGGGAGGAAGAGTGGGAGGAACAATATGAAGATGATGAGAATGAGATTTAAAAAAGGACGAATGGGACGAGGAAGAGGAAGGAAAAGGAGAAAAAGAAAGTCGAAGAAATAGAAGAAGTAATAAGACGAGAAGGAAAAGGAGCAGGATTTGACAAAGAGGAGGAGGGGAGAATTTAGCAGGAGT
This sequence comes from Flabesymbios commensalis, assembly GCA_964017125.1. Classification (NCBI taxonomy): domain Eukaryota; kingdom Metazoa; phylum Annelida; class Polychaeta; order Terebellida; family Flabelligeridae; genus Flabesymbios; species Flabesymbios commensalis. The sequence continues at coordinate 66,039,727 of OZ024905.1, read as the reverse complement.
CGAGGGAGAAGAGAAATATGATAAATTGAGAAAATGACGAAGAACAAGACAAAGGAGTAATAAGAGTGAAGCAAGTGGGGTGACGAAGATAAAGGAGGAAGACAATGAAGGTGAGGGAGATATAGGATCTCGAGGTAGAGATGAACGAGGAACAGCAATAGTAGCATGAGGAGGACGACGAAAGGGAGAAAGATAATGGAGCAAAATTATTGGGAGGAGTAGGAGAACGAAGGATGAAGAGTAGGGGGATGAAGTATTTCGTCCACTTACACAATTAGAACCATATTAGTACCATGTTTTTCATGAAATCGAAATTGATATTTGAGGGAAAAAATATTTTGTACAATATACATTCAAAAACTTTCGTAATCTAATAATTGTCAGCTAGTATAGATGCCAATTATTAGTTTGGAACTCTGTGCGACATGGTAACATGTGCAACATGGTAACATGGTATCGGCTGGTTCAAAATACACACATATGACTGGTAAATCTAAAATTGATTTTGATAGTCAATAACTGTTGTGTTACGTATACAGTATATTGAGTTAAATAATACTATATCTGATTCTGAAGTCGAAGTTACAATCAAATAGCTCAAGCGCTGCAAAGCTGCTGGTTGTTAGTCACAACTTGTGACCACTTTATCAATGAATTAATTATATGGATATATATGGATCAGATCAATTACTCTATAGATTATCTGCATTGTGTAATGTTGTATTAACAGATTAAGGTCATCACATCACAGCCAGTATTATTATATGTTTCGGAAGTGTGGGGTTTTTACAGGGCTCTAGAAGTAAAAATGATTTAGTGACATTCATGAATTATTTGATACTTTTTTGATAAACTTGTACAGCCAGTATTATTATATGGTTCGGACGTGTGGGGTTTTTGCAGTGCCCTAGAAGTAGAGTGTGTATATCTTCATTTTGTATAAGAGTTTTACATGTTAAACCTATCACTGCTGATTATTTCATATATGAAGGTGCCCGTTATAAATATTAAGTAAATTTAGACTTTTAAAATACAGGAATAATATTATCACTTGAGCTATTTATAACCCTGTTTACATTCAGTTATTCATCCCTGAAAGATTTATTCTCAATAATTAAAGTGTTTGAATCAATTGATGACGTCCCAGCATTTCATCCTTATCATGCAGTCCTTGTCCCAGATGCAAACCGAACCTCTTTTAGCAGTTACGGTGAGGTTATTATTACTTACTTACTCTTCCCAATAATCTTTCAGAAGGCGAGCCTCATTAAAAAAATATAAAAGTAGGTCAAGTCGTCTTGATGAGAGAAGTTCCAATAACAAATTAGTTTGGCCACTGGATTGTTTTCCCTTGAGATTTACTGTCATGGCCCGTCTACCCATGAAATATTTGGATTGATTGAGGAAGATTGAGCTGTTATAATTATTATGGTTAATTAATCATCATATTTACATCGGTTACAGTACCTCAAAAGATTATTATGGTTAATTAATCATTAAATTGACATTGGTTACAGTACCCTCAAATATTAAATCATGGGGCGATCGAGCCAGAGCATTGCGTGAAGGATTATAATTATTATTCACGAAAGCAATGAAAAACATGAGCAAATATTTGTATCCCGATATAACGACTAAATTATATATCATTAGGTCGACTAAGTATAAGCTGATTTAACGACTTAGGCTACATCTCATTAAATGTCGATATAACGACTTATACGTCGTTAGATCAACTTAATGAAAGTCGATATAAGTCATCAAAGACTTAGTATAAGTCGCTTTACCAACGTATATGATAATTATCTCGTTAAAACGACTTGGTATAAATTAATATTGTGATGTATAAATCGTCAAATCAACTTATTAGTATTAAGCGATTATATTTACAAATTGCTATATTGACTCAGTCGTCTATTTAACGACTTATATATCGTTAAAGCGAATTGTATTCAGTCGAAATAACGATTTATAAGTCGTTAAATCGACGACTGAGTCAATATTGCAACTTATAAGTTCTTGAATCGACTTATTAGAAGTCGATATAACGACTTATATGTCAATAAATCGACTTAGTACTAAAAGTCGATATAACCGGCTATATATCTAGGCTATATAGCTTATTAGTATAAGTCAATATAATCACAGTGTCGATCTCGTCCTCTTTCTCTTCCTCTTGATCCTCCTCCTACTACTTCTGCATTCCTGTATGCCTACTCCTTTCTATGTGTTACCCCTAATTGTCTTCTTCCTTATCCTCCTTATCCTCTTCATCCTCATTTTCCTCCTGCTCATCCTCAGATGAGCAGGGTCGACGAGAAGAAGAAAAAAGGGGACGAGAAATAAGAGGCGGAAGATGATAAGGAATAGCCTAGACCTGTAGATAAGAATAAGAAGAGAATGAGAAGGGTTTGTATAAAGAGGAACAAGACGAAGAAGAGAAGAAAGAGGTTAAAGGAGAGTGCAGAAGGAAGGAGGAAAAAAAGAGATAAGAAAAAGAGGAAGAAAAGGAGGAATCATCCTCCTTTGCATCGATCCTCATTTTTTCCTACTCTACCAGGAGAATAAGAGGACAAAAAGAGGCATAAGAGGAGAAATAGTAGGGAAGAGGAAGATACATTGTACCCCGGTACGGAGGATGGGGAGGAAGAGTGGGAGGAACAATATGAAGATGATGAGAATGAGATTTAAAAAAGGACGAATGGGACGAGGAAGAGGAAGGAAAAGGAGAAAAAGAAAGTCGAAGAAATAGAAGAAGTAATAAGACGAGAAGGAAAAGGAGCAGGATTTGACAAAGAGGAGGAGGGGAGAATTTAGCAGGAGTCGAGGGAGAAGAGAAATATGATAAATTGAGAAAATGACGAAGAACAAGACGTAGGAGTAATAAGAGTGAAGCAAGTGGGGTGACGAAGATAAAGGAGGAAGACAATGAAGGTGAGGGAGATATAGGATCTCGAGGTAGAGATGAACGAGGAACAGCAATAGTAGCATGAGGAGGACGACGAAAGGGAGAAAGATAATGGAGCAAAATTATTGGGAGGAGTAGGAGAACGAAGGATGAAGAGTAGGGGGATGAAGTATTTCGTCCACTTACACAATTAGAACCATATTAGTACCATGTTTTTCATGAAATCGAAATTGATATTTGAGGGAAAAAATATTTTGTACAATATACATTCAAAAACTTTCGTAATCTAATAATTGTCAGCTAGTATAGATGCCAATTATTAGTTTGGAACTCTGTGCGACATGGTAACATGTGCAACATGGTAACATGGTATCGGCTGGTTCAAAATACACACATATGACTGGTAAATCTAAAATTGATTTTGATAGTCAATAACTGTTGTGTTACGTATACAGTATATTGAGTTAAATAATACTATATCTGATTCTGAAGTCGAAGTTACAATCAAATAGCTCAAGCGCTGCAAAGCTGCTGGTTGTTAGTCACAACTTGTGACCACTTTATCAATGAATTAATTATATGGATATATATGGATCAGATCAATTACTCCATAGATTATCTGCATTGTGTAATGTTGTATTAACAGATTAAGGTCATCACATCACAGCCAGTATTATTATATGTTTCGGAAGTGTGGGGTTTTTACAGGGCTCTAGAAGTAAAAATGATTTAGTGACATTCATGAATTATTTGATACTTTTTTGATAAACTTGTACAGCCAGTATTATTATATGGTTCGGACGTGTGGGGTTTTTGCAGTGCCCTAGAAGTAGAGTGTGTATATCTTCATTTTGTATAAGAGTTTTACATGTTAAACCTATCACTGCTAATTATTTCATATATGAAGGTGCCCGTTATAAATATTAAGTAAATTTAGACTTTTAAAATACAGGAATAATATTATCACTTGAGCTATTTATAACCCTGTTTACATTCAGTTATTCATCCCTGAAAGATTTATTCTCAATAATTAAAGTGTTTGAATCAATTGATGACGTCCCAGCATTTCATCCTTATCATGCAGTCCTTGTCCCAGATGCAAACCGAACCTCTTTTAGCAGTTACGGTGAGGTTATTATTACTTACTTACTCTTCCCAATAATCTTTCAGAAGGCGAGCCTCATTAGAAAAATATAAAAGTAGGTCAAGTCGTCTTGATGAGAGAAGTTCCAATAACAAATTAGTTTGGCCACTGGATTGTTTTCCCTTGAGATTTACTGTCATGGCCCGTCTACCCATGAAATATTTGGATTGATTGAGGAAGATTGAGCTGTTATAATTATTATGGTTAATTAATCATCATATTTACATCGGTTACAGTACCTCAAAAGATTATTATGGTTAATTAATCATTAAATTGACATTGGTTACAGTACCCTCAAATATTAAATCATGGGGCGATCGAGCCAGAGCATTGCGTGAAGGATTATAATTATTATTCACGAAAGCAATGAAAAACATGAGCAAATATTTGTATCCCGATATAACGACTAAATTATATATCATTAGGTCGACTAAGTATAAGCTGATTTAACGACTTAGGCTACATCTCATTAAATGTCGATATAACGACTTATACGTCGTTAGATCAACTTAATGAAAGTCGATATAAGTCATCAAAGACTTAGTATAAGTCGCTTTACCAACGTATATGATAATTATCTCGTTAAAACGACTTGGTATAAATTAATATTGTGATGTATAAATCGTCAAATCAACTTATTAGTATTAAGCGATTATATTTACAAATTGCTATATTGACTCAGTCGTCTATTTAACGACTTATATATCGGTAAAGCGAATTGTATTCAGTCGAAATAACGATTTATAAGTCGTTAAATCGACGACTGAGTCAATATTGCAACTTATAAGTTCTTGAATCGACTTATTAGAAGTCGATATAACGACTTATATGTCAATAAATCGACTTAGTACTAAAAGTCGATATAACCGGCTATATATCTAGGCTATATAGCTTATTAGTATAAGTCAATATAATCACAGTGTCGATCTCGTCCTCTTTCTCTTCCTCTTGATCCTCCTCCTACTACTTCTGCATTCCTGTATGCCTACTCCTTTCTATGTGTTACCCCTAATTGTCTTCTTCCTTATCCTCCTTATCCTCTTCATCCTCATTTTCCTCCTGCTCATCCTCAGATGAGCAGGGTCGACGAGAAGAAGAAAAAAGGGGACGAGAAATAAGAGGCGGAAGATGATAAGGAATAGCCTAGACCTGTAGATAAGAATAAGAAGAGAATGAGAAGGGTTTGTATAAAGAGGAACAAGACGAAGAAGAGAAGAAAGAGGTTAAAGGAGAGTGCAGAAGGAAGGAGGAAAAAAAGAGATAAGAAAAAGAGGAAGAAAAGGAGGAATCATCCTCCTTTGCATCGATCCTCATTTTTTCCTACTCTACCAGGAGAATAAGAGGACAAAAAGAGGCATAAGAGGAGAAATAGTAGGGAAGAGGAAGATACATTGTACCCCGGTACGGAGGATGGGGAGGAAGAGTGGGAGGAACAATATGAAGATGATGAGAATGAGATTTAAAAAAGGACGAATGGGACGAGGAAGAGGAAGGAAAAGGAGAAAAAGAAAGTCGAAGAAATAGAAGAAGTAATAAGACGAGAAGGAAAAGGAGCAGGATTTGACAAAGAGGAGGAGGGGAGAATTTAGCAGGAGTCGAGGGAGAAGAGAAATATGATAAATTGAGAAAATGACGAAGAACAAGACGTAGGAGTAATAAGAGTGAAGCAAGTGGGGTGACGAAGATAAAGGAGGAAGACAATGAAGGTGAGGGAGATATAGGATCTCGAGGTAGAGATGAACGAGGAACAGCAATAGTAGCATGAGGAGGACGACGAAAGGGAGAAAGATAATGGAGCAAAATTATTGGGAGGAGTAGGAGAACGAAGGATGAAGAGTAGGGGGATGAAGAGTAGGCCCTTTTTAGGGAGAGAGTTGAGCTCCTGTATTAACACAGTGATGCCCGTTATTAAGCTGAAAAGCTGGTTGAGTTTAAAAAAAATTATATCAGAAGGAATTTGGTGGTCTAGTATCTAGATAAAGAGGACGAAGAGCTTATTAAAAATATTGTGTGGTTGGGTGAGGCGATACCTATATCGTGGTAAGTTGATCTGGGGGATTGTTAGTTGGCACGCCGGCAAAATGCCCTCACCAAACTCTGATAGATAATATTTCAATCTGCCGTCTTGGCAACGGCGAGTGAATAACTTTCTAAACTCGTTCTTCTGTTCATTCTCTATTTATTATTGTCTAGACATTAAACCGTGCACACAGCCAAAGTGGAGCGCGAAGACCTCTCGCCAAGCGGCCCTGGCCCTGTAGTCTAGACGGAACGTCCGCCCAGCTCAGTGCCTGTGATGTAGGTGAGTGCGGTCGGTCTGTCGGCAGCGAGGCTAATCAGAGCAAGGCTACCCGGGAAACGGCCACTTGTCAGTGGTTGTAAACCCGAGTAGTCCCGAGACGGGTGAGATGCTGATCCCACATTACCCCCGGGTAATGTGACAATGTATGAACAGGAACCAACTTGTGGGGAAAGCGTCGACTCGCCGCTCCGCTTGGCAGGTGCCCCAAACGTACATAAAACCAAACAGTTAAACAGTCAGGGTGAAAACATACAGCGTGGATGGTTGATGAACATCACGGGCGCAGCATAATGAATTAGAGTCCAGGTATTATGTCGTTTTTCCTATCCTCTTAACACCAATGTTCCTATCCTTTTAATACCACTGTTCCTATACTCTTAAAATCGATGTTCCTATCTTCTTAACAACATTGTTCCTTTACGTTATGTATTATGCTGCTGCGCTACGTGTGTTGGTCAACCTATGTCAATTTAATTAATACATTCGATACTGATTAACAAAATTACTCACATAGATAATTCAATTAAGTTGTATTTTACATATTCTAATTCAATGATGCCAGGCCTGGCTAATTTACAATTACAAATTATGATTATTGCAATACAGGCAGTTGGTCCTGCCGTAGATGTCGTTAGGCGCTACTATGGCGTGGTCCATCTGTACGAATCGTGCGAGAGTATAGTTTGTTTTACGGTAGTATCTGATATAATTTTGTCGCTATCAGCGATGTGCGGATTATTTCTAACATCCGGTATTTTAGGCGTGTCAGGTGTATTTGGGGTTTAGCCCGTGTGTAATGGTACACGTGAATACGTTAGGGCGAGAAACGGCGGGGGTTCGCGAATGCGGCGCTACATAAGGTGTGAGTTGTCTAGGCAAATTTACTGTATGGGCTCGATGCTGTTGAATGGTGGCCGAACTCTTACCAATATTAGTCGCTGCAGACTATATCTGTGTATTCTTTGTCAATTTAACTCTCGTCCTGTCAGACTTCTGAGTGAGAGTACTACTGGATCTTACGTGGTCCTTTCTGGTCTGGCGAACGATCTCTGTAGCCTTCAAATTCGTCGTTTTCGATTGAGTTTTACGCTTTGTTGCTGTACCTGTTTTTGGCTCGCACTCGAAGTGTGCAGGTTTAGCTCGGTCCACAAAGACAGTTTCCACGTTGCCTTTTATCGGGATTTTCGTGATTCTGCCGTTCCTAACGATGACCTTGTACAGTTCGTCGTGAGGGGCGGTCAGAGTAGGCGCTATTGCGATTCTTCGCAAAAATACATGTGAGCATGTTTCGAGTTCCTTATATTGGGGGCGGGGGGCCCTAGGGTAGTGGTTAGCACCGCTGCCTTTCACGCCAGAGTTCGGGGTTCGGTTCCGATCTTGAAGTCAAAATTACACTTAGGTGACAATCTTGTATGACCTTCGTTGGCCTCGGTCAGTAAATTATTTAGCGGCGTCAACTTATCCCCGCAACGTAGGATAAATCTATGGTAGTAATGTAAAATCCCCAAGTATCGTCGCAATGCTCGTTGCTTATAAGGTTTAGCAAAATTTACTTTTGTGTCTACAGCGCTGGGTAATGGTGAAATGCCCTCTGAGCAAACGTGATGACCTAAAAAGCTTAATTCGGTAGTACCAAACTGACATTTGTACGGGCCAATAATAATTTCGTATTTGACTAAACGCGTAAAAAAGGATTTGTAAATGTTTCTTATGAGTTCTATGATCAGGACTTGTTACTAGCAAATCGTCTAAATATACAAACACAAAATCTAGTCTGCGCGTAACGTGGTCTATAAAACGTTGAAAAGTCTGACCAAACTAAACGGTGTCGGAGTAAAATTGAAAAGACCGAAAGGTGTTGTAACCGCTGTTTTATACACGTCGGACGGTTAAACTGGTATCTGATAATATGCTCGTACCAAGTCTATCTTAGAAAAAATCTTAGACCCGGCTAAACGCCGCGTAAAATCCTGGATATGGGAATCGGATATCTATCGGGTACTGTATGAGCATTCAAACTTCATTCAAATCCACATGATCTCCAATCACCGTTTTTTTTTGGCACCATATGAAGCACTCATGACCATTCGCTGTCGCTAGGTTCGAAAACACCTAATTTTATCATTTCATCGAGCTCGCGTTTCGCGGTGACTAATTTATCTGGTGCTAGTTGTTGTGGGCGTGCGAAAACATGGTGTCTTTTTGTCACTATTTTATGTGTAATACTATGTTTGACAGTCTCGCCTTTTGTCGTAGGACGAGTTAGTTCTGGGAACTGACTGAGTAATTTGGTATATTCATTACGAACAATATCGACTCTATTTAGTGATAGAGGTTTAATGAACGAAAGAGTAGCTGGTATAAACCGGTTCTCATGTCTCTCAAGCAGCGGCTTTTTAAATAGGTAGTGATAGTAGTGTTATTAGCTGCAACAAGGGGCAGACTGCAAGTGTCAGTAGTCCTGTTAGCGCAAGACTTGGGTAAAACGCTGACTGCTGCGCCCGTGTCAATTAAATATTTGCACTTGTTGCATTTTTCTGCGGCGTACAATAACTTAGAGGGAGATAATGTTGGAAGGGTAGCTTTCGCGGAATCATGTCGCGTCTCTGTTGTTTCGCCAGAGGCAAGAGTCGCTACCTTGCTCTGGCCGACTAGTTTGAAGAAAACGCGCAAGGTTCTCTGCACGTGTATGCTTTATCACCGAATGTTTGATGATAATAGCAGACAGGAGCATTAGCTGTGTCGATCGGTTAAACAGCAGCGTTCTGCTGTGTATTAGGCGGCGATACGCTAGGACGGTTAACTTGTTGATTGTTTGTTATAAAACCTAATCTACTAACATTTTGATTATTAGGTACAAAGGGTTTAGCCTGTACATTAGGTGCGAACCGTGTCTTGGTTGCACAGTTCACAGCTTTATGTGAACGTCCGTAATTCCTCTTCTTTGCTGCTGTAGCTGTGGCTGTCTCTAATTTTTTAAGCCTGCGAGACAGTACCCCGTTTTATCAACATACGAGATCTCGTAATTCTTGTGACCTTGGCCTGCCACTTATGAGAATATAGAAGCTCGTTGATTTTCCTCGTATGTCTTCCTCTTTAACATGTATAGGGAGGATACGAGCACTCTGAACCACTCGTTGAATTTTACGATCCTCATATGCAAATGAGCTATTAATACGAGCTCGTATCTTTTCAGGTTGATAAAACGTGGCCCAGGTCTTCCAACAGTCCAACTAGCTTTCCGCTTTCACTGACTTGTATTCCAGCAACCCCCTGTTTGTCTTTCTCAACGTCCATTTCTAAAGCTAACGCTCTATCCACTAACACGGCCAAGCTTTCTAGTGACGCACTGTCTGGCTGGGTGGCTAGGTGAGCGTGTATTGAGGTAGGCATCTGACGAATAAAAGCCTGACGAATGACTGCTTTTCCTACCACTGCCGTAGTGCCGAATCCGGCCGTCTTCTGAAGTCGTCTGAGAAATCGAGATGGTATATACAATCCCATTTTCTCTCCCGAGATCACTTTGGTAACTGGGGTAGTCAAACCTCTACGATCGATCAAAATGCCCTTCAAATTATCGTATTTGTGTGTCCGAAAAGGCTGAAGCAACACGTCTTTGACGTCAGACGCTACCTCACCAGAAAGCGCAGCACAGGTTAATCTGTATCGCTCGTCATCATCCGTAATTTGATGCAAATCAAACTGTGTTTCGATTTGATTAAACCACAACTCCACGCCAGTTGGGTAGAATGTAGCGATTTTAAACTTGAGAAGATTAGTTTATCTTTGTTGTGTCCGGCGTTGAAGTGGCGATGGACTCCTAAAGGATTCGCTCCTTGAAATTTCCCTCCGACGTCTGTTAAGAGCGATCCTTAAAAAGTCTGCTTTAAGCCTTTTAAACTCTGCGTCTGTATCTTTAAACTCGGACACATTCTCGTTGCTCATAGGATAATACAAGTCTTTTTGTCGAGCCCCTTTTTCTTCGAGGAGTGTTGACACAAAACCTTCACTGTCGCCTCTGGTGGCCATCTTTAAATGTTTATATTGAAATTATTTAAAAAGTGAAACGTTTGAGTTTGCTGGCCTATTGGCTGCTGTGCATTACTCAAACGGGTATTGAAATGGTATGCATTTTAACCATACCAACTAGTTCGGTCGTCGCGTTCTACTTGAAAGACTGTGTGCACAGCAGACTAGTTGAGAGAAAATTTGATGTTTGATGAATCTATATGAGAACTGTCCATATTGAGTTACAGGTTCTAGGTTACAGGGGTTGCTGAAATGTTTGAAAAATCTGTGCGGAAATTGTTCGTTGAGTTATCATTCTATTTTATTTAACTATTATGTATAGAAATACATTGAAATTGTGAGGATTGTAGGTCACAAAATATCATATAAAAATGCCAGGACAAATGCTAAAATACTATTTTAAGCTATGAGATTGTAGTATTTGGTAATTCAACCTGTGTGGTAAATTTTCCCACAGAAGTTGAAAAACACACAAAGTATCAAAATTTGTCAAGTCGTAAATTCAGAGGGGATATATAACGATTAAAGTCTGCCTATCATGGGAAAATTTTGTTCTCGTGATGATAGGCTGAGTTCAAATGTAGATTCTCCTACAATTTGACTTGATTTTGAAAATTACTTGTTGTAATTGTGACTGACAGTTAGTCTATTAAGACTCCATATTAAGCATTTAATGTTGAATGTTTCCCGCAATAAAAATATTTATTTTTTATTTTTTTAAAACGCTTACTATGGAGATCATTATTTGTGACGTCAAAATCGTTCGTTCGCTTTGGTTTGTATCGGTGCATGTAAACTAGTGCCCTTCGGTTTAGACTGCGCGATGTGAGCATGTGCCTGTGTGGCGGATCTCATCAGCTCATAACTCATTAACATATATGGCTGTCTGCCGTCCCTCTGTAAGCAGCCTGCAGCGGGTGCGTGTCATATTTGAACTTTGACCTGACAGAGGGCGCGTCAGAATAAATGTATGGAAAAAGAGACTATCAAATAATTTTTTTTACACATTTATTCACACTGTGTGTGATGTAATGTGCGATTACTAAAAAACTTATAAAGATAAATTCAATTTCGTTTTCATGACTGAAAAAGATGTTTTTGAAAATCTTCCAAAACGTCTAGACTGCTTTTCCAGACTGCGTGGCCGGCCGAGTTGGTCTTGACACTTGAGCAGATTTTGCCGTGTCTTCCACCGCAACAAAATGGTGTCTTAATTTATGCAAATATATGATAGACTGAGCTGATTGGGTGATTGTCGCCTTGCATGTTGCTATATGGCGGGATCATGTGTAGCCCGCTGGCTTCCAGTAGCTCAATTAAGGTGACCTGCTACCAAAATGGCAGCACTTACCAAACATATTAAAATAAATCTGCTTCATCTGGAATAAAAATATGGTTATGATTGCAAAATGTTGACCTACAGTCCTAACAAAAATACATTTATGGATCAAATAAGGCCGTTTATTGACATGTACATCAGGCAAACAATTTAAAATGGCTCTAATCCTATCAAAAGTTCTTTGAATCGAAGCGATATTTTTCTTTTTAAAAATTTATGATTGCAACTTTCAGGCAAGAAAGATATTAATATTTCTTGAATTTGCCCAGGGGGGTGTGACAATCGAAACACCCAATTATGGCGCTTAACGATTGCAAATAATTTAAAAATAGTTTCCTCCTTATCGCTAAAATTAGTGTAAATAGGAGGATTTTTTTTCGCAATTTTTAATAGTAAGGGTTGGGAAAATCAATCTTGAAAAAGATAAAACGCACATGGTTTATGGCCAATTTTAATAAAATTTTCGCCGTTTTCAGCGAAAACGCGTGCACCTCTCTTCAGATAACCTTTCTAACTAAACCTACTGACATTTGATTAATAATAAACTACAATCGTCACATACCTGAGAAAAAAATGATGTGTCTTTTTTTGAAAAAATCCCCTAATTAAAAAAAACAAACTATTTTTTGCTGATTCAAAACTAGTGGTTTTGCGACGTTTCAACGTCGGGTCACCATTATCGTGTGGTTGCTTGAAAGCAACAATGTTGGCAGAAGGTTGCGAATTTGTTTAAAGCATCGTGGGTAACCATTATCGTGTGGTTGGGTGAGGCGATACCGATATCGTGGTAAGTTGATCTGGGGATTGTCAGTTGGCACGCCCGCAAACCACCCTCACCAAACTGTGATATATAATATTTTATTCTTCCGTCTTGGCAACGGCGAGTGAATAACTTCCTTAACTCGTTCTTCTGTTCATTCTCTCTTTATTATTGTCTAAACATTAAGCCGTGCACACAAAGCCCCAAGTGGAGCGCGACGACCTCTCGCCGTGCGGCTCTGGCCCTGTAGTCTAGACGGAACGTCCGCCCAGCTCAGTGCCGTCAGTGAGTGCAGTCAGTGGGTTTGCGGCGAAGCTAATCAGCGCGAGGCTACTCAAGAAACAGCCACTCGTCAGTGGTCGTAAACCTGAGTATAGTCCCGAGACAGGTGAGATGCTGATCCCACATATATAAGTCGTTTTTACGAGATGTATAATTTGATCATTTTAACGAAGTGTACCATTAAGCTGTTGTAGGTCGGCCTTCTCTAAGGTTTTAAAGAAAATTAGGAAAACAAACAAAAACTAGCTATTACCCACACGCATGCCTGGCCCCCGTCTTCAATATTGAAGTTTGGTCAGTATTGGAAGAACAAGGAGCAGGACATCATTAAGTCGTTATAGGCCTATATCGACTATATGCTAGTCTTATTATACTAATTCGATTTAACGACGTTATGTCAACTTATAGAGCCATATCAAGTCGATTTAATAACGACATAATTCTCAAGTCAAACATGTAATGTAGTTTCAACCAGTTATATTATCACTGATTATAGGTAGGCTATAAGTTTAAAACAAACAGTTAAGTTGCAGTATTAGGCGATATTTTCACACAAAAGTGTTGAGCGAGAATGAACGAGATTTTGCGTGATGTCAACATGGTCAAAATGGAGGAGGAAGAAGTCGAAGTTATTTTCGAGGTTGTTTCCCACTTCCCTTTGGAACATGTTCAAAATACACTATTTAAATTGTATTATTAGATCTATAAGCTCATTTTAATTAGTTGTTAATTTGGCTAATTGAATCAATTTTGGCAATGAAAAATAGATCTAGATCTATAAGGTCCGAAATTTTTGTCAACTTAACTTAAGAATAAGAAGTTAAAGGGAGGGTGTTAAGGTTTTACAATATATACCCGGATTCACCTTTCACCGTGGTGGATGCTTTTTCGCTCTTATATCAATATTTACCGTTTTTAGTCGATTTTTTTTACATATTCACTTACTTTGTATGATGGGGCGATTTTATTTTCAGACGATTATTCAATTCAGTGTGATTACTGGCTGTGAAGTGAGAAAATAAAAAAACATCTTCCCAAAATTCCGCCCAGCATGTTTGTTGATCTTTCCTCTTGTGCACATGGGCTGTAATCCTGGTACTTTGGCTCAGCCCACTCATTTTAAAAGGTGCCGAGGGTTATCTCCCGGCTGGGTGGCGCGGGGGTCTACATTCTCATTTTCTATACCATTGGCGTATTAAACAAACGGGTCATTCTGATGCTACGCTAGCAATTTAAGCATTCTAAATGGAAATAGTTTGGAGAACTATTTAATGTTAAGTAAATAAACTATGACAATCAACGCTTGTTTTGCACGCATGGTAGCACACACACAATATATATATAATATATTTCTATGGATTTATCAGATAAAGGCATCTAGGCCTATTTGCCGTGATGCACTCTCCAAAATGTGCCTGTTCCAATCAATGCTTGTTTTGCACGCATGGTAGCACACACAAAATATATATATAATATATTTCTATGGATTTATCAGATAAAGGCATCTAGGCCTATTTGCCGTGATGCACTCTCCAAAATGTGCCTGTTCCCGTTGTATCCTAAACGTCCAGGCACATTTGGGACTATATAAGGCATATCTGGTATCAGTTATAATGTGCCTTTATAATAGGTTGTAGCTTTTTATGTAGCTCATTTTATGATTATGAAAAAAGTAGCAGACTTCAATTCATATTTTTGTATACATAGGGCCTACCGGCTATACCGGTAAGACAAATATGGAAACTATCAGAAACTGTTATAGCCTGCATGAATAACAAAATCACCGGTAATGAGGCCCTAGATCTATGTAAAAAACAATTTTTGGGTTGACATTTTTTATAAGGAAAAGTTAGGCCCAACGGAGATAATATTAATTATAATAGGCCTATATAAATTATTAGGCCCATACCTACATTTTATTTTTCATATTAATCAGAATCCCCCCCCCCCCCTGTACGTGATTAGAGGGGGTGGTGGAGTATTAGATTAGGCTATTATTTAATTATCATATATAGTGTAGACTACATGCTATATCGTGGGTTTTATTTTCAAATCAGGGGTGCACTGAGCGTTTATTTGATTATGGGCATTATTAGATTGAATACGGTATAACTAAACCTTAGAAAAATCACAAAGAAATTCCTGACTGTACACTTATCTTATATACGTGTGATTTCCTTTATATAAACTCAATTTTTATCATGTACATATGGTGGTACGAGCGTGATAAACAGTGATATATCAGAGTGACTAAAAATACCACAATGTTGGAAAGTGAGAGACACTTGAAGATGCGACACTGTAGGCTAGCCCCAGTAGCTGAAACAAGTTTCAGCCACAGATTGACTGCATACAAAATCGTGGGACATTTCTTTGACTGTCATATCGGAAAATACGGGCCATGATCAGGTCGAAAATAGTTTTTTTTAGAATCAGCAACATTTCAGTTCCATGCCGGCATGCTCAGCTCAGAGGTCGCACAGTCACTAAAAAGTTATGGACATTTATCGGACCTTGGGGTCGCGTTCGCTCTCAGTCACCGCCTTGGTGAATTTTTCGGGTAAAGCAAATACATCAATCCACGGCCTGGGAGGGGACGACAAGGCTAACTGTAGGCCTGCAAGAGAGGCTCCAGAAACCCAGATGACGAAAAATAAGAGACACAATGATTTACAAGCAAGACGGAATTATCATTTATTTTCAAAGAAAAGGAAGAGATAAAAAACTTATAGCTAATGGTACAAATTTGACATTTTCAGGGAACCACCGGGGCGCGGATATATAATCCAGCCCCTCCGCCTCCCGGAGATTGAATAGTGCCCCCCCCCCCCCTAACAGTTATGTTGACTATAATTATATATAGTTAATTTAACTGCCTGCAGTGAGTCCCATATGGGTGACTTGAAGTCCCGGGAGCGTGGGGACTTCCGAACAACTTCGGAACTTGAAGCGTCCAGATATAGATTACTTGAAGTAGAAATATTTGGTTAATAGATCTACCATATAATGGGATAAATAAAAATATGCTTTTGTTGTTGTGGGTCGAGGGGGTTGTGGGTCTAGGATCGAGGGTTTGTGGGTCGAAGGGGTTGTGGGTCGAGGCTTGAAGGTCGAGAGTTGTGGGTGTGGGTTCGAGGATGTCAAGGGGGATTTGAAGATAACTTGGGATTAGGAACATAAAAAAATTGCCGAGCATAGCCCGTGGGATTACAGCTCAAAAGGCCTACAGAAATGCCCAAGAAGCCCCTCCTTTTCAGGCGAGGTTTCGAATCATTGATTCAAAATATTTACTTCTTGAGTTAATTTACCTCATGGGGGTGGGCCTACAACCTGTGCACAAAGACCAAGCACCTACTAACTAATCAATTAAAAGAAACTAGCCCACCACCCAATTTTAGCCAAATTCAAACTTTGCAAGGAGTATCAAGATTCTTTCAGTTTTTGTTATTTTGAATTGTTGAAATGCTTTAATCTAATGATATTTTAGCAATTCAAACTTTTAACAATGTACCAGGCAAGTTTCGACTTTTGTAGGTGGACTGGTACCTTTAGCCCCAGTAGCTGAAACAGGTTTCAGCCACAGATTGACCCCGTACAAAATTGGACGATCATATCAAAGACTTGCCCTTGAATAATCAGGTCGAAAATAGTTTTTTTCATAGAATCAGTAACATTTCAGTTACATGCCCGCATGCTCAGCCCACAGCCCGCGCAGTCATAGAAAAGTCTTAATGGACATTTTTAGGCCTTGGGGTCGAGATTACTTTTAATGATTTAGGCCAGGCTCTCTGGTATTTTTGTCTCTCGCTTTTCATAATCATGATAATTGCTGCTTTTCTTGGCTCTCTTGTATTTCTTTACTCTCCATTTCGCTTTCCAGCCTATTGTGACTGAAAAAAATTGCGTCGCCGAATTATAGCCCTGTTTCATCTGCAGTAGAGGATGTGAACCGTGTGAGGTGCGATTATAATGCTCATCAGTTATTGGACTTATAGGCTATCCATTTATGCTTGGTCATCAATAATCAAAGACATTATACATATATTTTTGACCGTTTAGGCTACATGTCAACTTTGACATATTGGTCATTTTGTTTTCTTTATTTCTTTATAAGTTTTTTGATGCGGCGCAAATCGGTTATAAATACGTTTCTGTCGTCATTATCCCACGAATTTGAACAGTTTGGGTCACTGCATGTGTGTACCAAGGAAAGATATCGGCCGCAGCGGGACTCGAACCCGATACACCCGTGCCCTGAGTTAGCCAATGAGCCTGGCGCCACAATATACCAATAATTTGTATTGTCAACATCAATCAATCACCTATATTATATAGGCTATGTCGGTCACTCATTTAGTGAATTTCTGGCGATATATATAGGCCTATGCCCAGCAAACTTATGAGACGTTGGACCAATTTGCAACGCTGGTTTACCGTTGGACCAGCGTTGCAAACAGTAAACCATCGTTGGGCAACGTCTCATGTTTGCTGGGATAGGGCCCATACGTCATCACCAAATAGGCGTGTTTTTTTTATCTTTATATAAAAGCTATTGAATTCAACATCTATAAGTAGGCTAGATATCCTAAATCAATCGGTGTAGAGCTATTTTGTTATGTTTATCAGTTTATGATGAAATTCTTCATTACCAGTAGGCTAGGCCTAGCCTATATTGCACCGTTGTAGAAAATAGTTTCATTCTATTCACTTATCTTGTTCAACATTTTGCTAATTGTTGCTTACCGGTTATACATAAGCCTATACTATAATAAATCTAATCAAATCAATAAAGTCTATAAAATGTTTATATACAAACATATCAAATTTGATAATAAAAATAAATAAAGTAAGGCACCTTACATAAGGCCTATATTGGCATGAAATTATTGTTTGAAAGGAAGTGAAATTAAATCAATGATTATGTTCACTTCCCATTTACCATGTTCACATTGAGTAATAGCCTACATCTGTGATTGACGCTAAATAAGTAAATATTATTTTACAACAACATTCAACTATTGAAACTGATAATTGAAAAGTAATTGCGTGATCAAATTGCACATGGAGGTAATGTTACCCACTCTTCAGGAGCCCCAGCCACCCCTCACCTGCAAGGCGGTGCTAATCAGCTCATGCTGGTACTAGCATACACAATAGGCTAAGTGGATCGCAGAGCCTGATTATTATACAACGCACCTGCATACCTAACAATTAAAACAACCTACTCAACCCGTCAGGCTTAATTGACTTGTCCTCGTGTACACGTGTGAACGGCTGCAGTGAACATAACTTGTTTATTTGGTTGAGTGGCGGACCGTAACTATATCAAGTAATATTTTAACCCTTTTTATCTGTGGCATTATTTAAACTAATCAAATGAAAATAAGTTGTGTTATGGTAGAACATATGTTTTATACTGACTCAAAGTTTTAGGTCAATATTGTAAGTACTTTCCACGTAAATAGCGAATCAGTAACACCATATGATCCCCCTAAAATGCGATTTTTAATGTGAATGCCACTATAGTTTTGGCCATTATTTTGGCTTAATTATACTATTCAAAGTACATCCCAAGATAAATCATCATTGAATTTTTAATATATGTCACGAAAAAGTGCATTTGAAGTAGGCCAAATGGATCTCATATTGAGGGTCATAAAAAACGCTCCCACTATCAGCAGCTGCCGTGTGACGTCACACGGTGAAGTCGTATGCCTACAGCAGTCCACTTGCACTGATCCTATAGTGATCCAGCAGTCACTACCCAGTTGTACAGCGTCTTGTTCATGGATTGTCCTACAAAGTTTTAATGTCATCTTTGTTTAAATTATTATCATGCCAAAACGTTGCGTCTCCGGTTTGTGTAACAATACAAATGAAGATGTTACAGCACTAATACATGGCCAAAAGATTCCCAAATCGCACGCAAGTGGGATCGTTTTGTGAAGCTAACTGGAAGCATGGTAATCCCGCATATGTTCTGTGTGGTGTTCACTGAACAGACAACTTAATGATTTCATATCTTATGGTCAGTGGAGACATACATTCAGTTTTCACTCCCGGCCTACCCAGGGTAAATGTCCCAGAATATATCTAGATCAAACGTCTAGTTCTAACCGTTAGGCCTACTGCTACCAGGGCTAATGATCACGATGATGACTTCAACACCACCATAACCACTTTCTGCTTTTATACACGTAGAATTGTGGTTCACACCTGTGATACCAGATTGCATTATTCAGATACATTATTATATAAATGATAATTTTTTGAATAAAACTGTTCATGAAAACTCAGCCCCACGGGGAACAAAAATAATTCATATTAGGTGATCAGGCCTACATACTAACCGACCCAGGGTTGTCACCAAAAACTTGGAAAAATTAGTAAGACTAGCCAAACGGCGCTGAAAACAAAATTAATATGTTTATTTACAATATTTCAAACTCTCGCCTGATAAAAGTCAATAAGAGCGTCGTTGGGGTTAAATTCCATAATTTTGAGAATTATTTTGTAAATAATTCAATGAATAAATACGACCGAACTTCCCATAACTTTGTTCTGAGACGTCGAACGCAGATGGTTTAACCATCAACATGGTACACTTTTTAATGAGATAAGGAAAATTCCTGTGACGTATCGACATAAACCAGGGAATTACCATGATGACATCGCCTACCCAGCAAACACAAAACATTTGTAGACCTATAACACTTGTACAATGCTGGAACAACGTCGGAGACGTTGGACCAGAGTTGTACAAATCTTATACAAATGTGGGTAACCACATTGGTCCAGCATTGGCGGTGATGGGGATTCAGACAAATTTGTTGTGTCCGAGCCGTTACGCTTCGAAACTCGCATCAGATCCGGCGTAAGGGGGGCATGGGGTCATTAGCATTTATGGCAGGGCGGTTAACAAGCATGCGCGTTGTTTGAATACAATGTCGATCTTTGATGGAAGTGAAGAGAGAAATTCTCAAATTCGACGTTTTCGAAGCAGACCTTCTTTCTGATTCTATTTTCCTTTGTTTAACTTTCGTTAATAGGCTACCAAATATCATCAAAATCGTTTGAGAATTTTGACTGAGTCAGAGTGAGTTAACGGGGGAGTTCACAGGTTCACTACTCTCTGAGAAATCAGATAAATCTCCATCGCTAGTTGTAGCCATTTTGACAGAGACCTCTTCATGACTTCAACGTGTGACGTGCCAGGCTGTTCGGGAGTTTCCGTGACCGTTACAGAATCCGAAGTGACTTCGGCTCGAAAAATCTAACAAAAACATTTTTTTTACCAATAATAAAAAAATTTAAGTAAAAATTAAATTAGCTGTTTTAATTAATAGGATATGTTCCATTTATTGATGCTCACCCAACCTTAACCTTAACACCCTCCCTTTAAGTCTTGTTTGTTGACTCAACACTCACTCAGTCTCAGAGTCAGACTCGCAGAGTGAGAGTCAGAGACAGAGTCAGACTCTCTCAGACTCAGTCTCATCAGCTCAGTCTCAGACCGTCCAAGTTCACCAATCTCCCCTACCAACCTTATCATTAGTCTAATGATAAGGTTGGACATATGATGCACCACGCGGTACCCTGGGGTACCAAATAGAAATCCGCCATTTTGTTTAATTATTTAATTTATTTTTCAGGGCTGTACCCTGGGTACCAAAAAGTGTAAAATAATTTTAAAAGAGGGCAAAAATAGATGTGAAACGTTCTTATTTTACAAAATAATCTTGTTTTTGGGGACATTTTCGTCACTAGATCTAAGCCTCCAAGCCTCAAAAGACTATTGGTAAAACATCTTTCAATGTCGGAACTTGTTGCAACGCAAATTGCCACCGCATTCACCAGGTGGCGCTGCAAATCACGTGGTACCCTGGGGTACAACGGTGTTGCATCATTTAGTCTAGATATTTCTAATGATTAGAAATGTCTATAGTTTATACTAGTAAGGTTGGTAGATGAGCTATTCGGCTCGTGACTCAGACAGTCAGACACTGGCACACTGCTCATGCCAAGACAACTTCAGATTCAGAAGCACTTCAGAAGCACTTCTTGACCTGTTGACTTGAGTAGACCTAGGGCTAGGCAGTACTAAAGTAGTTGGTACTTAGCTAGGCTAGATTCAAACAGTCATTATGATTTTTCGTGTTTTTTCAGGCTTGATGTGGATTTGTGATATAGTCTAGACTGATATTAATAATAAAAAATATATTTTTCTCTGTTTGTTTGTGCTTTTTGCTCACCAGACTTTTTACTGGTAGAAATTTTCAGTGAAATTTTCCCTCCTGAATATGAACTGATGAAGTTTTGAGTAAAGATCGAAATTCGAAAGCCCGAGGAGGAGGAGTCTTTATTGCTGTCAGAAAACATTATGACATGACCCTCCCCCTGATTTAGAAACCAACTGAAATTTTATGGGCTAAAGTTCAGATATCGGCATCAAAATTCTTAACCCTCAGGTGTTTTTATAGACCTCCTGACACCAAAATTAGTACTTCAGAAGAACTTGCGAAATCTTTAGACCTCATGCCAAAAAATTCAAATCAGACCATTGTCCTGGGAGGTGATTTCAACCTGCCTGGTATTGACTGGGACAATGGAGTAGTAAATCCTAAAGCAGCAAACAAATCACAATGCAAGCTGCTTTTGTCAAGCCTAGATACGCATGCCTTGGCCCAAATTCATAAAGAACCAACTAGAGAAGAAAATATTTTGGACCTCCTGATCACAAATAAACCCTGTTTGATGAAATCTTCTGATAGTGTACCTGGAATCTCGGATCACTGTGCTGTTGTGACCGAACTGGATATTGAACCACCCTACCGTCGTACAGAACCCTGCCCAGTGCGTCAGTTCAAAAAGGCTAATTAGGAAGCTATCAGGCAACAAATTAGGAGCTGCTGGACCTCCTTTTCAGAAAACAGTCCCAGCCGTTTTGTTAATGAAAACCGGTTGAAATTTAAATCCATCCTAAACCAATGCCTGGACTGAAATGACTTCCCCTCGGGAAAATCTACCTTGGCTATCCAAATCACTCCTTGCATCTATTCGGAAAAAAACATCTTTATATAGCAAAGCCAAGCGTACGAATTAAGCTTTGGGCAAAATATAAATTATGTAAACGACAGACCCAGCGTGCCATCAGGT
The DNA here is from genome assembly GCA_964017125.1 of Flabesymbios commensalis. Classification (NCBI taxonomy): domain Eukaryota; kingdom Metazoa; phylum Annelida; class Polychaeta; order Terebellida; family Flabelligeridae; genus Flabesymbios; species Flabesymbios commensalis. The sequence goes on along the minus strand of OZ024905.1, from coordinate 66,017,807 downwards.
CTGCCAGGTGGTCTTTTTTGAAAAACAAACTTTCTTAATCTTTAGAACAAAAAAATTCAAAACCACTCTGGCGTTATATTAAATCTAAACGTCAGGATGGAAATGGTGTCTCTCCCTTGAAGGAAAACGGCCAGCTGCATTCAGATAGCAGACGTAAGGACGAAAAACTAAACAACCAATTTTGCTCAGTTTGTACCTCGGAAGACACCAAGAATATACCTAAATTACCAGGACCACCGAATACTGAAATGCCTAAGTTCAAAATTACCATTCAAGGTGTAACTAAATTACTTGACGGTTTAAACGGCGGAAAGGCATCCGGACCGGACGAGCTCCCGAACTTGATTCTGAAGAATGCTGCCAACGAAATATCTCCCTTTCTTAAAATTATTTTCGACCAATCTCTACAGACGGGCAAATTACCAGATGACTGGGTAGAGGCTAATGTTGCCCCTGTCTTCAAAAAAGGGGATCGGCACTCTCCGGCAAACTACAAGCCGATACCCCTCACATGTGTTTGTGCCAAATTACTTGAACACATCATTTGTAAACAAATTATGTCCCATTTTTCAGAAAACAAAATTTTAACACCTGTACAGCATGGCTTTCGATCAAAACACTCATGCGAAAGCCAGCTTTTGATTACAACTGATGAATTTATTCAAAATTTTGAAAACAAGACACAAACAGATGTTGTTGTCTTAGATTTTAGTAAGGCCTTTGACGATGTCCCCCACCAAAGCCTCTTGCACAAACTTGACCACTATGGAATTCGAGGAACAACTCTTAATTGGATTCAAAATTTTCTGACCAATAGAACCCAAAAAGTAGTAGTTGATGGCAGCTCTTCAGAATCAGCTCGCGTGAGGTCCGGTGTGCTCCAGGGGACTGTTCTCGGACCCCTACTCTTTTTGACCTATAATAATGACCTCCCTTCAACGGTCTCCTCGCAGGTTCGTCTCTTTGCAGATGACTGCCTCCTGTATCGCCCGATAAAATGTCGAGAGGATCAGGAGTGGCTGCAGAGAGACCTATCTACGTTACAGGACTGGGCAGATCGATGAGGGATATGTTTCAACCCCTCGAAATGCTCGGTCTTGAGGGTGTCCAGGCTGAAAAAAAACAACCTGGAATTTGAGTACAACCTTAAAGGCGAAACACTAATGAAACGTTTCATCAACACCATATCTTGGTGTTTGCCTTAGCGAGATCCTGGAATGGGAGGCCCACATTAACAGAATTACAAGTAAAGCAAATTCCACTCTGGTCTTCCTGCATGTCCCCCTAAACTAAGGTAGACTGCCTATTTCTCCCTGGTCAGATCATCCTTAGAATACTCTTCAGCAGTTTGGGATCACTTTAGACAAAAAGATATTGATAAATTAGAAAAAATTCAAAGATCAGCAGCAAGATTTGTCACCCAAAATTATAGACAAACAGCCAGTGTGACATCTCTCATTCAGAACCTGGGCTGGACTGACTTGAAAACAAGACGTAAAAATTCTCGCAATTCTCGACTTGTAGTGGATGATGATGACTTGTGGTAAATGAAGAAAAAACATTGTTATTATTAAACCGTTAGATGAAAAAATCCTTCCAAAACCCCTATGTTTTATGAAATTAGGTCATTCTTCAGAGATGCAAAATTATGCTTCAATGCATCGTGAGGGCTGATAGGGTTAAGGCAATAGTATAGATTTTTTTTTTGATGTTTGAAATTTTTTTAACTTTGCAACATCTCTAAGTTAGTGTCTGTACGACAGTGGAGGATGGTCCAAAATGAAAGTTAGCTTTTCGGTATCCAGTCAGTCAATTATTCTCAAGTGATTTTCATGAAATTTTGTAAACCCTGTTTCAGCTGTCTGATCAAGTCTGATCAGGTCACAAAGATTAAGAAGCTCAAAAGATGTGTCTTGTGCCCCTCATGGCAATACTTTTTATTTTGGGTTGATTGGTTAAATAGTTTTTTAGTTATCATCAATTTTTTAGAGTAAAATGGGGGTGCTTACGATAGCAGTCAGGTCAGGATCAAAGCCTTAGCTATACATTCATCATATAGCAGCTCTGCTGATTTTTGTCACCCCCTCTTTTTTTGAATTTTACACTATCTTTAAATGATCACTATTTTATTATTATTTATCGTCCATTTAAGAAATTTGGCACATGCAATCACAAGATTTTGAGGTATAAATTGGCTTAAATTTTGGAAAGTGATTTAAGTTTTAGGTTACAGTTCAAGTTACAGTTCATCCTAAAAGGTGCATTTAGTGTTTTTTTTTTTTTTTTTTTCCACACCTTTTTTTATGTATTTCACAGTCAACTCGCCAATATGTGATCTATTGTTCCATTTGAAATACCAAAATGATGGCAATTGTGGTCTCTTTTCAAATATATTCTTTGTTTTAAGATAATTCATAATAATTGGAGGTGCATGGGCGCAAGGCGTGAAGGTGTAAATTAAGACCCAAATTATATCACCTCAAAAAGCACAAACATGACTTTTTCAAAACTTGTAACTATGTCAATATTCATTTTTTTTTGTCCCAAATTTTATATTTATATCATTAAGATGTTGTTTAGTAAACACGCAGAAAAATTAGTAATATGACAAAATGTGGAATGCCAGTCTAGACAAAACAGCCTAAAGCACACTGCTGATCTTTTGGCCACCCTACCTACTGTCTAGGCATTTGGCATCGATCCTGAAAATTTTGTAAGAAAATATTGTATAGTTTAAAAGTTAGACCATTTGACATGTAGTAAATGTTTATTTATGAGGCTCCTCTATAACATGTATAAACCCATTAACTTCATTCTGGTTTATTCTCAGAATTGGGTTACTTGTCAAATGGTCCAACTTTTGAAATGCTAAATGGAATTTTCAGGGTTGTTGCCAAATGACAGGATAATAATGGTTCAACATTTTGTGACAATCGCTTGAGAATTGACAGACTGGATACCGAAAAGCCAGCTTTCATTTTGGACCATCTTCCACCGTCGGACAGACCTTACCAAGCTACGGCCTTAGCCTTAGTCTGACTAACTTGAGGCTTAGAGTCAGAGTTAGGCTCAGCCTCAGGGCAGTAGTGAGCATCACTCTAGTCACTGTTGACAGGTTGATAATAAGCACGAATGGGGTTCATCTTTTTTAGACGATGCGCACCAGTTTGGCTTGCATCAATAACAAATTCTAATTCAAATAAATTGTAGGGAGTGTCTATCTGTACATGACTAACCATACGTATTTGCTGTTAATAATACATACATGTATTACCAACTGATACCGTCACTTAGTTGTACAGACGTACAAATAGCAATCTATACGTACAGTAAATCATGTCTGGTTAGGCTAGCCACTGCCTAAATTATATTCAAACACATCACACATTAGTCATTACAGAAATATCTTTCCTGCACATACCTGTATACACCTGTTTAGTGTACCGGTACCGTATGAAGTCGAATGAAATGTAGTAGATGCTTTTAATTGTCACTACCACCAAAGTAATCCGACACTGTTTAGAATATAACTAACTCATCTTTAGAAAGTCTGCCAACAACCAGTTATTATTTTGGACCAACACAGGTCAATAGTGATTATAGGATACATCTTAAAGTACTGCATACCCCCGAAGATATGTACATCTAAACACTTTTAATGCTATTATTACTCGTCACAGCACTGCTAGGGCAAGACGCAATATGGGCGTTTATTATAATAAATACTGTATTAAACTATCAGAGAAACTCATCCCAAGATTTTCCTCAGCACGACTGGGTAAATCCTCGTGGTCACATGAATTTGAGCAAATAGTTTTTAAGTGTTCATTTCATGATAAATATAGAGCTAACAATTACGCCACATCTACAAGACAAATACAAAGTATGGATGTTTTATTTATTACATGTAATAAAATGTGCAATATAGTAAGACAAAATCATTTGATGTTCACTTACTAGCTTTGTTGCACAAATCGACACCTGAGTATTACACTATATTCTAGATCTGCAACTGTAACGCATATCAGATAGCAGATAGAATAGTGTGATAATCAAGTGAAGAAATGGTAATCGGCAGCACAATCTCACACTTACATGATAGTAAGGTGGATAAAATAGTCTTAAAACATATTATTTTATGCTGTTAAAAAAATTAGTAAAACTGAATTTTTTTAAATTGTGATTCTTATTTAATTTTGCAGACCTGGTTTCAGAAGTTGCGTGATCCATTAGCAAAAAAAACATTCCGCCTCTCTAGTCGATGGAGAAAACGGTACTTCATCCTTTTGCGGCAAAAAAACAGGGCATCTTTGTGCTATTATGACAATAAACCAAGGAGCTTGGAGGAGAAACCTAAAGGTACTACACATTCAATACTAATCAATAATTTTTTTATCTCATGTAACTATAAGTTATTTGTCAATTGATTCCTGAAATAATGTTTGAATATTCTACTCTAGTGGACTGTTGCACACCACTGGCTTCATATAATATCAACAATGTACTGTTCAGCGTGGATGATCTTTTACATGTACTTTTAAATTATCAGTAGGTAGTATTCTGCCATGCAAAGGTCAATTCTGGAAGTCGGATCGTCACGTCGCCATATTGGATTGGGGACCCTTTGGCCCCCTTACCACACATTTAACAACACATAAACCACATATTTCAGCCATAACTGATAATTAAACGAAGCACTTTGTTTTTCATATTCTCAAATATTGTATTTAGAGTCTACCGAACGTTGATTGAAAAGTTGAAATAGAATTTTTGTCCCACAAGTTTTTTACATGCCGCATGGTTTCCCCTCTTTTCGCCCACCTGTGACATCACGCCGTCTTACAGAATAGTAGCAACTGCCGACAGTCACAGTTTAACCCTTAAAGCGCTTGATTAAATAATTTAAATTTTCATCTATTTGAAGTTATGTCTCACTAGTACTGCGACCCACAACTTCAAGTGGGTGAAAATTACTAGTAGTTGTTCAATTTTAGACCAACCTTTGCTAATCTTGATGTCTAATGAAGACTCATTTCAATTCCAATATCGGTGATTTTATTGATTTTAAAATAAAATAGATTAAAATGACTATAGTAGTGCTTAGCAGTGTAACAGTTCACTGTGATTGAGTCTTTCCAGTAAATTATGAATTACATTCAATAACTGACCAGTTATGAGTGATACAATCTCTTTCTCTTAGCCATGCTTAAAAACTTGTAGTGTACTTTTATTTTTTCTCAAAGCAACCCCTGTTTTCAAAATCCAACTGTATTTATAGACAAATGGGCATAAACATTCACTGAAAATTAATTCAGTTATAACATGTGTCTAATATCATCTCACTGTGCTGGGTCTTATGTGATGCACAATGCCAAAATCATGCTTTTTACAAACAAAAATTTGAGATTTTTTCCGCCATACCCAGAGAGCACATTTTGTATATTAATTATTATCCTGAATATTTTTGACCAAACTTGAAAGGAATAGGTGCATCAGGATTTCAAAATATATATTTCAATCAGTGCTTCTGAACCCTTTCACCTCTGACAGTACATTACTGTATTTTTTTGCATTTTATACTACCGGTAGCCTATTTTCACCATAAATCACAACCCACCTGGTACTTAGTAGATTAGCTACATTGTTGACCTCTGGAAGTTTTATGTGATTTATATTGTTTTTATTCAATATTACTTATTGAGCAGCCTTCCCAGAGTTTGTGGAAATCAGATAATTGGTAAGTATCAGAATCCTTTTAAAGATTGTTCATTAGAAATTGTTGTAGATCCGGCAATGTGATTGAATTGATTGTTTCATGTCAGTGGCATGCATTAGTTTTATGGCCATACCTATCATCAATGTTCCACATAGGCATTTTTAACATGGTGCTTTCCATATTGTCCTTCCATATCCAACTGTCACTGTACCTCTTTGAGTTGATGTAATGTAGCCTTCACCCTGCACTGAGGAATACAGTATGCTAAGTCATATTTAAAAAAAAATTATTCAACTACAGATAATTAGGGTGTGTGATTATAATCAAGTTTCCTGCAGGTCATTGGAAGTAATCAAGTCTTCAAGCACTTCAAAAAACAAATACTACTAGTCCTGTGCTGGTTTTGCCTATGATAAATGTTAGAAGGCCAGACGTTGAATCAATGTTGTTTTAACGTTGGTCCAGCGTCATAGATAGTGGACCAATGTTAAACCAACAATGGTTCAACATTTTGGTGGGCGAGCTATTCAAATGATTTTTTTCATGTTGCTCCCATTTAAAAAATTAAAAAATGTGTTCCTATCAGTAAAAACTAAAAGTAAAAATAGTTAATAAATTTTAGTTAGTTCATTAAATGTCATTATTATTTAGAAGAGTAGATTCTTGTTTATTGATAAAATATTTTATTTTAGGCCCACATTCATAATTGGTATGCAAACTTTTTGTCAGTATGCAAACTTATTAGTACCAGTATTATTATGAAAAAAACCAGCTGCAGATGATCTTTTTGTTCAAGACCCCTGCTCGAACATACTTCCAACTTAATTTGCTAAGAATTATTGTGCACCGGTTGAACGATACAAGCTCACATTTCAATTAGGTACTGTTATACATGTGTAATTTAATGTGATAATGTGTCTACAGGCTAATAACAGATTAAAAAAATTGGTGACATGCATGTTTATTAAAACTTCAACCTGCAATAAGATACTATAATCGTTTCAAATCCCTTTTGTTAGCACTTCAACAATTTTTGTTTTGGGTCAGCATAATTTCGAAATAGTTAGCCTCTGATTTTTCGAATCAAAATAACTTTATCATGGATGTAAAGTTGTGGGCTGTGTGAGCAAGATACAGCTTGAACTTGTGAAAATTTACTTTACTTTACTTGACTACTTGGCATATAAATGGCTTACAGTGTTTGCAAATGTTGTAGCATGACTTCAAAATGAAGTGTTCTGCATTTATGTTGTCTGGACCTCTCTCAGTGACATGTAAAATGTACTGACAGTTTACATTTAAATATAATTCACGCTGTCTTAGAGGCTGTACATCTCATATTTGGAAAGATTCAGAATGACATTTTCTGTATCTTTTATAAATTATTTGTTCAATTGACATCTAAGTAAAGAAAAATGTAATTGTATTGTTGGGTAGCCACCTGGTTGACTAATTCAGAATATTCTGATGATTTTAACCCTTAGAGCACTGATGTCGACTGCAGTAGACATTCTGTGTTTTTATTAGCTCCTGTGTAACCACTGATAACGAGCTGTTCACAGTAAAATATGCCTTTAAATCTTGAAACACTGATGAATATCGGGACCTAAATTTCACAAAATACATAAATTTCCAGTCACTTTAGGTTGTGTATCGCGGTAGCGAGACACAACTTCAAGTGACTGAAAATTTAAATTGAATAGCTTAGTGCTCCAAGGGTTAAAATGTATTTACATAAAAGTAGTATCAGATTTGGTAACATGCTCGGTATTTATTATAAGGGGCCTCCCCCAGACTAAGGTAAATTCTGAGGTAGTAGAGTCACCCCACCAAAGACTATTTTTGTGTGGGTATTACACCTAATGATGTGGGAAAACACATTTTCATAATATTTTTGTCAGCCAGATTTCTAGGTGTTTTTATATTGAAATACAGTGTGAAAAAACAATGGGTCAACATATTGACAACATCTATGTTCGCAGAAATGCATGTTCTGATATTAGCTCAGTTGACAGCCCTCAATTGGCTCAATTGAAAATCATTATTTGTACCATATCAGTAAAAAATGTTGTACAATGGTCTATGATATCCATTACTGATAGTGATAGGTTCATACTTCAGGGGGTTCACAGTTATGGCTTATATATTTTCAGGGGCAGTTGAATTGTATCCAGCGTTTCAATTAGACAAGCGTGGGGAGTGTTATGGAAGGAATAATGTTTGTCAGATTAGCACAGACACTGAACAGTTGGTGTTGTCGACAGAAGATGAGAAAATCTATCATCTCTTCTCATTCTTCATTCAAACGCAGGCCCAGCTGAGGGAAACATTGGAAGGTTTGTATTCTCATGAAGATATCATACCATTAGCATGATTAGTGAATATAGTTGGTGACTGACTGTATCATACTTAGAAATATACTGCTTAATACACCAATAAATTTAAAACACACCAAAAGTTTGAAATATTTCTCATGGCTATGAGAGCTAGTTCCGACAATTTCTCTTAGTCATGTTAGATTTAGTGAGGAGCAATCATTGGATTGATATTGAGATATCAGCTAGCTGTGTTTTTGTGTAGTTTTGTAAGACGTGAGAAGCAGAGGAGATATAGGACTAGGATGTCATTAAGTCTCCACCCAAAAGATGAATTTTGAGCTGTATAACTAAATGGTGGAGACTTATTGTTTTTGCTGAGTCCACGGCCGCCGCCGCCGTCACCACTTGTTTCTGCTCTCAATCAATAACCCTGGGGAATTCGTCTGGTAATTTTTTTTTTGGGGGGGGGGGGGTTTCTAGGTCTGTTAAACAAAATCCAAGATTGCCGCCAAAATCCTATGTCACACTTTACAGCTTGAACCGCTTTATAGATATGTTTCATGTTTGGTTTAAAAGAAAGACCTTGCCCTGGACATGTGCTGATTAGTTTTTGGTGTCATTCTGATAATAAAAACTTTGATTTTTTTACGTTTTGGAATTTTAGCGGATATTTCAGGTTTGCTCATTTTGGCTCTTAATCATCAAAATTTGGTATGAAGGCTATACACCTCTGCTTGGATTATTTCAAAAGAATTTGCAGTATGCATATTGGCCCTAGGGAATCTTCCTGGTAATTTTTCTTTTTTTCAATTTCTTTAACAAAATCTGACATGGCCGCCTAAATCCTATGTCACTATCTAGAGCTTGAACTGCTTCATGGATTTGTTTCATTTTGGTTCAAAGGAAAGACCTTACCCTGGACGTGAGCTGATAATTTTTTAGTGTGATTCTGAGGATATAAACTTCTTTTTTTGTACGTTTCAGAATTTTAGCGCATATTTCAGTTTTGCTCATTTTGGCTATTATCAAAATTTGATAATTTAGCTATACAGTTCAAATTTTATCTTTTGGGTATGCTCACTGGCCCTGAGAAATTTTTCTGGAGAATTGCTTTTCTTTTTGCAGCGAAATCCAAGATGGCCAACAAATTGCATGTTACTCTCAAGAGCTTTACCTTACCCTGGCCATATGTTGATTAGATTCTAGTGTGATTCTGACGTGTTGTACTGTGCAATATTGATGTGAAGGCATACTTGTGACTCCATATTACTTTGTGCTTTCAATATGATAATGTAATCAAATTTTAAATCTTGAAATAACATTATCCCAACTATTGTTGTGAAATTTTTTTTAGAATATTCAATATCCTAATAAATATATCTGTCACATGTATTCATCCTTTATGTGTTTGATATTTTTTGATGTTTGACAAAACCAAATTATGACTGAGAGTAAAATACATTAGTTAAACAAAAATGAAAGACTTAGGCAAAATAGATAATTTGTTTAATTAGCAGCTTCTCTCAATAATGGCTAAAATTGGAAGTAGTTATTTTAGTCATGATAATTTGAGAAAAAATGTACATGTATTACCTTTTCACCATAATTTGAAAAATATTTTTTACTGGATTTATTTTTATAGACTGAATAAATATATATTTACCGCCAATGAATTTGAGCTATATTTCAGAGGAGTGTTTTATCGTGAGACCTGACCAGGCTGTTGATCAGCAAAAAATTGGTTCTCGTGGCAGCATCTGTTTACTACATGTTTCTAAATGGGGCATGATACTGTCAATCCAGGTATACTATATTTCGCACCCAAATGTTGTATAAAAATTACCGGTATGTACTGGAAAAACTATCAATCTACACTGTACTTGATCACATGAAAAAAAAAAGATTTAAATATTCAATTATTGGTAAATAATCCTTTTGAATAGTACAAAATATATACTAGTGATTCAGTTTAAGCATTGTGATAAAGTAATGTATCCATAGCATGTGTGGAATTCAATTTAATGTATCTTGTCAGGGTAGACTGGATCTTATTTAGACTACTGCTACAGTTTGTTCAATATCCCACAGTGATATGTCTGTCTGGTGTACTGGTAGTTGGAGTGTGTGCCTTTTCTAACTTGCCCCAGTCACATCAACTATTCAGACAGTAGTTGTAGTATTCTAGGGATTTTCAGAGAAATCTAACCCTGATGTTATAAATAATTCCATATATGCCTGTGATGTGGAAGACAGTCTTGTCCAAAACAAGTCAGTCTACATGGTCTATCAATACAATTGATGCTCCAATTTGTGTCACCTTTTTAAGTTTAAATTGCATGAAATATAATACACAATTGAACACTTGAACATGTTGAAGACTTAAAAGTATGCATGCCTATTATATTTTCAGCTTTCTAAATGTATTCTGGCTGTTTGGCCTCTGCGCTGTATTAAATATTATGAGAGCTCAGGGCGTGGCCAGTTTGCATTTGAGACAGGAAGAAAGGCTCCATCTGGAGAGGGAAAATTTGTTTTCAACATGAGACATGGGCAAGATAATATGGTGTATGATGTTTTGGACAAGTTTGTGATGGAAGCAGCTGGCTTAACTCAGGTTGGTTTCACACAATTATTTATATGATGGATACAAACTTTAGCTAGCGCAGATGGATGTTTGTTGATTCACTTGTGGAGAAGAATGCACCTGTCTTATCCTTTGCTAATGTGTGTACGTGAATTGTTCAATCCATGTATCTTATATCACTTAACCCTTTCAGTGCGGGGACTTTTTCTGACGTCTAAAGGGATCCCCGCATTGAAAGAATACATACCGGTATATTTATAATAGCTGTAGACCCTACAGCTATTATAAATATTTGTATTATAAATATTTGTATACCTATGATAGGTATTCTAATGAAACGGAGAGAGCTAACTAAGACATTTATGATGGTTTCCATGATTTATACAAAAATTATTCAGATATATACTTTTTTGTCATAAATGTGATTTCTTTATTTGTTTCATAAAATTTACAGATCAGTACACATCATTTACATCCACTTGAGGGTTTGTGGATGAAATCAAATAAAAACTTGTATATGGTTGGTTTAATATGTCAGACATCGACCCAATCTTATATAAACATAATGTGTTTTGTGTTGTTTGGAATGGCAGTACATGTATGACTACTTCTACCGATTAACCCTGACAGCGCGCGGACCGACTCTAGTCGACAGAATCTGACTAAAGATGATCCCCGCACTGTAAGAATTAATATATTTCTAATGGCTGTAGACGCATAACACAGGTATTCAAATGAATCTGAAAGAGCTGGATAAGAAATTTGTGATGATTTCAAATTGCAATAAACCCTTTGGTCTCCATGGTTTTTATAGAAAAATTATGCGCTTTAAGGGTTAAAGACTAATATAGTTGCATTCCTGCTTCTGTTTAGCTTGTATCAGCCCGTGATTCACACCCACAAGATTTAGAGACATTTGATGTGCAGTATTCCAATCTACAGTCTTGTCTTGTCACTCATTCAGAAGCAGGATTCTTATCACATCTGAAGAAAATATCCAGAGGCATTTATGACCAGCTGGCAGAACACCTGGGTAAAATTATTCTAGTTTCTACACACATTTATCGGGAATAACAATAGTGAAAACTGTAAAATTATTTATGAAATTGTAATTTTAGACTTTGAAATATCAAACTGTGTATCTAGTTTAATAATTATAAATTGACTGAAAATTTTGCAATAGTTTGCTAGAATAATTTATATTATATATGTTATATTGAATTAAATGTTCTTTGATCTTAGGATTTCTTCTTCACACACAAAACACGGTACATTTTAAATGTAGTCCTTAACACTTGCATTGCTACGGGCGAAAACCAAGCCCAGTAATTAGTGGAAAAAATTTAAATTTTGTTTTTCACTGTCGTTTCGTGGTGTCTTTTGATTTGCGCCTCAAAGATGACTGACTGACTGATTTTGTAATATAATGGCTTTTAGTATCAGTTGTTCATCAGATGTTTTTTTAAAAAACATGCTATAATTTACTTAGTGGAAAACCACACATGCTGCAAATTTTATGCAGCGGTGTAAGGGGGTTCAATTCAATGACTAATTTTTTTACAATTATCTATCTTGCTAATAATAAATAGTCAGATTAATCACATTTTGAAAATTTATTGTATATTCATTAATTTTTGTGCACTTTGGTAATAGGTGCTAGCACAGCTACCAGACTGAATGTTTCCAGTGGAGATCTTCTTGATAAAACTTCTGCAATCAGCAGGTCAGTTCAAAAGGGAAAAAAGTTTGTCTCACTAGTCAATTCTTGACCTAACCTTTGCTCTGATACATTTATGGATAGCACAATAAGACGAGGGGTTGGTTGAAGGACAATTATTATTGCAGAAATTGATGTTAGGCCTACTCAAATTAATAAATGGCAGAATAAATGGCAGAATAACTTTCTATATAACTTATGTGTTATATGCTCTATTATAAGTATCTATCATTATTCTTAACCCCTAGAGCACTGACGTTGACTGCACTAACCATATTCGTGCTTCTCTGATTTTAATCACACTTGTGTAATCAATTTGTACAAACTTTTATAGTCACTTGAAGTTGTGAATCGCGGTAGCGGGACACAACTTTAAGTGACTAAAAATTGAATATCTCGGTGCTCTAAGGGTTAGGACTGTAAGAATGTTATCTCATTGTGTACTTTGCATTGAAATTGGGTCAGAGTTGGTTATAGACGTGTAGAACCCTATGCCAAATCGGAAGCTAGTGTATCATTACCAAGTCGGACACTGCACAAGACCAAATCGGACACCATTTGTAGCAGAGTCTTGAGTTTGTTACGATTCGAGTTGACCCACATTCTTATTCCATCATTCAAGAATAGGATTGTACCTTAGTATGTATTATGTGTGTTTAGATCGCAGCTGAATCACAGCGGTTCAGGATTTAGGCCGACAGATCAGCCGAGTCGGCCCATCGATGCAGGAGCAAGACCAAAAGATCCCAGCTTTCGGCACCAACTTTCCAATGGATCTACAGCATCTCCATCTAGTGTTCACAACATGTCCATAGACTCTCAATACCTGCACATGTCTACTCCGCCAATTAATCCCTCGGGATCCATACAGCACAGCTATATGAATACACAGGAATCCAGTGATTATGCGATGCCGCAAGAGCCAGATGATAGGTATTTCCAGAAAAAGGTATCTATGATAGAACCTGATGAGCTTTCAGCCGATGATGAATCTCTAGTCTCTTCTCCTCATGACAAATATGGCTATTCTCTGGCTATGGAAGGTACCAGCAGGCTACGTCTGAGGTCACGTAGCTGCGATGACCTCAGAAATTACGCCATTGAGATGACCACCTACGAAAACGAAACATTCAAAATATCAGATGAAGCCAATGTAAGTGAAACAGACAAATCAACTGTTTATTCTTACACTAATCCACGAGATGAACACATGAAAAAACCGTTAGCATACAGTGGACCTGCTTATATGAACAAACACTGGCCAACTACTCAACCCAGTAAACACGGTGGTAATTCAGCGAGTGTAATAAGAAGAAAATCACCTTATCTAATGCAGGAAATGTCCAAAAATAAGGGAATTAGAAAATCTTTATCTAATCCTGATCTTTTGGATGATGGGGGATTTGCTTCTCATCAGCCGGCTCTACCTAGATTACAAATGCCACAGAGTCGTGCAGGGAATGGATATAATCACCAACCAAAGGTATCGCCCAATGAGCTTAAAACTAATTTTAAGCCGTCATATTTACCGGGTAATGAGAATTATCGAGGATACAATAAATTAAGTAGCCCACCATATGCAGCTGGCTCACAAGGAAACAACAGATCCCAAGAAACACCCTCCCCACAGAACAGCCCCACTAAATCTACTGCCCAGTCTCCTTTAGCCATAGAAGGTGTACAGTTCACTGCACGCAGTAAGTCATACAAGAAGCCAACAGCACAACCGAGCAGTGCATCTCCAACAAACTCACCAGTATCCAATATGGGAGAAAATGCGAGGAATTTTCAGAAATGGAACAAGCAGCCCAGAGGAGTGACAGACACAGTGTGCTAGGTATACAATCATGTGCAATTCAATCATAGGTAACTGAACAATAAATAATTAGATTGTCTTTAAAAATAGTGTATGCTATTCATTGTATTTGCACAAATACAGGTTTTGAAATATAAATTTGTCTCTGATTAATAGGATTTACATAAATAAAGGTGTCTGTTGGAAGACAGGATTAAGTCATATCTCAAGTCACGATAATTTGTTATAGTCCCCCATGTTGTACTCCAGATTTGCAACATGCATTGATTTACATAAATTTGATTAATTAATTACATCAAATTTCAAAAAAAAATCTTCTCTTTATACAATAAAGATAAATTGTAAGTATCATGTATTTAGCATTTCTTGAAAATTGCAAAAATGTGATTTAGGCCTTTCTTTAGACTTTAGACCAAAAAACTGTCACAATTTTAATTTGTGGCTGAAGATTCGAAAGTTAAGACACATTTTACTTTCAAAGATCAATTATTTAACCCTCACAGCACTAAATTAAATAATTCAAATTTTCACCCACCTGAAGCTGTGTCTCGCTACAGCAACCCTCAACTTCAAGTGGGTAAAAATGACTCTTATCTGTTTAATTTGAGACCAAACATTTGCAGATCTTGATGTTTATATTGATTGAACTTGCTAGTAAAAGCGATTAAAAAATGACTATAATGGCGCTTAGCGGTTATAGTTTGCTTACATACCACTATGTATTATTTGGTCTGTTAATGCTAACATTGTTTCGTTTCTGATATCGAAATATGCAATCGTTGGTACATTTGCTGGCTTCAATTTATAAACTCAATGTACTTGGTATTGCCAGATTTACCAGCGATCTACCCCAGCACAGTCAATAATTGTAAAGAATTGTTGTCATGGGATATTAGCTCAATACTGGCATATTTTGGGGCAGCATTTTAACTCGAATGTAAAAATTCCAAGTGAGTTTTAGTCACTTCAAGGGCGAGCCACAACTTGAAGTGACTAAAACTTGAATTTTATAACTCATAGTTATAGTTTGCCCCTGTAGCGTACAGGTATTATTGTATATCACATTTTTCATTGAGGTTGGAAGTTGTAATGTTTTTTATCATTTTATAAATACCTCTATAAGCAGTGGTCATCTAATGATGGAACAATCAATTATACATTATATTTAATTCCCGTCATGGTATGTGTGGTATGTGTGGTATCGTGATAAAAAGTTGAGAGTCTTTGAAATGCACCAGAACAGTAATGCTCAATTCAAAAACACATAGATTATGCTGGTTGCCATGTTTATTATAAAAGTCACATTGAATCGGTCACTTTTGCTGTGCATCTTTTTTACTTATTTCTCAGGCAATTATCATCAAATTTGTCGTGAAATTTGGCAATTTTTATGGGAACTACCCTGAAAATGGCGAGAAAAAAATATTATGTAGTTTAAAAGTAAGACCATTCCACATGTAGTAAATTGCTAAATCTAAACGTCCTCATAAGCCCATGGATTTCATTCAGTTTATTCCCAAAATTCCACTACATGTCAAATGGTTTAACTTTTGAAATACTCACACAAATCCCACAGGGTCGTCGCCGTAATACTTGCAAAGAATGCTTGCAAAATTTCATGGAAATGGATTGCGAATTGACAGAGAAATCAGCCAAAAACACCCAACCCTGGTGGAAGCTGAAGGCAACTATGGTTTGTGATTCATACAGTGTATATCCTTTCCACTGCCGGGTAGATATACCACAGCTCTACCACAGCGTATCAAAACGGATGGAAAAATCGGCCCTCTCACAAACACTATGATATACCGCACTCACACCACAGCGTTCTAATCCCTATCCAAAAAGTGGCCTTCTCTCACGCATAGCGTAAAAATCCGTAATTTATCTCAAAATCTCTCTTAATCATGTATAGAGCAGCTGCTGCTATTACGTATTTTTACGCTACAGCAGACGTGCGAGGTGAGATATAACGAATTGGTACGCTATGGGTTTTCGTCTACACAGCGTCTAGGGTTACTCTACATAATGCATCTGGAGCGCCTGTGACGCTGGCCCACCATTGAAAAGGTATTTTGCCAACATATTCCGCTTGATGGGAAAGTAATATGGTGTATGGCACCAAGTGTAGTCTTTTTTCATGAATCCACATGGCTACGATTAAGATAATTAGCAAGGAGTTTAAATAATTTAAACCTAATATTTCCTGACAAGGTATCCAACTATATAGGTTGAGAATACGGGCCCAGACAACGAGACAGGGGAGTGCAGTCTGCGACTGACTGTCTAGTAATGAATGGAATACACAAGTAAATATCAGTTCAGAACAAACCAGATGAACACATAATTCAAACTAAACCCAATTTATAGTCATTACTACGATATTTTTATGTTGGAAACATTTCTATAATTTTATTAATTTTTGTAGGTGCCTAGTAAAAATCATAAGGGTGTCTGTGTCCTCTGAGAAAAATGGTTACGTATTAACGTAGGCTTTGTGTAATATATAATATTCTGGGTGAGTGTATTTCTTGTGGAATGTTTCAAGTTAAATGTGAACAGAAAAATACATCTTTGCACATTATTATCGTTATTCATCCAAAGTTTAAGGAGCATCATAATAATTCCACCACCTCATTTTACAAGTATGAGTTGTTTACCACATTGGGAAATTGAATTGTTCTAATAAAGAAAACGGAATAAAGACAAAAATACTAACAGCCTAACAGTTCTTCTGATGAACCGGAAAAAATTCCAACATCGTAATCGTGGAATGTAGGCCTACTAAGATAACAGAAAAGTCAACATGTCACGGCCGAGAAAATACACACGGAGATGACAACGTGCCCAGCAAACACGATACTACTAGATTAATATTGGTCCAGCATAAGCGACGCTGACCCAGCATTAAACCAACATTGGGACAATGTATTGTGTGCGCTGTGAATGGTTGGCATGTATCAACGCTGTAACGTACTGTGCCGTGGTGATGGATACACATTAAGTGCTACGGGGCGGCTGGGGCATAGCTACGCTACAACGTATTAAATCGTAACCAGACGAAATGCCGTGGAACAGCCATAGTGTAATGTTCTGTTATTGACCACCCTGTTCATTATCAAGATAATTAGTGAAGAATTAATTGAAAATTAGATGTTATGGAAACCAAAATGTCTTCACAAGAAATCAAACTAAGGGTTGCAGGTGTAAAATCGGGTATATTTAATATCTATGTCATAATATTTAAAGCATGTAAAAGTGACGAAATAGCTTATTTCACATAATCTTATAACTATCCATTTATAATTGCTAATTAGTAAACATCATGATAAGTTAGAAGCATGCCGCTAAGTTTACTGGGAAGAAATGGGGAAATACTCTCTGTATATCAAAGATTACAAGTGTGCGTTATTTACCAGCTTAGCAAAACTAGTTTTAATACTGAATAAAATGGAATGATGATGAAAACTACTGACAGGTCTACGACATACGATGGTGCTTGTCAGAAGGCCGTTTTTTCGCTACGATCCAGTACGCTGTGACAGGCCTATGCTGTATGGTACTGTTTCTGAGAGGGCCGCAAAAACGATCCGGTTTAATACGCTATGGCAGTGGAAAGGATATCATGATTAATTACGTAGTTGAGTATGCGGTACGTCGCCACCCTGCTCCAAATTATCGTTGATACAATGGTTTCAACGTTAACTCTTTGAAGCCGCCATTATCGTGATTGGCTAGTCATATTGAGAGGGGAGAAGCAAGGATATTCCTCGGAAAACCCAACGCAGGATCAGGGGGTTTCGAACCTGCAACGCATGCATGACTGACGAGGCAGCCAGGCGCTCTACCAATGCCCCAGGTCCCCCTGTCTCATATCCAACAAGATATACACTTACCCAGTTTTATCAATACATCTTTACATATTATTGATTCAGAAGCCCTCATGCTTAGATTTTTTGCTAACTTAGTCTGAGAACACTTTGTTAACCATTACATTTAAATAATTATATTTCAACTTCTGTTGATATTTAGTAAAAATTTTGTTTCATTTAGGGTACCAACATTATGTTTGACATGATGTTTTGTGTAATCTTTTTTTATTGCATACTTAATACTATAGTATTTTTATACTCTATGTTTATATCTTGTGTACACGTAGTTTAGGTGATTATAATACAATAGCTTGATGCTAAAATAATTTCTGTGTGATAAAAATGTTTTTACTTAATGCTTTTCATTACCTTATATTATAACCTATTTTACTAATAATAACATGTGTTTTAAATTAAATATTAATGCTGGTATGCAATTATAATAATGTACATATACATCAACATATATGTGTAACATAGCATATACTTTAAAAAATTGTTTTTTTGTATGTCAATCTAATTCATTAAAAATATAATACCTGTATTCTGCAATGGCAATATTTTGATATCCCATATGTTTTTCCATTTTATTGTAATCATTATTGTGATTAAATATAATGTAACAAAGAGTGAGTAAATCCAGATAGAGCACATCTGCTTGTCAGATGGATCGTTGTCTTGATACTGAACAAGGCGACGACTTGGCAGATATGAAATATTCTAGGGCAATGCCCCCGATTCTTGGACCCACTTTCTTTGAATCCTGGATCCACCCAACTCGATACAGTAACCTGATTAATTTACGGAAATAGTTTAATCCTTATACTGCTAAGTGAATTTATTTCAATTTTCAACCAGTTAAGGTTGTGTCTCGCTACCTTGAGCCACAACCTCAAGTGTGTGAATATCACTCATATTTGTTTTTTTATTTGAGACCAAATATTTGTTGTGATTAGCAGGCAAAGGGTTAAAGTGGACCTATTCAATGTATCGGATGTACAGATAGACTGACATGTGTTGTATGATTCATGGTAACATTTCATTTGGGTCCAAATAGTTAAATCTGACTTTCATGTATAATACTCGATACATTTTTTGTAACGTATTTCACCGCCGCGGTACATGTATTGTAATATTTGATTTAAGTTTGCTTAATCATGTTAACTGTATGTTTGTATATCTTTTTTTTCAAATAATGAAGCAAATTATACATCAAGACTAAGTCATAACAATGTTTAGAAATAAGTATGTTCATAATAGAGACAAAGAGTGAGTGAAAAATAAACGGCTACTATTCTTAAGATTTCGATAATTTTTAAATGAATTTTGGGATATTTGGATGTATACAATATACACAGATGACAAACGCACTGAGCGCACAATGAAATGTACTTAATGAAATATTTATGTACCAGTTGTTCTGTTAAAATATGCATAATGTATATACATGTAAAACCAACACGAACTAGTTATCTCACACAAAATATTTGTATGACATTTGTACAATGTTGGACCGACGTCGAAGATGTTGGGCCGACGTTGTACTAATGTTATACAAGTGTTTTGTATTCGCTGGGATGTTAATTCGATTTTAGAGTAAAGCTCAATTTTGAACTAATTTAACAAACCTCTGCTGGGAGTAATCGTTGTGAAATGTGTGAATATTTGTTCATTCATATGTTCTTGCATCATGTTCAAGTATGGTTCCATAAATTATTTCTTGTTTAGTGTGAATATTATTGTTCAACATTGCTATTCCATCCTGTGATATTATTTTTCTATTTAACTTGCCAGTTAATTGTTATAATAAATGTGGGTTATTATAGCGGCATTTCAAGTGTAGGGGATGTTAAACTTTTTAGCAGTAGAATTTGGCTGATTACCATTTTGGAGAGGCAGCTACCATAATTAATCATGCTAAAAAAAAGCATATCATAGAATTTTTCTTGATCTACCATGTCTACCGGTATTTCACATAAATTGTATGATAAATTGCAGTTAGTTAGTTCAAGATTTAAGCCAATATTTGCACTTTGAGTGAAATGAAAATTTATTATCCGGGCTTTTAAGGTGTCGAGCAGAGTATTAAAATAACCGGAAACACTAACTCCATATCCAAGATGGCCGTTATTGAATGAGGAAATGTGTTTATCTGCCGAGTGTTTGCATAATCTTTGCAGAGTTTTTTTCTTGATCCCCTCTTAAAGCATGTATATCTACTATAACCTCCTTTGTATTGTGCAGTTTATTCAATATCTGGTTTACTTCGGTTATCGCTGCTGAGCGTTTGCATAATTTTTGCATAATGCTTTTCTTGGTGATTCACTCTGCCCGGCTCTAATTACATGCATCTCTACTATAGGCCCCTTTGTATTGTGTTGTTCATTCAATTTATGATTTACTTCGGTTATAACAAAAAAGGTTAGATTACAATATTATGATATCGTTGGTGTGATTTCACATGGTAATTATAATTTGAAGTGTATTGTTGAGCTACTCCTGTATAATTCACAAAGAATAACATTAATTGTGTTTTTTCTTATTTTATCAATTAGAAAACGTTACGCTATGTTGATTTGATATTTGCATAACGTTGGATACAGGTAGGAACATTGACACAACATAGGGTTTACAAAAAAATTGTGTACACATTTAGACAGTCATAATTATTTTGTTTTACGAAAACAAATTTACAATCCAAAAACTGGAGACTACTGAATTTCTGTGCATATATATTTAAATTTCTTATTTGCACAGTAGAAATGACTACAGAGGCACATCTAACAATCTTATGAAAGAGTTGAGATTTTCAGTGAGACAAGGAATCAGTTTTTGTCATCCCATTTTGGCTTTATGTGCACAGACTGAAGTAAATTAGTGTATTTTATTTAGTAATCTACTGACTAAAATTGTTACAGAAACCTGTCCATGCCCTGTCGTCCTGTCACCAGTTAAACCTTCCGCACGGAATTCTCAGCTTGAAAATAAATGACGCAATTACGTTCTTTTCTTCCCAATTTTCATTCACCTTGAGATGGGAATCCCCCCCCCCCCCTCATTGTGAAGAAAAGAAAGACACATGTGGCAAGGTTAATATCATAGTTATGAGTTGCATCATTTGTCGCATATGGGATACTGTTATTTAATATCACATGATATTTATAATTGTTAATTGGCAGTATTTATGTTATTGTATATTGTTAAAATGTTAATGTAAATAATAATTGTGACTGCCCAGTAAACACGAGCCATTGAGCCAATGTTGGTTTAATGTTGTGCCACCATCTACAACGCTGGCCCAACAATAAACCAGCATTGGCTCAGTGTCTCGTGTTTGCTGACTGGATCTGTGAATTAGTATTACCAGAATATTTCTACACCAATGTGCAATGTGTTCAGATGGATGATCAATCATATTTATATTCCTAAAAAAGTAATAAAATAATTATGCAACCAACTTCACAGTTTGTTTTTCAGTTGTATCCAACCCGCTTAGCTTGACAGATTGAACCCTTGTCCTGCTATGCCTGTATATATATAGTTTCAAGCAGATTTCAAACCAAATAATATGTTACTGAGATGGATAATAAAGATAGTCAGTCAATCAAATAATTCAATTTAGGAGATGTCTAATTATAAAAAATGAAAATAATTTTTGTCATTTGAAGCTGGAAATTGCGCTAGCAATTCCAGCTTCAAATGACGAAAAATACAATAGAAGCAATTCAGCAGGACAAGGGTAAAGATGTTGCTTAAGATGGAGCACAAGTGGTAAATTTTAGAATTTTTAAAGTTTTAAGAAGCATTAGTGATGTTTTACGATACATCCAGCTCCATTATATAGTGGAGCAGTTTCCACGACGCCTGTGTTGAAAATTAATGCACACCATTATAGTTTTAGGTTATCATATCCACTGTTGATGGCGGGACCTGTTTTCAGCTCGCAATACAATACAATAAAGTATGCATGGGGGAGGGGGACTCTGTTAAAAAAAAATCGCTAACTTTGTCATTTGTTATAATTGTTCGAGATCTTATCCTTTTCATGGCCCAGCTAGTTTATATTGTTTTTGTGATTCGTAAATATCGCAAAAGCAATGTGGCCATTTAGCAGCAATTTTGAATTTTTTAATTTCTGTTAGTATGTAACGACTCTAGGAAATATACAAAATGCAGGCGTCCATGACTTGTTGCCATTTAGTAGTAATCACGATGAGTACTAACATAAGACACAATTCGTCCCCTTGTATATGAAAGGGTGTGTCTGCCACTTCACAAAGTGGCAGATACACCCTTTCATATCCAAGGGCACGACATGTCTGCGCGCTCCATGCACATTTACCCCTAGTCACCGGACGTGTTTATTAACGTGTCATCTAAATTCCCGGGGTAGCATACATCCCTGTAGCCATTTCGGCGCTCGGAACTTGTTGTTATACTTACATTTCTATATCTGTACTACCAGGTACTCATTTGCACCTCGGTGAAGTGAAGCACACGAGGGTTAAGTGTCTGGACTGGGCAAAGCGCCACACTCTACCATTGTGCCACACCCTCTCTATTTAGAAAAGAAATAACCGACGAGGGCCACTTAATAACATTCTACTGACAAAATTGTAGTTTGAATGTGACGGCAGTAATTGGGCAGTTGCTAGTAGATATTGTATAGACCCACGTGGGTTCTTCCAAACTATATATATTAAGAAAAGTATTCATTTTTGATATTTTTATTCACAAAATGGAAAATATACCAAAAGCGTATAAAAAAATTAAATGCGTTATAACAAATATAAATATTAATACCACAGGCCAGAGAAAATTTATTACCAGATGCATTGAATTGGGTTTGAAAAAATGGGGTCAGATGGCGATGTATATATTATTTCATTAAATATTGAAGGCTAATAGTCCGGTGCATGCAAGAACACTAGACCCGAATACAATAAACTTACACATAAATAATTTTGATCAAGAAGGGGGACTGAAATAAAAAGAGGTTCACTATGTGAAGTGGGGGTAAATGTGGAGAAGCTATAAAGCATACTTATATTCACATTTAGACCGGGTCGGAACGCAATTTGGTACATATATTGATTGCTTTGCTCTGGCCTTAGAATGATCACGTCAAGTGCTTTACATATTGAGTGCACTACACAATATGTCACCAACTGTGAGTTTAATTGTTTTTTAAGATGATGTTGGTAAACTTTAGACCCATTTAGGCCTACCAACTTCAGCAGTATCACAGGTTCAAGTCCGTGAAACGTTTACTTGAAAAAAGAGTAGTATAGATCAATTATAAATACTTAGCTTACGCGTGTGTATGTGCCGGCACCGAGGAAGAATCATACGTCAGCATAATAATGAAACTATACTAATGTACAGGGCCTATACATTGCGTAGACAAATAATAATTTTGTCCATCTCAAGAATTTTTTTTATGAGTGTTCGTAGTTTTTTAGCAATCTTAAAAAAATCGAAACTGAAAATTGGCTTGAATGAAAAACCACTATCAAAATAAACATTCAAATGTTTAAAGATTTATCGTCTCTGTTCCATCTGAAACACACTCACCGTATTTTGGCTGATCTCTGCTGTTGCTTAACTCCTTAAAACGCTGAATTTTTGTATGAAAACCTTGGAGACAAAAGGTTTTTTTCAGCTTGAAATCATCATACATATCTTAGTTAGATCTTTCTGATTCATTTGAATACCTGTGTGATGGGTCTACGACCATTATAAATATTTTTTACTCTTACAGTGCGGGGATCGACTTTAGACGTCAGAATCTGACGTCTGACGACTAAAGTCGATCCCCGCGCTGTAAGGGTTAACATTACTAAAGGCAGGTACTGATAGAGATTGTTTTCATAGTTAACAACAGCACAACATGTCTTGTGAATATAGCAGATGTACAATATTAACATATCATATAAATAAGTATGTAAAATTGGTGATTTTCATAATAAAGATCTTATGCTACCGTTTTGAGAGAACTAGACTACAGTGGTAGAAAAACAGTGTTAGATGATTCCTCTATGTAAACCGTTTAACGGGACAAGAGTCGTGACGAAGGATGAGAAAAATATATCTGTTGTGGTTTACTTATACTTTACTATATCATCCGCTGAAGAACAGCTTTGTTATTAAAATGGATTATGCAATAATAACTCATGATTACATATTACATCTAGTCTAGTTGGTGTCAAACGAATTCTAGTGAAACTATTCTAGTGAAAAGTTTTTAAATGTTCTGCTTGAAATGATATAAAGTACGTAATAAAGTACGTAAATTGTTTTAAAAATGGAGATAATGTGCATTGCATATTATACACAAAACTTTATGTATTTTTTTTATCTTATACATGGTATCTATGTAGGCATATAGACATCATTATGACAATGGTGATATTAACGACCCCTTGGATATGAAATGGTGTATCTGCCACTTTTTAAAGTGACAGATACACCCTTTCATATCCAAGGGGACGTTATTACCATTTGATTTTTCTGCATTTCCCATGAAAAATCGGCGCGAAAACAATCAAAACAGTTTGAAACTTTTCTTGTTGGTCTTCGCGTTGGTCTGTTTTGGCAATAACAAAATAGTGTATTTGATCATTTTCGCGTTCTGTGTTTTACACTTCAGACTAACTAGGCAGCATACATGTTCAGAACTTAAAAGGGCACTTAAGTGTATCTGATGGTGCAATATGTAAGAAGAAGTTATAGACCTACGGCGGTGACTGTAGAAATCATTTTCAGTCTATAGCACAATAGATTTAATTTTATTTCAATAGGAACCGACTGAAAATGTCCAGGTATCACATCACACATTTAATAGCTCTCTCACAGGGAATCATGCTATATAAACTGTTTACATACAAATGTATAGGAGGATCCCCCGGAAAATTTCACTCAGTAGGTCTAACTACTGGAGCTCGTCTGCATAATAAGATGGCCACAGTGAGAAACGAAAAATTGCTTTTAAGAAGGATATTACATCCTTATTTAGCTGCTAAGAGTGTACAATCATTTAGCTGCTACAAATATTGTGATTTGAATAACGATGATCCTAATGGTATACAGGGTG
This sequence comes from Flabesymbios commensalis, assembly GCA_964017125.1. Classification (NCBI taxonomy): domain Eukaryota; kingdom Metazoa; phylum Annelida; class Polychaeta; order Terebellida; family Flabelligeridae; genus Flabesymbios; species Flabesymbios commensalis. The sequence goes on along the minus strand of OZ024905.1, from coordinate 65,992,691 downwards.
GTAAATAAGTGGTGTTTTTTAACCGGTATGACCGGGCCGCCTAACTCATTTACTTCGACGTAGGCCCAGTCACACTGACCGCCATTTTGTTTACACAGCCAGCTGTGTAAAAACAACACTCGCGCTGCCTACCAAAACTCGGATGCCATGAAATTGAGACGAATATTAAAGTGCCTATGAAAACTAGGCCATTTTCAGCAGGCGTAAACTTCTGATCGCATTGTACGAAGTCACCGTGGCAGAAGGTAGGGCAAAATTAAATCACAATTCCTTCAACGTCATTTCAAGAGAAGAAGATATGAAGGCAGTTCAAAGTAGGCCTAATGTTAAAAGGGTAGCATGCCGTGGCGACTTGTTGTAAACAAACGGCACTATTAAACGCTTAGTCTTCTTCCAGTATTTGTGTAACTCAAAAATCCAGTTCTATTTCTTATATTAGTTGCAAGTCAGCTAAACGGCGACAAGTCAGCACGCAGTCGTGTCAGCACGCGGTCGTGTGCTGACAATGACAGCAAAGCAATGTTCGTGTAGTCTAGCTAGTAGCCTAACTTTGTTCATATGAACATCAGGTTCACGTCTCCGTCAGATATCTCGTGAGATTTTATTCCACACAGCCATAACTCTCATTAACTGCAACAAACAAAAATACCACCATTATAATGTCAGAATAATCAAACCCATTATGTTCTTCCCGATCCGTGGGCAGAAAAAGTTTACTTCGGAGAAGTTCACTTGTTGCCATCGTCAGATAATTGGATCATAGTTGGAAGAACTAATTTTGAATATTTTTTCAGTCATTGTACCCACTGGGCTCACGACGTTGTTGTGACATTGAATCAACGTCATTGACGTTGATTCAACGTCGCAACAACGTCGTGTGCCCATTGGGTAATAATATTTAGCGAGTACATCCCAGGAAGATGACATAATGGCACATTTAGTTAACAAAATCTATGTAGGCCCATTTGAGTTTAGGTCAGAGGTGTAACCAGGTGGGTGCTTCTGATGCGTGACACCCTCCTTACGTTTATTCCTCGGGACGGGGGGGGGGGGGGGGGGGGATAACCCCCTTGTTGATAGATAGCCAATTATGTTTGTTGCTAACTAGGCCTATATGCATTGTATGAGCCCCTACCTGATGATGGTGCAAGATGTCGGTTCTCCCCTGCTTCTTCTGTTTGATTCGACCGGGCCCTCCTTTTCTGAAAAGATAAGAAGAAGGCTATATTTATGTCCGAAATGTTAATCCTACATTTTACCTTAGGGGACATATAAGACCAGAGCATGAATTATTTTGTAATTTCTTGCTTCAGAAGGCACTTTTAAGATATGCTGGTTCTGTGAAGGTTTGGTGATGGATTTATAGGCCTACCGTCCACATACGCCGGTTGTAACCATGTTAAGTAATACAGTACCATTTAACCCTTTAAGGTCTGCATTCGTTATAAAAACCATGGATACGAAATGGTTTTATTCAATTGGAAATCATCATAAATGTTTTGGTTAGCTCTTTCTGATTCATTTTAATACAGGTCTATGTTATGGGTCTACGGCCATTAGAAATATTTTATTTTTTTCAGTGCGGGGACCGTCTTAATTTATACGTCAGAATCTGACGTCTACAGACGTCAGATTCTGACGGATAAAGACGGTCCCCGCGCTGAAAGGGTTAAATTATACACAAGCTGGAATGTTTTTTCCAACTTCAACAAAGAAGCAGACGTTAAAGTACACGATGGACGTTCCCGCGCTGTTAGGGGTATAGACAATCTGACTTCTAGATTTATCCAAACAAACTATTCGATAAACAAACTGGGTTGACATCTAGCATTATGATATATTCAAGTTAGCCTAATATGCTACTCAATTCAAGTTCCCCTTTAGATTGCAGCTTAGTTGCAGATTGAGCGAACATTGGAAACACATACAATTAAAGTTATCAGTGTTTATCCCATTTTAGGACAGATCCAGGACTGCATCTGGTAATAACCAACATGAATACAATCTAGTTCATTGTTTTCACATCTCTTTCAATCTATATCATTTAGGATAAGTATTAAGACAATGCCGGGCAGCATGGTGATCTTACAACAAGTTGAACACGTTGATAGACAGCGAATCCTAGTACAGATATAACACAGCCATCCTACATGGATTAAGGAAAAAGTGCATAATTATAGTCCCATAGATAGCTTTAGATCCCGTGCCATACTGTCTTTTTCTGACGGATCATCACACTGTCATTTATCAATTTAACCCTTTCAGCGCGGGGATCGACTTTAGTCTTCAGAATCTGACGGGAGACGTTTCCAAATCGATCCCCACACTGAAATAATAATAAAAAAATGGCTCATGACATAGGTATTCAAATGAAGCGGGAAGAGGTAACTAAGACATTTATGATGATCTCAAATTAAAAATAGCCCTCAGGTCTACATGGTTAACCTTTTAACCACCAAATTATTCAATCTGAATTTTCACCCACGTGAAGTTGTGTCTTGCTGACGCGATCCACAACTTCAAGTGAGTGAAAATTATTCAGATTTGACAAATGGAGGTCAACTGTTTTCAAATATTGCTGATTGATGTCACATTTTATCTTTAACATGTTTAAAAGGTAGTACTCGATGTGCTAATAAAGAATGAAAACCCGAATATATGCGGCACCGGCGGTTAAAGGGTTAATAGAACAATATTACAGCGTTGTAATGGTTAATGACCATAACATATATTACAGTATAGGCTTACATGATTCATATGTAATTTCGTTCCAGGAAAATGGTTAGGGAAGGTAAATAAACACTCACGTGTAGTAAGACATCCAGCAAATGTAAAGCCACGAACACTGCAATCACACCCACCTCCATCTGACAGTGAATAATATAAAGTGTTATCATAAGTAGGGATCTATGTAAGGACCTGTGCAAGCATTGAAACAAGCGTCCGACCGTCCGTCCGTGGCTGGTAAAAACTGTTCCGGTCGGGAGAAATTAAGCATACAGTGTGCCCGACGGCCCGGTAAACTTAGGGGATCATTTTTTTGTCTTCCATGTCATAATCGCTATTAGGCAGGGAATAATTTGTCCCTATCACCAGGATCACATCATATTTGAGATACCGTACAATGATATTCATAATTGTGCTTAATTGAAATGAGCCATGCCGTAGCCGCGCGTAGGACAGAGAGACAATATAGGCCTATGCTGAGATCATGTTGGTACCACCCAGCAAACACAGCACATCTACCCAATGTTTGACCAATGTTGGACCGACGTCGTAGACGGCGGGCCAACATTGGTCAAACATTGGGTAGATGTGTCGTGTTTGTTCGGCATCTGCTACAAACTATTTTACATTTCATCGATATTTTATTTGAATCTATAGGCCTACTTCGTTGAAACCACATACATATGCCGGTATATAAACCTTTGTTGGGCCTACCCAGCAAACACAAAACATTTGTTTACCATTTATACAATGTTGGACCAATGTCGGAAACGTTAGGCCGATATTGTGTATAACATTGGCAAGATAGAGGCCAACATGCAGACAAATTGTAGCTAAGGTAACACTTCGTCCGTTGGGAATTGAAAGTGCATATCTGATACTCTTTCACTCCCTAAGGGGCGGAATATATGTCAAATGACTCACTGCATGTAGAGCATCACTCATGAACCTTTGAGAAAAGCACACCCCATATACCAACAAACTGTAAACAAAGACATTTTTGTGCTAAGATCCAGAGGGAAATACAATGATTAAAACATTAAATGATTATTAATGTAATCTATACGCACACTAAACAATATAGGTGATAAAAGCCATTCTGGTATATATGATAAATGTCGTTATTACCATAGGCTATAGGAAAAAAAATGTAAATGGGACTAGATATAAGACGACATGTTAATATAATTTAAAAATAATTTCCCCATGTGTAAATACCAGCCTTCATTTTTGTTAGGTTATTGCAATGGTTATAATTCATTGGTATAATTCTACACACCATATTATACTGTTTCTTTAGCATTATCCCAGCAAATACGGGATATTCATCCCAATGCTGTTCCAATGTTGGCCCAACGTCTTCGACGCTGGCCCAACATCGCAACGGCATTGGGTGAATGCCCCGTGCTTGCTGGGATTTTCTATTAACGCGCAGACTGGATGGTTTACAAACCTGAATATGGGAAACACCGCAAGTTTAGCTGCAATTTGAAAATGCTCGTCACCTCCATAATGAGCCGATTCCTCTAATAACCGATCTCTTCATAGCAAAACAAAACAAAGTCATGGGATAAGTTATATGAGCACTTCAATTCAGATGACATAAATTCAATATAACGTTACTTTGTTCAGGCCACTGTATAAACAGCATAAAGCGTAAAACACGTGAAAATGATAAAATACACTACTTTATCATTGGCTATCACGTTTGTGTGTTTTGCGCTAGACGCACAAAACCCACGAACGCGATAGCGAGAACGAAGAAGCTGACAGCACGCGAACAGACGCAAAATTCACCGTCTAATCAGTTTGAAACTTTTCACGTTCGCCTTCGCATTGGTGTGTTTTGGCAATTATAAATTGGCTATTTGAGTGTTTGCTTTTTAAATGCATTGATAAATATTTTACACAAGATAGTTTCAATTAGAAACTCAATGCTATAATTAGTATTCTTCCATAGATGTGTATTTTTGTAGAGCGCTCAGGACATTTATGGATAGAGTGCTATAGGCCCTATAAGATTTTTCCATAATAATAATAATTGCTAAACAAAGGGGAGTTTCCTTTTTTCTAGAAGTAAATAGTGGGATACTTTGTTATATTTCAAAAATGTAAAAAAATTATTCACCCAGATAGAAGCCCTGTTATAAACATAAGTGCCTGGGATAAACTGGCACAAAAAACTGCAACGCATGTCAACTGCACTGAAAGGCTCTCACTCTGGAGGTCCGTCTGCAAAACAATAATTAATGCCATAATGTCAATGAAAAGATGCGAATACGGTTATAAAAAATTACATACTATAGATAGCCTACTTACACTATCCTTAAAGTTATTGATCAATTGAAAAGTCAGTGGCATCAGTCCGACACAAAGGAGAGACTGAAAAAAAGAACAAAATATTATTTAATAAATTATTATAACGCTAGTGTGGACTCTTATAATCAGTATTGGCATGATTTTGCAACAGAGTAATTTTATGATTCTACATGCATGAACATACTATGGTTATAACAGAGCTTTAACCAACAATAGATTGAGGTCATCTTACGGTAATTCTTCTAAACTAATATTTTCATCAATCTTTGCAGGAATGCATTTGATTAGCGCTGGTAAGTTAGAACTGTCGGTGTCTTTGAAAATTAAGCACTATATGCAAGCTCAATATAGTAAACAAATACAAAAGCTAATTATCTAATTCGTTCTAAAACGTACAGAGATAATCACTGTCGAATAGTGTTTCAACTTTATTTCCCAGAGGACTCTCAACAGTAGATCCTTCGGTGTCTGTTATCTGTGTTGTAAAATATCTTCATCAGGTTGGCTTTTCTTTGGAGCCCACTTGTCTGGTTAAAGTAAGGGCTGTTGCTGTTACATACATACATGTACTAGCACGTGTAGTGTCTTAATCACAGACCCGGCATGCTGTCTCGAAGGCGTATCAATGGTCAGACGATTGAATTTTGATAGCTAACAAAACTCGCCAGAGACAAATCATGTTGTGTGCCCGCACTGTGATGCATTTCGCAAATGATGTATTTTAAAGTAAATGAGTATTTAAATGTTACAACACGTGTAAACCCCTTAGCGCTGAGCTCGACTATAATCATTTTAACCCTTTAACCGCCAAATTATTTAATCTGAATTTTCACCCACTTGAAGTTGTGTCTCGCTGACGCGATCCACAACTTCAAGTGAGTAAAAATTATTCAGATTTGACAAAATGAAGGTCAACTGTTTTCAAATATTGCTGATTGATGTCACATTTTATCTTTGTCGCATGTTTAAAAGGTGGTACTTAATGTGCTAATAAAAAATGAAAACCTGAATATCTGCGACACCGGCGATTCAAGGGTTAAATCTTTTTTATTAACCCATTAAATCAACGTTATTGACAAAGAAATGTGTGTTCAAATATTAATATTAGCAAATGGTCTGAAATTAAACAAATGTGAGTAATTTTCAGTAAGTTGTGGGTCGCAGTAGCAGACACAAATTCAAGTGGGTACAACTTTAAATAATATAAATAATCGAAAAAAGTATTAATGTACAAATTCGTTAGTATTTATACCGATAAGACGGGCAACTTGTAAAACTTACTGTATGATTGAAAATGAGCAGCAGCCTGTTTATTCTTTTTAAATGCTACAATACAAGAAAAACATATATTATTAAACCATAATCATCATGCGAAGAATTTACTTTTCAACATTTTCATCAAGTCAAATCTTTACATTTACAAACGCTACATAAACGTATGTGCGTGCGTATATATACGGGATTCTCGCCTTGGTGATAATCCACTTTATGTCACTTCGTATACGATGTCGTGTTTTATTTCATATTAGAGCCATAAATACACGCAGCAGGTAGAGGTCGATAATAGGGTGTGTGGGGGAATTCATCCGAGTGAGATGCTATGTGAGTATTGGTGCTGCCCAGGGAAGTCAGCTAAATATTCAAATATGCAGATATCAGAGGTCGGGGGTCACGTGGGGCAAGGTATTGTGGGAGCCACGCTGATCCCGGCGTGTCCCACTTGCATGCAGCAGCCATTAGAGAAGGACTTGTTATTTTACAAAAGTTTCCCTCCACCTCCCCATCTCCTCACTGTATCATGTATATTGTATTTTATGGGTATTTCATTATTGTTAATATGATTACGCTATTGTGTCTTACGGTTTTTTTCCTGTGTATTCACGTGCAATTAAACTGTTTTAAATTCACTGTTACAAGGGGACTGAGACTCCCACATTTAAATGAAAAAGTTGCATTTTTATAACAGAAAAATATTATCATTATGAATAGTATTGAAACATATTATGTAACTAAAGGTAAATTGTAAATATATTACATAATTATTTGCTATACAATTTTAACAAGATAATATAATATTAATGTTACACAACATGTTGATTATAACATTACACAACGGAAAGTCTTATTATTTGCAGTGGCTTAAAAATAATGTTATGTAATAAATGATATAGTTGGGCCACTGTTTTTATTTGTGTATATTGATATTTAGTTAGTATTTATAATAAAAAGACTTTCATATCTCCACACACGGTTGTTTGTTCTCTGCTTGCTGCTTGACTAATACACATTTTACAAATGTTATATTTAGGTTTTGATCGGAGAATAGTGTAGGCCTACATAAATATCACTAAATCCACATTGAATTAATAAAATATACTACATGTCTTCTAATAATAGTTGACACAATATTTTAATTTCAAGAGATTTAAATTATGAAGGGGTGCATACGTTTGCTACATTGCAAACATAGAGATGCATCCTTTACTGAATATTATAAAATAATTGCATAACTTTAAATGCGATATGCAAGATATGTAATGTGTTGGAATATAATTGATAATTTCTTGATGAAAAGATATATTATATACAAATGTCATAAAATTATATTGTGACCTAGTGACTAAGCTGCTCACATCAAACAGAGAGTGGTTGACATGCCAAAGAAGGCCTACAGTTGAGAACGTTCCAGCGTATGACAAGAAATTTTTCGGGTCCATTGTATCCATAAGACGTCCCCCGTGTGCTTTAACTTGTGCTTCTGTCGGAATATCGCGTTCGCTGTAAAGAAATATACACATTTCATCAATGGAACAAGAAAGATTACTTTGTTGTTGTTGAAAAAAACCCTCCTAGCTTGTGTACAATAAAGGCAGATAAGCCCTGGTATTCAGGTGACCTAAGGCGATTAATTAGGCGCAGAAAAGGAGTGTTTCACCGGTGGCGCCGAGAACCTGATAATTTAAGGTTGCGTCATTATTATGTCGAATTACGAAATCTCACTGTTGCAAAGATAAGGTCATCCAAAATTGAGTACGAGCTAGGCTTATTTAAAAAACTAAACGAAATTAATTTAAGTAACAGTAAGTCTTGGTGGCATACATTCAAAACAATAATGGACAAGAAACATATAATAAACTCTCCCTATCTATTACCGGGGAACTAATTAGTGATAATCTAAAAAAAGCAGGCTTATTTAACGATTACTTCATAAAACAATCGAGCATTGACGAATCTAATGTACGCATCCCTTATCTTCCTGGTTTTTGTAATACTAACATACCGACTAAAACTGTTGAATCGTCTGAAGTTTTTACAATTTTAAATACTTTAAATATAAATAAAACAACTGGACCAGACCAAATTGGTAAAAGAATCTTAAAAAAATCGAGTCGTGTTTTGGCAGAGCCTTTATCTAAAAGGTTTAACATTTGTATTCGCTCGGGCATTTTCCCAAGCGCTTGGAAACGGGCACATGTCATTCCTTTACATAAAAGTGGTGATTTAACTCTTTGTAATAATTATACTATAATTATTACAAAGGCTCAATAGTCTTTTGTCATCTGTTTCAAAAGTATTCGAAACAGTCATTTTCAAACGTATTCACCAGTTTTTGAAATTACACAATCTGCTCTCAGGAAAACAATCAGGGTTTATTCCAAGGGATTCTACGGTAAATCAATTAACAAAAATATGTCACGATTTTTTTTCTGAATTTGATAAAGGCAATGAAATATGTGCGGTTTTTCTAGATTTCTCCAAAGCTTTTGATAAGGTTTGGCACAAAGGTCTATTATATAAATTAGGTAGGTATGGTGTAAATGGATCCTTTCTTAACTTAATGGTAAGTTATCTTGGAGGTAGCGAACAACGTGTTATAACGCAAAATGCCAAATCAACTTGGAGGCCGATTACAGCTGGTGTTCCACAAGGATCGGTCCTTGGACCACTTCTGTTTCTTTTATACATTAATGACTTGTGTGACGACATAGAATCGGCGATTTATCTTTTTGCTGATGACTGCTCACTTTCTAAAAAAATAGACGAAAACTATCACAAGTACTGGTACGTTAACACACTAAATAGAGACCTGAAAAAATATCAAAATGGTGCAAAGGCTGGCTTTTTATCCTTAATCCACAAACATGTGTATGCATGCTATTTTCAAGAAAACAAATACCAACTTTATTGCCCCCTATTATTCTAAATGGCACCAATTTAAAGTCGGTTTATCCTCACAAACACCTTGGTTTAATATTAACTAAAAAGATGACATGGTCTGAACACATACTACCTTCACTAATAAAGCAAAAAAGCGAATACACCTTTTAAGCGCCTTCAAGTATTCTATGAGCAGATATGCACTTTTTCGATGCTATCTTTCATAAATTTATAAATAAATTATTAAAATTTTTTTCAATCATTAATCACAAAGGCCCCTCCTATCTAGAGAACTGCTTGCCCAACTTAAGCGGCGGTGAACATAGAGTTACTAGATCTAAAACGTGTAAACATTTTAGACTTTTTTTATTGTACATTGAACAGTTTCGCCTCTCGTTTTTACCATCTTCTGTGAGTTTACGGAATAAATTACCTGCCAATATTCGTTCATGCACAGTTTTATCCAGTTTCTAAACAAAATTACTCAAATTTCTCTGCGTTAAAACAAAAATGCCTATGCAATTCTACATTGGCCACAGAACAGACCAAATCAATCTATGTCAAATTAGGCTGAATGTTTCGTCCATAAATGATCATTTATATACCAAATCATGTATCGAAAGCCCTTCATGTAGTTGCAGTGCTGTTCTTGAAACGCCACAACATTACTTCTTTGCCTGCTTAGACTATCAAGACCAACGCCAAGAATGATTTAGTTCCATTAACAATTTTCTTTCTCCAGATTACCCAGTTTACTTGAAATATTGCTACGTGGTAGTCCAGACCTAACAGTTAATAACAATGTTTTTCCACTGAAGTCTTAAAATTCATGTATGTAACAACTCATTGCTACTCTGTTTCGCTCCACTGGTGAACAAAGGCAACATAATTATCATATAATCATAATGTATTACAATGGGCATGTGTTTTGTGATTATTCATTGTTTTCTTTCTATCGTTCTATTGTATTCTATTCTATTCGAGGAAACCACTCAATTAGCTTTTTGTAGCTACTATGTAATCCTCTCAAAATAAATATGTTTATACTAAAGGCAGATGAGTCATAAAAAAATAAAAATAAGCTTCTGTATTTTTCACCAAAACCATGTTTTAAAATAACAACTTTTTTTAAAACTGTACAATCTTGTTGTGGCACAAGAGGTAACTTTGCTTTTTGTTTGGTATATATATGTATACTGTCAAGTAAAACAACAGTGTATCAGTGTAGGTCTATATCATGGATACTCAGTGTCTCTGCATGCAGTGAAGCGCTACTCAGCAAACACGAGACGTTGACCTAATGTCGTTTTAACGTTGACCCGCAGTCTGCGACGTCGGCCCAACATTAAACCAACAATGGTTCTCAGCATTTACTGAAGGAACTGTTTAAGATCAGGTTTCCCCTAGCTACGTAAACGTGGCTGTCCATTATCTACTGGGTCAAGTCATATGGAGATCTGCTGACAATGGACTAATACTTATAATGACGTTTTCCTACACCACATCCAAATGTGCGGTTTACTTGATTTTTCGAGTTTCCTGTAAATATTATTGTGTATTTCACCCCTAAAAGTGCATGCCATGTAAGCGTACAGGTTTAGAAGATCTATACAAGCACCAAAATGAATAGTAACCCCGAACAGTATTAATTCATAATTATTATAACGTAATCACGGATAGTACCATATGTATAGGTGTACCATTCAGTTTGCCATAACATAGACGACATCCATCGCCTAGCATGCGAGAGGAGGTGTGTTAGCGTAGATGTTTTTTATTGAGATGTATAATGATTGGAAAAATTAATGCCATGTTACGACGATAAAGTGATATTATATCATGGGGAGGTATATCACGTGAAGTTAAAGACCATTGACCAAAAAGAGCAAAACACACCAACGCGAGCGCAATTAGGCACGCGACGTGGAATGCGACGACAGACAATCGCGTGACTGTCAACACACCAACGCGCCGACCTACGCGACGTCTAATGCAACATATGAGGCACGACGAAAATGTAACAGCTTTGGGAAAAGAGCGCGCTGCTTATTGCGCTCGCGTACATCGTCGCGCTGGTATGTTGTGCAAATGATGAAATAGTGTGTTTGAATCGTGTTGATGTGTTTTACGCTTTAGACTTTATATGACGTCCATTGAACTATACTGTACTTATATTAATTGTAACACATAAACCACTTGTCAAAAGCATATCCTTAACTCATTCCAGACGGAGCCCGAGATATCTCGGGCAAGCTACTTCGACGGTACAGGACGGAGCCCGAGATAACTCGTGTTATATGACGTCATAAAAAGTAAACATTTAAAGATGTCCCGTCCACAGAAACATGTATGTACTGAGAGTGTCGTCTTGAATGAGTTAAAATGTCCGCTAGGTAAGATCAGTTGCTTATAGTTATGACATGTATTAACCAAGATAACGGTAGATATAAAATAACAAAGTTTCACCAGATATCCAGAATGATTAATGTAGCCACAATTGCAAATACGCCATCATTAAAACCTACAACAATAAAAATAAAATATTTAGTAAATGTATACAATGTGTCATTGAAGCACAGGATAATAAAAAATATTTCAATCTGACTTAGTAAAATACATCATGATTAAAAATACATTACGTCTTTTGATTGGCGCTTTCCATAGTAAAACTCAGAAATCAGTTAACATGGAATAAATTATTAGAATTACAATAATGTAAAACAAAAATAACTGCACAATAGTATTGACTTGAATAACACGTCAATATACATGACAAAGAATATGAACACAAGAAAGGTAAAGTATTTTTCATGTTGAAATACTCTTCGTTCACATCATTCATATAGACTTTATATACATGTAATTGTTTTAATGAAATGCTTATGTTTTATCACAGAAATTAAAAGACACATACATTCCGTTCGTTCTTTGCTGAATGATTCTTTTAGCAATCTTTCTTGGAAATTGCCAGGCACTTCTATCTCAATTATGTTCCTTCCAAAAAATCTATCTGGAATATTAACATGGACATCTTAAATAACTAAATGATATAGCATTGTTTGTATATCATATATTTTACAATATTACATAATTATATCATGTCCTATATTGATGGATTGTTTGGTTTGCACATAGCCATAGGATGGCATAACCAAGAAATATACTCACAGAGTGAACAGACACTTATTTTGATCTGCAAGGCCAAAAGTCAGTATCTGCTTATTTTTCAGGTAAGTATATACTGTATTTTTGCTTTGCACATCAGCATTGCGGTCAGTGCGGTATCTGAATTATTTGACACAGCATAATATAATCTCTCATTTCTTTACCAACACGGCACAAAAAAAACTTTCATAGTAAATCTCACAAAAAAAACTTTCATAGTATATCCAAGTCAAGTACACGCAGCATGTATAATTGTCAGCTAAATGTTTGAAGTGTTTCCGCATAATGGTGGAAACGGAAGCATTAATTTGAATTACGGTAGACCCCCTATATTTGAGTTTTTAGAAATATATATATTCATCACGTTAATTCCAAAGAACTAGGATACTTTTTGATTAAGTACATGAGCGGTATCCCAACTGATTATGTGAGAGCTGTTCACTCCCTCCGACATGGACAACTTTAGTGAGGGGGGGGGGGGGGGATGGCACATTCACCTGTCACAAAGTATCCCAGCAATCACAAGGCGTTGAATAAATGTTGGTCCAACATACCTAGGTTGAATGCCTCCGTATACAGGAATGCAGCGGATGGCATCGGTTTTAATGTTTACGACCAACATCGGCACACGGGTGTAAAATATAAATATACATTTAATTTGTGGTTCAACACTTTCACCGTTAATAATCGCTCATCACGACTGTAATCGCTTTTATTATTCTGTTTATTAGCAGGTTAAATAACAGTTATTGGGAACGGAATGAGTGCTTAACCCTTTCAATCCTGAATTTAATATTGTCATCTTCATCCACTACAAGCCGCGAATTGCTGCCGCAATTCTCGACTTGTAGTGAATGAAGATGATTTGATGTGGGTGAAAAATGACGAAAATTGCCATGTATTGATAAAACAGTTTCATGGAAAATTTATTCTAAAACCCCTAGTCGTAGGAAAATCAAGTCTGTTTTCAGGGATGTAAAATGATGCTTTAATGCATCGTGAGGGCTTAAAGGGTTAAACATCACGATTTCTAAATGTTTGGTCTCAAATTAACAAATATGAGAAATTTTCACCCACTTGAAGTTGTGGGTCGCGCTAGCGATCCACAACTTCAAGTGGGTAAAAATTTAAATCAGATAGTCTAGCGGAGAAAGGGTTAAAACTTGAAAGCACAATACTCCAACCAAAAATACTACACCACCTGATATGAAGCACCACATTCTCACCATGAAGCGCCGTAAGAAGTTGCCGAATATCAGCAGTAGAAGAACTACACGAGCCTGTACCAAAGCATACATAATCAAACTGTATTTAACATTCTAATTCTGCAAAACAATCATTAACGCATCATACTAAATAGTGGTATCCAAAATAAACATCTTAAGTATATTTATATATAAATGCAGGATTAATATAAGCAGGTATATAGGCCTACGCGGAAAAGCATGACATATATAAAGCGGGGAGAGAACGAAACCTCGTCACAAGAAGGGGACGTGGCGTTTTGATGGAGCGCCTGCCTGCTTCGCCAGTCATGCATGCGTGGCGGCCTCGTCGAGTTAAGGTTGAGACCAGTGTATCGACGTGCAGGGCCACGCGCTGCGCGCTCCTTCATAACTTTATCACAATTTGAAATCACCCTCCTATACTGGTTTCATTGAAAATACACCACACTGTTTACTTAAAAAATATCGGGTAGAAATATGATTTACTACAACATGACACTACATATGATAAGACATTGCGGTGATGGCAAAACAAATTGATCCCTAAATATACCCACAGTGAAAATTTACAATATCTTAAAATCACTGTTAATTCGTGCTCAAAATACTAATTGGAAAACTTACGAGGATGCAGTTTCATAAGTTCCCCAGAGCTATTGGCGCCCTCACAGTGATATGGACCTAATTTTTTATCCCAGTATTCGGGTTGTATACAAAACTTAAACTTGAATGTGAATCGTCATCTTTTTGTCCTTGTATAGGAAATTTACTTGACTACTTGAAATATGAACACCTCTTCATTGATCATTGCGAAAAATCGTGTGTATATTTGCTCGTCCTGAAATAGTGTCACTGTTTTCGGTACAAAAACATTAAAACCATCCTCGCTAGATACTAGGCATAAAAATTACCGAAAGAACTTAAAAAGCTGGAAAAGCTATTTCAATAATTTCTGATAAAAAAATAATTCAACCAACGGTTCATTACAAACTTGTTTGTCAGCTATATGTTGACAAATTATATCTCAATTATCGGTGCCAAAAATATATGGAAAAAATTTCCCAACAACACGAGCTATATAATGTCCTTGAAATCGATTTTGTTAGGGACATGCCCAGGTCTACAATCATAAAAAAATCGGTGATTTTATTTTAGTTTATTAATATGACCATATGCTGTAAACATGTCCATAGACTAGAACTGCCAAAGTTTTTTTTTATTTTTTGTGCTGCGCACTTATCAGTTAGGCTAGATATAGAGACGAAATTCCCCCGTATTTCTTATTTTTGACATGGTTGTCAATAATTAGAAATCAGCAATTTCGTCTCTATATCTAGCCTAACTGGTGAATGCGCAGCAGAAAAATTAAAAAAACTTTTGCAGTTCTAGTCTATGGACATGTTTACATCATAATGGTCATATTAATAAGCTAAAATAAAATCACCAATTTTTTTATGATTTTAGCCTGGGCATGTCCCTTTAAGGTGGCTGCCATCAGCCACGGCTGCCTATAGCATCCCCCACCAGTTTTGGCGTCCGTAAAAAATTATGAAAACGATCCACTGCGGCCATTTTAAATTTCGGAAGATCTTGAAAAAATGTTTCACATCTCCTATGACTTAATGTCGGATTAACGTTGGACCATCGTCTGCGACGATGACACAACAATAACCCAGCGTTAGGTGACCGTTTCGTGTCTAGTGGTAATACTGCCGCTAGTTAATACTCACAGTAAAAGTGGAGAAGGAGCAGACTGCTAGTCCCAGACATGTTATTGCCACAGGTGTCAATACGGTGGCTATCATTTGATTACGAATTCCTGTCTGTCACAAATATAAAAAAAATAATAATATTCACTACACCTAGCAAACATGAGACGTTGACCCAACGTTGGTTTACTGTTAAGCCAACGTCGTAGACGGTGGGCCAACAGTAAATCAACGTTAGGTCAACGTCTAATGTTTGCTGGGGTGGACACAAATAAATCTGATACAAGATTTAATGAGGCAAGAAATAGGTCTACCATCTTGTTGATTTTTTATTGTTTAAATGTAAATCAAACCTACATCAAATAAACGTAGGCCTACGTCAAATAAATTATTCTACTTTGTCAAGATTGTCAAGACAAACCAATTCGTTTTGTTACCATTCTGGCAGATCCGGGTTGTTTTTTCAAGCAAAAAAAATTATTTATTGCTTTCTTTTTAGGCTACTGTACGCGTTTTTCTATGCCATAACGAAACATAGTAACATAAGTTATTAAAGGTTATAATAAATAAACAGTATATACTGCCTATGCTGGGTGATAGCCATAGAATTATTATGTAGTTAACTTGACTCAATCCTCATATTGTCACGTAGTTTACTCATCACCATTGAATAATTATTGTGTCTACTAATTCTAGAAAATGTCTCACTCCGTGTACTGTATAATTATTTTGTACTTGTACCATCTTATGCACGGGAAGTTTGATACCGGAATGACAATACTTATTTTGTTAAAGTGCGTCTGTATATTTTGATACAATATACATGCTTTGCGGGGATGATTTACTACTTCATATATGCTGAATGTGTTTTCCTGGTGTTTTGTTTGCAATAGAGGCACAACCCAAAAGTCTAATCATTTTAAAACCGATTTAAACTCCATTAAAGATCAGAGACCCCACATGGTGTCGGAAATAGTATGACTAGTAGGGCGATGTTGTTTGCAAATTAGAATACCTACCTTGTCTTCACTATTTTTCACTTCTTCTGTCAACATATCATTTGTTCTGAACACATGTATAATACATAAGAACTGAAATATATAGAGGAAGTTGATTATCACGGTGAGCAAGACAGTTTGGTAATTCAAACATTAAACCGACTTTTTTCGTGGAATGGCGGCTACGAAGTTTGTATTGATTTATATAATCTCGGTTGTGGTTGAATATTTAGAATACATGTACTATACAATAAGACACAACACGACACGACATCGCACAAAACAATGCAATACAACGTGACACAAATGCAATAAAATGCAATGCAATGCAATACAATACTATCTAATAATACATCGTTGTCTGAGAACACCCAGAGACCACACGAGACGAAATCGAGTGCTGTTAGTTGGCCTACGCTCTGACAGTTACGATACACGTTCTAATTTTCGGACAACGATGTGTTTGCTATTTCTAACGATATGACATGTACATGTATATAGGTAGGCCTACCTAACGCAGCTGAGGTCAATGCCTATAGCTTACGAACTCGGTCAGTCAAGGCGGGAAAGTTTAGACGTCAATCTGTAGTTGTTAATTTCTGTCCAGACGAAATGTACTTGTGTTACGTAGTACATACCTGCACTAGCCTTATACTCCAGTCACACATACACGACGCACAGTCCACGCCTTGAGTGACAAAAATTAGAGCAGTGCGTCCTTGTGCGGCCATGAATTTTGCTAGGATATGAGAAGAGCCAGAGAGTTTAAGACGAATATACAGCGTGTTATAAATAAATCAGGTGTATAAATCAGCGAAGACACAGCGTTTCGACACAGCGTTGCGCGTTAGCAGAGCAACAAAGCTAACGAATACACCGCGCATCGCCAGCGCGTGGCAAGAATAAGTCAGAAAGCATTCAGCACGCCCCATATACGTTATATGTTCGCTGGACATGCGTTAGGACCACGTTGGATAGGCGTTATTTGCACGCTCAGTGCCGGCATTTTTGAGTTTTTTTCTGACCATAAGGCTCAGTCACACATAGTCGATGCACGACCCACGCACTGAAAATTGATTTTTTTGCCAGAGCGTCTTTCGTGCGTCAGCACTCGTTACTGGTTCGTGGAGGGCGCTGCACTAGCGCTACGCATATGTAATCGGCAAAGGAAGTTGGGTATGTTTAAAATGTTGAGCGCATATGAAAGCACAAATGTACTCTCCAGAAGACCGCCAGCAACACGTAGGGCGCCCTAGAACAACGTTATATCAACGCGAAATACGTTTGTTTCGTATCACATGGCTGCCTGTTGAGGGCGCCGGGCAGTCGTGGGCAACGCGCCTGCCCTGCGCTGCTTCAGCGCTCGAAGCAAACGCTGGGTACACGCCCGCATTTCACTTAGCGCCGAGCAACACACTGCGACTATGTTATTTCTGCAGCTTAACCCTTTGAGCTGAGGAGAACGATATTTTATTTTTTATCATTTGAGGTGGTGTTTCACACCCCAGACAGCAACGTAATGGTGGGCCACCAGTGGCCCACCACCGAATGCCACCGATTGCCAGTAGTGACCCACTAGCTACATTGTTTGCCGGTGGTGGACCACCTATGGTCCGTCAGTGGCAAATCTCACCCTCCGATTGCCGCCTGCGTGCCACTGGTGGTTCACCAGTGACTTTTTTGCGATTTATAGCCACTGGTGGACCACTGAAGTGATGTTGTCTGGGACGATACACGGCTTTAAGTGTAGAATTTGTTTTTCATTTGTTGAAATTCGGCCAAACATATAATGTTATCATAAATTTGGGACACATTTTTTCTTTTAAAATGGTCACATATGTACAAAACAAACTGATAAAAGTTACTATTATCGTCGACATTAGCATTTTAGGGTTTAATGCGCACTGTATGCGTCCAACACCTTAGCAAAGCGCTGTTCATTCGCCATTTGCGATGAAAACACGCTGTGCATTCGCTACCAGCTTATTGCGACGTTTTTCACAATCCAGACTCAAATTATTATTTTTTTATGCGTGGACAGTGCGTCGTTGATGTGTGACTGGGACAAACCTCTGTCAACGGAAACACAACGAATTTAGAGCGTGTGCTCTACATGTGCCTAGCGTTAGACTGGCGCTGGTCTGACGTTCTTCTGGCGTCTACATTCACACGTGGTGAAACTCTCACATTTTTTAACATGCAGAAAATGTGCGCAGAGGTTGACGCCAACAATAAATGAATAACGCTCATCCGACGTTTCGTCAAATCATCAACGAATTCTGACGCACGCCGAACGAATCACAACGCACTGACCAAAATTCTTCATTTTTTGGTGCGCTGGACGTGCGTGATGGTATGTGTGACTGGGCCTTTACATGGCTGCACGACAGACTACAGATCTAGACTAAGTTACCAAAAACTGATAAACCTACCACGTAGGGGTTTAGCTCCATTTGAAACGTTGCTTAAGGCACTTAAGACCGCATCTGCCTTCAAAATTCCATCACAACAAACAAGATAAAATAAACCGTGAGTCAATAATTTTATTAGTCGCGAAATTGTAGCATACATAAACCATAAAGGAGAAGGATGTGCTATGTAGTTCTGTATGTGTAGGCCTAGGTGCCCGTGCATTTTTGAATTAATAATATATGGACACGTAAATAAACCAATAATTGCACAATGATAAGCTGCCGGAAGCTTGGTAACACTTTGGCTACGTTGATATTAAGCGATATTTGCACGACTGGTAACAACACATATGTTTAATAAAGTATCATATCATAATACACCGTATCGTATGGTATCGCATCGCATCGCATCGCACCTTCTTGCATCGCATCGCATCACATCACATCACGGCACAATTATAATATAATATAATATAATATAATATAATATAATATAATATAATATAATATAATATAATATAATATAATATAATGTAATGTAATGTAATGTAATGTAATGTAATGTAATGTAATGTAATGTAATGTAATGTAATGTAATGTAATGTAATGTAATGTAATGCAATGCAATGCAATGCAATGTAATGTAATGTAATGTAATGTAATGTAATGTAATGTAATGTAATGTAATGTAATGTAATGTAATGTAATGTAATGTAATGTAATGTAATGTAATGTAATGTAATATAATATAATATAATATAATATAATATAATAAAATATAATATAATATAATATAATATAATATAATATAATATAATATAATATAATATAATATAATATAATATAATATAATATAATATAATATAATATAATATAATATAATATAATATAATATAATATAATATAATATAATATAATATAATATAATATAATATAATATAATATAATATAATAATCTGAGCTCACCTGTATACCACCAACCAAGATTAGTACTGAAGTAAAAAGGATGATGGCCGCTTCAAATTGGTAGTACGTGCTAAGCAGAGTGAACTGCAATGAAAACAATAATAGCACGATAATAAGCTGCGACTTTTATTTGGGCTCTTGATTAATTAAAATGAAATTGTACATGTTTTCGTCAAAAGCACATACGGTACAATCACTATATGTTCTGTGCTGAATGATATGGTTATGAATTGCAGCAGAGTAGCGACGAATCTTTGAAAATATATGGGTCGTTAGCATATCAGCCCTTATAGGCTCAGCCGATTTAGAAATAATATCTCATATTGTAGAAGATTTCTTTGTTTTACCTAAACCACAACTCAGTGCTATGAGAAGATGGGGCCATCTTTAACGTGAGCAAAGTGAAAATTAGACAGAACTGTTCGGAAGCGAACACAAAAGCAGCCCACTGTTACTGCAAGTCGGCCATTTTGTAAGTTAATGTATCCAAATTGTGTCTAATATTATAACTCTATGCACGGTTCCCGAGACATAAGCGACATTGAAGAAATGAATGCCAGCTAGTTGATTTTACATCTGTGAAATTGGTCATTTGTTATCACCGTAACAGGTATATTATTTTACAGTATTATCCTAGCTTCCGTTCAAGCTATCCAATATAATGAGCAAAACCGAGTATAAACATCGGCCATTATGATTTTTTCCCGCTAAATTTGTCTTGTGTGTTATATTTTCATAGTCGAGCTATTTTTCATTGATTTCGGGATACCGGTTGCTCCCCGATCATTGCCTGCTATTGCTGAACATATGTGTATCAAATTAAATGAGGATATAAACGGAAAACTTTTTCCTCAAACGCGTTAACGACTATTTCTTCGTTAGTCACCTTGTAATTAAAAGATTGATTATTTTGGGAGATCAAATGTCATCAAATTTATTACACACTGGGATCTAATCGATATGTGAAATATAAAAAAGCAGGAGTTCATGACTTTATTTATTTTATAAAAATAAAGCCGCGGCGGTACCCGCAGTAGCGGTGGCGGACCATGTGGAATACAATAAGCAGACAATCCGGGCAGGGCTGTTTAATTAATTTTCCAAATTTGAAATAATGTAGGCTATGCTATTGAGTCAAATTGGGTGAAACACACACACATTTAAATACACAAACTAGAAATGTATTTTCGTCATGTATCGAAAACGTATTCACCCTCGAAAATCAAACGGCCAACCATTTTAATTGAAGCATAATTATATGATATTCAAAAGGAAAACCAATGAGATAAATAGAGCGATATAATTATATATAAGGAAATCAATCAAGCGGAACAGTAATCCCGCCCACCACCTTCAGAAACTACCTTCTGAAGGTAACTGATTGACCCGGAAAAATATGATAACCCTTTTCTCAAAAAAACTGACCTGCGACCATTTTTTTATATAACCAGGCAGTAACCGTGGCTCTCAAAATATCGTATTCACAAGGAAAACTAGTTATAATACCAATAGATCAAAATAAGAGAATAAATTAGGGGAAATATACCCAAAACTCAACTCCATTATAGATCATGCTTAGTATTGTATATGTATATTACGTGGTAGTACGCACTATTGTGCTATCGCGCAACGGGAGTAACTTAGCAAGGCCTGTTATCATTCATGATATAATTCATAGCCTTATGTGCATGCTAAGTACTTCACATTGTGGATTATCTGGGGTCTCGCCGGATGGAAGCTGCGCCTACGTCCATTGAGGTTCTTTTACGTCCAACTCAAATTCAGTCAGACGAGCCATCTGATTTACGTGGTTCTCTGAGCCCCACGACACGACATCGCTGCATGATGTCCTAGTGTAGGCCTCTACGGCACCTGGCAGTCCCAGGCGGTCACCCATCCAATTATAAACCGGGCGCGACGTTGCATAAATTCAGTGATCGAGCCGACACCGATAAGACAACGCCATATTCCGTACAGTGCAAGTATGTTGTGCAAAACCTATTTTTTATATCCTCACTCAATACAGGTACAAATACTACTGTTAGAAGGTATTTCAACACCCCTCTCTCCAAACCACAAAAAAATAGTCACCATTTAACTGAAATCAAGGAGCCTTGTTTAAAGGCCAGTAAGCGCTTACAAAATCAAGAGTGGTTCAGACAAATAGTTATCGACATACCGCGTTCACAAGGAGTCACAATCAGATCGATATACCAGCTTAATACAGTCAGCAGTTGTGAAATCAGGCGAATATCATAATTACACCGCCCTCTAAAAATATGGATCCACCTCGACAATGAAATTGATGTACTGTGCTTCTAATATTTTCGGACACTTGTTTTCAAAAATGGTCACTCATTTTAAAAAAATTATCAAGTGTCCTGTATTGCTGATCTATTACGCTTTCAGAAAGTATATATTTCGACATTTTGTGCAAAATTATCAGGACTTGAATCCATACATGTTTAGCCTATGGTGAAAATAAGTAATTAGACACATGTGTTGGGAGAATCGAAAATACTTCTCGATGATCAACGCTGCTCGAATAAAAACAATATAAATCCCATCAGGGTACATTGTATAATAAGTTCATCCCGTTTTTTCCTATTTCGCAATGTTTAGTGTGTCCACAACCCAACAAACTCTTAGTCACAAACACGTCAGAGGCCATGGGGATTGGATGTAACTTGTCCAGTGAGAAAATCGCACAAGCTGAGTCTTAGATAATTTCAATTACTGCCGAAGACTTATCAGATGAGTCCTCGGTTGCAGCAAGGGTGCTCTACACAACAATGTAAAAAAATATACAGAAAAACAGGATATATTAAAGAGAAGCCTTGTAGAGGGGACCCTGTGTCACAATTTCTCACAGTGACGCAGCTATCACAATGTCATTTGAAGACCAGAGGATCCAGGTTATTCACTAGCATCCAAGTAGTCCAGGTATGAATCTTATAGAGCCTCTCTTTGCTCATGTGATGAAATAATTCAGTAGCAACCCTCTAACAACTATACGAGAGCTACGAATGAGGGTCCACCAGATCTGGAATGACATACCTGGAACGACTATATGACGAAATGACCCGTCGCGTCGATGCCTTAATGAGAACAAGAAGATATTCAACCAAATATTGAATGTTCAGTAATTTATCTTATTCACAGACAAATTTATGAATAATTAGGACATTTTTGACAGTGCAGCAGTGATTTAAAAAACAATATTTTAAAGAAATAGTAGTTATTTATAAATGGATGATAACAAATTATCAAAAACGTTTTATTGCTATTTTTGTTAGTCACTTTTACTTAGGATGATTGTTTGAGAGTTTCACATATTATTTCTACATTTCCACCACGATGCCATCCCTACAGAATTTAAAAAAAAATGATTAAAATATCCTGTTTTTAACTACCATTTTTTGCTGACCTATCTTTTGAAAAAAATGATACTATTATCAAATTTTCTTGCACAATAATGATAACGGATACCAGTTACATACTGTTGCCAAATTTCAGGCGAATAGCTTTATAATTCACAGAGTAAATTAAAATTGATCAGAGGCTATTTGCAACTGCAGTATGTATATTGCGTGTGGTGGATCCATATTTTTAGTGGGCGGTGTATGTGGTTCTTGAATGAAAAACCAAACGATTAGGTGGCGGCTACGTACACATAAAAGCAGCCCTCAACAGGGGGATTTACAACAATCATCTTTTACAACAATTTACAACAATCGTCTTTCGTAATCACATGCAATTAGTCATCTTACTTAATGATTTTATTTCGATTTAAATAAACTCACTGTAAAAGGAAGAAATGTTGTCACCATCATCAATGCCTGAATAATGATAAATATCATAAAATAATAATAATTGAGTATTAGGTATCAGAATCCTTGAATAGCCTGCTGCCCTTTTGTGGCATGCCCCACGTAATTACCATCAAGTTTACATTTAACATATTACATGTACTTTGTTATAATCAGAGTTGATAATTAATGCTGCAATTATGTCACGATCAATTATCAATAATACTAGATAGCCTGTCGCTCACAATATGTGCGCACCTCTAAAGTTGTGTGGCCATCATCACGTCCCCCGTATCGACTTCGCTGGGCCCAAGCCGCGACGCTGTGCCAGAATTAAACCAACATTGGTCTTGTGCTTAGCTCAAGTTAATTATTATTTGAATGCCAATTGGCCAATATATGGGTCAAGACCTATGATTAGGCAAGATATGATCCATCAATGAAAAATTCCGTTATTGTAGTACAATAAATGGTGTTAAAGTTCTAAGTCCCAGCTGGATAATGTTAGTGTCGTTTATCACTGGTTTAAAATAATATAGTGACATTAACAAGTCAATACTAACACCTATTTATTCATACATTTCTTTGACTTTTACAAAAGTAAAAAATTAAAATACTGCATAAAAATTATACACACCAAATTCAGCATGACAAGAATATCATCGACTTTTTCGATGCAATCAAACAACCTATAAAAACACAAACATGTTAAAATTCTTGAAAGAGAATGTAAATGTATAGTATGTCACATTTAATTTAAAGTATTACATTGCAAATGATTACAGACTGGGAAAGTGTCCATCTAAGATGGTTTTCTATTTCTAGATTCTAGATAAAGTTACTGGATGGTGTTGCCCTGGCACCTTCTAAATTTTGTGAAATATACAAATTAAGGCGGCAATTTGGTCAAGCATTTTAAAAATTTTAATTTTTTTGCTGGATTGACCAAGTTGTGGGTTTGTGAAAGATGTCAGATATTGGTGTATGTTGGTCTTGTATCTATGCGAACCTGCCCCAGATTTATAGCAATAGATTTGGGGTACATGAGGTCAAGAAATGGTTGTGGAATCTATCAAATAGCATATATACTCCCGGGCCCGAGATCACATGATATATATAGGCTATACCACTATGCTCATGATTAAAAACACATCAGGGCTTCAACAGTATATTGATCCATATGTCAAATACTCTATTGTAGGTATCAATACTGGTGTGACCCCATCATGGCCACGCCAGTGCTTGCACCGATGCGGGAGCTGCATTAGCACCACTGCTGAGCGGAGAACCAGGGTACACTGATGGCAATCCGCTAGAAAATCATAGCCAGACACATGAATGATGCGGCTTACTTTGGGTGATCGCTGTACCATGCCGTACAGCATGCAACAGACGCCACAGGTCCACAATAACGTGTCTCAGGTGGGAGAAAAAAGTACTGCAACTGGAAACCGGTTGCTAGTAGTAGTAGTTGCTAGCAGTAGAAAATGCGGTTGACATTTATATGGGTTTGTCATGTTCGTCCATCTTCCCCCGCAAAGCACGCTACTCCCGCCGTCGCTGCGACGTCGGGAGTAGCGGGCCTTGCGGGGGGAGATGTGTTCGTCATACTTGTTAAATATTCGTGCCTCAGGTAAGCATACGGTATACGTCATCTTTGTATGTAGGCCTATGCTTTGTTTATGTTAGATTATCATTCATGCGAGATCCCTGTCTCAAATATTCTACCGGACTGGTGTCTTCAACACCAGAGAGAGCAAAGTTGTACGGTGCTGTCCATTGCCCAGTCCGCCCAAGTGTGACCTGCACCAAGCGGGTTCGAAACTGCACGACACAGCGTAACTAACATGACACATGGCTTCAATTCACCGACATAATATTATGTATAATAGCTTCTAATATTCAGACGGTGATACAGTGGTCATAGTGATACAATGTGACGTCAATATTCAGAAAATCTAGGCAAAATGAGAATATATACTATTCTTTGCAAATGTACCGTACATGGAATTTCACTGTGTTGGACCGTAAGTTCAAAAATGAATGCATGGACACAAAGTTAATTAGTTATATTTATCATCTTTAGACATGTAGGCCTATATATTCAATTGCAGTGATTGATTACACAATTATATTTTTTTTAACTCTACTTATTGTCTCAAATGTTGTAATATAAATAGTGTAACAAGTTGATTTCCAATTTTCCTAAGCAGGTAACAAAGAAAATAATGTTATTACAAAAAAAAAAAATTGTGACCAATAACTTGTCTTTCGTAAATTATTATAAGAGTAAAATATGGAAACAAACAGTTGAACATACAATGGATCTTTTTGGCGACCGTGATAATTTCAGGAAAACCACTGTTGTTAATTGAAACATGATGTCAATTTACCTACATAAGCGCACATATTCAGCTTCACAATCACACACAAACAACTTCAGTCATATAACTAAATGCCCGCATTATTGGGAGGTATATTACTATGTTAATTATAATAGAACAGAACAATAAATCTGACCATGATGATGGCAGAATATGCATGGTTCGCTTCTCCGTAAAATTGCAAATGACCTAGTTTACTGTTTTTGACGAGCAACAGTAGTTAATCTTTATCATAGAAATAAATCCTCTCGATTTAAATTAAAATTATCTGATTTTATATTAATTGTATTAATATAGTATCTCATAGAACAAATAAAGATAATAAAATAATATATCATCTTGAGATGTGAATTTTGCAACTACGTCTCAGTGTGAATGAAAATGTCCTGATTTTATAGTAAATAGACAGTGACTCAGTCAGAGACTGTAAACCTCCGCCAAATTAATGATCGTAATCTGGATACTGGATCCGTATCGTAATCTGTATCATCACAAAATTTAATGGATTTGTCCTTGGCCCGAGACACACCTCTGGTAATTTTTTCAGGCGAATCCATGCGATCCGCATCCGATCCAGATCGTAAATCCGTATTCTGGATCCGGATCGTAATCCGGATCATCCACACAATATTACTGATTATTCCTTGGCCCGAGACACACCTGTGGTAAAAAATTCGTGCAAATCCGTTCATTACTTTGCAAGTGATCCTACGGACAGACAGACCAACCAACAAGACCAAAAACATGACCTTCCTGAGGGAGGTAATAAAACGTATGATATCATACAAAACCCTAAGTGTTCTTCTGTCTTTACTGTGATGGATTATGCGATTTTAATGTCATATGGTCCAATGCTGATTTAATGTTGGGCCAGGGTCGTAGACTGTGGCCCAACATTAAATCAGCATTGGACATAACTGGCACTAGGTTGTTAGAACGTTTGGGTTATACTTACTCTAAGCATACATTCATACATGTAGAAAATACAACAGGAGTACAATGTCTTACCAAACATGGCGTCCCCAAGTGTCGCAGACAAGAAGAAAAGCAAATATATACACAACAATTTTGCCCAGCAATAAATCCGCTAAAGCCCTTGGCAATATCTGAAAAAATACTATTATTCGTTAATAGAAAATAAATGTAAATTATATCATCTAGTCCAGGCTAGCGGTTAGGTCTATACTTATGTACGTCACTTCTCACTATCAGAAGTTGTTGGACAACAAATTACTCATAAAACACAATGTATACGGACAATGCTCTACATGTCATAATAGAGTTATTGCCGGGTAGGTTACGTTGCAGTCAAATGAACGTTTAAAGAATCATTCAACTGCAAAATGCGCATGCCTGGGACGGTCAGGTGTAGGCAAACGGTAGCCTATTCAGTACAGATTGACGGCATTAATATAGCCACTGAACTGATTACAAGATACTACTCAAACGAGACATTGATCCAATGCTGTTTTAATGCTAGGCCATCGTCTGCGACGCTGGCCCAACATTGAACCAACATTGAATAAATGTACAAGGTTTGAGAGAAAGTCCTCCTGCCCAGCAAACACAAGATATTCGTATAACATTTATACAACGTCGGCCCAACGTCTTCGACGTTGGGCCAACATTGCATGAAGTCATACAAATGTTTTGTGTTACTGGGTGTCAATACAAGCTTGGGGTTAAGCAGTTTTCACATCCCCGCAGTAATACAGTAAGTTTGTTTGCAAGCCAGCGACCAAATAGGGGCAAGTGCCAAAGGCTTTGAATTATTAACTCATAGATGTCGCTCAAGTATATATGAACTTGCTGTGATTTGAAAACTTGCTCTTAATGAGGCTTTGGGTATGAAACGCATATTTAGTATTATTATGGAATACGGCCTTGGCCTACCCACGGACACTATTGCCTTTTGGGGGACCCTTGTCCCGTGAATTTTGACAGTTGACCACACCTTTAAAGCGACACAATCAGGCTAAAATCATAAAAAAAACGTATTTTTATTTTGGCTTTTTTTATGATTTAGCCTGATTGTGTCGCTTTAACTGTTTTGTTCTATAAGCGGCTTAGCAAGAATCATACAAATGACATGGATATGAATAGAAATAGGATTACATAGCATGTATAGCAGGACTATAAAAGCCTAGTTGCCTAATTAGTATTGAGGAACTCTATTGTATAATCTATAACTAAACTTGCTTATTTGGCTAAAATAAAATGATTGAAATCGTTTTAAGGTCCACCACACTTGGGACTCCTATCAGATTAGTATAGTCCATATGAATGCAAATTAAAACGAAATTTAGATTATCAGATTATTTAGCAACAGACAGGAGGCAAGTAAATGCAAAATTATACAGGACCCCTATAAACAGACCACACTATTGTTGTTTATTTTTCACCACATTAAGAAGAACTTTGTGAGCCTTTTTAAAGGACACTTAGAAATTTCTGTTTGACAATTTTTCATAGGCCGTAAAAATAAAATGAAAATGCAATGAATGGGGTTTTAGGCCACCTTTGTGCACATGTAGGCTTAACTGTGCCAGGAGAACCTCTTGAGAAGGGTGAGATGAATCAGATGACACTGCCCTCAGTAACATAATTCGAAATTCAAGCCCTGGCAGTCTGAGGCCGAGCGCGCTACCTCCCGGTCACGGAGGGTCCCCACAATATTGAATCTTTGCAAGTGTTTCATAGGCCGTACCAAAGACCATTGTGTATAATTTTGAGTGGTCACTACCGGTAATCAGCTAATAGGGGGAAATGACAGCAAATAAAAACGTATTAAATAATATTTGATTGACAATCATTAAATACGATATAAATATGGTCTCTAGAAAGAGGAGGGTTATTTGAGTTTTTCAGTATCACACCTTACTAATTTGGTCTTCTACATGATATGCCATCACTGCTCTTCATTGTTGGTTTAAACATAACTTATTATCAAAAGGATTACAAACAGCATAGATTGCCACTAGTTGTTCTTCTTGGCATAGCAGAAGGTACAATATACAAAATATAAGATGGAAACGTTGAAGAAAAATACATTACAAAATATTACAAGACGAGATGAAATGAGTAATGAGATGAGTAAAGAGTTGCTACAGTTAACAAGTTAAATGTATGGTGATGATGGTTTAAACTTGGTTGTTAAAATCTGTCTCGAGAATATATGATATGCAATATTTCAAATAATAGGTGATTGGTAAGGTGGCCTAGATTGTCTGAACAGTACAAAAGAATTTGTTCACAAACTTTTATTGCTCAATTAAGGTGTCGCAGAAAGTATAAGATTCAGACTTAGGCTCAATGATTGACGAGGGACGGCATAGGCTGTGCACACACAAAAAAATGATACGAATCTAGGTGCTCCGTACTTCTCACAGGCCGGCGGTGGGATCGTGTTGTGCATGTACACACGCTGGACATAAGTTTGTTCACCCCCACACAATTCATGTACAAACCACTGTTTAATCACTACTGAGCGGCCAGCTTATATATACTATACTGACATGATTTTAAAGCTTTTAAGCTGTGTCACATGTTATCCACATATGTTTATATATTCTCATGCAAAATTATGTCTGTGCATTGTGATTCTGGGTTCCAGTGGGGACATTTGTAATGGCAATCAAATACAAATCAAACTAGAAGGGTCTAGTTTCTTGGGAACAAAAAACTGGAGATGTCTCCCCTCCAGCAGCATAACCATGAAGGTTGATAGCTAATAGATGAAGTGTCAATGGCTTTTGTAATTGATGTTATTAAATGGCTCCTGTGGACCGTGGAGACTATGTATTAAGCGGAATTTATTATTCCGTTTTTGTGCGAAACACTTGTAAACACTCCCAGCAAACACGACGTTGACCCGATGCTGGGCCAATGCTGGCCCACCATCAGCGACGCTGGTCCAGCATCAAACCAGTACTGGTTCAACGCCACGTGTTTGCTGGGCTGCGTTCAACCCAGTAAACACAAAACATTTGTATAACATAACATTTGTACATTGTTTGACCGGCGTTGTACGAATGCTATAAAAATGTTTTGTGTTTGCTGGGAATAGCAGCTGGTCTGGTATTGCTTAAAACTGCTGGCAGCAATTACATGCCGACTCCGACCCAATGTCTGTTAAATGTTGGGCCAGCGTCGCCGGTGCTGGCCAGTATCCATTCTGATCAGTCCTAGTCAGTACTTATGCTGCCAGTACCTGCATGCAGTACGGGCACAATGCTTTGAACCAAAGCTGGGTTAATGTTGGCCCGCCGTCTGTGACGCTGGCCCACATTCAGCGTGGCTCCAAACACAACACGGTAACCCAATTAATACTGGGCTAATGTTGGGTCAGCGTCGGAGACTGTGGGCCAACATTAGCCCAGCATTGGGTCAACGTCTCGCGTTTGACCACCTGCCAGATAGAAAGCGCTGGAGAGAAATGAATGGGAGACAGACTCACAGCACAGACTCAGACAGACTGAGCGGACAGGGGTAAAGAAATATGTCCCCACCTCTGTCTACAGAGGGGAGACATAATTATAGGGTTCGAATGTAATGGGATTTAAAATCATGTAATTGCAGCGCAGTTCAGTTGCAATAAAAAAAAGTGCAAAATATTTGGGCAAGGTACAGATTATCAGGCAGAAGTGAAAAAAACGCTGGCATGGTCGTCGGAAAAAGACGTCAGCTTCTAAAGGCAGACGTCTGAAGATGCTGCCAAGAATGGGACGTTTGAAGACTACCTCGTCGTTATCTTTTGACTGGAGCACGTTTTCGAAAAGCATTTGTCATAAACAACTGTTAGGTGACGACTACATACTTGCAGGGGACATATTCACTGAACCACCAATGGCAATTGGTCCTTTGTGGTGCTCTCTGATGAGTGCCAGTTTATTTTACACACAAGTGAGGGTGTTGGATATATAATTGATAGAGTATAAATGCAGACGCAATGCGATTTCGGCTACGTAGAAACGTTTCCGTTATGGTTTTGGGATGCATCAGCTTACTTGCATTGGCGATTTGGTAGTGGTTGATGAAAATGTCAACCAGTATTCTCACATTGACATCATGGGAGGAAATTTGCTGAAGTCAGTAGAGCAAATGTTTAGGGACCAACAAGACCCATTTGTGTCCCAACAAGATAATGCTCCTTGTACAAATCCATGGCGATGTAGGCATGGTTCAAAAACAATGATAGACACATGATGCTATTTCCTCCGCAGTTTCCAAAAGTAAATCCTGTCAAAAACATCTTGCATGAAAAAGGACACATGTATGAGAGATCAAACCAACCACATGTAAAGAAATAAAAGCACCATTATTCAGAAGTTCTGACAGAATTCGTCCAGCAAACGTCAGAACAGTGTTTTCCTCTTTGCTCAGAAGAACAGCGGTCATTATAAGATCACGTGGCAGGCTAGCCTACTAAATATTAATTGTGACACTAATTATGTTTAATATAGCATCATAAATATATTTTTATTCATAATCTGTAAAAAAAAACTATCCGGGTTTGAGTTTATATGCTGTGATTCAATTATTAGGGTATTAACCCTTTAAACGCGGACCCCGAGTATACTCGGGGGCAAAAGATGTCTCCCTGTCGCGGACCCCGAGTATACTCGGGTGCAGAGTGTGTTTTTTCGTATTTTTGTCTGTAAAATCAATGTGGTCCGACAATCATGAGGGTAGCCTTGTTTTTGCTGATAAAAGTTTGTTTCTCTTTTGATTGTGCATGGATAGCATCCCATAAGAATATCTGGGCCGATGTAGAACTGTCATTCTTTTAAAGGATTCTTTTGTAACGAAAAATTCAAAATGGCCGCCGTGAAATCAATAAAATTATCATAACTTTCTCGATAATTGAGATAGAGACTTGATTTTTCCACCAAACCTATATTTCTGTTATCAAAGAATACAATAAAACAAACCATACCTTCCTTTGGCATCATCATCATGCTTAAAATGCAATAATAATACTTATATGACAGATATCGCAGCAGTGCGGATTGCATGGTTGTACACCTAATCATTACGCATTACCTATATAATCATTACGCATTTAGTACACATCACCCATAAACTGATAAACGTGACATTTTACATGACTTTGACATAACCTTCACGTTTATTTTGGGCGGCATCCATGCAAAAAAGCACACCCTCAACCCATGTCAACCTCCATACCCAATTATATATCAATCTTTTGCGATGGAAGCCCAAGCTGATGCTACATGCTGCTGCATAATTATAATTTTGCTTGTTCAATTGAGTCTTGAAGAATGGGGGTGTAATGAGGGCAAACATGGGGGCATTACCCCTCCCAATATCAGCACTGCCCTAGATTTCCTAAAAATGTGTGCTGAAATGATATCCGACCTAGTATGTGTCACCATCAGTCCTTTCTAATGGATGACTGCACCACTGAACAGCTTGAAATTGCTAAAAAGTGCGTATTTTCAATATTTTTTGCGAGTTTGACCTTGAAATGACCTTGATGTGACCTTGGCATGACCTTGGTGCTACTCACTAATAAAGCACAACTCGTTCTCATGTTATTATTTGCTCATAAGCTAAGATCCTGCTGGTGTCTTCACACAAATCTGACATTACCTGATTACAAAATATTCTTATTTTTTTCACCCCCCCCCCCCAGGAATTCAGCGGTGGGGATACAAGTGTGCCCAGGAGTTCAGCGTTAAAAGGGCATATGTGTAATAGGCATCACTTACGGGGTGAACAGACTTATGTCCAGTGTGTGTATGTAGCGTTAGCTGTTTAAAGGATTCAATCCCAGTCGTATTCGGGTGTGATAGGCAGCTGTCTTGCAAGTAAAAGAGAATATCATTTTGAGTTGAATTTAGAGTTGCTCTTATGGCATTGGAGAAGTTCGGCTCTAAACGAAGAATAAGGTGAGAATGATCGTATTTTTTGGTTCCATAATTTAATAGAAGAGTTAAAGAAACAATTTCTGACACATCTGAGACGTGGGAGGGGTGTGGGAAGTGTCATGTTTTCAGAGCTTCGCAGGCGGTAGCCTCATGAACCAGGATTTCTAGATCTTGCCAAGACTGCTGTCAGGTAAGAACGAGATATCCCGTGTATGATCTTATATAACATTAACAATTTATGGTTGGTACGCCTTTGGCGTAGAGGTATCCAATTTAGCTCAGCTAGTAGACGATCATTGCTGGTGTGCCTATATGCGCCTGTTGGCCGTCTAACGTTTTCAAGAGCTAGGGCTGCCCTGACTGTAGGCTACAGTTGTCAAAAATGATGCCACACTATTCGATAACAGGCAACAGCATGCTTTTATAAAGAGCACAAAGCGAGTTACGTGGTACTTTCATTTTAATATAATACTGTTCATAACATAAATAATTTTGTTGGCTTTCGTAATTGCTTTGTCGATATGCCTTTGCCAACTAATATTGTTGTTTGTGATAGTGAGGCCTAGATGAACATGTTCGACACTGCGTTTGATTATAATTTGATATACAGTTTTAATAGGGGTTAATTTAACTCTCTACAAACGTCCCCATCTATGTATTCTTTTCAGGTCTCTATTTAGTTTTAATGATGAAGTTAAAAGGTTAGTAAAATGTTCAGAGTGAAGTGTCACCAGCAAAGAGATGCGGGTCGTATTCTAGGTCCGTAACAAGGTCGTTTATATAGACCAGAAATAACAATGGACCCAGGATAGAGTAGAGCCCTGTGGTTTACAGGTACAGCAATTAATCCGTTTAAAATTTTGTACAGGCTTGTCAGCCTGAAGTTCTTTCTTCTAGTTTGTAAGTCAGTCCAGCCTAGATCTTGGATAAGAGCTGTCACACTTGATTTACGCTGGTAGTTGTTTGTTACGAAACGTGCAGCAGCTCTTGGAATTTTGTTTAATTTATCAATCTCACCTTGCCTGTATGGATCCCATACAGGACAAGAGTATTCCAAAAGTGACCGAACCATTGAAAAATATGCAATCTCTTTTAATTTTGAGGGACATCCCTTTAAACTCCTCCTCAAGAAACCCAGTGTGGAATTAGCCTTCAGGGGCGCCTGCAGAAATTTGGCCTGTGGTACGCAGATATGATGCCGAAGAGTGGGGGGAGGGTGATTATAATTTGACTGTAATAATTCAAAGCAAACAATGGATATATAATATGTACAATTTCTATATCATAATTTTATATTACTTTATTTGTAGTTGGTATCACTATAGTAATGCTTGGTATAATTAGTTATACATATATTTCAATTATATATATAGACATATTCATAGTAGGCCTAATCAGGTAATTATTGCAATTATTGTCTATGAAAAAGGTAAGCGACGTATGCCACAAGAATAGAAGTCACTTAAAACATTGTTACACGGCGTTTAATCTGAGGCACTCTGAGGCACTCACAATTTTGGAGATGTGATCCCCCCATTCCAGGTTCTCACTGATGCTGACTCCCAAGTAAGGTGAATTTGTTACTTGTCCGAGTGTGACCCCTTTGAGCTGGTAGTTTGAGGCTATCTCTTTAGCCCGGGGTCTCTTCCCTCGGAGGATAGAACATTTGGATGGGTTGAATTTCATCCCCCAAATGTCTGCCCAGCGCTCCAGCTTTGTTAAGTCCTCCTGTAGCTTTTTTTGATCGTCCTTAGATTTTATGGGCTGATAAAGGAGGCAGTCGTCAGCAAAGAGTCGAACATCAGATGAGACCGAGGATGGGAGGTCATGATTTAGCATAGAAAAAAGATCGGGCCAAGTACTGTACCCTGTGGTACACCAGAACCTACATGAGCAGTGTCTGAAAAGCTATCATCTACTACTACTTTTTGTGTCCAAGTGGTGAGCAAATTTTGAATTTGAGGGCTCAAAGGGCTTAAAGGGTTAATAACAGCCATATTGTGGACAGTTAATATCAGAGAAAATTACAATTAAAATCTTGACTCGAAAAAAGGCGATTGACAGCCATTATCAGATTATGAACCCTAAGATCAACATGAAAATTTACTTTTAAAGTATGAACAAGAAAGTAAATCT
The DNA here is from genome assembly GCA_964017125.1 of Flabesymbios commensalis. Lineage (NCBI taxonomy): Eukaryota > Metazoa > Annelida > Polychaeta > Terebellida > Flabelligeridae > Flabesymbios > Flabesymbios commensalis. The sequence goes on along the minus strand of OZ024905.1, from coordinate 65,957,793 downwards.
CAGGATGCCAAAAAATAGTGCCTTTAACATGTTTAAAATCATTACAAAATAAAGGTTACAAATGCCATATATATTAATATTTTTATGACTTGAGTAGACAGAAACTCACCATATCTTCTGGAATTTCTGTATGGGCTATTGGGAGTATCTGCAAATACATGTACATGTAGATCATATAGTCTATATAGCGCAACATAATTATCATAGTGTTGTCATTCTGGCAAGTGGACAAATTGCGAACAAAGATTTTAAGACTTATTATCTGATTATTGTAGTTGTAGGTCCCACACAAAACTTGTTCGATTCAGAGAAATGGACTAAAACTATTTTCCAATGCTAGAGAAAATGTTAGAGAAAATGGTGAAATTTGTAGGTTCCTCTCCACATGTCTCCATATTTCAAATTATATTAGGTGTTGTAACCTTTGTTTTTGAACACCTGATATCGAACAGAGCTATCAGCTTGAATCTAAAAACACAGAATGACACATTTAAAATCTTTTTTTTTTTAATTTGTTTTTCTAAAAATGTCTTCTAATTAATTTCTCCACAAAATTTCAATTTTTTCAGCAGATAAAAGAAAGGCAGTGGCTAATCATACGTGATTCTTTATAATGTGACTCTATGGGCAGCCTCGTTTACGAGATGACGGGCTCCCATTGACTCCCATTATAACTTTGCCATACGATTAGCCACTCCGTAAAAGAAATTGGTCTGACCTAGGGCCATCAGACGATTTTTTTCCACCTGTTGAATTTTTTATTTTATTTTAGAAATTGAGAAAGAAATGCTGAATTATTTTGCAATACATTTTTACTAACGTTAGTATGACAGACAGACAGATATGGGCTATTTTCAAAAGGTGCGTTGAAAATGGGGTATTTTTTTTAATAGACAAAAATGATATTTCTCTATGCAAACTTAGGAATATTTTAATACTTTTCAATTCTAAACAAACTAAAGAAGCTGGAAGAGCTTTTAAATATCAATATGATCATTTAATTTAATAATTATGACAAAGTCTACTGTTTTTTATGTATTATTTGATGCAAATAAATGGGACATTTCAAACTGTACCCAGAACAATTGTTTTTCACAGGAAAAATCTGTAGAGGAAGAACTAATTTTATATAAAAAACATATATTAGCAGCTAAATTATAATAATTAGAGCCTTTTTTATGAAATATATTAAGCTATGGTGGTCATAACATTTCGTGTCCTATTGACAGCTACTACTAAATCATGGCATAAGTTTTGATACCTTGCCACGATCGCTTGAAAAGTAAACTGAAAGCCAAATAATATGATGCAGATGCAGAAATGATAGTTGAAAACAAATGAAAACCAAGTAAAAGGGTTTAATTATTACTTTTACTGAACATACAATTTTCGTGTCCTACATGCATTTTCTTTTGATGTTATTTTCTTGAACAGTAGTCGCCATTTAGTGTTCAAATTGGTGTGTATACATCCTTGTGTACACGGGTTGTATGTGCTTTACATAATTGTATACAAACTAATATGGAACAGAAAGAAAAAGGTATGTGTATGGGGGATGAAAATATGGTAAAATGTGCGACCGTTCGACCGCTCACATATAGTGCTTTTATTTCACAATGACTGTACAAAATAGCAGAATCGATGTTGGATCTCGTCTCTATCTATATTGATATAGTTTTGTGAAAATTTGAGATTAAACCTACAAACCAGTGAAAAGTTTACACAGAGCACTGTGCTGCCTGTTCCGACCAGACACAGACGGCACGCGTGTATCAAAATGCGGACAGCTCTCCCAGCAAACACGAAGACTCGACCCAATGTGTTTCAATGTTGGTCAAGCGCCGTTGGCGGTGGGCCAATATTGAAACAGCATTGGGTCAAATGCTCGCGTTTGCTGGGCTCCACACAGGTGTCTGTCTACACCCACCCCTCCGCCACCATATTATTCTCGCCAGCCGATCAGGGTACTTTTAGCAAGACAGCCGGCCAATCACAAGCTTACTACAATACTTGAAATTGGGAGCGGGGGACATATGACGTCAACCATCTGCACATTTTAACATACGAAGGAGCAGTGTCCAGGGTGAGCAGTGTATGAAAAGTTATGATCAAAAAACATTGTGAGACACGAAAGTGGTCGTAACATAGGACACGAAATGGTCGTAACATTGAAAATCTATACTCGAAAGTGAAGACACAAAAAAATTTTGTGTCCACATGGTCGAACATTTGTTCGAACATGAGACACCAAAGGTCGCACACAGGACACCAAGAAAATCATTCACTGCGGTCGCACATGGCATTATTGAGAGGACACCAAAAAACATTTGGTGTTCTCTGTTCGACCATTCTAAAAAACACGTATTTTTCACGTTTATCCTCCATTTTCTGCTTCCAAATTTAATTGTATGACTAATTATCATTAATTCAATCAATCTGTTAAGTAAATAAGTTAAAATTTTGCTTTAAAAAAACGGGACCAAATGTCCCAATTGTTCGACACACCTAATGAGAACCGCCCATATTCTATTGACAGAAATAAAGTCAATCCAGACTTATTTGTCAAATGAAGAAGTAGGCCTATGAAGAAAGATGTGATTGAAAAAATAATCTTTAAAAATGATATTTAAAAAAATACCTCAAATTTGTTAGATTTTTTGGTTGAATCTGTGAAACGTCTGATGTACCTATCTGACCACCCTATCTAGGCCTACACTCCCCACAGTACAGATAATAGGTCTACTCAGACACGGAGTTTGAGACAGTGCAACTGCAAGAACTCATGTCATGAATCATATGTTACAAGCTAAAGTTGGGACAAATATGTTACAATTACAAACCATGACAGTAGCCACTATTGATAAAATTGCATCCGAATAAGACTCTAGTCTTGATGAAGATTGAGTGCTCCTCGAAGCCATTATTTAATATGGAGATATTTAGATAAAATGTAGCACAAATATCTGCATGTCTAATCCATTTTTGTCAAGTTTTGTTTACTATAAAGTCACGTGAAGTCTCAAGTGTTCCGGATGTTCACTAGATGGCGATAAGACTACTGTGTATACAAGTACGACTGCCTATGCAAACCATCACATGTATACCGAAGACTTTATATTACACTAGAAGGCCTAGGCCTTGTCTGGCGAGCCCGGCCAATTTCATTTATGGCCGGGTATAGGCCAAGGTTCTTAGTCACGTGACCTTCATGCCTGTGCTATTGAGGCCGGTGAATAATTTTCTGGGTCAAGTCATAGGAAATGCGTCAGAGGGGAAATACAATACTGTGAACATATCTTCATCCGGGGAAGTGACCTTTCAAAAATATCTGAATTCGGCCATTACTCTATTTTCGTCTGAAAATAGCAACTAATCACAAAAATTCGTCATTGGGGTTTACCTGAGGCTACGTGAAGCTCGGCCACGCCGCGTGGTGTGGCTCTGGGAACCAGAGTAGTCTAGGCCCTATCAAGAAAAAATGCAGGTCCGGAGGATAGCACTTGGACTATCATACTATTGTTGGCGTTTCAGGGCCCTGAAAGTATTAGAACATTATAGATAGCTTTATTCAGTGAAAAAGTAGGCCTACAGGTAAACATATATAAGACCATTATAATAAATACAGGGTGCCACCATACTTGCCACCAGGGATAAAAACACTGAAAGAAGTCTAGTGACAAAATCTTATTTCCACAGTGGTCCTTGTTGGCAAGATGGCAGCGGCAAGAGTGAGGATGGAATTAATTCCAACCTAAGTAAATATTAAAGGCGTCACATAGGCCTATCACATTAAAAGGATGATGCCCAATAAAAACATGAATAAGCTTATCATATTATAAATTAGCGAAAAATAAATTATAGACTAGAATATATATATAACCAGTGATAAATTACAATAACATAAGTAACTACTTTATCCCTACCTCAGTCAGCACAGCACCGGGACTAGTCCAAGACTGACCTGACTAAGGCAGACCTGGAAGCAACTATATACCAACCATTAGAAAAAAAATAGCTAGCTAAATATAGATGTTTTCTTCTTCAATTTTTACTAATGACATAAAGTGTTTTTTTATTAATGATCGAAAATGTAAAGGGTTTTCAGTTGTTCGAATGTTCGGATTGGTAGCTGGTTTCAGAATTTAGCAGCAATATATGAGAACGATTTGTCTCCCGAACTGTTGACCCTAGGCAGGACCAAAGAGAGAACACTATTTCTGGTGTTATAGGAGTGTTGTTCCTGGACCATGGAAATGCTCTCCTTTAAGTAGAGAGGAGCATTTCTATAGACCAGTCTATGCATGTTAGTTCAATCTAACCGGGAGTACCCTATATGTCTACGGGGGGGTAAGATCTAGAACAAATCTAATCGTTTTATTCTGAAGGATTTGTAATTTGTGCTTTAGGTTTTTTTGCAAACCATGGTACCATGAAGAGCATGCATAGTCCATGTGACATTGAATTAATGCTGACGAAAGTAGTCTTTTTGATGTTAAGTTTAGACATTTGGCTTGCCTTTGCAAAAATTTCAAACAAGAATCTCCCTTTTTCAAACTATTTTCCAAAATCAATTTACCGCTTAATGTTTGTTCTAGATCTACCCCCAGGTAACGAACAGACTTTTTCGAAGAAATTTTAGTATCCCCACATTTAATATCTAAAGATAGTGAGTTGCAGATTTTCTTGCATGATCCAAATAAAATAGATTCTGTTTTGCCCAGATGTAAAGAAAGTTTATTATCAACCAACCAACTACCGGTACTCAAAGCACAGAGCTCATTTCCAAGCGTTTCCTGAATGACCTTGATGTCTTTCCCGGAAACTAATAAAGCAAGGAAACTGAAATATTAATAACACAGTGTCAAAAGCCTTCTGTAGATCTATCATGACCATGCCGATGTTGTGTACGCAATAAGTAGACCTGCATGACCTCATGGGTGGCTAGGACTATATCAATAATAAAAACAAAATTGTCTATAAAATAATTAAGATCAAGGATTTGATGACAATGCTAAATCTTGTGGTAATTCAGAAACAATCAGACGCAAAGACAATTTTTGATCAATTGCTGGCAGCCGTCCGGGCCTATATGTTGGTTTAATGTTGGCTCATTAACACAAAATGATATAAGCTCTGAGAAGAGTCGTTTGATGTGTCATGTCATAATTGATTCAAGATCTAACTCAATATCATATCTTTGTGGGGGAGCTCGGCATGTTAAGCAATTAATGAGCTCTTCATCATTTGCTTTTATTGCAGCATGGCGGACACAAATGGCTGGATAAAGGTGGTGGTTCAATGGTGGTGGTGTAACAGTTTTAGACCCCCCCCCCCTGTTTAAGTTACCGCCGGGGGTAATCGGAAACTAGTTTCAAGTTACCCCCTCTAGTTTGAAATTACCCCCTCAATTTTATCGGGTAACTTTCAATGATAAATGTAAACTATGTTTTAATTTTTCATCACATGGCATTGGGACATTTTCGGACACACTCTAATCTCCATAATCACATCCCTTTGATCTCGGGGGCAACTAACAAAAACAAATATGTTAACAACAGGTTTAAAACACTTTAATTTTCATATCACCCTTTAATCCTCTTCATATAACCCTTTAATGTCTATGTCAACTAATGAGAAAAAATGTTAGCGCGAGGTCTCTAAACACTTAAATCTCCATACAACCCTTTGATCCCTATAAAAACTAACGTAAAAAACTGTTTGCGCGAGGTCTCGAAACACTTAAAGCTGCCCCTTATGATGAGAATTTTCAATTTTGTCAATTTTGAAAGTTTGATTTATATGAAGCTATATAATCTACTGATCTTAAATAAAAATGTGAAAAAAACAATGTTAAGGCACTGAAAAAGACGAAACAATCTCTATTTCCAAGACATATACTGTCATGTAAACAAGTTTTTTAACAGCATACCACAATATAGACGACAAATACTGACCATATCGGACGGCATGTTCAAAGTAACCACATAGTTACATCAATAGCTGCCGCTCTTAATTGCTGTGGGAACGGGTTGATCAGGGGGGTTCCCCCGCAGCACTGAATGTCTGCTCAACGCTGGGCCGACGGCATCAACATGTTGCCCAATGCTGTAGGAACATTTAAACGTCCTTTAGCAGGTGTTTAGGTATACAAAAAGTTTGTTTGGGTTTCAATCGGATTCATAAAATAGTGGATAAAAAATATTTTTTTAAATCTAAAAATCCCGTAAAAAATAAAATCATGATCTGTGGGATACACCACTTCATTACAAAATAAAAAACGAAAATTTATGTCATCATAAGGGGCAGCTTTAAATCTCCATTTAACAATTTGATTTATTTTGCAGCTAGCGAAAAAAATGTTATCAGCACGACGTCTGTAAACACTTTAATCTCCATATATTAGTAACCTTATGATCTCTGGAGTCGACCGACGAAACAAATAGTTGTGCGCTGTCATCGTCGTAATTATCTATCGATTTATCTATTGCGGATGTAGCGTTGGCCATCTGGTAAAGACTGGTAACAAACTGTCTATTTGCGTAGGACTGTATAAATATTTACAGTGATAAAATCACAACAAATTGAGCTTAATGGGTTAATGCAGATAATGATAAGGTTTAATGCAGATGATCAGAGAGCTTAAGAAGTTAATGTAGAGTGTGGGGAAGCTTAAAGGGTTAATGCAGTTGCTTTACACATAGGGGCCTATCTTGATCGCATGCTTACAACATAAGCAAATAAGCAATACCAGTCATGACACCACAACCACATTTCCGGCGCATAAAATATCGATCACACAGAAACGATAACTATCTGGAATACGCTTTTATCACCCACCCGTAGGTAAAGGGAGATTTTAGTTGCGCCAGGATTCCGTCCAGCATCACCCATTTTTGTGGGCAAAAAAACTCAAAAACTAGTGGTTAATTTTTTTTTAATTTTAAAATCACATTCATATCAACATGGGGATGTGCAAGTGATGCAAGATGCTACCAGAATTCAAAATGGCCGCAAGAGGTCAACTAAAACTAAACTGAAATTATTCAAATTTTACTATCACATTCCTCTCGATATGGAGATATGCAGGTGATTTTTTCGAGGTTTTACTGAAATTTAAAATGGCTGCCACGGATCAACTTCAATTTTTTGTGGCCGGAAAAACTCATAAATTTAAAGTCAGAAATTATCAAATTTTACAATCACATTCCACACTATATGGAGATGTGCATGTGACTTTTTTAAGGTTTTACTGAAAATTCAAAATGGCCGCCATGGATGAACTCCATAATTTTTTGGGGGCGCAAAAACCTAAATCAGAAATAATTCAAATTTTACGATCACATTACCCACCACATGGAAATGCGCATTTAAAATGGCCGCCACAAGTAGATTTTTTAAATATTTGTGACCGCAAAAACTCTTATTTATGCCGGGGGATTGTATACAACTTAAAATTCAGGCCTCTTGTTCCAGGGCAGATAGCAGCCATGTGCCAGCCATAATAAGGCCCATGCTCACAAGAAAGCTCATCAAAGTAGGCCTATGAAAGCCACCCAACAATTTGACATAGGCCTAGGGGACTGCTTTCTGGTTCATTTTCAATTATCGTTTAGGGCATTCCAGCAAAGTGGTTTATCAAAAGTGATCATTGGAATCACGTTTTTCGGCTAAAACCAAGGGCGGATACAGGGGGGTGAGCACTATAAGCCGATATAGCATGACATTCTAAATAATCAGTCAAAAGCGTCATAAACAACAAAAAGACCACTCATGACATTTTAGGAAAATTATGTTCAAATCCGGGGTATACACTGGTATATGAGCCATGAGGAATTTCCGGGGACTGTGGTGCTAAAAAACTCAGGAAATCCGGGCTCTGTGGTAGCCCAAGATTTCCAGGAGTGGTTAGGGTAGTTTCTTAATAGCCGTCCATGGAGGAGCCCGGATATTTACTGGAGCAGCCATTTAATATACCAGTGCAAACTGTGACCTAATGTGGAAAAATTAAGAGTGGTTGACAAACACCATCAGGCTTCATATCATTTTATTGCACACAGTAAGTGACAACTATAATATTAATATAATTATAATCAATCGGTTCATCAAGATCATATAAATGATAAAATATGTCATATCTTAACCTGTTAACATGCCAATGTTGAAACACAAAACTTAACACCAAGAAAAAGTCTAATCATGCAAATAAGTATACTCATATACCATGTTGTGCGTCTGATCAAGAACTTTATCTGTAAGTTTGAAATCTTATCTTGTAACCAGGCTTGGAAAATAGACGAGGCCGGAGTCTGAGCTAAAAAAAATTCAGAAGCCAAAAATTCATAAAATAATTACTGTTGAAAAAATTGAAAAGATAGACGATGCTATTGGCTTGTCTACCTCATGTTGGATACAAGAAGAACATTGGAGAAATTAGTTTTGCAAATTAGTTATCATACTTGACACAAAATATTAATAAAGAATATATTCATATGGTCACGTTATAATCCAGTTCTTGATCAATGCCACCACATCATTTCAGTTACTAAAATTACTATATTTCTTTAAATAAACGTGTACCATCAATTTAAAGGGACCCCTCGAATATTTAATTTATATGAAGCTATATAGCCTACTGATCTTAACTGAAAATACGAAAAAGTCAAAAAACAATTTTAAAGCACTGAAAAAGAGTGAATAGTTGTATTTCCAGGTCGTATATTGCCATGTAAACAAAACAAGTCAGCAATATTCAGCACTTTAGATCACATATTCCCACGTATCAGACGGTAAGATCAAACCAGTCGCCGCTAATTGGTGTCTCATAGTCAGGACGCGAGAGGACACACCTGCAGCACCGATTGTTTACCCAACGCTGGGCCGATGCCATCAGCATGTGGCCCAATGCTGTGAAAACATTCAATCGTCCTTCAGGTATACAAATAGTGTGTTTGGGTTACTTCTGGTTTCATAGAAATGTTGATTGAAAATATTTGTAAAAATATGAAAATTCAGAAAAAAATAAAAACATAATCCGTGGGATACACTACTTCAGTACGGAACTAAAAACGAAAATTGATGTCATCCCAAGGGGCTGCTTTAAAGTAAGTCAGGACTTTATGGATGTTAGTTTTACAATTACTCCAAATCAAAATGGCCGCCAGCGGACATTTAAAACGTTTTTTTTTTCGAAAATGTAATCAGTTGATTGCCAAAAATTTGTGAAAATATATACCACATTTAATAAAGACAGCTAGACTTTTTTTTGGTTACTCGCCATAGTAAGCGAGGATTGGAGATATCGGGAATACAGTGTCACCAAACAATTTTATCCATGATATGTAGCGACTGTGCAAAATATGAACAATAAGAATTTATACATATGTAGCTCAATGGAAACCAAATGAAGGCGTTGAATTCAGTCACCAGAACTACAATGTATTACAATGTATAAAGTGTTTGAGTAAATGATATTAAAGAAAATATATTCACAAGAATTTTCACTGTTTGGTTATCTTAACCCTAGTAGTGTTGAATCTTTTGTAAATATCTTTCATTTATTTTAGGCTGAAAAGTATTATTATTCATGAAAAAAACATCTCCCAAAATTAATAATTTGATTAACTGAGCATCTATCACAAGATATTTCAGTGGTATTTTACTTATTCTGAAATGTGCTTGAAACCGTGTATATATAGGGTCTTAGCATCACAAGGGTTGAAACTTACCACACTTGCATAACCCCCATATATGAGAACATAAATACTATCTTATAATTTGCAAATATGTAGTGACCAAATCAGGAGGCAGAAAAAACTATATTTTACAAATTTATATTCCTGCCAAATATTGTTCACCATTAGTATTTCGTGAACGTTGGGACTGGGTTTTAAAGGGTGTGACTGCCGCTGTGCAGCTGACCGTGCCACAGTCAAGGGTGTGACTGCCGCTGTGCAGCTGACCGTGCCACAGTCAGCTGCACAGTCAGCTTTCACAAGTTAGCTTGAAAATCACACGATTAGATTACATAAGGTCACATAACCACGGTCACCGTGGTTATGTGACCTTATGTAATCTAATCGTGTGATTTTCAAGCTAACTTGTGAAAGTTTTAAGTCCTGGGATTGATATTTAAATCACTCAATGACAATGACTGAATGACAAGTGTCAAATATATTTTTACTAGTAAATCAGCAGCAGGATAATAATAAATTAAATGATGACCTGTTGGATTGATAGGGTTAATGAGCCATGCAGTGTCAAGGGGATTAGCCTCAATGGTCGGTCATCCCCTCCAGTTAATTGGTGATCATACCGTTATGTCTTCCTACGACGTTGCGTCATAGTGACTACTAGTCGGGAGAAGTGATGGCAGTCGTTACGTTGAGATAACAAATTAATGTCCCCAGGCCCAAAAAATCAACTTCAAAAAATATTTTCGCGCGAAGTGGTCAAAAATCGGTTTTGCCCGAAAATTCATACTCGCGAAATTAAGGTATATTACAGTAGCTGAATTTCTCACGTTGTCGTCAGACATGATCATTGATTGTAAATTTCCACTTAAATGATTTGGAGGGAATTGCTATTTGATGTAATAGTTATTACATACAGAATACAAAAGATGGTCTCTAAATCAGTGTCCAAGACGGTCGCACAAGACGTTGATTCAATGTTGGTTTAACGTTGGTACAACGTCGTAGACAGTGGACAATCGTTAAACCAACATTGATTCAATGTCTTGTTCTGTTGCTATAGGCCTAATTAACAGCAGGGTTGACAGTAAATTGTTCCTGTACGAGCATTCTATAATTGTCTTAGCGATATTGTGGCAATAAGGGAGGGCGGAATTGTTGCAATACTGGCTGAATATGATGCAGTGCTCTCTGCATGGGAACCGCTGCTGCTACGTTTTGTAATACTGGTAACTGTATATTTGTCTTTAGATCTGTTGCTCCAACTTTTTTGTATTCAGCATATCCTGTAACATACATAAAAAAAATTATGTAGTTCAATGGGAAATATAAAAATTTACAACTTTTAAAAGTCTCATAGTGGGCTCTCCAACAAGGAATTTTATGTCTGGGCAGCTGCCATTTTGAAATTCAAAGATGACAAAACAAAGAATATTTACTGCATAGCTTACCTTGTTCCTGTCTAGCCTTATTTGCTTCCTTCTCTAATTCTTTTATAGCTCTATCATCATCTTCCTGTGAAGGCAAAATATAATAGTTTTTAACACATCTATTTTCTTAAAAAAAACACCAAATCAAAATGTTAAAGGTTTGTCATCTATTTCAACCTGAAGAACAAATTGATTGTGTTGTGGGGACTGCTTCGGTTTAATTCGCCAGGGATCAGCATCTGATGAGAGGATGCGCCCCCCTGGCGGGCGCTACCGACGACGCTAAGCCACGCGGCGTGCTTCACTCACTCATACACTCGCTTGCAATCTACTCAGGGAGCAGAGCGGACCTGTTGTCCCTCTGCTCCCCGGAGCTCTAACCACGAAGCCAAGCCGCCGCGTTCAACATTCCATCACCATCCTGAGATCCATCTGAGAAAGTGCACAGCAAAGTTAAACTGTTTAATCAATAAAGCATCAAGCACCTCATTTAGGGAGTCAATGTCGAGTTATTTGGTTACCGTCGTCCAGACGGGAGTGGAGATGAGATGATAGGACTGGTATCACTAATCACCTATTGGTGACTAGCCCCAACATCTACAGTGTTGCCCTTTAAATGACCCACATTTTTTAGAATAAAAAAATAGGTTATTACAATCAGGCCACCCATAAAACAAATAAACAATCTTTGTAGTTCAAACTGGAAGGAAATATTGTCATTCAAACCTATGTTTTGTAAGTTTAACTTTTGAAAAGATGACTAACAGTAAGTTTAGGCCCTTAAAATGAACATTTTAATCGCTTTTTCATATTTTTATATAAGAATGAAATAATTATATGTGCACATGTGTCACATTACAAAGCCTCAAAGGGATGCATAATTTTTTCTTATGATCGAATCGACATGAAATATAAAAATCAATAAAACTTTTTTTTGGCTTTAAAATTGTTTAAAACAATCGCCTGATATGTCCTAGATTGATTGTTTTTTTCTATTTTTGAAAATAATTGATAGATCAGTTGAACAAATAGCTTTAAAGATGAGGAACTCACATCAGGGTTTGTCCATAGAGAACAGGCGGTACAAGTGGCACATGGCTGTCCAGGCTCCCTCAGATGCCGACAAAAGTGGTTGTAATCAATCTAAAAGTAATGATTCAATGCTTTGAAAAAGAGACCTGAGGTCAATCACAGAAAGAAACTTAAAATTATGATTATCTTAATTTTCTCTGATTTCCGTCAAAAAAGTGAAGATTGATCTTAACTTTTCTGATGGAAATTAGAGAAAGTTAAGACAATCTTAATTTTAAGATTCTTAGTGAGTTGGGCCTCTGAACTAATATTCACATACTGTGTTAAAACATTGCCAGTGGACTTGCCAGAAGCACCAAGTTTAACCACCGGTTACCACCTCGCAGGGGCAAGTGTCATCGTCACAACCTATGTTACAACAACATTCTGTCCACTATGCCACCAAGTCTGGTCATCTCAGCTCTAGTCCGATCATGTTTTTTATTAAATAATGTTTAATGAATATAATATTTTAACCCAGTCATTGTGCCTGCAGATCACGTGTTTCCAGAAGATGCCTTTTTATCTTACTTAACTTAACTAACTTTTTCAATTTTAATATATCATGTCTATATTGTAGTTATTTTTTATGTAAAATGACAATTCTTCAGCTTTTTGGCTGCCATGTCTATTGATGTACATATTAGTAAATGGAAAAAAGTGATATCCCCACAAGTGGCAGACAGACGGACAGATTACGCTCTCAGATTACGCTCCCAGATTACGCTCCCAACCAAATTTTGGCTGAGACCTAAAAACAGAATGACATGTGAGAAACAAGAGATTAACCCTTACAATGCTGAAATATTGGAGATCAACTATAAAAAAGGTCCATTCACACGGATATGTATCAAAAAAGCTTAGAAATGTGTGTAAATATCCATTTCCAACCGGACAGTGAGTGCTGGAAATGCATTAATAAACCATGGAACCCAAAGGGCTTTTTTCAACTTGAAATCATCATAAATGTCTTAGTTAGCTCTTTTTGCTTCATTTGAATACCTATGTTATGGGTACAGTTGACGACCATTAGAAATATTTTAATTCTTTCAGTGCGGGGATCGTCTTCATATGTTATGATTTGACGTCTACAGAAAAAAGGACATTTTCAGAGCACTGAGCATTAATTTTGCAAGATGGGCATACATTTTAATTCAGATTGTACTAGTGATAGGAATGGGTTGGAATTTTTTAATCAATGTTGTTTCAATGTTGGGCAGCGTCTTCGACGCTGACCCAACATTGAAACAACATTGGATCAGTTATAGTTGGTTGGTACATGTATAGCTAACTGATGATCACAGTTAATCAGTTGTGACATACAGAGTGAAATTTGCTATGCTATGCAATGCTATGCAATTCTGCCTATTTACTAGTTAAATTTGTAATTAATTAGCAAAATAATTATACATCACAGATAAAAGGATGCTTAGCAAGAAGCAACTTGGAGTTGAAAATTGTTAATCAATAATTTTCAAACTAATCTTTCCCTGACGTATATTCTCCTAAGTTAGGCACATATAATTATGTATGTGTAAAATAAAAAAATAACTTGATAATTTATCATGTTTATGGTAAGTATTTATCAACGCCTACCACATCTACACTGCAACCATAAAGAATATGCGCACCTTGTGGGACAGTTGAGCACGATACATGTAATATAATCTAGGGCAGGTCAAGACAATTCATTGAGGATCTTTGAATCAGTCTATTATCTATTTTTCAGCTATAATCGAATAATAGAATAAAATAAAACAAATTGTTCATCACAATTGTTGTATCAAAGACCAATTATCGATAATAATTGATCATTTGTCACATCACTAGATTCTACAGATATAAGTCATTTTTACCCAATTGAAGTTGTGGGTCGCACAGCGAGATAAAAGTTTAATTGGGTAAAAATGTAAACTGTAAAATGTCCAAACACTTCACAGATGGATGTTTATTTTGCAGGACACAAATAGTAATGACAGATACATATAAAAACTGAAAAAAAACATCAACAGTTAAAGTTCGAAATATAATTTTTTTATTTTGGGTAAATTTCCATTTCTGTGACTAATACTCACATCTGCTTGTCGACATATGTAGCACATCGTTGCTCCACATCTACATGTCATTCTGTTGCAGCCATCAGTTTTTGTAAAGCCAGCTTTACATTTGTGACAGTAACGTACTTTAGCCATGGTCATTTTCTCCTCACTAAAAATAAGAGACTGCTACATTGATGATTGCTGATTCCCTCATTAAAAAAACAATTTTTCAGGTGGTCAGCCATTTTGATTATCGGTGGAAAGCTGGAAATCCAATCAGGTCAACTCCATCGTCAAGGGCAACTTCACACAAAAAAATTGGATAGATGCAATAATTATTTTTCAAGTTATCGCGTTAACAAGAATTTTGACTTTGGGTAAAAAAAATTGCCGGAGGGGTTGAAAGCTTGTATGCATTAGGAATTCAATCTGTTGCACTATGTTGGTGTAGTAGCCAATGCTGGCGGCTGCCGGTGTATGGCGGAGAGGCACGAAGGAGAAGACAACACCCCTTCGGGGCCAAGGGGTAAAAAATGAACATAATTAATATGAATATAAGGTAATCAATCAAGCGACATAAAAACACAAGCAGCAAGCAAAATCGACCATGTTTACTATATAATATGTGACACTTCGATGGCATCCTTTCCAAAATTAGTTTCCAATAAGCACTGAATTAACCCTTTAAGCCCTCACGATGCACACTCTGAAAACAGACTTAATTTACCTATAACAAAATGTTTAAGAACGAAAATTTTCCATTAAACTGGCTTACCAATACATGGCAATTTCATCCACTAGAAGTCGAGAATTGCGACAGCAATTCGCGGCTTGTAGTGGAGGAAGATGACAATGGTAAATTCAGGCTTGCAAGGGTTAAGAGCAACACCTGCTCATTTTGTAGCTACTCTGCCCATAAGAAGTTTATTTGTACATGTAACTCCCGTAGGAGATTGTCTGTTCATAAAGGCAATTTCAAATACTGGTTCTACCAACAATTTAGCAACACACAGGTTGATACTTACTAAGCAAGTCGCAACTTAGTTTCATCTTTCTTCTCAAGTTGCTCACAGGGAATTCCCACATGATCTGCCCAATCTTCCTTGCAGTATCTACAAGTTGCCTGTACAAAAAGTATTGTTTCGGGTAAAATGATTTAACGAGAAACTATGTTTCACAATAAAAAAATAAAATTCCTCTAGTCTACAATTTACAGTATAGTCACAGTACCTTCCGAAAATAGATGTTATATTTGCGGGGGAAATATTAAAGTCTCTGCCTTTCACAATTAAAAGTAGAGTAGAGACAAGAAGATATATTAAAGGCAGTATCAAACTCGACAAGGGAAATCCATCAGAGTATAAACTTTGTATATAATTTTGTACATTAAGTATCGATTCTACACACAAAAAAAAGATAAATGAATTAAATCCCTCTAATAGAGGCCCAAAAAGTGAGATATCAGATCAATTATAACATCATATCTTTTAATTGTTTCATATCTTTCCAAAAGTCAGGTTTGGTGAGATAGCCATTACATTTAACCAGAAGAGATATTGACGATGTTATACTGTGACATTGGTAATGAAAATGGTTGAATGCAATGATTGAATGCAATCTGCATTTTCTTCAAAAACACTTGGATGTCAAATATGTATAGGCCGCTCATCAGACCATGACCTGTATTTTACAAGATGCATTTATACACCAAAAATCAAACCTCAGACCATGGTTCCCCCACTTTTTCAAATACAAAATTCCAGTACCTTTCAAGGACTTCTCAATATTTTTCAAGGACCATTTTTTGTGAAAAACGGCAACTTTGGGAGTTTTTATTACTCTTTTTATCAAATTTCGCGTATCAGTGAAATACCAATATTGTAGAAAATATTAAATGCTGGCCTACACTGTTTATCGATATTTGTCTTTTCACTTTAAAGACACACTACATTCCCAAACTAAATCGTTATTTAAGTGTAGATTTTCTTTCACTTGAAGGGACTGGCCCAGGCTAAAATCATAAAAAAATCGGTGATTTTATTTCGGGTTCTTAATATGACCATATGATGTAAACATGTACATAGACTAGAACTGCAAATTTTTATAATTTTTGTACTGCACGTTCACCAGTTAGGCTAGATATAGAGACGAAATTCCCACATTTCCTATTTTTGACATGGTTGTCAATAATTAGAAATCGGGAATTTCGTCTCTATATCTAGCCTAACTGGTGAACGCGCAGTACAAAAATTATAAAAATTTGCAGTTTTAGTCTATGTACATGTTTACATCATATAGTCATATTAATAACCCGAAATAAAATCACCGATTTTTTAATGATTTTAGCCTGGGCCAGTCCCTTTAATCACTAGCTGTTGCCGCTGCGCGACGTTTTTTTCAAGATCAACAGCAAAACATCACAAGTTGATCCCAGTTTAATTATGTTTTTTTTTACAAAAATCAAGGACTTTTCAAGGCCTGAAATTTTCAAATTTTTAAATTCAAGGACTTTTCCCGTTTTCAAGGACCCGTGGAAACCATGTCAGACATATTTAAATATTTATTGCATCAAAGGAATTTCAGAGACAATATGCTTTGACTTGGATATTGACTCAGGGTCTAATGGGGTTTGAGACGACATACTGTCCAAGAACCTGCACTTACCTTACTGCACTTTGGGCATACAAACGCTTGGACACGGGAGTCCAGTTCTACAGTCAAGTCACAACCTGGACATCTGGAACACATATACAATTTTTGAAATCATACATACCCGGTACACATATCAAGAGCACATACAAATAGTGCACACACGCATGAGGCAGCACAAATTTCTATTTTTATAGTCTATACTTTCTTTCTGCTGAAAAGCAAGAGTGAACAAATACATTTTTAAAATACATTTATTCGCTTATTGCACATTTTTAGGCAGAATATTTTTTCCATTTTTAAATCTAACGTCAATATATTACTTCCGAGAACATTTTTCAGATGCTTTTATTTGTTCTTAAATTGAAATAATAACAACAAAAATATGCTTCTAATGTGAAAGATATTGACACAATAATTTTTTTATTACCACTACAGCCGCAAGTGCAGATCAAATATTCATTACTTCCACCAAGTCACAGATTCATTGTAATATTAACTGGCATGACCTTAACCCTTTAACCGCCGGTGCCGCATATATTTTCATTTTTTATTAGCACATCAAGTACCACCTTTTAAACATGTTAAAGATAAAATGTGACATCAATGATCAATATTTGAAAAAATTTGACCTCCATATTGTCAAATCTGAATAATTTTCACTCACTTGAAGTTGTGGATCGCGTCAGCGAGACACAACTCCAAGTGGGTGAAAATTCAAATTGAATAATTTGGCGGCTTATCAGGTTTACATTGGTGTTCTAGATACACGTTAGAATAGGCTGGAGAAACTTGATTACTTTACAAAGTTGATATTTCACTATACAAAAAAAATATACACAGTCATACATACATACATGTATGTGAAACAGTGTGTTGGATGATAACAAACCGAACGAGGTCTTCTAATCCAGCAATATTTAAGGCTTCCTCCTGACATCTCTCTTCATACTTTGTGAACACTTCTTCTGGCAGAGCTTTTTCTAATTGAGCTGGAAATTACCAACACAAAATAAATATTAGAGAAATAGGTTAATGACAATAGCAGAATAAAAAAAGAAGTGGCTGCACTGACAATTTGTTCCAATAATACATTTACTATCGAATTTGAATATTCTCAATAGGGCACGTTTGAAATAACTATGCTAAATTCATAGAGATGTCACTAGTAGTACGCTAACAAAAGACATAAGCAATCCCAGATTCTGGCATACAGCACAGTGCTTAACTGGTGGTCACTATATAAGTTTTGTTAAACTTAATTCTGGCATATGGCCAGATAGGGAATTTTGAGATCACCCATGTGCAGTACGGCTGTAATACTATCAGTAGGTAGCCATGTACAGAAATAAGGCTAAATATAAATTACAATCACATCCCTATCTCTGACATTGGTTTACAAGCTATACTATGCATAAAATATGTAACACTTACTTCTTGGAAATACTGCATTACATCCATCTGTCATGCATTCCAACCGGGACTAGAACAGAAATAACATAAAATTTACAAGTCTTGCTGGAGTAGCACAAAAATAATTTTTAGCGATTGTAGCATATATATAAATGCCATTGAAAACAAGAGGACTGAAGTCCTATATCATCCCCCGCCATAAATTAGGTTAGACTTTTTGCGGTCACAAATATTTAAAAAGTTGATTTGTGGTGGCCATTTTAAATTTTAGTAAAATCACATGCACATTACCAGATGGTGGGAAATGTGATTGTACAATGTGAATTATTACTGATTTCAATTTTTCAGTTTTTGCGCCCACAAGAAAATATGAAGTCTATCCATGGGGGCCATTTTAAATTTCAGTAAAACCTTGAAAAAATCACTTGCACATCTCCATATCGTGGGAAATGTGATAGTAAAATTTGAATAATTTCTTTCCTTAAGTTTTGTAGTTTTTGCTCCCACAAAAAATTTTGGAGTTGACCTCTTGCGGCCATTTTGAAATTTGGTAGCATCTTTAAAAAAATCACTTGCACATCCCCATGTTGCTAGGGATGTGATGTTAAATTAAAAAAAAATTGACCAAACAAATTTTTTGAGTTTTTACACCCCCCAAAAATTTATAGTTGATCTGTGGTGGCCATTTTGAATTTCAGTAAAACCTTGAAAAAGTCACCTGCACATCTCCATATCATGGGGAATTTTATTAATTTCTGACTTTAAGTTTTAGAGTTTTTGCATCCACAAAAAATTTTAGAGTTGCCCTCTGGCGGCCATTTTGAATTTTGGTAGCATCTCTAAAAAATCACTTGCACATCCCCATGTTTCTATGAATGTCATGTTAAAATTTCAAAAAGATTTGATCAGTAGTTTTTGCGCCCACAAGAAAACGTGACGCCGGACAGAATCATGGTGCGACTAAAATCCCCCTTCCCCTACGGGCGGGGGATAAAAAGTAAGTCAGATATTACACATATTATAAAAAGTCTACCTTGCCCTGGCCATACACTGCTTCACGGGCATAATTAGACAGACATCCTTCACAAAATAAATGTCCTTCATAACATTGAACCATGTCTTCAAATTCGTAATCGCCAAAACAACAACCACATTCAATGTCATAATTCACGGGTTCAGCATCGTGCAGGCTATCACTGAGAGATTCATTGAAGCTTCCCTATAAAACAAAAACAGTTAATATGGAGATCCCCAGTAAACACAGAACATTTGTATAACATTTGTAACAATGTATATTCGAACATAAAATAATTTGAAAACACTGCTAGAACATACAATTTTCATTTCAAAATGCTTGTACATTTATATGTGGGGATATAGCATGTAACTGGTAATTTGATCTAATTCAACATTTAGGGATTTTTTTATATCAGCTACGTACAATAGTAATAAATAAAATTCAGCCAGTTGAGAAAGACTTACATCTATGTTTGCCTGAATAGATCTCTGTACAAAATCACATTCATTCTGTAGACGTGGAACCAGATCTTTATCTAAGCGCTGTCTGTGTCTACCAGATTTTAACAGTTTACATGGTAAAGATCTGTCTTTACCATCTGTTGGTTGAAAAAAAAAACTGGAAATTTATTATTTATTAAACTGGAATTCAAAATTTACATTTGAATTAATAGTGTGATTTACCATATTCCAAATACATGAATTGATGCTCAATAAAATAACTTCCAAACAAAAAGACACCCAAGAATAGACAACAGTGTAGCATTTTAATACTCTTTACCTTCCACAATTAAAAGTTTATCGCCAATGCAGTAATGATGGGGATATATAATAAAAGTGCCATTGTGGCTATTTTATATATTCAAATTAGCCAATTTTCTAAGGGAAATCCATCAGAAAATGATCAGAAAAAAATGTCCTGCAGCTCAGATAATTATTGGCAAATGTAGACTGTTTAGGTTGATTTGTCTTTTAAAATATTTTCATGGTTCTTTTTATACACATGCGATAGTTGGACAACATCATTCTAAATACCATATTTATTCTAATAAATAACCATATTCCAATATATGCCCACCACCTCTGATTTGGAGCCAAAATCGGCGACCACAAAGTACTCAGCCCCCCCCCCCCCATCTAACTTCACTCACCAAAGTTTTCTTTACTTAAGGTGATTTCCTTATTCCCAAATATGAGATAATCAGTGTACACTAGAAATAATTTTTTTGTGGATTGTTTGTCCCATGACTGTTACGTGTAAAGTAAGAATGGCTAAAAAATAGGGACATGTGTGAAAACTATGCGTCAATGAATTAATGTGCAAACTCAATTGCAAAAAGATGTTTTGTGTTCATTAGACTACCATGGGATTCCCTGTCTGTCTGCCACCAGTTGCTGCAAAGCTGTATCATTATCTTGACCCTTTAAGCGCTGAATTAATTTGTAAAAAAACAATAAAACCAAAGGGTTTTTTTCACCTTGAAATCATCATAAATGTCTTAGTTAGCTCTTTCCGATTCATTTAAATACCTATGTTAGGGGTCTACGGCCATTAGAAATATTTTTACTCTTACCGTGTGGGAATCTGACGTCTGTAGACGTCAGATTCTGTCGACTAAAGTTTATCCCCGCGCTGGGAGTGTTAAACCTTTAGCTGGGCCCATGTAGGCCTCCTTAAACTGGCCGAAATAGTATCACCAAATTCGTTCAATCCGGCTAGACCCGGCCCTAATATTTGAGTTTATGGCCATGACGCTGTTGGACTATGCAGCTTGCATAATAAATGTATGGCCTTGCAGCCATGACACACATTTTAGATGCAATTGCAGCTTTCTGCGCATGTGCTGCGTTTACTTCACATTTGAGTATTGTCTGTTTAGACTGACTGCCAAGATGGCGTGTCTATGGCTATTTTTAGAATATCGTAGACAATCGTCCTGTCTAGGGACATGCACAGCCTCAGGGGTATTCTAATTAACGGCTGGGCGATTATTAAAATAAAGACGGCATACAAGATATAATTTACATAGGTTCATTTTTATTCACCTATCTTGAACATCACAGGGTGGATGCCTGACATTTCTTCTTTAAATTTGAAACACAAGTCACTGCTATTAGATCCACAAGCAGCACCATCATCACACTTGTTGACATCTGAAAAAATAGCAGTTTAAATCACTGTTATTGGGAATGAAATGAGTCCATGTCTACATCAAAACTTGCAAAAGTTTGGTCTCAAATAAAACAAATAGTAATTTCCCCCCACTTGAAGTTGTGGGTCTCAGTATGGAGTGGGTGAAAATTTAAATTCTATAAATTAGTGCTTCAAACATGAAACATCGAAAATAAACTATTCTGTTGACTGTATTTTACTTTAAACAATTGTGTCAAACTCTACCTATATCATAAGGAATGAATCACGGGTGTGAATTAGCTGAATTTGCAACGTGATCGGCAGATTCAATATTAGATTGGTTACAGGTAGACTCTTGACATGTGGGAATTTTACTTTTTAACAGACCACCAGACTAACACTGAAAATTTGTTGTCCATCAGAAGCCATTAATGAAATTAGGTTGTCAATTTGCCATGTACATTAAAGATGTAAATCAGGCAAATTGTTTTAACCCTTTCACCACCAAAGTCCGCTTTGTGTGCTCAATGCGCACAAAAGGTAAGTGTACTAGAACTGTGGTGAAAACCGCATATTTTGTATAGTAAGTTGAAATTTTCAGAGCATATCCCTAGCTGAAACCACATATTTTGTTTTATAGTAATGGTCCAGCTATCTGGAACGGTTTGCCAGATATCAGCCATATTAAATAAATAAAGCTCTTTTGGCCAAGAGAATGTCATAACCCCCAAATGGCACATCTACAACCAATACGAAAGCAAGGCACAAAATAACATGTCCGTATTGCATCTTATTTTACTACACGAAATTGGGCCTGTGCTACCAAATTGGTTTGAGCATTGCAACAGTTGCTACACAAACATTTTAGTTGTAATTTTCGTAGGCCATATTTCCTGTCTATCTTGTTCATTTTAGAAAATGTCTCGTTGGCATGCGTCCCAGCCCGCACATGTGTTTCAGAGCAGATCCTGCGCGACATAACTGTGTGCTATAAATAGTTCAGTCACAATCATGTTACACACAGCAGCTTTTCCATAAAACTGTTGTAGATTACGTTATACATGCATAGTGCATTGTGGTATTAAACATGTTATACTAGGCATAAAAAATAGCCATCAATTGATGGCAGGACCTCTCAGCCATAGGCTCTGTCCATCAATATCAAGAAATAACTAGATTTGCCCGGCTTGCGTTTCCACCCGCCACACATAGTACATTAATTATAGAGAAATACAGTACTGTCACCAAATTTTTATGTAAACCACGTGAAAATGTGATTTCAGAATCACACCAAAATCGAATCAGCATATGGCTAGGGTAAGTTGCTTCCTTAGAACAAATCGATGAAGCAGTTCAAGCTCTTCAGAGTAACATGTGATTCGTCAGCCATCTTGAATTTTGTTGAAAAAATGAAAAAAGAGAAAACAATTCTCCTGACTCAGGGCCACTGAGCATACACAAAAGATCAAATTTAAGCTGTATAACCATATTGCCAAATTTTGATAATAGCCAAAATGAGCAAAACTGAAATATCAGCTAAAATCCTGAAATTTTTTTATTATCATAATCACAGAAAAAGCTAATCAGCACACATCCAGTGTAGGGTTATTCCTTTGAACCAAACATGAAAAAAATCCATGAAGCAGTTCAGGCTCTAGAGAGTGACATAGGCTTTTGGCGGCCATCTTGGATTTTGTTGAAGAAGCTGGAAAACACCAAAAAAAATTATCAGGCAAATTCCCTAGGGCTAATATGCATACTACAAATATTTAGAAATAATCCAATCAGGGGTGTATAGCTATATTACCAAATTTTGATGATAGCCAAAATGACCAAAACTGAAAAATCCGCTAAAATTCTGAAAGGTAAAAAAATCAAAGTTTTTATTATCGGAATCACACCAAAAACAAATCAGTACATGTGTAGCTTAAGGTCTTTCTGTTAAACCAAACATAAAACAAATCCAGGAAGCGGTTCAAACTCTAGAGAGGGACATAGGATTTTGGCGGCCATCTTGGATTTTGCTGAAAAAGCAAAAAACCGCAAAAAAAATCATCGGGTAAATTCCATAGGGCCAATATGCATACTGAAAATATTTAGAAATACTCTGAGAAGAGGTGTATAGCTAATAAACAAATTTTGAAGAAAACCAAAATAAACAAAACTGAAAAATCAGCTAAAATTCTGAAATATAAAAAATCATAGTTTTTATTGTCAGAATCACACCAAAAACTAATCAGCACATGTGCAGAGTAGGGTCTTTCATTTAAACCAAACATGAAACAAATCCATAAAGCGGTTCAAGCTCTAGAGAGCGACAGGATTTTGGCGGCCATCTTGGATTTTGTTGAAAAAGCTGAAAAACTCCGAAAAAAAATGACAGGGCAAATTTCCTAGGGCCAATATGCATACTGCAAATAGTTAGAAATAATCCGAGTAAGGTTGTATGGCTATATTACCAAATTTTGATGATGGCCAAAATGAGCAAAACAGAAATATCAGCTAAAATACTAAAACGTAAAAAAATCAAAGTTTTTATTATCAGAATCACACCAAAAGCTTTTCAGCTCACAGCCAGAGTAAGGTCTTTCCTTTAAACCAAACATGAAACAAATCGGTGAAGCGGTTCAAGCTCTAGCGTGCGCCATAGGATTTTGGCGGCCATCTTGGATTTTGTTGAAGAAACTGAAAAACGCAAAAAAAAAATTACCAGACAAATTCCCCAGGGCCAGTATGCATACTGCAAATATTTGGAAATAATCCGAGTAGGGGTTTTCGAGTGAGAGCAGAAACAAGTGGCAGCGGCGCCGGGCGGAGTCAGCAAAAACAATAAGTCTCCATCACCACATAGTGGGTGGAGACTTAATGAGAAATAAATGACCCCCAAAACCAACTTGTCAATTTTTTTTTAAATGGCTGCGGCAGCATTTTTTTTTTTAATGGATTAATCCCAAAAGTATTTGAGATCATCAGAAATACCTAGAGAACAACCAAACCAAATTTAAATGTAATCCAACCAACGGTTCATAAGTTATCGTGTCCACAAGCTTTTCAGACAGCCATTTTGGAAAACTGCTACTTATCGCTTGGTGCCAAAAAAATATATGGGATGAATTGCCCAGGTACATAGGTCATGTCTGTACATCAATATGAAGAAATAATAAGAAAAAAATGACCCCACTACCACCATGTCAATTTTTTTTTTTAAATGTCTGCGGCAGCTATTTTGTTTTTAATGGATTCATCCTAAAAGTTAATCAGATCATTATTGAATTGCCCAGGCACATAGGTCTGTAAAAAATAAACAAAGCTCATCACTTTTTAGTAAGAGCTGAATTTCTGACTGCCCGCTAGCCCGACCGCCAGCCTCTGGTGATCACTATACCCCAGTCTTAATGGCTGAGGGGTAAAATGGCTGAGGGGTGAAAATGTAAATTTTTATACTACAGACATGTTCTTTGTACCTAAAATAATCAGCTGTTTACGACTGCCCACTCAAACACAGAGTGTGCACAGAACCCTGCCATCACTATCACTGACTGTCAGACTATATATACTTGCTAGGCCTAGAACGTTAGCCTCATACTTTATAAGACTGATTGGCTGTCCCTACTATGTAAAATCAGCATGCACATTTCTCGCTATTTAAACGAAACACGCCCAGGACACAGATGTAGGTCATCCAGTGTGGTTTTCCATGGTCATTGTTCCAAAGCAGTACACTTATATTAGTTCTATAACATGTAGTCAAGCTTAGCACTCATGTCTCTTTCAAACTTAGACTGATTAGTGCTAATGTCTCTGTGTCAGTTGCAACACTGTCATAAAGACAGATACAGTGAAGCCATGGGTGTCTGAACTGGATCCTTCAAAAATGTGCAATACAGCTGTTTGTGTGTTAAATTACCTTTAAACTTTAATTTGTGAATTATTTCCATTAGCATGGCTTAGCATAGTGTTGGAAGTTAACTAGAACCTATGCTTAATCAGTAATGCATTAAAAACAAGACTACATAAGTCCAGGAGCTCCCGCGACGAATTAGAATTTGATTTAAGCAATTTTGTATAGGGTTATTAATGTAGTCCTAGTCTAGGTCAAAAATTAAGACGCAAGACAACTAGGTCTAAGAAGCCCAGTCTAAGAGTAAGATAAGAAACTCCATTGAAATTAATGATCCTAATCAGTATCCCAGTAATGGTCTACCTATCTGGCATGGTTTACCCGATATCAGGCCAATCGAGTTAACTAATAGCTGATTTACGGTCATTTTGAATTCGATATAAATTAGTTAAAAACTTAGGGTGCATCCTCCCCCGAAACCTCAAATTTTGTTTTATAGTAATGGACTAACATCTAACACAGTTTGCAAAATATTGGGCATGTGAAAGTAAATAATGGCCGATAGAGGGCCATTTTGAATTTGATCAAGTCAAAATTTTCCAAGATGCATCCTCAGCTGAAATCTCACATTTCATTCTATAGTAATGGTCTAGCCATCTAGCACGGTTTACCAAATATCGCCCATGTGAAAGTGAATAATGGCCGATAGGAGGCCATTTTGAATTTGATCAAGTCAAAATTTTTCAAGATGCATCCTCTCCTGAAATCTCACATTTTGTTTTATAGTAATGGTCTAGCCATCTAGTACGGTTACTAAAAACCGGCTATGTGAAAGTAAATAATGGCCGATAGGCGGCCATTTTGAATTTGATCGAGTCAATTTTTTTCAAGATGCATCCTCTCTTGTAATCTTACATTTTGTTTTATAGTAATGGTCCAGCTATCTAACACGGTTTACCAAATATCAGCAATGTGAAAGTAAATAGTGGCCGATAGGCGGCCATTTTGAATTCGATTGAGTCGAAAGTTTTTTAAAGGCATCCTCTCTCTAAACGTCACATTTTGTTTTATAGTAATGGTCTAGCTATCTAGACCGGTTTACCTGATATCAGGCCTATCGAGGTAAATAATGCTGATTGTCGGCCATTTTGAATTCGTAAGTTAAAAATTTTCAGGGTGCATCCTCCTCCGAAAACTCACACTTTGTTATATAGTAATCAGGTAATGGTCTAGCCATCTAGCACAGTTTACCAAATATCAGCCATGTGAAAATGAATAGTGGCCGAAAAGGCGGCCATTTTAAATTTGATCAAGTCAATTTTTTTCAAGATGCATCCTCTCCTGAAATCACACATTTTGTTTTATAGTAATGGTCTAGCCATCTAGCACGGTTTACCAAATAACGGCCATGTGAAAGTGAATAATGGCCGATAAGCGGCCATTTTGAATTTTATCGAGTCGAATTTTTTCAAGATGCATCTTCTCCTGAAATCACACATTTTGTTTTATAGTAATGGTCTAGCCATCTAGCACGGTTTACCAAATAACGGCCATGTGAAAGTGAATAATGGCCGATAAGCGGCCATTTTGAATTTTATTGAGTCGAATTTTTTCAAGATGCATCCTCTCCTGAAATCACACATTTTGTTTTATAGTAATGGTCTAGCCATCTAGCACGGTTTACCAAATAACGGCCATGTGAAAGTGAATAATGGCCGATTGGCGGCCATTTTGAACTTTGACAAAATGATTTTTTTCAAAATACATCCTCTCCTGAAGCCTTACAATTTGTTTTATAGTAATGGTGTAGATATCTTGAGCGGTTTTCATGATATTCCACAATATCAGGCCTGTCGAGGTGAATAATGGCTGATAGGCGGCCATTTTGAATTTTATCAACTTCAAATTTTTCAGGAAGCATCCTCTCCTGAAACCTTACAATTTATTTGATATTAATGGTGTAGCTATCTTGAGCGGTTTTCATGATATTCCGCAATATCAGGCCTGTCGAGGTGAATAATGGCCGATAGGCGGCCATTTTTTATTTTATCGACTTGAAATTTTTCAAGATGCATCCTCTCCTGAAACCTCACAATTTGTTTTATAGTAATGGTGTAGCTATCTTGAGCGGTTTTCATGATATTCCGCAAAATCTTTCAGTCGGATTTACCGATGTTATAAATTAGGTCAAAGTGCTGGGTCAACTTCAAGGTCAAGGTCCAAAAACCTGAAAAGGCACAACTAGGGACCTTAGAGAACATGTATGTGCAATATGACTGTCATCGGCCCAGTACTTTTCGAGATCTGCTCCGGAAACGAAGTGCGCGTCAAAACGTCTAAATAGGTCATAGTTCTGAACCAGAAGTAGGTCAAAGTTCAAATACCCCAAAAGGCACAACTAGACCCCCTAGGGGTGTTGTGTGTAAAATTTGAAGACAATTGGACAAGTACTTTCAGAGATATGCTCCGGAAACGAATTGTTTACGGACGGCCCAACGGCCCAACGCCGTCACATCATCATTTTCTCCTCTGCAACCTTGCGAATTGAATTCAGATTAAAAATAATTTAACCCGTCCATTAGCCACCTGGAAGTAACCCACATACCAAAAATTGTTATCCTAGCTTATTTTCTCACAAAGTTATAGGCAAAAGAAGAGGCCAAAAAAAAACGGAGGTAGAATCCATAGCTCCCTTCGCTCACCTACGGTGACGGCGGGAGCTAAAAACAGACCACCAGACTATTCCATCTTATAGGCCTAATCTGCAGTCAAATGCCTTTTCAGAACATTTATAGAATTATGTTGATGATATTCACTGTATTAATCGCAGTTTGTTTAGTAATTTCATCCACAATTATGATTATCAGATACTGTTGAAAACAAAAAATAATATCATTGCTATTCCAATTGAAATATGTATAGCAATACTTGCTATATTTTGTCCCACATAGGTTTCCGAGATATGCATAGGAAATGAAAAGACGAACGAACAGACAAATGGACGGATATCCGAGGCGACGCCATAAACCCAGTTCCAACTTTAATGGGCGGATGATAAAAAAATGTGTTGATGGATGACGAGCGCAGTCAGATGGGACTGGTAACAAAAAGGGTTAAATCTAAAATTTGAGTTTCACCTGTGAATACTCACACGAAATCACACCAGCTTCTAGTAAACCTTCCAATAAAATTTTGCGAGTGGCCGCATAATGCCAGTTGCACCATATTACTAACACACGCAGATTAGTCACAGATACCTGGAACAGAAAAAGATGTTTACACTTTCCAAAACATTGCAGCTAAAGTTAAACAAATTTGATCATTAGTATCATCACACCTTGGAAATACAAAAAAATCTGAGTGTTGACTCTTAGCTTCAAAATTTATACTACAAAAAAAAATATAAAATTTCACAATGCATAAATTCATTTGTCCTTTAAACACTTGCTTGTGGGCCAATATCAATTACTATATGCTCTGAGATCTTTAAGTGTTGCTACAAAATTCAAAATATCAGAAATTTCTGTGAAACAGCATGCTTGATCAGGATGCTTGGTCAAAACTGGGAAATTGATGTACCGTATATCCCCGCGTATAGTGCGACGCCATGTATAATACGAGTTAAGATTTGAGGCCTCGGATGACCTGAAAAACGTCTACCCCTCTGTATAATACGACCTCAAATTTTGAATGTCGGCAGCGTCCCGGTCGGCAGCGTTCCGGGCCATCTAAATGTGAGGCATGGATATTATCTTATTCTGCTAAATAGCGCCGTGACACCTGCATAGACGATGCTCGATGACGGGAACAGCGGCAACAGTACAGCTCTGCAAAACTAAAGGGCAGTATCTGCTTACTTATAGAGTAAGCAGATACTGTATTTTCATTTTCCACGGCAGAGTGGACGTCATCGGGACTGTCACGATCGGCAGACATTCTGAGGCCTGCATAGGCTACATATATATACACACAGATTTTAAAATACCCGTATTTATATTTCGCCGACAAATTTATATTATTTTAATTTATCTATTACAAAGACCACATTTTATTATCGTCATGCTCAAATAAGAACATTCCAAGATGAAATGTGATTGTAAAACATTTGCAGACTAGCCGCATTGTCTAGACACAAGAGGTGTTTGGTTGTATAAGTGTCAGGGTGCAATAACACAGCAGCGCTCCATGAACTACAGCTAACAGATACCACCATTTGCTCAATACCCTATCAGCCGCGGCAACAGCGGTACGCGTTTATGCTATCCCAGCAATATGGACATTCTGAGGCCTACATGTATAGAGTTCGGAAAGGAGATATAATCAGTGATATCTTGTTATATTTCGTCAACGCAATCTCTCATTCCAATATGAAAATATCATGTTCAGATTTGTCGTACACAATAGAACACTCCCATATGAAAGGCGATCTTAGATTAAATCATTATTAATATAAATGACCAGGTCAGGAGTGTGAATTGGTTGCAGACTAACGGCGTCATTTATCTGCCCGTGGTTGTCAAAGGTGCCACGCGCGTCGGCGGGAATGTGAGACGGGGACTCCCAGCAAACACGACACATTCACCCAATGCTGGTACAATGTTGTGTCAGCGTCGCACACGGTGGCCCAACAATGTACCAGCATTGGGAGAATGTCTCTTGTTTGCTACTAGTTGGAAAGGCACAGTCTTGTTGTATCGTGTGTATAGGCCTGCTTACCAAACACGCTGACTGGCCTATACGTTCTACCGCTAGAGAACTTACCGCTGAACTTACCGCTAGAGGGCTAAAAAGTTGTATTAAATTCTAAATCTATGTATAATACGAGGTGCCTTTTTGCGACATGAATAGCTAAGAAAAAACATCGCATTATACACGGGGATATACGGTATGTTAAAAAATTGTTGTAAAATAGAAGTATGTGAATAATATCAATATGTACTTCCTAAAGCAAAATGTGTGTATTTTAAGTCTCTTTCACACTCCACTCCCGAATATGAATCTTTTTGTCAATTCTACACCTGAATATATACTGATTACCCTTACAGTGCGGGGATCGACTTTAGTTGTCAGAAACTGACGTCTGTAGATCCCCGCACTGTAAGAGTACAACTATTTCTAATGGCCATAGACACACAACACAGGTATTCAAATAAATCAGAAAGAGCTAACGAAGACATTTGTGAAAAACCCTTTGATCTCCATGGATTTTACAAAAGAATTCAGTAGTCACTGGACATGGAATGATGAATTGTATCTATTTTTCTTCCATTTGAAGATGGATTAGCTAACACAACTTCCGTCTTCAAATGACTAGGAAATGTACTTCATGAAAAATAAACATATCTATTGAATAGTTTGATTTAATGAACATCCACTACATCTGATGGATCCTGCTTGGAAATGCATATACATGCAGATTTGGCAGCACATATGGATATGTGGATAAAACATAACTCACTTGTCTGAATTCGTTCTGAAGTAGCAGAAGACATTGTTCTTGATAAATCTTTGGAAGTTCTATTGTCTGGTCAATGACATACATGTCCTTTTCTTCACACACCTAAAATTATTAAACACTGCTACTATGTTTTTTATAGAAATAAATTATGGCCTACAGGCATTAATAAGCTGAGAACTGGCGGTCAACTGCGAGAGTAGGGGATATACGGTACCTATTAAATGTGTTACCTACACGCAACAAATCGTTATTGTCCTCCTTGTTATGATCTTGCACAAGCAAAACATCGCACCGGTGAGTTGTAAGACAGGAACAATCATCGAAAGATCTACGTGTCATTCCTCAATCAAAGAATCATCATCACGGATCATCATATACGGCGGTGTAATATGATCGGTGTAATATGATCGTCATATAGCGCTGTATAGCAGAATCATTAATACCGCGATTAAACAAGATCTTCATATTATATACCGCGGTATAACAAAATAGTCATATAGCCAACCGCGGTATAACAAGATCATCATATAGCGTGGTATAACAGAATTATTATAGAGACTACACTGCGGATCGTTACTTTTTATTTCATTTTGAATAGTAGCAGTCAAAAGGTTAATCTGACACGTGGCCAGTAGTCGCGCTTGTCTATATTGTGGCCGCGAATATGGAGGTGTGCAATATCACTACATGCAAGGATGACTGGTCAGCACATGTGAATGTGTACGGGTGTGTAGCGCAGACTCGCGTGATCAAGACTAAAAAATACAAGCACTTTTAGTTATTAGGTCAAATTTAACCTGAAAATCGAGGTAACGATCCGCGTTATAACGGGATTCTACTGTATTGACAAACCAAGACATACTGGTAATATGATAGCCATTATTTATTTCTATTAAGACTGACCGAGATTAATCTAGTATTTAGATTGCTTTGCATGCTATCACGTGACGGCACGCATAGCATTGATTCGTTTAGAGAATCACACTAAAGAATTAGCTTATATTGTGGATACAAAGTGGGCTGAAAAATATTTTTTAAATCACTGAAAATTTGCATACCTTATAGCATATTACAATTGGATGTAAATATTGTTTAATTGTGCCAAACCTGAATTTTTTGCAAATTGACTGATTTTTTTCTCTCGCATCTGCTTCTCACATACTGGACTTCCTCTGTGAGTTCAGGCATGAGAGAAATATTTTTGTACTTTCTCTCTTTCTTCAGAATTGTTATTTCCATGTCTCTATGCTGAACATCATCTGTATAAATTGACATTATTTAGTATCAAAACAAAAAAGTACAAAAGATATAATCAAATAATCTTGGAAATGTCAGGTGGAGATGTCAGAGAGCTCTCAAGCTGAAACATGTCATGATGGGGCTCTGGCAGTGTGCTGCATTTTACTTGCTGAGCTATCTTGTTACAGTCAAGTCATATTTTACTTGCTCTGTTTTTGTTAATCATCCTGTCATGAAAAAAACTGCAGAGTATGCTTGTTGAATGAATGAAGACAGACAACAGAGCAACATTTCCTTGTCTCTATCCTGTAAAAAATACCCAAGAGTTTTACCCAAGAGCAAATTTCACAACTAGAAAAACATTAAAAGCATTCCTGGAATGTGTCTCAGTAAGATATTGCCTGGTCACTCTCTCAAAACATTGTCACCAAAGTACTTCTGGAAAGCTACTTCAATCATTTAAATAAAACAATGCCTCCACCCAACAGTCCAGCAAGAAAAAACATAGCATTAAGCACAGGGATATACAGTAAGGGTTTAAACTCAAATGGACAGGGAGTTTATTGTCACAATGTCTAATGATGGCATGCCACCTAATGTAACCTGGTATCTAGATCTAACAATGATGTCTTAACTAAGGCTTACCTGCTAGAATAGGAAGCATGATTTTTCCAGGTTGCATCATAGACATCCTATAGGTCACACCATAATGCAAAGGTAGATCATTTGATGACTCTTCAACTATTGAAAAAACATGTAATACCAGGTAGGTACATGCAAGAGGAACGATGTAGCATAATTATGTAACACTTCAATTCCAAAAAAAAAAAGTTTTTGGTGTAAATTGTGTACTTTATGATGTGCTGATTAGTGATCCATATTCCCCGCCATGTATGATAAATTTTCCCAAAACGAGAATAAATTTACAAATTAATATTTATCTCTCATCGTAGAAAGTCATTCATTGCAGTAATGTGCCAATAAATACTTAAATGTGTCAGTTTCGATGGTCCTGAGTTCTCAATAAAATGCATTATGTTATTTTCATTGTGTTTTATCCCTTGAACGTAATTTAGGGGAAATGAGGTAATAAAAAATTACCCTTTAATTGACCTATCATTAGTTTTCATGAAGTGAAATTAGATAGTGATGTAATAGAAATGTTCTGTTATTCAGTGTGTTCTTAATGCAAAATATCATGTTGTCTTGTCGAGACACAACAAAGCGACACAACCTGCTCCAATGGAATTGTAATCACTGGTCAATTTTGCCATTTGAAGAGAAGTTAGCAAATGCGTGATTAGTGTATATTGCAATGTGTTTTTCAAGTCAGCCACTACCCAGTCTCAGCAAAATATATTATCGGCAATTATTCTTTAAAAAATAAAATACATATAGTATGTCCAATTAGCACTGATAAAATACAGAAAGACAGTAATTTAAGCTTCAATTTTACTGCCAGGATAAAGTTTCTTTAAAATGTGATCAAATTATAATTATTACCACTCAACACTCGCAAGGTGAATTATTTTTGTTTAAAAACCATGGAGACTAAAGGTTTTTTCAATTTCAAATCATTATAAATGTCTTACCGTATATCCCTGCGTATAGTACGACGCCATGTATAATACGAGTTAAGATTTGAGGCCTCGGATGACCTGAAAAACGCCTGCCCCTATGTATAATACGACCTCAAATTTTGGATGTTGGCAGCGTCCCCAGCCATCTAAATGTGAGGCATGGATATTATCTTGTTCTACTAAATAGCACTGTGACACAGGACAGACACAGGTCTGCAAACACGATGCTCAATGACGGGAACAGCGTCATTGCCAGAGTGGATGTCGGGACTGTCTGGTTTCTGAGACCTGCATAGGCTACATATACACCCCGATTTTAAAATATTTATATTTCTTCGGTAAATTTATATTTTAATTTATCTATTACAAAGACCATATTTTTGTCTAGACACTAGACGGGGCCTGTCTGACATTCGGGCTGTGACCGGCGACCTCGTCAGCTGTCTAGACACAAGAGGTGGCTGTATAAGGTGTCAAGGTGTAATAACACAGCCGCGCTCTGTGAACTACAGCTAACAGATACCACCATTTGCTCAATACCGTATCAGCAGCAGGAACAGCGGTAGGCGTTAATGTTATCCAAGCAATGTGGACATTCTGAGGCCTACACGTATAGAATTTGCCATATGAAATATAATCTGTGATATCTTGTTATATTTCGTGAACACATTTCTCTCATTTTAATACATCTTAATAAAATATCATGTTTAGATAGGCCTACCGTCGTACACAATAGAACATTTCCATATTTAAAAGGCGATCTTAGATTAAATCATTATTAATATAAATGAACAGGTCAGGAGTGTGAATTGGTTGCAAATTAACAGCGTCATTTATCTGCCCGTGGTTGTCAAAGGTTCCACACGCGTCGGCAGGAATGTGAGACAGGGGCACTCACAACAAACACGACTCTCTGTCCAATGCTGCTTTATAATTGTTGGGCCAGTTTCGATGGACCAGCTTCGACGACAGTGTCCTAACTTTGACACAGCATTGCGTTAGTGTATCGTGAATGACATAAATAAGCATTGAATTGATCAGATAGACATATGTTTTTATTCAAATTCTATATATATGTAAGTAAATTTAACATACTTCAAGTGGGTCCCGGTAGTGAGAAACAAGTTAAAGTGAGTGTATCATGAATGACATAAATAAGCATTGAATTGATCAGATAGACATATGTTTTTATTCAAATTCTATATATATGTAAGTAAATTTAACATACTTCAAGTGGGTCCCGGTAGTGAGAAACAAGTTAAAGTGAGGACAAAATCTAATTCTATGGCTGTGTTAACTAGGAAGAGTTGTTAGGAAAAGAACACGAAAGCAGCCCTTCGTAATCACCTGCCGGCCATTTAAAATTTTCCGAGATAATGAGAAAAAACAATTAAAAATGACCGTCAGTCAGCCATTTTAGATTTTATTTTTTCAAAATTGCTCTTAGGTTATCCTTGGGAGAGTGCTTACATTTTGTTCTATATGCATGGTCCAGCTATTTTGCTTTGTTTCGAGTTGCGTAAATATTACAAAATTACTCAAATTCAAAATGGCCGCTAGACCACCATTTAAAAATTGTTTGCTCCCAAAAGTTAATCAGGTCATTGACTGACATTGCTGTGCATATATGCCAAATAAAAACAAAATCTGCTGGAAACTTTTTCCTGAAATGTGCTAACAATATTTCCTGGTTAGAGGCCCTGGTAATTAAAGGGTTGATAATATGGGAATCAAAATGTCACCAAAAATCCCCTGCTGTTATCTGATGGCTATGTGAAGTATGAGGAAGGAGAAGTTCATAGATCAGCTATCATGCAAGATTTCCGCAATAATGAGAAAAAAAATGTAAAATGGCCGACTGATAAATGATAGTATTGGCGGCCATTTTGGATTTTATAACTGCGAAATTTGTCATGGGTTATCCTTGTGTGAGGCATTACATTTTGTTTATATTTATGGTCCAGCTATTTTGCATTTTTTTTTAGTTAGGTAAATATCACAAAATTAATATAATTCAAAATGGCCACTAAACGGCTATTTTGAAATTGCTTGCTCCCAGAAGTTAATCAGGTCATTGGCTGACATAGCTGAATATATTTCCACACGGACCGTGTGGAATACAGTAAGCAGCCCGACTCGGTGAGGGCTGTTTAATGAACAAACAGCAACATCTCACACATCAAATACTGCGATGTGGCTTTCTTTCCATTTTATATAATTCTATAACTTGGCAATTTAAGGATTAAATAACATAAAAAGTAGGAAATCTTGAAGAAGCTGCCACACAATAATCAAATAGGCTAAGACAATGTGTTTAACCCTTGAAATGCTGAATTTTGTACATAAACCATAGAGCCCAAAGTGTTTTTTTATTTCAGACTATAATAATGTCTTTGTTTTCTTCTTTCCGCTTTATTTGAATACCTATATTATGGGTCTACGGTCATTAGAAAATATTTTTACTCTTACAGTGCGGGGATAGACGTTAGTCGTCAGTATTTGACATCTATCCCCCTGCTGTAAGGGTTGAATAGTGGTCGACAATGCCTAAATATCATATCATATTCTTTCAGGTAAAACTGAACCCCGACATGGCAGATCTAATAAATACATACTGTCATTAACCAACGTGGAAATACACATACCTAAAGCACAACAAGCCTTTTTCATGCCTCTGTGGATGACTCGGTGAGTTGGTGCATACTGGAAAGAGCAGATCACTGCTATTCTCCTGATGTCTACAGCAGACAGCTTCAAAACGCAAGATAAATCAAGTAATTAACACTTGTCCTGCTGAACTGCCTGTTCCTATTTTTTGTTCATTCGAAGCTTGAATTGCTAGCAGAATTTCTAGCTTGAAAAATATTGATATATAAGAAAAAACAGACGTCTCCAATAATGAAATATTGGATTAACTAAGCATCTACAGAAAATTATTTTATAAAATTTAGTGATATTTTTATTGATTTAAAACATGCTTATACAAGTGGTTCTAGCAGCGGAAGGGTTAACCCTAAAGGGCTAAATTAAATTATTTAAATTTCTAATGTCATTACAATGCTTGTTATCACCATAAAATCAATCAGTCAATGAAGATAAATATGTGATTTACTTACAATCTATAAAACTCACCACTCTGTTGAAAGGGTTAAATATATTTTCTATCTGCAGAGAGATGGTTATTGTCTCAAGTTAGTTACTTATTATAGAGAATACACACCTTTTTGTACTCATTCTGTAAAATTACAAGGCACTGTGAGCGATAATTCTCATCTTTCCGAATATTTGTATTAATCTTGAAAAAATTTGTTGTTCCATTTTCCTGAAAAAAAGTACGATATTGGTAAGTAGAGAGTCATTGTTATTACCTCTTGATAATATATTACATGTCAAGGTAAAATTTTCAGGCTCAGTTTAAAACGAACAGACATTATAATTCTACTTCGCCTCAACATGTAATATTCCTATATAAAAATATGTGTGGGTATGTATGAGTAATGTAAAACCTAACCTCATCAACATCATCATCATCAAGATCAAGATCATCGTCATCACTTTTATCACCATCAGATTCTGAACTCTAAAAAAATTAAAAACAGGTAGTAAATCAATTTATTGTGTAATATTATTTATTCTTAGATGTTTTCAGTGAAGATTTATCTTGCCCTTTAACCCTCTCAGTTCGGAGACCGTCTTTATAAGTCAGAATCGGACATCTGTAGACGTTAGATTCTGACGTATAAAGACAATCCCGCACTGAAAGAATTCAAATATGTATAATGGACGTAGACCCATAACATAGGTATTCAAATGAAACATAAAGAGCTAACTAAGACATTTATAATGATTTCAAATTGAAATAAATCCTTTGGTCTCCATGATCTATATACCAAATTAATTCAGCGCTGTAAGGGTTAACTTATTTACAGCTTTATCCCAAAAATTGAAATAAGTTTTACCAAAAAGTGCTCTCATAAGCTTGATATTGAGGCCAGACTTATTTATTATATGTTTTACGGGCCTGCCGTCATTGATTTAACCAAAATAAAATAAAATTGCTATTTTGATATTTATATTTTTTTTTTGTTTCCGTCGACGACGATGCCGATTTTTAATACCTCAACTGTTATTCCACAATTTTCTGCTCCTGAAAACTCACCATGTTTTTCAGTCCTGAGAACAGACACACACAACTATCCACAGCCTATAAAGCAGTCCCGCGTGCCTACCGGATGCTGAGGTCATTCCCAGAAACCGCTCTTATGTCTGTATTATCCACCCCCTCCAAGAGTTATGCTTTTCAACAGTCTGCATTTTTAAATATATCTGGATTTTAATTTGATTCCGAATCCCGACATTGCATCCTGGCAATTTCCGCCCGTAAAACATATAATAAAAAATGTCTGGCCTAACCTTAACATAACAGTTATTTGCCCTGTTAATCAACCCATGAAAAAAATTACTTGCCCTGTTTTTTTGGCAGATTCAATAAATCGAAAAAAAAAATTAATTGGTCAAAGCTGTGACACATACATGTGATCATTATATCACCTTGACAAAAAGGTTGTATCTGCCACTCGGTAAGCCGATCAAATCACTCCAATTAAATTAACCCTTAGAACACAGATGTCGACTACAGTAGACATTCTGCCATTTTATAAGCACCTGTATAACCAATTGTTAAAAATGAAATATGCTTTCAATTTTAAAACACAGATATATGTTGGGACGTAAATTTCACAAATAACGCAAATTTTCAGTCACTTGAAGTTGTGGATCGCGGTAGCGAGACACAACTTAAAGTGGCTGAAATTTTTTTTTTAAAGCTCAGTGTTGAGTAATTTTCACCAACTTGAGTTATGGGTGGCAATAGCATGACACAAATTGAAGTGGATGAAAATTTCAATCAGATATTATGGTGATGATACGAAAGTCATATTTTGGCACTTTTAAAATTGACCTTTTGATCTTGTAGATGACCTTGAAGTATTAAAAATAACCAGGAAAAATAGTCAGGAATGGATTCATGAATCAAAATCACATCGACTTTTCAATGTGATTTTGATAGGTATCATACTTGTTTGTTTCTTTATTTTTCGAAAAATCATATTTTCGGACATACATGTATATACAATGACCTTCACTTTGAAGGTCACTCAAGGTCACCAGAGGTCACTGCCAAGGTGGTTCTGTACCTGATTGTGATCCCCTGGGTTCAAATATATATGCCAAATTTACATGCCAAATTTCATGCTTTATTCACAAAATGCACAATTGATCAGATATTATGGGCTTAATGATGTGAAAGGTACAAATAGCACAGTAAACACGATGGCATTGACCCAATGTTATTTTAATGTTGGGCCAACGCTGTATACTTTATTTAAAATAACTGTTTTGCTGTCTGCTGGCAGATACAGCAGACTGGATTGGCAGAAATACTCATGAACATAGCATGCCATCTAAACTTTTTGACCATTACTTAAAATAAGACTAGAAATCAAACTAAAGCAATTTGTATTTGATATTTTATTGTAAAAAAATAGTTGCTGTAAAGTGCTTCTCATATGGTCATAATTGATAAAATAGAGTAGAAATAAAATGTATTTAAACTTACATTAGAACTCCAAAATATAATGTTTCTCCTAATATGATATCTATAGTTATATAAAAGACTGTTCACCTTTTCATCACTACTATCGGAATCAGAAGAGTAGTCCACGATGTCCAGGTTATTGAAGGTTCTAGACTGTAAAGAGCAAATAAAAAAGAATATTATTTATAAACAAACTACATTTGACATTAAAATGAAATCACTATAAGCAAATTATAAACTAGCCATATCTGACATTCAAATGAGTGTGCATACACTTTATCTACAAGCGATACTAGATATAGCACACAAAAAAAAGAATCAGCCTACGGGTATTGCCATATTTCACATTTCCCCTCCCTTCCCTCACAAGTTAATATTATTTTGTAACATATCCTCAGCATGTCAATTCTTTTAAAAAGAAGGCTATCATCAAATGACTGTCACCAGCTATTGTTTTTTCAAAAGATTCTTCCCAAAAGTTGAATGATCCCTGATGTTATTTATGAAAACATAGTTAATCCTTGCAGCTTCTGGAACTGCTACAATGTTGCAAAATATTGTTGATAAAAATGAAAGTATTCATTTTAAATTTTTTTGATAACAATGCTGTAGAGACGCAGATGCATAGTACAGAAAAAGGCATTTTAGCTTGGTGCTACCATAAAACTACAAATAAATGTCCAATACAGATCATCAAAATAAAAACAATTGTCATTGAATATTTGAAAAAATGTAACCATTTCAGCGACATCATCTGCAGAGCAAATAGAAATATCCATATCTGAATCTGATGACTGACTAGATGGTTTTTCTTTTTGGAGCTGTTTTTTTGTGATTCCATGATCTTTACAAGCGCCAGAAGTAGATGCACCTGAAGATATAACATTTTAAATTTAAATGGTATTATACATTTTCAGACTAATATCAAGCCCTTCCTTTAACAACATAATGAGATAATTATTATCAGAAACAAAGAACAGGCAAAATATAACTTGAATTAACAATTTAATAATAACTTCACTCCTCTTGAGAACAAGCCAGCCAGCCACCATAATCCTCACCCCCCCCCCCCCCCCAACGTGGGGTGCATGCTTCCATGAACTCTCACATTTTCTTTTACAGTAATGGTCTAACTATCAAGCACAGTTTGCCATGTATGTTAAAGATATTAAATTAAATGAGGGCTGTAAGTTAATTTGATCAAGTTGAAATATTTCTGGGCATATACCTGCCTGAGACTGCACATTTTGTTTTATAGTATTTTAAATGGTCTGGCTATTTGGCACGTTTTGCCAGATACATGTATCAGGCATATTAAAGTTAATAAACGCTGATAGTCTGTCATTTTGCATTTGATAGAGCTGAAATTTTTCAGGGCATATCCCTAACTGAAACTGCACATTTCATAGTAATGGTCCAGCTATCTGGCACGGTTTAAAAGACATTACGCACATTAAAGCCAATAATAGTCGCAAGCAAACCATCTAGTCACAATGTTTAAGGTTATATCCCTCCCTGAAACCGCACATTTTGCTTTATAGTAATGGTCTATAAATGTGGCACGGTTTGCCAGATAGCAAGCATATTGAAGTTAATAATGTGTGAAATAACCCAGAAAATACACATCCACACCCCCCAAGTGATGTGTGTGTGCAATATGAAAGAAATACCCCCATATGGGTTTCCAAGATCTGCTCCAGAAATTAAAATGCGGAGAGACGAATGGCTGGACTGACATCCTCAAATTCGTTGGCAGGGTATAAAAACATTTTTCTCATGTGAAACACACTCCACAATTCATTTTACGATAAAGTTATCAGGTACCTGTATTAGCTCTGTTCAAAGTTGAATGTGTTGAGCCGGCATATTCCTTTGGACGTGCACCTCTATGCTGTAAAAAAACAGATGAACTTTGTGGAGGTTAAAACTCATTTAGCAACCCTAAAAATGAGAAATAAATCCCTCTAAAATTATTCGACCACCATAAAAATCTGTTCATTTCGTGGGCACTAAGGTAAGAAAATCATGGGTAAAAAAAGTGACAGTTCTCAAGATATTCAAAAGGGAAACCATTCTGCTCAATATATATCTCAATAATCGAGCAAAAAAAACCCCTTATCATTGTTCAGTAAACTGAAGATGATGATAGCTGTAAAATCATGCGGGCCATTGAATGAGATCCCAAAAGCATTCTTGCAAGTGTCAGCTGCTATCTAATGAATGCATAAATCAGATCTATAGCAGAAAACACATTTGAATTTTACTTTCAATTTTCCAAAATCATTTATTAAGCGTAATTTTCAAAAGAGATGAGGACCCCCGCAAAAACATAATCATTTACTAATAATTTTACCATACATGTATCAAGCTATTTAAACAAGAGATTATTCAGAAAAAAAGTTCACAACCTATCAAAACCAAGACATTGAAAAAATATTTATAGAAATAATAAGCCACCATCTACAGCATGGTTTCAGCATTAAACCAACACTGGATCAACATCTTGAGTTTGCTGGGTATGAGCTAATGTGACGTACATCTTTGCTGCTTGATGGTATAACTGATGTTTTTGTAAATATGCCTGGATGTGGTTTCTGTGGTGCTTCCAATTCTCTCCTATGCAGTAAATTTACCAATTTTACCAATTCTTCCTGTATAGCAAACAAAACAGATGACTGAATGAATGAACTGCACTTATTAGCTCAGATATCAGAAACTACACTGTCTAGTGATAAAATTTCAACAAAGTAAATAGATGAAAATGTAATAAAACAAGACTAAAGAAGCCCTGGCACTCTCCCCCAAAATTAAAATTTATTGAAGCAGTCTGAAAAGTAGATCCGGAGATATGCTCCGGGAATGAAATTGTCCACAGACGGCCCAACAGACCAAGGGCCCAATACCGCAACATCATTCCTTCTCTCCCTTGACATTAACGTCTGACCGGCTGCCCGAGGCAGGTTAAAAAGGCCCAGGTCGGATAAACTTCCCACATAAGCCGCCCAGTGGTCGGGTAAAGTTTTCATAGTTTTAGCCCTACGTACCACTTCCAGGTCTAGTTAAAAGTCACCAGGGCAGGCAAAAATCATAGTTTACCTGCCCTGTTGTCTAGTATAAAACAATCCTAATGTCAATGGCTGTGACCTTGCTTAGGTTAGGGGTCTTGTCAAGTTAAAAAAAATCCAAAAATCCGAGAAAAACTCGGATTAGTCAGACCCCCCACACCCACCCACCTATCTAATTTTTTTTTTTTTTAACATTTGGAAACATGAAAACAACACACAAAAACACAAAAAACACAAAAATTCCAAAACAAATTAAAATCCAAGTTGGGGCTTGACCCACCCACCCACTTCCGAGTTTTTCTCGGATTTTTGAATTTTTTTTAACTTGACAAAACCCCTTATTGAATTCACATAAAAATATTGTTATCCTATGTTATTTTTTTCAAAAGTTATAGGAGAAAGAACAAGACTACATAGCTCCCGCTCCGAATTAGAATTTGATTTAAGCAGTTTTGTGCAGGATTATTAATGTAGTCCTAGGCTAGGTAAAAAATCAAGACGCAAGACAACTAGGTCTAAGAGGAAGATAAGAACTAGACAGTCTGTCAGAGATTGCAAATCTCCATTGAAATTAATGATCTTAATCACTATCCCGGTAATGGTCTACCTATCTGGCACGGTTTACCCGATATCAGGCCAATCGAGGTAAATAATGGCTGATTTACGGTCATTTTGAATTCGATTACTAGTTAAAAAATTTCAGGGTGCATCGTCCCCCGAAACCTCACATTTTGTTTTAGTTTGATAGACTAGTCTCTAACACAGCTTGCAAAATATTCGGCATGTGAAAGTAAATAATGGCCGATAGGCAGGCGGCTATTTTG
This sequence comes from Flabesymbios commensalis, assembly GCA_964017125.1. Taxonomy (NCBI): domain Eukaryota; kingdom Metazoa; phylum Annelida; class Polychaeta; order Terebellida; family Flabelligeridae; genus Flabesymbios; species Flabesymbios commensalis. The sequence continues at coordinate 65,914,748 of OZ024905.1, read as the reverse complement.
AGTTTGATCGAGTCTGAATTTTTCAAGATGCATCCTCTCCTGAAATTTCACATTTTGTTTTAAAGTAATGGTCTAGCCATCTAGCACGGTTTACCAAATAACGGCCATGTGAAAGTGAATAATGGCCTAAAGGCAGCCATTTTGGATTTGATCAAGTCTAAATTTTTAAAGATGCATCCTCTCCTGAAATCTCACATTTTGTTTTATAGTAATGGTCTAGCAATCTAGTACGGTTTACTAAATAACGGCCATGTGAAAGTGAATAATGGCCGATAGGCGGCCATTTTAAATTTGAACGAGTCAATTTTTTTCAAGATGTATCCTCTCCTGAAATCTCACATTTTGTTTTATAGTAATGTTCTAGCTATCTAACACGGTTTACCAAATAACAGCAATGTGAAAGTAAATAGCGGCCAATAGGCGGCCATTTTAAATTTGATTGAGTTTTAAAGTTTTTAAAAGGCATCCTCTCCGGAAACGTCACATTTTGTTTTATAGTAATGGTCTAGCTATCTAGCACGGTTTACCTGATATCAGGCCTTTTGAGGTAAATAATGCTGATTTTCGGCCATTTAAATTCATAAGTTAAAAAATTTCAGGGTGCATCCTCCCCCGAAAAACTCACATTTTGCTTTATAGTAATGGTCTAGCCATCTAGCACGGTTTACCAAATATCAGCCATGTGAAAATGAATAATGGCCGAAAAGGCGGCCATTTTGAATTTGAATAAGTCAACATTTTTCAAGGTGCATCCCCATCTGAAATCTCATATTTCGTTTTATAGTAATGGTCTAGCCATCTAGCACGGTTTACCAAATAACGGCCATGTGAAAGTGAATAATGGCCAAAAAGCGGCCATTTTGAATTTATTCAAGTCAAATTTTTTCAAGATGCATTCTCTCGTGAAATCTCACATTTTGTTTTATAGTAATGGTTTAGCTATCTAGCATGGTTTACCAAATATGAGGCCTGTCTAGGTGAATAATGGCCGATAGGCGGCCATTTTGAATTTTATTGACTTGAAATTTTTTAAGATGCATCCTCTCCTGAAAGCTTACAATTTGTTTTATAGTAATGGTGTAGCTATCTTGAGCGGTTTTCATGATATTTCGCAAAATATTTCAGTCGGATTTATAGATGTTATAAATTAGGTCAAAGTGCTGGGTCAACTTTAAGGTCAAGGTCTAAAAACCTGAAAAGGCACAACTCGGGACCTTGGAGAACATGTATGTGCAATATGACTGTAATCGGCCAGTACTTTTCGAGATCTGCTCCGGAAACGAAGTGTGTGTCAAAACGTCTAAATAGGTCATAGTTCAGAACCAAAAGTAGGTCAAAGTTCATATACCATAAAAGGCACAACTAGACCCCCTAAAGGGGTTGTGTGCAAAATTTGAAGACAATCGGACAAGAACTTTCAGAGATATGCTCCGGAAACGAAATGTTCACGGACGGCCCAGCGCCGTAACATCATCATTTTTTCCGCTGCGACCTTGCATATTGAATTTTGATTAAAAATATTTTAACCTGTCTATTATCCACCTGGAAGTAACCCACATACCAAAAATTGTTATCCTAGCTTATTTTCTTGCAAAGTTATAGGCAAAAGAAGAGGTAAAAACCAGAACGGAGGTAGAATCCATAGCTCCCTCCATCTCACCTACGGTGACGGCGGGAGCTAAAAAAACGGACGGAGGCTGATTTACTAGCTCCCTCCGTCGTACCTTCAGTGACAGTGGAGATAATTATGTCATGACTTATCAATATAATTCACCTCCTCTAAACGTGTACCTGATACCATGCCCTCTCTCCCCAACAATATGCTTTGTCAACCTGACACCATGCCCTGTTTACCTAACACCATGCCCTCTCTACCTGATAAAATGCCCTCTATACCTGACACCATGCCCTCTCTACCTAACACCATGTCCTTTCTACCGAACAGCATGTCCCCTATAATACCCAACACTATGTTTTGTCAACCTGACACCATGCCCTTTCTACCTAACACTATGTCCTCTCTACCCAACACTAAGCTTTGAAAACCTGATACCATGCCCTCTCTACCTGAAACTATGTCCTCTCTACCCAACACTATGCTTTGTCAACCTGACACCATGCCCTGTTTACCTAACACCATGCCCTCTCTACACAACACTATGCTTTGTCAACCTGACACCATGCCCTCTCTACCTAACACTATGTCCTCTCTACCCAACACTATGCTTTGTCAACCTGACACCATGCCCTCTCTACCTAAAACTATGTCCTCTCTACCCAACACTATGCTTTGTCAATCTGACACCATGCCCTCTCTACCTAACACTATGTCCTCTCTACCCAACACTATGCTTTGTCGACCTGACACCATGCCCTCTCTACCTAACACTATGTCCTCTCTACCCAACACTATGCTTTGTCAACCTAACACCATGCCCTCTCTACCTAACACTATGTCCTCTCTACCCAACACTATGCTTTGTCAACCTGACACCATGCCCTCTCTACCTAACACTATGTCCTCTCTACCCAACACTATGCTTTGTCAAACTGACACCATGCCCTCTCTCCCTAACACTATGTCCTCTCTACCCAACACTATGCTTTGTCAACCTGACACCATGCCCTCTCTACCTAACACTATGTCCTCTCTACCCAACACTATGCTTTGTCAACCTAACACCATGCCCTCTCTACCTAACACTATGTCCTCTCTACCCAACACTATGCTTTGTCAACCTGACACCATGCCCTCTCTACCTAACACTATGTCCTCTCTACCCAACACTATGCTTTGTCAACCTAACACCATGCCCTCTCTACCTAACACTATGTCCTCTCTACCCAACACTATGCTTTGTCAACCTGACACCATGCCCTCTCTACCTAACACTATGTCCTCTCTACCCAACACTATGTTTTGTCAACCTAACACCATGCCCTCTCTACCCAACACCATGCCCTCTCAGCGTTAGAAATAAGTGGGTTCCGTGCGTGTGGGAGAACAAAAGTTTCACACGGTTAACCATACTTAGCTTGTACGGTTTTCCGACAGATAGCCATTAAATTTAACTTGTTAAAGCATACAACAAATTGCAGTGGATGACAATGGCGCACTACAGTGTGAAGTGTTTCATTTTGTTCAATAATAGTATAGTGAGACCTATTGGGTATTAGCTTTTTAAGACAGTGTTAATATGGGAAACTTTTTATATCATCTTATACAGATAAAGTGTATGGCAACGCCTATGCATGATGTCAGGATTTTCTAAGGACAACCTTCATTTATTGCGGACAACCTTCATTCATTGCGGACAACCAAATAGTGACAAATGGTTGTCCTGGACAACCTGTCTTTCACACCTTATCGTGAACGCTGCCGCTCTACCCAACACCATGCCCTCTCTACCCAACACTATGCTGTTACAACATGACACCATGCACTCTCTACCATACATCATGCCCTATCCCCTTAACACCATGCCCTCTCTACCTAACACCATGTCCTCTCTACCCAACACCATGCCCTTTCTACCTAACACATGGTGTTGGTCAGAGGGGACATGGTGTTGGGTAGAGAGGACATGGTGTTAGGTAAAGAGGGCATGGTGTTAGGTAGAGAGGACATGGTGTTGGGTGGAGGGGACATGGTGGGACACCATGTCCCCTCTACCCAACACCATGTCCCCTCTACCCAACACCATGTCCTCTCTACCCAACACCATGTCCCCTCTACCCAACACCATGTCCCCTCTACCCAACACCATGTCCTCTCTACCCAACACCATGTCCCCTCTACCCAACACCATGTCCCCTCTACCCAACACCATGCCCCCTCTACCCAACACCATGTCCTCTCTACCCAACACCATGCCCTCTCTACCCAACACCATGCCCTCTCTACCTAACACAATGTCCTCTCTACTCAACACTATGCCCTCTCTACCCAACACCATGTCCTCTCTACCCAACACCATGCCCTCTCTACCTAACACAATGTCCTCTCCACCTAGCACCATGCCCTCTTTACCTAATACCATGCCCTCTTCACCTGACACCATGTCTAGTCATCTCTACTTATTACCTCGCTATCTTCATCAGAAGTTACTATTAATTTGAAAAAGTTTATCAGTGCTTGGAAGTTTTTCATAAAGTTTGTGGTTATTCGCTTAATCTGCTAATGAAAACTAGGCCTAAATCATGGACTGGTTCTGAACTTCAACGTCAGGTAATACCTTTCTCTGGTAAGATGCAATTGTAGGCCTACTACTACTAGTATCATTCATCACAAATAATTTTAATACCGGTACATGATTACATTGTGGCTACAAGAAAGAAAATGTGGCAGAAACTTTTCAGAGGTTTTAGCCACAGTGGCTAAGACATAATTCATCCTACCGCCAACACTGGCAAAGTATAAGCCCGAATGAACTTACTGTGCAATTGTGTTCATCACCCTCCATGGAAACGACATTTCTTTCTACTAAACTCCCAATGTCTCTGCTTAGCTCAAACTTACATCCCACGTCATTTCTTTCAGCTAAAACCTGTACATTTATACTATCATGGGTCAGAACTCCAGCAGCAATTTTTTCAGGAATTACGATTTGCATCATAACAAATGAGCGATCTATTTTCAATTTTCCTTTACCAGCACGAAGCATAATGTTGTTCAGTTTTTCATCAACATATCTGCAATAAACAAAAGCAATTGTCTTTTATACAGATCAATAGAAGTACACTTTAACTGAATTGTGTTCCATAAAATTTGAAAATTGAGATTAACCATAAAAAATTTGAAAATCAGTAATTGCCATGGACTTGGTCAAATGATAGGTGAAAAAATGTCTTCTGGCAAAGAGCTCAGAAAAGGCTTTCGTTGTTTGGCAAGAAAACCTATTATATTATAATTGACCTAAATATTAAATATTCAACAATTCTGCAAATTAAAAAAAGTCCACTAAATACAGATATTTGGTCTTTAGATCCTTCATTTGGGCAAAAAAGTACTTGTTGAGCTCAGCATGGACTGTATCGCTGCTTGCATGTATCGTGGCATCCTGGTCAGTTGCTTCTAAAACCTAAATCAAAATCTCAGTCTGACAGCCATCCACTGTATGAGGCCCTTTTGAGTTTAGAGTTAGGGGGCAGACACGTAAATCACATTTAAAGTGGAAAGTTTTTTAATGGAAATCAGCCAAAGACGACAAGGCATGATGATCCTTGCCAGTGACGATCAATTCCCTATGCAACCTAGTTGGCAAAAATACAGTACAAGCACTCAAACATCCCTAGGCTGATGCAGTGACTCTAAATATCCACAAATCTGACACAACTGCTGCCAAAACCCTATGCCAATAATATAAGATCAATGATAAAATCAAGATGGCCGCTATATTCTCGGTTTGGATCGCACATGAAAACAGACCATGCCAATAGAATCGCAGATCCCGAAAATCTATCTAAGCCAGGTTTCAAGGCATTTAACCGAAAATAGACACGCAGACACCAAAAACCTCTATAAACCAGGTTTCAACTTGAGCGCTGGCCTGTGAACCAGTTTAACTTATGAGTGGTCCGTCTGGCCAGCGGATATTTTCATACTGGATCTCAGACAAAATGTGTTGCTGACGTCTTGTGGTTTGTGAGTTGGTGCCATGCTGTATTTCCGTGGGTTTACACCATCTCAGTATATCACACTGGTATCGCTCCTCTCGTATCCCAGCGGTATTGTGGCCTATCGTGAAGTGATAATTCAACAAAATTTAAAGCTGTTCCAAGCCGTTTCAAACAGGCGGAACCTCAACTAAAATATGCACCCTCATACCCCAAATTTACTTTGGAGGCGGGCAGTCTAGATGTAATTTTCCAAGAATAGGAGAATTTATTTTTCTCTGAGATTGAAAGTTTCACTTGTTGCGTAGTTGTTGATGAAGCAGTCATTAGGAACAGCTATTAACGATCGCAACTTAAAAGTGGTGACACGAATCACACGTCAATAGGTGCAATGTTAAACGTTCTGTAGTACCTATTGAAGATCACTACATTAGAGACGTGTTGGCAAAAAATATTTTCCATTCAATTAAAAATCAAGCCTGGAGAAAGGTGGAATTATAATGATAATGTTGCTACTTAAATGGCGCCATTTTTTCCACAAGTAGGCTACTAAAATGAAATTTGAGATCTGCCCTATACCTTTGCCTACTTAACTGTCTGAATGAAAACGACATCCACCTTTCACAGAGGCCAATGACATGCTTATCCAGCAGACACAATAAAATGATCCTATTACTCGCATTGGGCCAGCATTAAACCAACACAGTGTGAGTGGGTCATATATGCTAGTGCACATAATGCGATTTCTATGACAGACGAATATTTGATTAAAGCATTGTTGATACAAATTTAAAAAAAAATCCCTGCTGTGTAAAGTTATTATTATAAATTGGACTATTAAATATTTCTAATGTTTTATACATGTGTGACAGCTAGTGTTGTTGCCGTACACCCCGCCGGCCCCATGAACTGACTGTCACCATTGACTGCCACTGTCACTGTATCTAGACCGTCGTGTTTATGTATATAGGAATGTCATTAAAATGTTTTATATGTTTATTATTATTGTGCATTTTATTACTATTTAATATGTTTTATTTGATTTGCATGTTAATCATATATAATCTATTGCGAGACGTTTTATCGTTTTTAATAGGTTTGTCTCGTGTCTTGATGGCAGCGGCCATCTTGTTTGTTTACGTCTTTTGCCAGCAAGTCTGGTGACTACCTCACTTTCGAGTCAAATTTTAATACTTTCTTCCCTCTGATCATATATACCTATGATGCTATAATGATCATCGGGAAATAAGCTAAAATTACATATGTTTTATTACCGCTTACTTTTAGGCGTTATTAGTGTATTTTGCGTGACTTAGTAAGAATATAATGTAAAAGTACAAGTCCCGCGAGATCCCGTATTATCTCGTTTGTTTATCAGTGTTTATATGCAGCTATTATTACTATTACTGATTTAATGTTTTGTTCAAGATTACAATCAAGTACAGTATTATTATAGGAAGGTAACTGGAAAGTGTATGGTAATTATATAGCGTTATTTGGGCTAAAAGGGAGCTTTAGCGTGACGTCATTCAGCTCACTTCCGGTCCGGTCCTATAAATAAGAGGCTCTTTCTGCCCCCGATCACGAGCACGGCGGACACGGAGCACGGCGGACACGGATTGGCACGGCGGACACGGATGGTTGGCTAACGATGACGGTTCATGATGGTGGTTTCAAACACACCGCTCAGAAAGCAGAGCACATTTCAAAGGGTCAGTCCTTGCCCTTACTCTGGTGGCTGGTCGCCTCTTCCCTGGTTCCTTGTCTCCTGGACTTCTTCTTGCCATTGCTTATACAATCACCTACCTCACCAGGTGAAAAGAGAGAGGCACTATAAGGTTTATACCAGAACTAGTGCATAATCTCGCGTCAGCCCTCGCGCTGCGCGCTCCTCTAGTCTAGACCCCGATCACTCCTGGTTCAAACAGACTCCCAGTGCACTCCTGGTCTCAACCGACTCCCAGTTCACTCTTACTCTTACAACAGCCTTACTACAGCCTTACATCCAGCCTCTATTCAGAGCCCATTAAGCGAAGTTTACAAGCCTCTGCCCTGTGCAGACTGACCCACAGAGAAAGCAACAGAGAGAAGTAGGTCACAGCCATAGTCTATAGCCATATAAAGGTCCCACGTTTTAATGTGATGATTGAAAGTAGGTCATGTCGTGTCCTGACCTGCTGACCTAGTATTCCTAATCTGCCAAGGGTTTTCCTGATATATATATATAGTGTGTGTGTGATAGGTCACTGTGGTAGTGCTTAAAAATAGGAATTAGGTCAACAGTGTAGCAGAGGTTCTCGACCCCTCATTATCTAGTATTCCAATATATATGGTGTGTGTGAGAGGATACATTTAATGCAGGGTGACCTGGATTAGTAAATTATAACATAGGGGAGTGTCTTAGACTGACCTACATTGTTGTCCACATATCAGAAGGGAATGACCCAGATTAAATCTAGTTGAAAGCATTGATAGGTCAATGCTAGTAATCATACAAACCAGTGATGTTTACAAGCCAGTGATGTTTACAAGCCAGTGATGTTTACAAGCCAGTGATGTTTACAAGCCAGTGATGTCTTACAAGCCAGTGATGTCTTACAAGCCAGTGATGTCAACAGATTTAGTTCATAATTTATTTTACACTTTAGCTTAGTTACTTAATTCACATACACCTCCCAGATAGATCCCAGAACTAGGGTTGGGAAATAACATAGTTGAGGATTATTTATTGTCTCGTGTATTATTTCAAGTATTATTTTATATATAGTATTTCTAGTGAAATACTATATATGCTGTTAGTGCAGTACAGCACTAGCACAAGGCTATTGCTATTATAGCTGATTGTCCATTTGGAAATATCTAAATGGTGTGTGTCTGACACTTGACATACAAGTGCCAGATAAGAGTATATATATTATACAGATATATTTTTATTGTCAAGATCTACCTCTTGGTAGATAGTGATAACCTGATAGAGAGAGAGAGATTATAACCTGATAACCTGTACATTATACTTACTGTCTTTGTAAATAAATATATGTGCCTATGTTAAACTTGTGTCCATAAACTTTTATACTGATAGCTTTATCAGCGATTGATTTTGGATTAGATTGGACAAATCTTTCGTTAAGATTTGAGTATTTAAATTAAGCGTTGGATTAAATATTAGATAGAATATTTCTTTCTTTGAAAATCCCGCGGTTATTATACTGGATGGCAGGAAGCTAAGATTAATTATTTATTTAATTATTCTTTGCTCCAAGCTCATCAGTCAGATTCCCATCTGCCTGTTGAGTGTTATCCTATTTGGTATCTTATGGTACCTGGTGTCAGAAACTGATTATTTAAGGAAAGTGAGATATCCTGACATGTTCTTTTTGTGTTAAATTAAATAGCGCTAAAAGATAATATCTCACACGTCGTAAGTGAGGATTTTACAAAACCCGCTCGGAATCCCGCGACACTTTTGGTGTCAGAAGTGGGATCTACGATAAATTTTTAAAGTGAATTATTTTATGAGTCAGACAGTATAATTCAGACAGTTGTTCAGGTTTTACTCTCTTTTATATTGGTATTAATTTATATTCCTATTGAATTATTATTCAGTAGTAATATTTTATTATTAACCGATACATAGGGTTTATACAATCATTACTATTATTAATTATTTTAGTTCCCCACCTGTTTATAGCTGTTTTGAAAAGTGATGACCATGTAGTTATTACATTGTCATTACTAGACAGCTGAAGTACATAACTTTTTATATCACCCATTGTAATTATTTTGTTTTTACATTATATCACATGATGTGAATTTAAAATAATAACTGTATATATACAATTGCTAGTTCACTCACACATAGACACTATACATAGAGTAGATACTTCATAGAGAGAAACACTTGCATATACGAATATTAATTGCACAGTTAGGTCATACACACATATACCAATACATATATCAATACACAGATCACCAGGACCACAATGGCTGAATCTGATGGTGGATACTTTTTACGCTCACAGCGTACCCCGATGTACAATGCACTAGAAACATCAGCTACATTCATTGATGAGATTCAAAATCAGAAAACGCCAATGTGTGATGATAGACAACTTGATGATCCTGATTATATTACTCCTAGGCACAGTCCTAGTGAATTACTGATACCTGGACTCGCAGCTAGTCCAGTGAGATTGGAAGATGAACAGAGACATGACATTAGTGAATTGCATAGTCCACTACATGAATCAGAGACAGATGTCAGATCTGAAGAAGACTTACAAAGAGTTCCTGTAACACAGTCTCCACACAGTGTATTTATATCCAGGCGGAATGACAGATCATACAATCTAGCTCCACTGAATACAAGAACAAGAGAGTCTTCATTACCACCTGAAATAGAGAATGCTAGGAAACCAACATATCCTACCAACATTCAGAGAAAATCGTTTTATAAACCAGAGCAAGGACATGTACAACAGTCACCTAATACAGACAATCAAGAATTAGCATCAACAGTAGCCAGTCTACAGACACAAGTGACACAGATGACTACAGGAATGAAAGAGATGTCTAATGGAATGGCTGATACCAGAAGAAGCTTGGAAGCGATGATGTGTAACACATTACAAAACATGAATACAATGATGTCGAAAAACATGGCTGATATTCAACAGTCGCGAGACAATACAGTCCAGACACAATCAGCGCATAGAAATTCTCAGGAACCAATACTGGAAACCATTAGAAAACATAGTGTGAATCACACAGCTCCCACACAAACTACTTCAAGCACAAGAAAACATGCCCAGAATCCTAATAGATATCAGTACTCACAATTACATACAAATGTAGAGGGTGGACCAGAATTTCACTATGAAGAGAGAAACAGTTTATTTGATCTAGGACAACCCCCTCCACCAGATCATATTCAACAGACACTTGTGAAGAGAAGATATCAATCAGGAGTAGGTCCAGTTCACATAAATCCACACAACCAGCACAACCGACAGGAAAGAAATAGTCAAAACAATCAGCCAGCAAGTCAATATCAAACAAATCAGCCTGATACTCCATTTACATTACAGACAAACATACATGAACAAGATAGACCAACTATTTCAAATACACCACATTCTCAGTCAAGTATACCACATTCAAATAGACAACGGTCAAGTAGACCACAAGCGACAAGACACAGTAGGCAGCCCAGACGCGGTGATGATTCTGATGATGACAGCGACGATCTACCAAGGCGATCAACACATCGTAATGGACATAGTCATCATAAAAGGCGATCTGCAAAAAGATATGAATCATTATCATCTGAAGAAAGTGAACATGGATCAAGTCAACTATTGAGTTATAGTAGCCAGCGCAGTAGAAGAAATACATCCAGCCACCACACAAGACTACCCGCCTTTACAGCACAGGAACCCTGGACTGTCTATTACAACAGATTCAAATCTGTAGCTAAACTAGAAGGATGGACTGATAGAGATAAGCTGCGTGAATTATTGCCCAGACTTCAAGGAAAAGCAGGCGAATTCGTATACGATCAATTAAGATCGGATGTCAGAGAGGATTTTTCGCTCACTTGTGCATGAGCTTAAACATCGCTTTAGAAAGGTAGAAACAGCCAGAACGTATGGTGCACAATTCAGCCATCGCAATCAGCGGTCTGGAGAGACAATAGAAGATTTCGCAGCAGATCTCAAGAGACTTTATGATAAAGCCTATGCGACCCGCGATAGAGACACAAGACGTGAAGATTTACTCAGAATATTTCTTGATGGTATACAAGATTATGCTACCCGGTTTCAGGTTGAATACAACAAAGAACCCCATGACATAGATGAAGCTGTATTTGATGTTATAAATTGTCAGGAAACCAAGAAACGCACATTAACTGAGGACAAGACGCGTAAACCCGTCAGATCTATTGATGATCAAGATATAGACCAGTTAAATGAAGATTTGGAATATGAAGAGGAAGAATTGAGAATGGTAGCACATAAAAATAGAGCTGGAATTCATTACAGACCACCACTTCAAAGGAAACCTATATTACAACAACAACAAACACCACATCAAAATCAGAAATTAGAGTCATCAGAGTACAGAAACAGTGACGATTTGGATGTTCTTATGAAAATTTTGATAGAGAAGCTTTCCAATTCAACTCCTGCACAAACAACAACTAAAAGTGACACGTTAGAGCCGGTTCTTTGCTATCGATGCGCACAGCCAGGCCACTTCGCCAGAGAATGCCGTCAAAATGAGAAATCCAATCAATATCCTATGCAAACAACAAACAAACCAGTCACTGGCAACCAGCAAAAGTTTACGGTTCCCAGCTATTCTAGGACCACCGATATGTCAACTCACAACTCGCTACATACCAGGTTTCCATCAAACTACCAGGGATCTGTCTAGAAGGCCAACTGATAGGTCCCAATACATTAGGCCACATACCAAATGATAACCAAGGTGAATCTACACAAAGCAGAGATATAGACGACTGTCCTTTACCAAACCAGAATGATTCCAAGCAGTCAGATAGCAAAATTCCTGAAAAAGCACCTGAAACAGAAAAGAAATGTGAAACATTTACAAGTGAACTGCCTGAAAAAGATGACAAGATAAAGGGTGTAGAAAACCAACCCACATTTACTAACGACCATATTCCATCTTCACAAATGAACGAGCACATTCGAAGTAGCCAGAGTACCGGATGTTATGTTGAAGGATGGTTTGATAACACTAGAGCCTGGTGTTGTGTAGATACAGGAGCATGCAGCACCATTATATCCTGTAATTTTTACCACAAATTACCTGAAGATCAACAACCACAGCTAAAACCAGTTCAAGGTTATAGATCAGCAAATGGTAGCCCAGTACAATGTCTGGGAAAAGGAATGTTCAAGTTTAAACTTGGAAAATTGGAGCTAAAAAAGGAATTAGTTGTCGCTGCTATCGTTGACGATGTTCTTCTAGGCTCTGATATTTTACAAAATGATCCAAACGGACGTGCAAGACTACTATTGGATGAAAAAAGAATGATATTACATGGCAATTCTATACCACTTACCCTCCTAGGAAAATCTGAATCCTTTAGAAAAGTCACAGCAGCGAATAATTACATTATTCAAGGAATGGTAGAGATGACAGTAGACGCATACATGGAAGATTTTAGGGATGACAGTAATAACACTGCAGTATTGATTGAGCCTAGCCCACAACTTGGAGAAAATTTACCATTAATCATGGCTCCTTGTCTTGTTGATGCTGTTAAAAACACCACAATAACTGTCCGATTGATAAATCGATCAATAAATCCCATCTTGATAAACAAAGACACAGTGTTAGGTATAGCATCTGTGTGTACTGAGAAACCATTACCACAGTTCCCAAAAAAAACATCTGATCAAAATAGATATTTTGAAAAAGATGAAGAAAACACTAACAGATATACACTTCCAGCTTCAGCTGAAAAAGGCATAATATCATTAGAAGAAGATCTAGAGATAACATGTGAAAAATGTGACAACAAGTCTGAACATATGAGCAGTAGATTATCAATTCATGATGCAGAAAGTACAATTAGGCGTGTTCCAGATCACGCTTTAGAACATAAGACCAAAATTTCAATTCTCAAAGACTATACTACAAGATCTATGAGACAGATCTCAAACATAGTTCAATGGTTGCCAAAAACTACTATAGTCACAACACTTTTCATCATTGGAATAATTTTCTTATACATCCGTGTGATCGGCAATCAAATTTCCAACAAGACCCAGGCTTCAGTGTGGACAGAGGGTCAGACCCATCCATGCGTAATGAGAAATTGTTGCAGAGTTGAAACAAGAAGTTCAGCAAAAGCCAAACAAAAAGAAATAGACCTACAGCAAGAAAATAAGCCACTAAAAGCTCCTCAAAAGCAGCCACACAAGCAGAAGAAATTCAGAGACAAGCCAGGCTGGGCTAGTAATTATTCTATGGTCAACCTGAGGAAGAAACAGCTGGATGACCCAGATATTTCTCCAATTCTAAAATGGTTTGAAAGTGGCAAGCGCCCACACGGACAAGAGATTTGTGCCTCAAGTCCAGCTACTAGACATTTCTGGAATTCATGGGATATGCTTAAATTACATGATGGAGTACTGTTCCGCCATTTTAACACTAGAAATGGCATCTCTCAATATCAACAATTTCTGGTACCAAGAAGTATGAAGAAAGAAATAATAGATGAAATGCATCAATGTATTCTGTCTGGAGGACATTTGGCTAAAAAGAAGACTAGAATGAAAATTTTACAAAGATTTTACTGGTTCGGACTCCGAGATGATGTCAACCTATATATCGAACAATGTGACAATTGTGGTGCAAACAAAACTCCACCCAAAACTCCCCGAGCCCCACTGGGAGAAATGAGAGTTGGTGCTCCAATGGATCGCCTTGCTACTGATATCCTAGGTCCACTTCCAACCACTCCACGAGGGAATCGCTATGTCTTAATTGTAACAGATTATTTCTCAAATTGGGTAGAGGTTCTTCCAATACCAGATCAAACAGCAGAGACAACAGCAGAAGTCATTTTAAATGAAGTGATCGGTCGGTATGGTTGTCCCCTTGATATTCACAGTGACCAAGGTCCGAATTATCGAAGTGAACTTTTTACGGAATTATGCCGCCTATTAGAAATCAGAAAAACACGATCAAGTGCCAGGAATCCAAAATGCAATGGAAAAGTTGAGAGGTTTAATAAGACTCTAGTGCGCATGGTAAGAGCTTATCTAAAAGGACAACAGCGCGAATGGGACCGAAACCTGGGATGCCTTGCAGCAGCATACAGAGCATCTCCACATGAAGCCACTGGATTCACTCCAAACCTATTGATGATGGGTAGAGAAGTCAGAGTTCCTGCTGAAGTTATGTTTGGATCTTCTACCAAAGAATGGATTTCTATGAGCAGCTCCTCAATGATTATGAGAATGTTCCCGCCATCAGCTTACACGCAGATGACAGCTTTGATTTCAAAGAGCCTGAAGAATCTGTGAAAACTAAAATTCCAGTGAAAACCTTGAAAAAGCGACCCGCTAATGAAGAGCTGAGCAAGCCATCAAAAAAGACCATCACCCTACCTATGCTGCCAGCAGCCACTACAACAGCAAAGCTACCCGCAGCCATCACAACAGCAAAGCTACCAGCAACCACCACCACAAAGAAGACCACCACAAAACCCAAGCTACCAGCAACCAGCAACACTGTTAAGCCACCAACAACCAACATCACTTCAATTTCAAAGAAATCTAACATCAAACCAAAGCTGCCAACCACCACAATGACACCAGCAGCTAGCATCAGTAGGCCTACAAGTACAACTACAAAGAAGTCCACCACCAAGCCCAAGCTAACACCAACAGCCACTACTGTCAAGCCACCAGCAACTAAAACAAGTACGATCACAAAGAAGATTATCACCCTACCCAAGCTGCCAGCAGCCATAACAACAGCTAATCCAGCAACAACCAGCACCACTTCGAAGCCACCTCCAGCAACCCCTTTAGACAGCCATCCCATATTAGCCGCAACATTAAACCACCCACTCTGGTTCCCAGAATTACAAGAAGAAATGAAAAAGATGACCACAGCAATGAACAACAACAGCCGAGAAAATCAACTGATAGCAGACAGTATCAACAACCACAACCTGTCCATGGGACTTGTGGCCAACAAGCTTCAAGTCCTTTGTGGGAATATCGCAACTCTAAGCACAACAATAAAGGAACAATCCACCAATCAGACAGACATTTTAACGAAAATTTGGGAAATTTCGGATACCCTTTCAAAAACCGTCAACGAGTTAAAGCCTACAGAAACCTACAACCGAGGAAAGAGTCCAGACAGAGGATTTCGACGACAACTCCTGTCTGGGCTTTCCCACCAACAAAGAGGAAGAAGCCCGACCAGAAGAACAGAGCATTCCCAGAGAAGCCATGCCAGAACTCCCCATGGAACCAGCCTACTGCCCCGTGTGCGGAAATAAACATTTCTAGCCGCCCATATATCACATATTTGTGTTAAATTCCCTCACCCTACCACCAGAGACTTGTATATCTTCAGATTCATCCAAGCGAATGCCCATGGTTATTTTTGTGTGTTAAATTGCATAAAACTTCATCCAGCGAAGTGAATATTAGCATTCACGAGGACGTTTTAATGCTGAACAGAGGGTAGTGTGACAGCTAGTGTTGTTGCCGTACACCCCGCCGGCCCCATGAACTGACTGTCACCATTGACTGCCACTGTCACTGTATCTAGACCGTCGTGTTTATGTATATAGGAATGTCATTAAAATGTTTTATATGTTTATTATTATTGTGCATTTTATTACTATTTAATATGTTTTATTTGATTTGCATGTTAATCATTTATAATCTATTGCGAGACGTTTTATCGTTTTTAATAGGTTTGTCTCGTGTCTTGATGGCAGCGGCCATCTTGTTTGTTTACGTCTTTTGCCAGCAAGTCTGGTGACTACCTCACTTTCGAGTCAAATTTTAATACTTTCTTCCCTCTGATCATATATACCTATGATGCTATAATGATCATCGGGAACTAAGCTAAAATTACATATGTTTTATTACCGCTTACTTTTAGGCGTTATTAGTGTATTTTGCGTGACTTGGTAAGAATATAATGTAAAAGTACAAGTCCCGCGAGATCCCTTATTATCTCGTTTGTTTATCAGTGTTTATATGCAGCTATTATTACTATTACTGATTTAATGTTTTGTTCAAGATTACAATTAAGTACAGTATTATTATAGGAAGGTAACTGGAAAGTGTATGGTAATTATATAGCGTTATTTGGGCTAAAAGGGAGCTTTAGCGTGACGTCATTCAGCTCACTTCCGGTCCGGTCCTATAAATAAGAGGTACAGCCTTACATCCAGCCTCAACAAGACCACCAAGGTCAAACAATGTTACAGGTGCCTCGAATTCGGCCATACCTCAGGCCAATGTGAAAATGACCTGAGGTGCAGAAAATGTGGTGGCAGCCACGTTAAAAAGGACTGCCAATCAGACAAGCCGGCATGCGTCAACTGCCACGGGGACCACCCATCTTCATACAGAGGGTGCCCCGAAAAGACGAAAAGGCTGCCTAAAACTCAAACACAGCCAAAAAAGACCAGCTCCATGCCCAGGGAGCCGCTTAGACTAGCTATAGCCATAGCTAAAGCGATAGCGTTAGTGCTCAATAGAGACATGCATGAACGCACAGAATCCAACATCTCTGAAGATGTAGCTGAATCCTTCAGCAAAGCGTTCAATGTGAGAATCAGCAGCGAAACCCTGATGGAAAAGGCCTTTGCCTAAACTGGTAAACCACCACTCCCTCTGGACAACCAATCCATTAGGATCAATCTGATTCACATTCAGTCTATTGATCACACATATTAACGTGAATGGTCTAAGAGCCAGGAAAACTGAGCTCATTGAACATCTGAAAGAGCACAAACCAGATTTTGTCACTCTCAATGAGACCAAAGTCTTGCCAAAGCATAAAGTGTCAATACCAGGCTATGAGTCTGTGAGGAAAGACAGAAGCGCCGCAGGTGGAGGCGTGGCAATACTAATCAAAAAGGAAATTGCCTATAGCATTGTGTATACTGATGATATCAATGCAGAAACAGTGGCTATAACATTCAAACAAAGGGACAAGGAAATAGCACTGGCAACTGTCTATAATCCTCCAGGCAAAATAGTCGAGTTAGAGACACTGAAACACCTGACTGATAAATACGAACATTGCATTATCACAGGCGATTTCAACTCAAAACATGCTTATTTTGGCAACGACAAGAGTGACAGCGCTGGTGACGCTCTTTTTAACATTACTGAGGAGCTGGACCTCACAATACTCAATGATGAGTCTGTGACATTCTGTCGGAACTATGCTGGCAACAGTGTGGAAAGCATCCTTGATCTTGCCCTTGCTTCCAGGAAGATGGGCCCTAAAGTCGCTGAATGCACAGTCAAAGGCGATGTAGGGAGTGACCATCTTCCAGTGCATATTAGATTGAATTCTCATGAGGTGGAGAAAGCTCTAACAAAAGCAGTTCACAGGCTTGACAAGGCAAATTGGCAGAAATTCCGCAAGGAACTAAAGTCAATTGAGATGGGTGACCTCACCACACCCGAGGAAATAGAAAAAGCTGTTGAACTGCTTGAAACCTCTATGATTTGTGCCCTAGACAAAAGTTGTCAATCTGTGAAACAAAAAACACAGGATTTCTTTATCTCTGAAAAAACGTCTAAGCTGATCAGAGAAAAAAGAAAAGCTAGAAGGCTAGCTATGAGATTCAGTGACGAGCCCGAGTACATGACTATGTACAAGGGCCTGACCAACGAGGTCAAGGAATCTATCAAAACGGACAAGGAAAGGGCTTGGCAAGAACAGATTGATAAACTTGACGGAGCCAGGGATGGAACCGAGTTCTGGAACTCGTTCTTCCGGCTAACAGGGGCAAAATCTAGAGGAACTAGAAAAACTCCCCTCATGAGAAGTGATGGTACTCACACTGAAAATGACAAAGAGAGAGCTGACACGTTCGCAGCCTCGCTTGAAAAAGTACACAATGTCCACCAGGGGACCATCTTTGACGATGAGTTCAAAGTGGAGGTAGAAAGCACTATTAAAGAGCACGAAATGCTCTTCAAGCCACTAGTAAGCCACGTCCCCGAAGAGGACGATGATCACGAGACACTAACCCCAATAACAACAGGGGAAATCAAGGCTTATCTGAAAAAGTGCAAATCTAGCTCTGCCCCTGGTCTGGACGGCATCAGATACGGTGTACTTAAGCAAGCAAATGACAAGGTTTATGAGGCCCTGGCCCAAATCTGTAATGCTTGTATGGCTACAGGATACTATCCTAAGCTATGGAAAAAGGCTGAAGGTATCATGATACCTAAGCCAGGCAAAGACGGAAAAATGCCGGGGAACTATAGACCTATCAGCCTGCTGAGCTGTATGGGCAAACTCTTTGAAAAAACGCTAGCTGGTAGAATAAGGAACTTTCTTGAGAAAGAAAAGTTCTTTAACAAGTGGCAGAATGGCTTCAGGAGCAAGCGCATCGCCATGGAACATGTGTTCAGACTGGTAGAGGAAACTCAACTGGGATTCACTAAGAAATGGAAAGGTGGAGCAATCTTTATCGATGTTGAGAAAGCATTTGACTCGGTGTGGCATGACGGACTAAGATACAAGCTGATGAACGGCAGCTTACCTAGGAAGATGGTCAGGTTGATATCATCTTTCCTAAGTGACAGAACGATCAAAGTCAATTGCTGTAACAACTGCTCAGAGGAGGTGACCCTCAATGCGGGCACACCTCAGGGCTCGGTCCTAAGCCCTCTCCTTTTCATTATCTATGTGAATGATATCCCAGACATGAGTTCACTCAATGTCAAGCTTTCCCAGTTCGCAGATGACATGGGAATCTGGGCACATGCAACCAATGCCAAATGGGTGAAGGCAAAGCTATCAAAAGCTTTAAAACTCATTGAAGCATGGTGTTCCAAATGGCGGATAAAACTAAACGCAGGAAAAACTCAGCTGATTGTGTTTAGTGTCGGTCCAAAACCAGAACTTATAGATCTGGAACTGTTTGGTGAGCCTATTATTCAAACTCAAACAGCCAAACTGCTTGGAATCCTATTTGATCGAAGGCTTAGCTTCAAAGACCATATGAAAGACCTAATGACAAAGGTCTACAGGCGACTGAACCTGTTGAAGTTGCTCAAAGGGACAAACTGGGGCGCCAGACCATATACCATCTTAAAAGCCTACAAGTGCTTTATACGCCCTGTCCTTGAATAAGGTTCACTGATAACTGGAGCTTTAAGGGAATCACAAGTGAAGGAAATGCAGATCTTTCAAAACAAGTGCCTGAGACTAGCACTTGGTGTAACCTACCTGGACAGAATGAGAACAATAGATCTGCATGACCTCACTAACGTCCCTATGATCAAAACTAGGATGACAGCACTGGCGGTTAAAACATTTAGATCACTTAAAAACACACAGTGTTTCAAGGATCTGGTGTTGAATCATGAGATCGTACAAAAACGATCAGGCTCTAATACAATTCTGGATCAATTGCTGGCTGAAATCCAGGCTGACGCTTAAACACGGTTGACGGTTGACGATTGACGGATAACGGTTGAGCTCCTGTTCCCACATAGAACAGGGGCTCTGGGGGCGCCGTTCTGTGTGACATACCAAAAGCAGGGAGTTCCCTATCACTCCACTGCATGAGACAAGAACACGGTTGACGGTTGACGGATATCGGTTGAACTCCTGAACTCCTGTTCCCACAGAGAGCAGGGGCTCTGAAAGGAGCCGTTTTGTGAGACACATAAGGCAGTGGGCTTTCAATCATAGCACTGAAGGAGACGGATTCTGGTCTTAAGCAATGAGCTCTCTATCATTACATTGCTAGCTTGGGTGATGGCACGGCGGACACGGATGGTTGGCTGACGATGACGGTTCATGATGGTGGTTTCAAACACACTGCTCAGAAAGCAGAGCACATTTCAAAGGGTCAGTCCTTGCCCTTACTCTGGTGGCTGGTCGCCTCTTCCCTGGTTCCTTGTCTCCTGGACTTCTTCTTGCCATTGCTTGTACAATCACCTACCTCACCAGGTGAAAAGAGAGAGGCACTATAAGGTTTATACCAGAACTAGTGCATGATCTCGCGTCAGCCCTCGCGCTGCGCGCTCCTCTAGCTACATCCAGCCTCATCATCAACCAGTCTGCCTGCAGTCGCCGAGGTGTCAACAGCTCAAGACGCTAGCTTTAGCTCTCACTCACTAACTCTTGTTAGTCAGACATAAGCTAAGCTTATAATAGACACGCACAGTGAATATTATAAGCTGAAATCAGAGACACCAACGCACTACGGGAAGACTTGTGAGTATCGCACTATTATAACTTGGACAAGGGACAAGGCAACTAGCAAAACCTATTGACGGTATGAATAGCCCTGCTATTTTAGGCTCTAGTCGCTCTTCTAAGAGCGCCACGGACTTGTCTGTGGAAGCGCAACAGTCACAACTCATAGGTGCGCTGGAATCAGCTATGGACAAGGTCCAGGCTGAGAACCTACTAAGGTTGGTGGCCGATATGGTCGAGTCCCAGGGCGGGGACCCGGTCAAAATCGTGTCGCCTGTAAAGCAGAGCTCGGGGCAAGCTCAGGAGGTACCTGGACCTCGTAAAACACCAGGGGGTCAGAAAAATAAGGGTGAGGGGCGCACCCAGACAAGCACTGAGGTACCTGGACCTCAGAATAAAGAAACAGGGGGTACAAAGTCGGGTATTGGGCACACCCGCAAGGCAGATGGCAAAGGCCAACAGCAGGCCAATGTCGGCCCCGCCGTTACAAAAAAACGGACGGGGAAGAAGCAAGAGGGATCTGCACCTCTTAAAAAAGCAGGGGGCGACAGAAAATCTGGCAAAGGGGGTGTAGGGGCCACCCCCTCGGCGAAAGCGAAAGCAAAAAACTCTAACAAAAAGAGTAAGGCCAGCAGTGCAAGCGCTGGCACTGAGATAAAGGATAGTGGTCCGAACCAGGCCACTATTGCAGCAAAGTCTCGCCAACCTGGCAGTGGCATGGTCACGCCAGACAAGAGCTATGCTCAGGCGATTCGAACGGTACCAGGTACCAACGGTACCGCAGGGCTATTACCAACCAGCCCTGCAAAAATGCTCATAGGCGACGACAGCGCCAGGACAAAGGGCAAGAACGCAGCCCTTAAGCTAATCGCTAATCAAACGACTAAGGCAATAGCCCAGGCTACAGCCAATAGCCAGGCGAGAAGTGGTAGCCCACAAACCACTAATGTGACTGGCAGGCAGCAGTCACTGGGGGCGTGCCAGGAGAGCACAATGCTTAACAAAACCCCAAAAAAGAGAGTCCTGGTCAGAAGCCCATCTGACCCAGAGAGGGCACTCTTAATTAAAAAAGTTAAAACAGCTGTATTAGCCACAAGCGGCTTCTACAGCGAATCTGACGAGCCCAGGTCAGATTCAAGTATACGCACTGTTGAGCCCACACGCTACTACGTCGATAGCGACAACAGTGACTACATGGGCACCTATAAGCCATGTAGCGACGCCCAATATATGGGGACAGCCGCTGATTCACATATCAGCGGCGCTGACACATTAACAGCATGTGAATCTGATTCACATGTCACTAAAGCTCAGGTAGACGCTATAGGCGACAAGCCTACCTGTGGGGAAACCACAGCCATGCCGCCAACGTGTGAAACTGACACGGCAGCTCACACTGACATGGAGGTGACTGGTGAGGCAAACACCAGCGCCCTCAATGAGGGCACCTGGGTATCCCCCAGGTCAAAAAATGCTCTTTCCAAGGGAAAGAAAGCCAAACAGCCCAAACCAGGGCCGGTGGTCGCACAAGGGCTAAGCCCAGTGTATCTAAATGACACTGACAAGCTCAAAAAACGGCTGAAGGACGGGCACAACATTGTTATCAAAGGCCGCAGCAGCACGGCCGGGAAGCTACCACTTCTCTTTCCCGCTGATGAGCAGAGCCGCAGCCGCCTGCTAAAACTGAAGTTGGGCAATGCCACTTTCCGAGAGGCACGGAAAAGGCCCACTTCAGATTTTGTGATGGTCATAAATAAGATATCCCCCGAGATATCAGACACAGACATAGCCAAAGAGCTAAAAAACAAATCAGTGCAGGTGAAAAGACTGATTTCAGCCAGGCATAACAACATGCCCTCACATAACGTGAAGCTCACCTGTGAGAATAAGGCTACGCTCGAGGCTATAGGTCAGACTGTCACCATCAAAGGGGAGGACTACAAGGTAGTTCCCTATGTGAACAAGACCACCAAGGTCAAACAATGTTACAGGTGCCTCGAATTCGGCCATACCTCAGGCCAATGTGAAAATGAGCTGAGGTGCAGAAAATGTGGTGGCAGCCACGTTAAAAAGGACTGCCAATCAGACAAGCCGGCATGCGTCAACTGCCACGGGGACCACCCATCTTCATACAGAGGGTGCCCCGAAAAGACGAAAAGGCTGCCTAAAACTCAAACACAGCCAAAAAAGACCAGCTCCATGCCCAGGGAGCCGCTTAGACTAGCTATAGCCATAGCTAAAGCGATAGCGTTAGTGCTCAATAGAGACATGCATGAACGCACAGAATCCAACATCTCTGAAGATGTAGCTGAATCCTTCAGCAAAGCGTTTAATGTGAGAATCAGTAGCGAAACCCTGATGGAAAAGGCCTTTGCCTAAATTGGTAAACCACCACTCCCTCTGGACAACCAATCCACTAGGATCAATCTGATTCACATTCAGTCTATTGATCACACATATTAACGTGAATGGTCTAAGAGCCAGGAAAACTGAGCTCATTGAACATCTGAAAGAGCACAAACCAGATTTTGTCACTCTCAATGAGACCAAAGTCTTGCCAAAGCATAAAGTGTCAATACCAGGCTATGAGTCTGTGAGGAAAGACAGAAGCGCCGCAGGTGGAGGCGTGGCAATACTAATCAAAAAGGAAATTGCCTATAGCATTGTGTATACTGATGATATCAATGCAGAAACAGTGGCTATAACATTCAAACAAAGGGACAAGGAAATAGCACTGGCAACTGTCTATAATCCTCCAGGCAAAATAGTCGAGTTAGAGACACTGAAACACCTGACTGATAAATACGAACATTGCATTATCACAGGCGATTTCAACTCAAAACATGCTTATTTTGGCAACGACAAGAGTGACAGCGCTGGTGACGCTCTTTTTAACATTACTGAGGAGCTGGACCTCACAATACTCAATAATGAGTCTGTGACATTCTGTCGGAACTATGCTGGCAACAGTGTGGAAAGCATCCTTGATCTTGCCCTTGCTTCCAGGAAGATGGGCCCTAAAGTCGCTGAATGCACAGTCAAAGGCGATGTAGGGAGTGACCATCTTCCAGTGCATATTAGATTGAATTCTCATGAGGTGGAGAAAGCTCTAACAAAAGCAGTTCACAGGCTTGACAAGGCAAATTGGCAGAAATTCCGCAAGGAACTAAAGTCAATTGAGATGGGTGACCTCACCACACCCGAGGAAATAGAAACAGCTGTTGAACTGCTTGAAACCTCTATGATTTGTGCCCTAGACAAAAGTTGTCAATCTGTGAAACAAAAAACACAGGATTTCTTTATCTCTGAAAAAACGTCTAAGCTGATCAGAGAAAAAAGAAAAGCTAGAAGGCTAGCTATGAGATTCAGTGACGAGCCCGAGTACATGACTATGTACAAGAGCCTGACCAACGAGGTCAAGGAATCTATCAAAACGGACAAGGAAAGGGCTTGGCAAGAACAGATTGATAAACTTGACGGAGCCAGGGATGGAACCGAGTTCTGGAACTCGTTCTTCCGGCTAACAGGGGCAAAATCTAGAGGAACGAGAAAAACTCCCCTCATGAGAAGTGATGGTACTCACACTGAAAATGACAAAGAGAGAGCTGACACGTTCGCAGCCTCGCTTGAAAAAGTACACAATGTCCACCAGGGGACCATCTTTGACGATGAGTTCAAAGTGGAGGTAGAAAGCACTATTAAAGAGCACGAAATGCTCTTCAAGCCACTAGTAAGCCACGTCCCCGAAGAGGACGATGATCACGAGACACTAACCCCAATAACAACAGGGGAAATCAAGGCTTATCTGAAAAAGTGCAAATCTAGCTCTGCGCCTGGTCTGGACGGTATCAGATACGGTGTACTTAAGCAAGCAAATGACAAGGTTTATGAGGCCCTGGCCCAAATCTGTAATGCCTGTATGGCTACAGGATACTATCCTAATCTATGGAAAAAGGCTGAAGGTATCATGATACCTAAGCCAGGCAAAGACGGAAAAATGCCGGGGAACTATAGACCTATCAGCCTGCTGAGCTGTATGGGCAAACTCTTTGAAAAAACGCTAGCTGGTAGAATAAGGAACTTTCTTGAGAAAGAAAAGTTCTTTAACAAATGGCAGAATGGCTTCAGGAGCAAGCGCATCGCCATGGAACATGTGTTCAGACTGGTAGAGGAAACTCAACTGGGATTCACTAAGAAATGGAAAGGTGGAGCAATCTTTATCGATGTTGAGAAAGCATTTGACTCGGTGTGGCATGACGGACTAAGATACAAGCTGATGAACGGCAGCTTACCTAGGAAGATGGTCAGGTTGATATCATCTTTCCTAAGTGACAGAACGATCAAAGTCAATTGCTGTAACAACTGCTCAGAGGAGGTGACCCTCAATGCGGGCACACCTCAGGGCTCGGTCCTAAGCCCTCTCCTTTTCATTATCTATGTGAATGATATCCCAGACATGAGTTCACTCAATGTCAAGCTCTCCCAGTTCGCAGATGACATGGGAATCTGGGCACATGCAACCAATGCCAAATGGGTGAAGGCAAAGCTATCAAAAGCTTTAAAACTTATTGAAGCATGGTGTTCCAAATGGCGGATAAAACTAAACGCAGGAAAAACTCAGCTGATTGTGTTTAGTGTCGGTCCAAAACCAGAACTTATAGATCTGGAACTGTTTGGTGAGCCTATTATTCAAACTCAAACAGCCAAACTGCTTGGAATCCTATTTGATCGAAGGCTTAGCTTCAAAGACCATATGAAAGACCTAATGACAAAGGTCTACAGGCGACTGAACCTGTTGAAGTTGCTCAAAGGGACAAACTGGGGCGCCAGACCATATACCATCTTAAAAGCCTACAAGTGCTTTATACGCCCTGTCCTTGAATATGGTTCGCTGATAACTGGAGCTTTAAGGGAATCACAAGTGAAGGAAATGCAGATCTTTCAAAACAAGTGCCTGAGACTAGCACTTGGGGTAACCTACCTGGACAGAATGAGAACAATAGATCTGCATGACCTCACTAACGTCCCTATGATCAAAACTAGGATGACAGCACTGGCGGTTAAAACATTTAGATCACTTGAAAACACACAGTGTTTCAAGGATCTGGTGTTGAATCATGAGATCGTTCAAAAACGATCAGGCTCTAATACAATTCTGGATCAATTGCTGGCTGAAATCCAGGCTGACGCTTAAACACGGTTGACGGTTGACGATTGACGGATAACGGTTGAGCTCCTGTTCCCACATAGAACAGGGGCTCTGGGGGCGCCGTTCTGTGTGACATACCAAAAGCAGGGAGTTCCCTATCACTCCACTGCATGAGACAAGAACACGGTTGACGGTTGACGGATATCGGTTGAACTCCTGAACTCCTGTTCCCACAGAGAGCAGGGGCTCTGAAAGGAGCCGTTTTGTGAGACACATAAGGCAGTGGGCTTTCAATCATAGCACTGAAGGAGACGGATTCTGGTCTTAAGCAATGAGCTCTCTATCATTACATTGCTAGCTTGGGTGATGGCACGGCGGACACGGATGGTTGGCTAACGATGACGGTTCATGATGGTGGTTTCAAACACACTGCTCAGAAAGCAGAGCACATTTCAAAGGGTCAGTCCTTGCCCTTACTCTGGTGGCTGGTCGCCTCTTCCCTGGTTCCTTGTCTCCTGGACTTCTTGCCATTGCTTGTACAATCACCTACCTCACCAGGTGAAAAGAGAGAGGCACTATAAGGTTTATACCAGAACTAGTGCATAATCTCGCGTCAGCCCTCGCGCTGCGCGCTCCTCTAGTACATCCAGCCTCTAGAGTTAAGACACCAGATATAGGGTAGCTACCGGCTGATCCAACACCTCATTTAGACCACCGCGACCCTCTGTTCGCCGAGGGCGCATCAAAATTAATTACATTCTAAAATGCTTCTGTTTCCAGGTTCCTTGCCTCCCTTGCCAACCAGACATTTTCTAATGAGTATTATATACTAATGAAATATTTGGATAGGCTAAGAGAAAGCTTTCATACAAGCTTCGAATGCCTTAATCCCACTCTCAGCACCCTTCGGGTGCTAGGGTTCACTCAGGTCTACATCCAGCCTCTATTCAGAGCCCATTAAGCGAAGTTTACAAGCCTCTGCCCTGTGCAGACTGACCCACAGAGAAAGCAACAGAGAGAAGTAGGTCACAGCCATAGTCTATAGCCATATAAAGGTCCCACGTTTTAATGTGATGATTGAAAGTAGGTCATGTCGTGTCCTGACCTGCTGACCTAGTATTCCTAATCTGCCACGGGTTTTCCTGATATATATATATAGTGTGTGTGTGATAGGTCACTGTGGTAGTGCTTAAAAATAGGAATTAGGTCAACAGTGTAGCAGAGGTTCTCGACCCCTCATTATCTAGTATTCCAATATATATGGTGTGTGTGAGAGGATACATTTAATGCAGGGTGACCTGGATTAGTAAATTATAACATAGGGGAGTGTCTTAGACTGACCTACATTGTTGTCCACATATCAGAAGGGAATGACCCAGATTAAATCTAGTTGAAAGCATTGATAGGTCAATGCTAGTAATCATACAAACCAGTGATGTTTACAAGCCAGTGATGTTTACAAGCCAGTGATGTTTACAAGCCAGTGATGTTTACAAGCCAGTGATGTCTTACAAGCCAGTGATGTCTTACAAGCCAGTGATGTCAACAGATTTAGTTCATAATATATTTTACACTTTAGCTTAGTTACTTAATTCACATACACCTCCCAGATAGATCCCAGAACTAGGGTTGGGAAATAACATAGTTGAGGATTATTTATTGTCTCGTGTATTATTTCAAGTATTATTTTATATATAGTATTTCTAGTGAAATACTATATATGCTGTTAGTGCAGTACAGCACTAGCACAAGGCTATTGCTATTATAGCTGATTGTCCATTTGGAAATATCTAAATGGTGTGTGTCTGACACTTGACATACAAGTGCCAGATAAGAGTATATATATTATACAGATATATTTTTATTGTCAAGATCTACCTCTTGGTAGATAGTGATAACCTGATAGAGAGAGAGAGATTATAACCTGATAACCTGTACATTATACTTACTGTCTTTGTAAATAAATATATGTGCCTATGTTAAACTTGTGTCCATAAACTTTTATACTGATAGCTTTATCAGCGATTGATTTTGGATTAGATTGGACAAATCTTTCGTTAAGATTTGAGTATTTAAATTAAGCGTTGGATTAAATATTAGATAGAATATTTCTTTCTTTGAAAATCCCGCGGTTATTATACTGGATGGCAGGAAGCTAAAATTAATTATTTATTTAATTATTCTTTGCTCCAAGCTCATCAGTCAGATTCCCATCTGCCTGTTGAGTGTTATCCTATTTGGTATCTTATGGTACCTGGTGTCAGAAACTGATTATTTAAGGAAAGTGAGATATCCTGACATGTTCTTTTTGTGTTAAATTAAATAGCGCTAAAAGATAATATCTCACACGTCGTAAGTGAGGATTTTACAAAACCCGCTCGGAATCCCGCGACACATGTATTTGAAGAAAAATAGTCGCCAGGTGGCGGCCGTTTTGATTATCGTTGGAAAGCTGAAAATCTAATCAGGTCATCTCCATACTCATGGGTAACTTCACGTATTGGATTGATTGGTATTGGATAGATCCAATAATTATTTTTAAATTAAAAAATCAAGACCGCCCCCATAGCCTCGTTTTTGGTCACACAAAAAAAAAACGAACAATGTCAGCAGACTCGTAGACCCCGAAAACCTACCTATATATACCAGGTTTCAAGGGAAATCTGAAAAAAAAATAGTAAAAAAAAAATTGTCATCGGGTGGAGGCCATTTTTATTTTTGGTGGAAATCTGAAAATCTAATCAAGTGATCTCCATACTCATGGCTAACTTCATGTAAAAAATTGGAGAGATCCGATAATTATTTTTCAAGTTATCGCATCAACAAGAATTTTTTCTACCTTGACTTTTAACCTAGGGTAAAAAAAATTGCTGGGAGGGGTTGAAGTTTGTATGAATTATGAATTCAATGTGTTGCACCATGTAGGTGTAGTAGCCAAAAGACTGCATGCGGCAGCGTAGACGGTGCACGAGGGGGACGACAATACCCGTTCTAGCCAAACGGGCCGAGGGGTGAAAACTCTTACAATTGTTATTAGCATGCAAAGCAAATCTTAGAGCTGTTTTACACAAGCTTGATACATATATACACACAATGAAGCAAAAAGGAGTGAGCAATGTATGTGACAACTCAGTTGTGATAACGATGTGGGTTGTGAAATTTGGCTGATAAACCAGGACTGATAAACTGTAACATTCATCATTCCAAATAAGTGCACTTCTGTCTTTGCTAGGCCTCTGCTGGGTATATGTGTAGACAATAATAGTCAATATTGTTGTTATAAATTCATGTTGAGACAATTTCAACAAGCATTCGTGATATTAATAGACAACTTAGGAGTTTCATCTTACTGCACACCAACTTCATTTCCTAGAACAATAGCTGAATTTCCATTCATGCTTGACGTCACATCATCTGTGAAAGATAAATAAAGAAAGATGAAGATTCAGTTGAAACAATTTAAATAAATTTTGGGCTTTTAATGCTTTTCAGGACTAGAATAATATTTTTTCAGCTAGACAGCAAGATTATTAACCAGCCCTAAAAGCAGCCTAAAGCTGGTACAGAAGCACTTGATAACAATATTTTTATTATCAGCAAATTTCACAAAAAAAATTGTGTGCATTATATATTATAGTGAAATCAATGCTTCCCTCTTGCATTATCATTGGAACACCACCACTATGATTTGTAAGGCACCACCCGAAAAAATACAAACATAAATTTTCAATGAGTAGATCAGTGATTTTTCAAATAATAAAAAACAAATTTTCCCCATCCCCCTGATACTCCACCCCAAGAGAACATTACCTTCAAAGCCTGTCGGCGACAAAATTAAGCACAGATAATAGACAGAGATAAATATACATTTTTGACATTCAAAATAAAGAATGGTTGACTCGGAACAAATTTGATCGAGTTGATTTTTTACAAGGTGCATCCTTCCGCAAGGCCACATATTTTGGTTTATAGTAATGGTTTAGATTTCTTGCACACTTTTCCAGATATTATTCATATAAAATTCAATAATTGCCGCTAGTTGGCCATTTGATCAAGTTGAAATTTTTAATGGCATATCTCTCCCTGAAGCAGCAATTTTTTTTACTGTAAAGGAATAGTTATTTGGCACTGTTTTCCAGATATTATTCATATTCAAGTCAATAATGGCCGCATGTCAGCCATTTCGAATTTTATAGAGTTGAAATTTTTCAGGGCATATCCCTCTCTCGAGTCGCAGATTTTGCTTTATAGTAATGGTGTACAGTGCTGGTGATATGAGGTGTGTGATCACACCCACACGCCATCACACGCCTAAAACAAAGTTGAGGTGTAGGAAAAACAGCACGCATCGTACAATGTATCGATACAAAGGCAACACTTCGTGGAATGCAAATCACACTCCTTGATCACACTCCTTGCTCATTCAAGGAGTGTGATTTTTCACACACCGCTATTTTTCAAACCACCAGCACTGGGTGTAGCTATCTGGCACAGTTTTTCAGATATTACGCATATTAAAGACAATAATTACCGCAAGTCGGTCATTTTTAATTTGATCAAGCAAAAAATTTTCAACCCACATCTTTGAAACCGCACATTTTCTTCTATAGTTATGGACTAGCTATCTGTCATGGTTTTCCAGGGACGGTACTACAATAATTAAAGAAATATGCGATTAGAAAAATCAAGGTCATAGAAATGAAATGAATCGGGCTTTAGGCCACTTTAGTGCACATATAGGCTAAATTGGGCCATGAAAAGCTCCTGAGGATGGTGAGATGACACTGCCCTCCAGACACGGGATTTGAAATTCGAGCCTTGGCGTCCTGAGGCCGAGCACGCTACCTCTCGGTCATGGAGGCTCCCCACAAATTTTACAAGTGGATGGGGAAGAATTGTTTTTGTTTCTTTCAAACCGCTGAGACCGGGAAACAGACCCCGAACTCTAACGTGAAAAGCAGCTGTGCTAACCACTACCCTGGGGCCCCCGTCCCAAGGTCATAGAGGTCACAGAAAGGTCAAATGTGAACTCAATCAAGGTTTAGTCATATTTAAA
Source organism: Flabesymbios commensalis (assembly GCA_964017125.1). Taxonomy (NCBI): domain Eukaryota; kingdom Metazoa; phylum Annelida; class Polychaeta; order Terebellida; family Flabelligeridae; genus Flabesymbios; species Flabesymbios commensalis. The sequence goes on along the minus strand of OZ024905.1, from coordinate 65,883,960 downwards.
TGTGAAGTGTACTGTGTGTTCTAGTGACACAACAATATTATAGTGCTAAAAGTGGTAGACAGATGAGCAGACACGCCCCAAGACAACAATTGGCATCTGCCCAAAATTTGGCTGAAATCTATAAACTAGACACATCCCGATAAAAACTGTGATGCTTAAACAATTGTAAACTTGAAGTTTATTACTAGTGAACCACACCTGTTTTAATACAGACAATACATCCTGAATTGTGAACAAGCTCGTTTATTTGCCATCCTCCTCTCCCAATCACTGAAACAGAAGTATTTATATTGAAACAATAATAGAAGAATATTGGTATGCAAGGGTTCAGAAGCAATCAGATCTGTTCGCGACAAACTACTGTATATGTATATCATTTATTGACCAGTAAATGCTATACATAGACAGTACAGTTTGTCGCGAACAGATCTGAACCCTTCTGAACCCTTGGATTGAAACAATGATATTTTATAAGCTGTTCACGAATTAGGTACATTTTAAAAAAATTATAGCAGATATACCCTTACTTGAAAATGAAATATTCAAATGACCAGTGAAGCCTTAAAAACTAACACCTTCCAAAAATGACAGAACCTAGACCATTATTTGCGTGTCAAATCTCAGACATAGGCTTATCGAAGAATATGTTATAAATCGTCATCTTGGTATTAAAGGGCATATTTGCCACTTTTCAAAGCGGCAGATATGAACCTTTAAAACCAAAGTGATGTAATGATGTGTTAAAGAATACTGTTTTTGATGTACAGCTTATAGCTTCAGAGGTCCATGCAGAAGAAAAGTTCAGTAGCCATTACTGCAGAATTGTTATGTTTAAATATTCAAAGTTATTTGTTTTCTGAAATATCGGCAAACATATTTTAGTAATGGTGGTCCTATTGGCATATAATAAATGTTTTGTGGCCATAGAGACCCAACATTTCATGTGCCTTAGATATCAATAGGTAAAAATCAACATGAAGTGTGCAAAGTTTCAAACAACATTATCCCTACATATGCTTTTCACAATTTCACCACCAGGCTAAATTTGGCATTTTACAGACTGGCCATCATAGAAAACAGAAGACCCAAAAGAAAATTCTAAACTTCTATATATTGAAGACTAAACACAAGCTGTTTCTCAATATATAATCAAACATCAGCTTATTATGGGCAAACTACACTGTACATTCCCCTGGGGGAGACGAGTTGCCATGTAGAATTATTTTTATGTATAGAAAATGAAAACATGTAGTATTATATCCAAGTTAATGAAAGGCACCAAAATCTGAAGCCTATAGACATCAGAATGAGGATTACCGAACTGAAATAACTTTACAATCAATGGCAGTAGACCAATAACAAAGATATTCAAATGAAGCGGGAAGACATTTATGATGATTTCAAATTGAAAAAAAAATATTGTCTCTTCGGTTTATACAAAAATATTTTAGCGTTGTAACCTTTCAAGCCTGACTTTACCATTGTCATCTTCATCCACTACAAGCTGCGAATTATTGTCACAATTCTCAACTTCTACTTGTCTTGTAGTGGATGAAGATGATTAGATGTGGTTTAAAAATTAAAGAAAATTGACATGTATTAGTTAACCAGTTTCATGGAAATTCTAGTTCTAAAATCCCTAGTTGTAGGAAAATTAGGTCTGTTTTCAGGGATATAAAATGATGCTTTAATGCATCATGAGGGCTTAAAGGGTTATTGCTGAGCTCACCTCTTCCAATAGTGTCCTGATAAAGCGGGTATTTTCTAAAGTAAACCTTGCGCATGATGTACTTGTATCCACTAGAGATAAAAAACAACAATGAGCAACATAAATTACAGTTTCACAAGATCATCAAGACAACTTATTTTCAGGTCATCACCACACAAAAAAATAAAATAACAAAATAGCCTTATGTCAGCTTTCTCTATTTACAAATGGTTATGTGGCTGTGAACTTCAAGTCTGACATGCTGTTGCAAGAACAAGTAGCTGTCACAATTAGCTGTCAATAAGGGGTTGTCCCAGTTCATACTGGATTTGAACACCCACCTACCACCCCGATAAGAAAGGAGGGGACATCAGAAGTTTCGAAGCAAAGCCATTCCGTTTCAGCTATGAAATTGGAACTGTACCTACATACTGGTATATATCTCTGTCTGATGTGATGATTCATAAATTTACATAGAAAAAATAAAACAAGGCAATGTATAATATTTATCTCAACAGTAATGTTCAAGTATTTATTTAAAAAAAAAAATAATAATAATTATATTTTTAAAAGCAATCAACAGTTATTGCTAATCAGTGGATTAGTTACCCCTCTTCGCGTATGCGATGGGGGAAAAAATGGGTAAAAATTAGACATACGTTGCTGTATTTTCAGTCGTGAAATTTTCAGATATCAACTTCAACTTCAATGTCGGTTCTGAAAAAAAAATACAAAAAGTGCAAAGCTATATGTATAGAAATGTCACTGGAGACTCAAGTAGACCACTCCTATTTGATGACAGTGAACATGAGCTGTTTGAGTGTTAGCACTATACACATCGCCAAACGGTAAACAATTTACTTTGTGGCTTAAAGTAATTAGACCTCATTTGACACAGCTAATTGAATGTGACGAAAGGTTGACTGTAACAAGAAACTATTATGAGTCATGAGTCCACAGCTAGTGACATATACTGAAATATGTATGAAATCTTTTGATTACCGTAATTGCTAGACTATACAGCGCTATTTTTTTCAATTTTTAACTGTCCGCGCAGTATACATTTAGAGACCTGTGCGGGCAGTCCACTACGCGAGGGTTTGCGCAATCCGCAGGCCCCAGCGGCTAACTTGTTCCATTAGCCTTGCGGGCCGGGCTGCCATGACACGAACTCCTGCGGGCCGCGGGTAGCCCTAGCGCAGCCTAGAAATGTGTTGTGTTAGTCACATGCATGGGTAAACACAGACCACCCCCCTTCTCAGAGGTGCAAACACATATTCTTCCATCTGACGCTGGACCAGCATTAGATGAATGTGTCGTGGTGGCATGGCTGAACCCATTGAAGCCTCACAGTGCGTGGATTTAGATAGAACGATAGAAATAGTTACTATATATGTATATGTTGTTCTATATGGTAGCAAGGGTGATGGTAGTTTTTTATATTCTCGCAATCAAACTGATAATTAATTGAATATCATGCAAGATTGATAGGATTAACGAGCCACAATATGGTCAGTCAGCCCCAAATAATCAGTGACCGTGACGATAACGTAATGTCTGAAAGTGTAATAACAATAATTGGTACAGAGAGGTGACTATATAATGTTTCTGGAACAAAAAAAAAAAAAGAGACATTTTTCAGCAAATTAAGAGACTGAGAAATGGTGAAAAACAGTGGTTTTGCATGAAAATTGATATCCACAAAATCAAAGTATGCACTACAGCATAATATAGATTGCTTAAAATTATGATAAATCACTACCAAGGCTTGAGAGAGATATTTCACTAAATTAATTTAAATAATTGAATGAGATCAATATCACTCATAAAACTTTTGCAAAATGAGACTTGAAGAACTAGGGTATTTTTTCAAATGACGCAGGGTTCCGAATACCAAGTAACCCACTCGCCATTGGCTCATTGTTTTTTGCTGTGGGCTAAACAAGTTGACACAAAGGTAGCCCACATTTAGACTATCCTTTAGAACTTGAATGTATGAACAAGAACCCTGCGGTTCTGAACATTATTGAGTTATTTTTTGACTGACTGAAGTTGATATTAAAGCAATGGGCCATGCATGCATGTAAAACTGTAATCACAACAAATTTATATCTTCCGCCAATAACTACTTTAGATTGCAAAAACTTGCTTAAAAATAATTAGATGCACAAGTGCAAGATGTTTTCTTTGTTGTATATTAAAATACTGTGCAAGCACTCCTAACACCCCGTCCCGGATGTAGTGACTTGTCTTAAAAATCGAGTAATAAATATTATAAATCTAACTTATATGATGTTTTTTAATAAATCGTGTTATAAGATATCATAGTTAACACTGATATTACATTATTCATAGGATAACTACCAAGCCTCTATAAGCAGGGTTCAATACGCTCCGATAAACACAACAACTTAATCCTTGTACTTACAACTGCAATCATCAACACCAGACTACATGAAAGTATAACCAGCGCCAATACACAGTGCCGCACTGCAGACCCACGCGAGACAATGACCCAATGCTGGTTCAATTTTGGCCCACCGTCTATGGCGTCTAACCAACATCTCGTGCTTGCTGGGGTCACACCCTTGCGGTCATCAAGTCGTCATACATCATACTGACTGCTCAGTGTATTTTGCTTCGTTATGTTGCACATTCGTACAGGCCCTGGTCAGCGAGGGTGTCATACATGCACTACCGGAACTTAAATGACGAGGTAAATGACTACGGTATATTATATACTCGTAATTCAATAAAATTAGAGCAACATACTTCATTATGATATAAATATATATATATTGCATAAAATAACCTGCTCCAGTATTAATGAGTGCCCAAGGTAGTATTGTTTTGATAAGAGCTTTTAAATTGACAAGAATCGTTGTAGTTGCAACATTGACCTAATGCTGGGTTAACATTGGCACAACATCTTCGACGCTGGCCCACCATTGGATCAATGTCTCGTGTTTGCTGGGTACGAACATAACACCTTACAATATAAGCGAAAATGCTACAATTGTAAGCATGGTAATACATAGCGCTGACCGACCTATATGAGGGGGTCCGTTGTCTCCAAGGGTATGTGAAAATGACAAAAAGGTGGTAGATTTAATTCTTCTCGCTACTCACTATTTTTGGTAGATGACTAGGCCTACATGATTATATTATAACAAAGCAAAATAAAAAGATAGTAGTTTTTTTTAGTTATTGATACTAGTATATCTGTATGGATACGTAGTTTGTTATAAAAATGATTTTATTTCAAATTAGAATATATTAAAAATACAAGATTCTTCATGATTATTTTGAATATATAGTACAATGAGCGACCACTAGTTATGAAAAACGTCGACTCCGTGTCTGAGATATATGGTCAGTCAGTGATCTGATGCACTATCATATCTTCACTGCTTATCGACGGTCGCCGAAATAAGTATGCGTTTCATTTGCTCTGTTGTTATTTAATACTTACAATAAATGACATATGTGGTACAGTAATAACAGACAAACAATTCAAGCAATTCTGCATCACAAATAACAGCAATTGAGCTTTTATAATAACAGTGGTTGAGATCAATATTATTTAGCATACTATATACACAATCCCAAATGCAAATCGTTTGTAGTGCAATAGCACAGACTATCAATTCAAACTATTCCTGCATCATAAATAACAGAGATCGAAGCTCAATAATAAAGACTACATAAGTCCAGGAGCTCCCGCTCCGAATTAGAATTTGATTTAAGCAATTTTGTATAGGGTTATTAATGTAGTCCTAGTCTAGGTCAAAAATCAGGACGCAAGACAACTAGGTCTAAGAAGCCCAGTCTAAGAGTAAGATAAGAACTAGACAGTCTGTCAGAGATTGCAAACCTCCATTGAAATTAATGATCCTAATCAGTATCCCAGTAATGGTCTACCTATCTGGCATGGTTTACCCGATATCAGGCCAATCGAGTTAACTAATAGCTGATTTACGGTCATTTTGAATTCGATATAAATTAGTTAAAAATTTAGGGTGCATCCTCCCCCGAAACCTCAAATTTTGTTTTATAGTAATGGACTAACATTTAACACAGTTTGCAAAATATTGGGCATGTGAAAGTAAATAATGGCCGATAGGGGGCCATTTTGAATTTGATCGAGTCAGAATTTTTCAAGATGCATCCTCAGCTGAAATCTCACATTTCATTCTATAGTAATCGTCTAGCTATCTAGCATGGTTTACCAAATATCGGCCATGTGAAAGTGAATAATGGCCTAAAGGCGGCCATTTTGAATTTGATCAAGTCAAAATTTTCCAAGATGCATCCTCAGCTGAAATCTCACATTTCATTCTATAGTAATGGTCTAGCCATCTAGCACGGCTTACCAAATATCGCCCATGTGAAAGTGAATAATGGCCGATAGGAGGCCATTTTGAATTTGATCAAGTCAATTTTTTTCAAGATGCATCCTCTCCTGAAATCTCACATTTTGTTTTATAGTAATGGTCTAGCCATCTAGCACGGTTTACCAAATAACGGCCATGTGAAAGTGAATAATGGCTGATTGGCGGCCATTTTGAACTTTGACAAAATGAATTTTTTCAAAATACATCCTCTCCTGAAGCCTTACAATTTGTTTCATAGTAATGGTGTAGATATCTTGAGCGATTTTCATGATATTCCACAATATCAGGCCTGTTGAGGTGAATAATGGCTGATAGGCGGCCATTTTGAATTTTATCAACTTCAAATTTTTCAGGATGCATCCTCTCCTGAAACCTTACAATTTATTTGATATTAATGGTGTAGCTATCTTGAGCGGTTTTCAAGATATCCCGCAATATCAGGCCTGTCAAGGTGAATAATGGCCGATAGGCGGCCATTTTTAATTTTATCGACTTGAAATTTATCAAGATGCATCCTCTCCTGAAACCTCACAATTTGTTTTTATAGTAATGGTGTAGCTATCTTGAGCGGTTTTCATGATATTCCCCAAAATCTTTCAGTCGGATTTGCCGATGTTATAAATTAGGTCAAAGTGCTGGGTCAACTTCAAGGTCAAGGTCCAAAAACCTGAAAAGGCACAACTAGGGACCTTAGAGAACATGTATGTGCAATATGACTGTCATCGGCCCAGTACTTTTCGAGATCTGCTCCGGAAACGAAGTGCGCGTCAAAACGTCTAAATAGGTCATAGTTCTGAACCAGAAGTAGGTCAAAGTTCAAATACCCCAAAAGGCACAACTAGACCCCCTAGGGGTGTTGTGTGCAAAATTTGAAGACAATCGGACAAGTACTTTCAGAGATATGCTCCGGAAACGAATTGTTTACGGACGGCCCAACGCCGTCACATCATCATTTTCTCCTCTGCAACCTTGCGTATTGAATTCAGATTTAAAATATTTTAACCCGTCCATTAGCCACCTGGAAGTAACCCACATACCAAAAATTGTTATCCTAGCTTATTTTCTCACAAAGTTATAGGCAAAAGAAGAGGCAAAAAAAAAACGGAGGTAGAATCCATAGCTCCCTTCGCTCACCTACGGTGACGGCGGGAGCTAACAAGTAGTAGAGATCAATTTTATTTGGCCTACTATTATATACACAATCCTAAATACAAATCGTAACAGAGATGACATGATAGGCACATCAACACAAACAAGAAAGTGAATTGATCCCTGCATCATAAATAACAGATTGAGCTTCAACTATTATACACAATCCCAAAAACAAATCGTAGAGTTGACAATAACACAGACAGGCAATTCAGACTATTCTGTGAAACACAGTGACGTCACTCGGTGAAAACAAGGTTATATAACACCCCCTCCCCCATACTTCATTCTGTGAAACGTAGTGACGTCACTTGATGAAAACACGGTTATATAAGAACACTCCCCCATACTTCTTTGTATTAGCCAGCTCGGTGAAAACAAAGAAGGTCGAGGTCTTTGAGTTTCACAGAATTCCAGGATCCTTAAAAACAAGTGATATGGCTTCAATAATATAAGGGATTGAGAAATCTTACTAAAAAAATGCATCCAACATACATGTGTGAAATAAATATGAAACAGCATTGAGGTTTAATATTCAACCCACAAAGAAAAATATTACAACACTATTTTCAAACAAATTATCAAATTGACATGAATATTCAGAAAATGTATGGTCCCTATCGTCTATTTCACTAAGTTTTGACTGATTATTTACAAAAAAAACGTCACCCCGGGAGACCTCAACAGTGAATTTGGCCTTGAAAATACATATCTGACAATTTAATGGTGTGAGTCAATTTGAAAGACATAATCATTGAAAGTAGTGTCTAGAAGGAGTCGGATTTAGGCACACTGTAGGCCTAGACTTTTAACAAAAATCCGACTGCCTCCCCCCCCCCCCCCCCCCACCACCCACAAGTTCATGTATATCCTATAGCAACGTCCGGCAAATGTATTATATCTTCCATAATACACATAACAATTCCCTATATATATCAACTTTGTTGTAGAAGTGAGAATCTCTGGCTAATTGATTATATTTATGAGATCAGTTTTTTGTATGCTTAGCTACATGTATATAAAAAAACTCGCTCTGCAGTAGGCCTAGTATGCCTATCACAATGGTGGCCAGTTTACCAAATCAATGAGGCCGGATTTAAGCGGGGGTCGAATTTAGGACGACCTGCTCTATATCTGGGTGGCCTAATGCATAATTTATATGAAGTGTCGAATCGAGTGACGGTAGGGTGTCGAATCGCGGACGGTAGCGTCCTTGATTCGACAGGAAGAACAAAATCATGACGTCTCCCAACGCATCGCTAATTCTCCTAAATTATCAGCCACAAAAAAAAACCAACTGCCGTGATTTACTTAATATCGGTCGATGAAGGGTCGCATAATAATCAATTTGTAATATAACCAATCATTTTTGTGTAATTACACTGACAAGAACAGCATTCCCAAAATGTGTCGATAACCGGACGGGGTACCAGGGTTTCCCCCAGAAATAAATGTAAGCGTGGTAGCTTTCGAGAATAATATGAAAATTTGAGAGCGCGAATTACGCGAGCTATTGTGTTTGCCTGAAGGGCGAACACAAAGTAGGGGGGGTGAGTCCCCCCAAGAATTTTTTTAAATATAAGGTGTCTTTTGGTGCTTTCTGAGGATATCTAAAATAGATTTCACGTATTTTTTTTGTTGAAAAAATAAATAAATTGGAAATATTTCATTTATAATTTTATGAATTAAATTTTTTTCAAAGTAATGGGGGGCCTACAAAATAAAACACATTATTATGCATGGGCCTATATTTCTAGTGTTATATTATTTTAGGTTTTTTTTTTTAATATATTCATCGCCTCTCTCACTGATTTTTACTGCCACTAACATTTGGTGCTTTCTAGATATCTAGAATAGATTTCGCTTTTTTTTTGTTAAAAAAATAATAAATTGAAAATATTTCATGTATAATTTCATGAATTATAATTTTAGGTCCAATCATTGCCACTATTTACATGCATACATGTTGACTCATGGTTGGTTCAATGCTGGCTTGACGTCGCACACGATGGCCAGTACTGAGCCAGCATACATGCAGTATACTCCCAGGGTTTGCTAGGATTATGCCTATAGAACAAAGCTTACTTAGCTAACACCATAGAGATGTATGGATAACATGTACAATAGGAACTACAGTAGATTCTGTCACAAACGACCTTGCTTCTGCCAGACAAAAAAAGTCGTTGGTGACAGAAAGTCGCTGGTCACAGGAATGAGTTTTGCTGTAAAATTTGCGGGTGCGGTGGCTAGTTCAATGTCGGGCTAATGACATTTACCCACCACTGACCGGTAGTTATTGTGGATCAAAGTACGCGGTTGCGGCAACATTTCAATGCCTGTTCTAATATCACTGATTATGACTGTGTTTTTCAGAATGGCTGCTAGCTATGCTAATAAAGCTAACAGAGCACACGTTCTGACCCTTAACAGGCATGGGGCGTTGTATATTCACATTAAATGTGTCACTATAGGACAGATGATGTAGCCTTGGTGAAACAAAAAAATAACTGGTGAAACAAAAAGGGAACAGTTATTCATTACTGATGAATAATACACATGTGTGTTTACACTAACAAGAGCATTATGCCCACACTAGGACGTTTGTACCGTCCCCGTCCCAGCAGACACAATACGTTGAATCAATGTTGGTTTAACGTTGGTCCACCGTCCACGATGCTAGACCAACGTTAATCCACCATCTTGTGTCTGCTGGGTATATGTGGCCGGACCACGCTCATATAGGACGTTCGCTACGTGTGAATAAACACGCGTGGACGGCTCATTAAGGCAGTGTATTGTATTAACAGATTAAGATGACTGGGGGATTAGTAATGTCCCGACGCGATGTTGTTCTAATGTTGGCCAACCCTGCATCAATATCTCGTGCCAGTTGTATAGTCAACCAGTAAACATGAGCCATTGACCCAATGTTGTTTTATTGCGGGCCGACTTCGAAAACAGTAGGCCAACGTTAAAACAACATTGGGTCAACGTCTTGTGTTTGCTGGTCAATGACGGCGCGTCTTATGTCTGGAGAGGGGTGTACTGTTGACTGACCGGCTGTGTATAGCGTAATAATGACGGCGCCGCTCTTGTCTACCAGACAACACACAACTGAATAGCACTTGACATTTAGTGTGCTATAGACAATATTATTTGTATAATTAATCATGGCGTATTTTCTTATTACATCCCCTGAACAATTTAATACGATTGTATTTTAAAACATGTTAAATTCGCGCTATGTGAAATAATTTTTTTTATATACTTTTCGATAAATGAGAGCATTAAATTGATTAATAGGGCATATATTTAGTTGATCATTGGACATGAAGGGTTAGATGATTTCCTACCGGCGCGGGGTGATATTGCTGTGCAGTACCATCAACGGTCTGAGGTAGATAGGCCTCTTGCGACAACAGCCTGATCTTCCAGCGTTATACCTCTCTGTTAACCATGATATCCACACAGTCAGATCTGACATGCAGTGGTTTGCTCATGAATGTTTCCAAAAGTCGTATGACGAAAAAAGTTGAGGTCATTGGACACAAGTAATATAATGACCTTCTGCCAGATATTTGAGGTCGCAAGTCGCGTTAGACAGAAAGTCCTTGATCACAGGTCGTTAACTATAGAAAAATGATCCGTGCAAGAAGTCGTTGGAGACAAAAGGTCGTTGGTGGCAGGGTCGTTGATGACAGGATCTACTGTACTAGTACCGTACATTGGCCACTGTTGATTTAGTGCTGGGTCAACGGCATAGGCAGTAGAACAACTGTGCTGAACGTGCGCATGTTCAGTCACACTAAGTTATAGCGATTCCTTGTCAGACAAGACACGCACGTCTCTAAACCAGTCAGTATCCAAAAACCAGTTCATAATTCTGCGGGCCATCTATGTGTAAACTCAACTATTTTATTTTATCAGGCATATTTCATTGTATGTTCCCGATTATGTCTTTATTGCAATAAGGGATATTTGAAAATACAAAATAATAAGAATGTGAACTCAATCTCCCAATTTCTAAGATTCATTATCATACACAAATATCGCATCAGGAAAATTATTATTAGCGGGATTATTGTGTATAGGACAGGGCCAGGGTGCACAGGCTACTTAATTCCAGGGGATATCTATTGCTGTTAAGGGAGGATCCCGTAACCTGAAACCAACCTTTTAATGATGGCATTGAAACCCGCGTTATAGGCCTCACAAGGTAACTTTCTATTAATGTCAGCTTCTGTGGCATATCATGCATTATGTCTCGATCTATTAATTAACTTAATTTCATCACTCACCATGTGGGCCTACACTTTTTTTAAATGTACAAATAAAAAATAATAAAAAATATCAAATTTGTTTCTCTTAAATATCATTAATAGATTACGGACAATGACTGTACTAGACATATTTAAATGATCCTGTAAAACGGTTGTTGGAAAAGTATCGCACTCATGGATAGCCCTGCTTATCCTCGGAACACTCAGCACACGGCGGGCAGGCGATATTACCAATAATACTAATTCACCACAACAATGTTGGGCTAGCGTCATAATTGGTGGCACAACATTGTTTCAACATTGGGTCAATGTCTCATGTTTGTTGCGGTCACAGTACATGCAGTAGACAGCGTGCTGACCAGGACCACGTGTGATAACCATTGCGCGCGCTCAGAAAGCCCATACACTATACACCTCTCTGCTAAGGCTTACCCAGCGCTAGTTCTAGTGGCTGCCGTCTGTAGTTTTACAGCAAGCGTAGCGGCAACTAATAAAGCGTAGCAGCATTTTGTAAGCGTAGTGGCAAAAAAGTAAAGCGTAGCGGGGCCGCTACGCTATAACGCTTTAGGGGAAACCCTGGGTACGTTAACAGTTAAAGTATGTCCGACGGTGGAGAATGGTCCAAAATGAGTTAGTTTTTTGGTATCCAGTTCAAAAATACCACATGCAACCTATCAAAAATGATATTTACCAGTTCTATGGTCCATTTGGCATTTAAATTATCCATTAAATTTATGTTATCCAACATACTACTGTTTTAATCCTCCTTTTAAACTTTTTGCCGACAGCTTTCAATTGTCACGGCTGCAACTTTAAATGTGATACCTTGAACCATGGAAGCGTGTCTATAGCAACCTTCCTGAACGGATCATTCTAAATTTTTTGGAGGGGCAGGGTTCAATTTGTTTTGAAAATATTGTGTAGCAATTTTTAAACAAGCTCCAATTTCATTTAGTTTTTTCTATCATTGAAGATGAAATATTTCGCTAATCAATTTCAAGTTTGATTAGCAATTCACCTAAGTTGTGTAGCTTTTCGCTACGGATACTGAACAAATTGAACCCTGAGGGGTGCTTTCAATTCACCAAGCACTAGCTGGCATGCACGCTTGACTCTTGCAGTACAAGCTAAGCACGTTCTTTGCGAGCGCCGAAGCCGATATAGCGCTATTAATATGGACTAAAATAAGCCACAAAAACAGCCGACCATTGGGGTTAATTGCAACTACACTGAACACCCCCGTCGGTTTTCTGAAGTGAGCTTGTCCAGATAGTGAGCGATAAAATGCGTAGTTTACCATCGGCGCTTATGGCGTTAAAGAGGCGAGATTAAAAAGGTTGATTAATAAATTAAGTGCACGAGTATTGGCAGTTTTTTTATAAAAATAAATGCCAAATGGGATTTTTAATACACCAATACAGGGTGGGGGGTATACTATTTTTGTAATTTATAATGCAATATTGAGTAAATGAGGGATTCTATAATTTTAAGCACCAGCACTGTCCGCACCTTGTAATATTTATTATTGAATATTTTGATTTAATTTGATCACAGAAATGCAATGAATGACCTTTATTTTACAAAATAGCAATATTACAACTCAAAAAATTCTAACATAAATGTGTTTTTTGAAAGAAATATTGTGTAAATTTAGCCAATTTTAGCCAAAAAACCTTGTCCCACATTCTAAATTCCACATAAACAGGCAATTTATTCTAGACTTCCCGTATTATATATTATATTAGTTTCTGATATAATGTTAGTGCACAACACTATCTATAAGATTATATACAAGTTTTTTAAAATAATTTTATTATTTTACCACCTTTTATGCAATTTATGTCTGTCCCACGCTGCAGCGACTCTCCGTAACGCTTATAGTTTTCAGGTAATTTCTATACTTTTTCAGACCAAAATATCACTTGTCTGGTGCCAAAGAGTTGCGCGAGACCTTTATGCAGTGAATCGTGAAAAAAAAGTATAATAAATGTGTTTTTGTTTAGAAATAATGTAAGGTTTGTGCAAGTCTCTGGGTGAGTATTTTAACTCAACGTCTCTCCGTAACGCGATTTTTTACACATAAATACTGCAATTAAACTTTTAAGCACCCTACAACCTTCAAGCCTACTACAACCTCATTTGAAAAAAACAAAAATAATCATAGTATAGCATAATACATAGATGCTATGCACGATTTAGCAAAAAAAACGTCTCTCCATAACGCGTATTTTCTGTCTCTCCATAACAAAAATAAAAACGTTATGGAGAGAAAAAGTAGTCACAAATTACCCTTCTACTCATTTAAAAATCGCTATAAACCTTTATGAATTTGGTATTTTAACCAACAAGTGACACTTGTTGAAAAAGTAACTTTTCTTTTTGTCTTCCAAATTGTGTTAGCATCGATATTTAGTATTTGTTTATTGTCACTCCATAACAGAAATAATTGTCGTTATGGAGAGACAATGTTCGTTATTATTACTCTCAAGAACGACAATAATCGTAACGGAGAGAAATTCTTATTTCAATATTTAAGGGTTATTGTCATAAAGTGATTCTTTCTAAATTAAGTGATCAACATTATAATAACCATGTTCAACTACTTGGTAAATATTGTATACTTTTGTAAAAGGGTCACTGAGAAATTTAAGTTTGAAGATTACTCCGTAACATAAATTGGTCTCTCCATAACGGTAAATTAGTCTCTCCATAACGGTAAGAAAAATAAAAATAATCATTTAAAAGTGAAATTAAGCTCTGCTGAGAACGCTATGTCAATAAACAAAGCTAAGTTGACATGTGTTTAAATTTTTGACAATATCCAGACAATCTCATATATCAAGGAAAATATCATCACTGGTGCCTAAAATTATAGAATCCCTCAAATAAGGGGAAAAAAGCTAACTTTTATTTTGGACAATTCCCCACCGTCAGACAGACTAGTATAGTCTAGGCTAGGCCTAGTCTAGATCTAAATAAATCCCATTTGACATTTTAGAATTTTTACATCAATTATATTTATACGCCATACTGGTGCGTACTGCCGTACGACCTACGGCTACGGTCAGAGTCTGGCTTAAGTTAAGGCTACGCGCCTATCTGTTAAATACTTGATTCAAAGACTCATTTCACATATCATCGTCCATTGCATTGATTCTGTGGAAACTGCCACTGCGGCGGCACTGGAAAAATGAAACCGTGACAATCACAATGTCAATGATAAACGAAAAAAACACTGTCAACAGCTACAATAAGCGAGATTCCTCACTGTGGTTTACGTATCGCCCATTGAGGTTAATATAATAAGCCATGTTTTCTTTGATTTGTATTATTTCTCAAAACGCGCTGTGCTGTGTAAGTGTGTTGTCAAAAATGAAATTGGGCGCCCTACACCGAAAATGATTAGATCTATTTCGTCCTTCAACAACACGTATGCGGCATTTGCTCTCAAGCTCGGACAAATCAAAATATGCTCATGTGACACAGCCACAGAAATCAAAACAGGAGAAAAAATAATTTGGCTTGTAATTCTCAGTATTAGCCTATTTTAAGTAGGGTCTAGGTACATTCAAAAAAATCATTTTGAGGGTTTATTCGTGTTTTTTTTCAGGATTTATGCGAATTTGTGAGACACTGCAATAAAAGACATATTTTTTCTATGAGTAGGCCTATGTTTGTTTGTTAATTTTACTCACTATTACTATAGCAGAAACTATAGTCGGATTCACAATAAATTCAGCAACCAGGATTATTGAATTTCGCGGATTTCTCAGTCAATTCTCAACCAATTTTCATGAAATTTTACACACACTATTTTCCATTCATGTCGTGACTGCCCTGAAAATTTCGCGGAGTTTTGATAAGTATTTTAAAAGTTAGACCATTTGACATGTAATACAATTCTGAGACGAAGCTAATGGCTTTATAGAGGGCAACAGTTTTATTTATTTACTACATGTCAAATGGTCTAACTTTTTAAATACTTATCAAAACTCCGCGAAACTTTCAGGGGAGTCACGACATGAATGGAAAATAGTGTGTGTAAAATTTCATGAAAATTGATTGAGAATTGACGGAGAAATCGGCGAAATTCATCCACCACGGTGAATGTGAATCCTGGTATGCAGTCTGTCCGACAGTGGAGGATGGTCTAAAATGAAAGTTAGCTTTTCGGTATCCAGTCAGTCAATTCTCAAGCGATTTTCATGAAATTTTGTAAACCCTATTTTCTAGTAATTTGGCATCGATCCTGACAATTTCGTAGTAGTGCAGCAGATACAGGCTTATTTTCATAGGAATTGTGCTATTAATGATATAAGCATGAAATTTGGTACAGGGTTAGAGCATATATCACTGAGCATTTTTAGCTACAGGGCCATTTTAAAATCGCTTCCGGTCAGAAATGGCGGCCGTTTTTCAAAATGGCTGCCATCGAACATAGATACCCTGCAAACAATGTACGTAATATAATGTTTGTTAAGGTCCTATTTTCGTCATTCATGGATGAAGGTAACGAGAACGTGCTAAGGACGTAGTCATATTAACCCTAACGTCCCCAGAACGTCCTAATAACGTTACATTTATGCTTTACGTCCTAAGGACGTAAATGGGAGTTCACAGAGTTACGTCCTAAGTACGAATGCTGTACGTTGTGGGGACGTTATTACAACGTGAAATTGTTTGCAGGGTAGGCGCTATATATTTTTCTAGCATCGGTATATATATATGGGAAAAAATATTATATATTGCATCCTCACTGTGTAAAAGATGGTGAATGATCTGCATCACTGTAAACTTTCATTGGCTTATCTGTATAATAATGAATTTTCGTTTTGAAGAGCATGCACTCGCCATGTAGTTGCGTGGAATTGTGATATATTTCGAACAATTGTGATATATTTCGAAACAAGACGAAAAGGGCCATAAAAGTAGTAGGTGGGTCTATTGAAATCAGCAGAGTCAATATCTAGTCGTATATATCACCTGATACCCCTAACCTATTGTATACAGGTAAAGGTGGGTATTGACAAAACGCTGTTTATTCGTCCGTTTGTTTATCCATCCAAAAATACGTTCATCCGGCCGGCTGTTTGTGAAATATGTTTTTAATTATTTTTTCACAAGAAAACAGATTTATCATTTAAATTTTACAAGTAGCTTCTAAGGCTTCTTGATGAGACCATTGCAAACATCTCCATATGTATGTATGCCTACATGTTGGCCTATCTTATATATCAGACTGTCAACTGTTTGGGATGCACTGCCAAAGGTTATCAATGCTGTTGCTGATAATTGAAAATTGCATTGGTTTGTCATTCTCTCCTATATATATATTTCTTTTCGTTCCACTCTTCCAGGACCAAGCAAAGTTAGTTGCCATGATTCGCCACTCCATGGATGTAGTCGGAAAAGCTGTGGAAATAATCAACCCTGGACAAGTATCAATCATAACCCTAGACCAACCTTTGTACACATTAGCAAAGCATATACAATGGAGTTGGCCTGATACCTATAGTGAAAATCATTTTGTAGTTATCTTTGGTGGTCTTCAAATTGAGATGACCATCATCAAGGTACTCAGTGACCTTCTACAAGGAAGTGGATGATATTGTCTCTACTGGAGCAACAGACTCCCTCTTGAGTGCGTCACATGTGACTTGCACCAGAAATGCCCACCAGGTCACAGCTTATGCTCTGTATGGTCTTCTTAAGAATGTTTATGTGGCATATACAAGGGAATTGACTGAAGATGAAAATATACTCTCCTTTAACTCATAGCAGTCTGGCCGTTTTGACATAGGACGTCTGTGTGGTCTGGCCATTTTTGTGATTTTGGGACATAATGTCTTACTTTTAATATAAATTTAGAATTATGGCATATGTATTTCCCATACACCATAGGAACACACATACAATATATATCCAGAATACACTTCATTTAAACGGCCAATGTGATGTTGCCATGGCAACCGACAGCCATTTGAATATGCTAATTAGGTGGTCAAATTTTCGGAAATTTTGTTTAAAAATGGTATTTTTGTAATTCACGGAGATTCAGGAGTACAACATTACATCAATTCACATAAAATATATTAAAATACATCACAAATGGTTCGAAGAAGCATTCAATAGGTCTTTATAAACAAAATAATAGGGTGAATAAGTTATTACCATGGGATTTAGCAATATTTCTAAAAAAAATTGAGATGCATACTGGATTTCAAATTTTCAGATGCACCAAGTTTGACATTCCCAACTCATCTGGGAAATAACAAAAGCCTCGTATTCATCTGAGCCTGGAGCTCGATTTTTATTTCCGAAACAGTTGTGATGCAAATAAGTCAACTCTTTATGTTCCAGGCTACCCATACTTGGTTCATAGTTGCGCAAGTGATGTCATTTGGTGGATGGCTAAGCATTATTGCCAGGTCCGAGCTGGGCTCGGACCTAGACTGCAGCGTCATAAATGCCAGGTCCGAGCTGGGCTCGGACCTAGACTGCTATGAGTTAATGACTGTTGTTCTAGTAGACCCATTTTCACTTCTGGTCAATAATACTACAACTAGAAATTGACATGTTGATTTATGTACGAGCAATCAGGATATCAGATTCTCATCCTCATGTAGATGGCTTGTCAAATATTGTACCGTGGCAATTTTTCCTCGATCACACACATTATGCGAGATGTACATACCTGTGCACATACGGGACATGGTATCATCACATGCAAACCATCCTGATGTATATGAACGTATTTCAAAGGGGGAATTTTCAGTATTGAAAACTGGTAGAGCATTTTCGGCAATACCTATTGACCAAGGCCGCGAACTGAACAATGCTGCGGTATAGGATGATGGTGGTACTGTGGGCTTCCCAGAAAATCCTGCCACACTACAAAGGTGAATGGTTTCATGCCCAGAGATGGCCAGGGTTATTGAGGAATCTACAGCATCTGGTGATGCCAGAAAAGACACTGACGTACGACACCATGAGCAAAACAAACACACACCGAAACGATTCGTGAGGGATATAAAATTGTTAATATCAACAATAGATGACATGGGTAGGGTAATACTTTATGTGAGAACAGCAGTGATCTCCTGGTACTCGACACCTGAGATGTAGCAAACAAATCTGTTGCTGATATTATTAACACCATTGAGAATATCGGATTGAATTAGTATGGTGCATATGTGCGCGAAAGGCTTATTGATCAAGTAAGGCCAATAAATGACCCAATAAAGAGGAACAACATTCCCCTATTCAAAACAACACCACGCAGAGTAAAAACCATATCACAACAACATATTTCGTCCTAAAAAGGTGACTGTTCCCTTTTCTCTAGATAGTATGTGGCATCAAAAATTCGAAATTGTGATCTGCTCTGTCCAAGATGGGTTATATGAGAACTGTTGCTAAGTCAGACCTGGTTGACTGATGGAAGATCTTGCAGCTGCCCATCTATCTGACAATACTCTAGCTGTCCCAGCTATGGTAATTGACATCGCTGCAGCTGCTAATATGCTTAAACCTGGTCCTGCAACGGAAACATTTCTTGATTTTGATAACCAACGATTTTTGACTATTTAAAATCACACCTACAACATTAACAGAGTAAAATTATTTGGGAGATATATTTTCCAGATATTTTGAAAACAGAAACTAGACTGAAGCGAGGCAAAGGAGTTCGTCATCGTGTGGAGCCAGCCACAAGAGTCACAAGAAACTGGTATAATTTCTCCGTCTCAAAGAAAACAAAGAGAAGTTGTTCGCTTTTCGTGCCCAAATTGTGACAAATAACTCTTTGATAACTGACAAAATGATCCTAAGCATATGCCATGATAATATGCTCTGTAATCGTCCTTGTGATAGTCCAATATTAGCCCCATGCACACAGAGGCAGACACGCATATTTCCCCTCATCTGGAAGACATTGTTAAGGAAGGCTGTGACAAAGTCACAATACGCACTGTTGATACAAACGTGGTAGTTGCATCTCAACGTCTGAGTTGTGGATTGCATATGGTGTTGGCAAACATGTTAGGTTTCTGGCAGCTCATGAGATAGCAACAGCGTTAGGGCCAATCAAATGTAGAGCTCCACCATTTTTCCATGCACTTAGTAGCTGCGATCAAAGACCATGCAAAATAAGATAGTCAACTCTCCCCAAAACGTGAAATCGCTCTCAGTGCTGTCCCCTGGTATTGGGAGTTGGGACTAATGCTTTTACTATCTATTAAGTATGATTTTACCATATTACGACGAGTAGTTATGCTATTGATCCTATTAAAAACAATACATACTTTACATCAGAAAAATCAGAAAAATAAGTATTGACGGAGGTTTACTTCTATTTTTTATCCAATAATTTTTTGGTTAGTTATCAATACTTTTTATTGTCTTCTTCCCTTTGGTACCTCACGGGTTGATGCGCCCATATAACATGTATAAACAAATATGCATATTCATTGGTTACAAACAACAGGTGACGCCCAGCTAACACGAGACGTCGACTCAATCATAGTGTAATGCTGGTCAAAGGTTTGTAATGCTGGTCTAGCATTACTCGATCATTGGTTCATCTTCTCGTATTTGCTGGCAGGTGACGATGTGTTGTGCAAGGGTAGATACAGGCAAAGAAAACAAAGAGAGGGCAAAGGAAAACATAATATTACTATATATTATAGTCTAATGACACGGATCATTTGTCATGTTTATCATTCGGATCATACCTGAACGGAAATATTTTGTTGATATAAAGCATGTTACTGTTACTGCAAATGGGTATTACCATTGAGGAGGAGAATATTCTTGTATATATATATATCTTTGTCGCAAAGTGTCTCGATCTGCACGTGATCAATGTAAAGTAATTGTGATGCCAATAATAAATTGCATACATTTCTGTCTAAGAAGCAATATTTGAATATTCAAGATGTGGGGCTTTTGTTCCACGTCAAAATGTAATACAATTAATCGATTAAAATGAAAGAATTTTCGGAAATATACCTGAACACATTCCATATGGGAGTCACAACAGAGATCAAATTATTACGTTCATCAAATACACTAAATCACGTGCAAGTTGTGAATGTTTCACGTTAATTTTACATATTTATGTCCCCATTCGGCTACACTATGTACTTCAGGGAAACAATGAACACCTTATTACCAGTAACGGCAGGAGAAATAGAAAATTGTTAAAATTCAACTATAAATACATTGTGTCATAATAATGAATGTGTCTTGTTTTCAATATATCAATATACTGCTAACACTCTAGTCCTCAGTGATATTGATGGCAGTGGTCTGAGAGAGAGGGCTTACATATTATAATTTTATAATATTGCTAAATATATTTGTTTAAATAATAAAAGTTTGAATTAAAAGACACGTCTGCAAGTTATGGTTGTTTCCAATGTTTTGCCCCGATCTCCTTTGTGGTCGCTATGCTTGACGACATATCGTCACTCCCCTCCCGTTCTGTAACCACATATTTGTGTACTTTCTGTACACAGCTCTCCTGTTATTTAAATGAAGACATTTTAATCTCTAAAATTGTATGATCATATAACATAACTTTTCTGCTGTATTAGCAGTTATTTTCGTTTCAAAAATAAATATTGCAGAGATATTGTCATAACTGTCAAACCTCGAAAAGCATTATTTTTTATTTGGGGGCTAAAGTTGTGAAATTATCACTTGTTTTATATGATGATACACTTGCCAAAGCATAGTTCCAACTCCCGTTAAAAGGGGACAGCACTGCACAATGTATTACACGCATATGTGTGGTGAAATCCGTAAGTCGACCATCTTATTGTAAATTATCTTTGCTGCGATATAGTATTTTTTCCAAGGTAAGGGCAAGAAAACTGCTTGGGCTACATGGGAAACATTGATGCTGTGACAGAAGCATTTTGCTCTCTCAGGTCAACACCTCAAAAAATGGAACCATCTTTTGAACTCACGGAAAGAGTTATTTGCTCAGAAAGGAAGAACCATTGACCTAATACTTCTTACTCAGACTGCTCTGATCCAGCGTGTGAAGAGGGCTACATATCAGGCTGGATACTGCTGGTCACAACTTGCATTGCAGCACCAGAAATTCCATATCCATCTGTTTGTGCGTGGACCAAGAATGACACTGGAAAGTGGGATGTTATTTTGGACAGATTTACCCGAACCAACTGAGGCTTGTAGAGAACTCCTTCGATGTGTGTACAAAAAAGGATGTTGCGGACAATGTAAATGTCTCAAAGCTGCACTCAAGTGTACTGCACTGTGTTTCTGTGCAGGAAATGTGACACTAAATAAGTATTTATGTGTGATACATTTAACATAATTGCGATCACCAAAACCTGACATTCTATGACAGGATTATGCCGTTCAATGTTCAAAAAAATGATGGATTATCCCCTTAAACGTGTTAAAAGATATGTCTATATACAAATAAATGTGTAATATCTCTATTATGACATGTAATTAAGCACTGTGTTTGGGAAAATTCACCCACATAACATGTAAAGCTTTGCATCCACAATTAATCGAAACAATATGTTTTTGTGTAACAAGTAACTGTATGCGGGCACATTTCAGGAACAAATCCTATATAATTGTTTGTCTTGGAATAAATTTGCATGGATCACATTTATTATACATTTTTATTTCATAATCAATGCACAAAAAAAATAAACCTATTTTTTCACTCACAAAACATTGAAACGGTGCCGTATAAGAAGAAAAATAATCACCGGTGGCGGCCATTTCGAAAAATGGCCGCCATCTGCGTCGTGGGACAAATTTGCGATGGCCCTGTAGCTGAAAAGTCTCATACTACTATACTACATGTGTGTGCCAAATTTCATGCTTTTATCACAAAAGGCACAATTTATTTCTATATCTGCTGCACTATAGAAAAATATTTGCTAGATCAAAAGTTAGACCATTTGACATGTAGTAAATGTCTATTTATGACGCTCCTCTATGACATGTATAAAACCATTAACTTCATTCCGGTTTATTCTCAGAATTGCGTTACATGTCAAATGGTCTAACTTTTGTTACTGAATGGAATTTGGCGAAATTTTCAGGGTTGTTGCCAAAAGACTAGATAGATCTAATAATGGTTGCAAAATTTCGTGACAATCGCTTGAAAATTGACTGACTGGATACCAAAAAGCTAACTTTTATTTTGAACCATCCTCCACCGTTGGACAGACTGTAGAAGGGTCCAGTTTTTTTGTGAACAAAAAACTGGAGATGTACGTCTCCCCGCCAGCAGCATAACCATAAAGGTTGATATAGATGTAGTGTCAATGGCCTTTGTAATTAATAGATAATAGTTATTAAATGGCTCCTGTAGACAGTAGAGACAATAACTTTATATAAAGTTCTTGGTAGAGACTAGGCCTATGTATTAAGCGGAATTTATTATTACGTTTTGGTGCGAAACACTTGTCAACACTCCCAGCAAACATGACGTTGAGGTCTCACCACACAAATTCATTCGCGCATATCATCATAAAGTTTAAGAATAAGAAAGTTAGTCTTTTTTTAAAAAGTGTGGCTTTTGCAGCAGCTCCTGTGGTGATTTTTACGGATATATCGTTTTGATACCAATTTAAATTGATTCTGTGATGTTTTGTTGTAGCAAAAGCATCGAAATTATAAAAGATAGATCTAACAGGAAGACCTCGCGCTGGCTGCAACAAGGCTCTTCTAAAAAAACGAGGTCAATTTTTTTCTAGGTCGCCTGCGGGAGAGTGGGGCAAGAGCTTATTCTAGGCTAAAATAGCAGAAAAGCAGATTCATATACCTTTTTTATTTTGTATTTTGAAATAGAACAGGCGACTGGTTAAAATGTTACATAGGGTTATTTACATCTCCCCATTTTAGGAGTGCTGGGAGGCCTGAGCGTATGGGTCAAAATACATGTAAGTCTATGGGACGGGTATTATGTGTGGTGAGACGTTGACCCAATGCTGGTCAGTTGCTGGCCCATAATCTGCGACGCTGGCTCAACATCAAACCAGCAGACGTGGTTCAACGCCTCGTGTTTGCTGGGCTGCGTTCAGCCCAGAAAACACAAAAAATATTGTCCTACGTGGAGTGTTTTGTAATGTTTTAAAAATCTGAGAAACTACAAGTAAGAGACTATCTGTTCAAATGAACAGAATTCTCCCGCATAAAATATGTTAGATCTTGAGTTGTAGGCCTGCCGAATCATCCCCAATTGCAAAACTACATGAGTCTAAGCATTATGATTCTTTTTACACTATTGTAATTTCTGGAGAGTGGATGATCGAACAAACGTTGACCCTTTGTTGTTTTAATGTTGGACCAACGTCTTCGCCAGTGGCCCCGCATATGAAGTATAACCATGTTGTGACATCTGCCTTCATTATACCCAGCAAACACGTTGAAACAATACTGGGCTAATTCTGAGCTAACGTGTTTGACAATGGACCAACGTTAACAGTGGAGTGCCCAGGGTTATTGGAACGGGGGGAGCATATTTTTTTCTGGGGGGGGGGGGTGTTCCCTTGCAATCTGAAGTATTTAGAAGGCTTATTGATCGGCTGGGGAAACTTTAATTTGCCCATATACTATGTAAAAAGAAAGAGCCATCTAAAAAATAACACATTTATTATAAACGAAAATTTCCATAATATAATTTGAAAAGAAAAATTCATGTCGGGGGTAGGTGTGCATTTAATCTAATGTTAGTTGTCCTTCTACGAGTTATCAGAACACTGATCAATATAATAATCAAACAAACATATGAGGTGTCACGTTATACATGTAGGCCTATATCTCTTCCATTTTCTCGCCTGTAAATAATAAATTATGGCACTTTGTAAATAATTCAGTTTCAGACAATAAAATCACACTCATTTTTACACACGATCGATTTATATTTCCAATTTAATGGTGTTTATGTTTTATGCTTCTGTTTCGTGTTACCTATTCTGCAATTTAGCTAAATTATTAATCACTGTGAATAATAAATAATTACCATAATTCCTACTTCACAGTGAATGAAAATTACCCAAATTTATAAAATACATAAATTGTAATATCTTAATTAGAAAACCCAAGGGCAGGCATACTGATTTTTATGGGTAGAGATATTTTATATTGAAATGATGTTAACCCTTTGACTTCCAGGCCGGGGTGCATACCAGGATCCAGATATACTGGTGTAGGAGTTCTATTTTTCGTCATTTGAAGCTGGAATTGCTAACGCAATTTCCAGCTTCAAATGACAAAAAATACATAAATGTAGTATATATTTGACGAAAATTTGTGTCATTTTATGGTTACGTTCATTGACGAATGACGACGGAAATTTCCGTCATGTATGGTAGTGAAAAGGTTGATAAACATATAGGGCACTGGAATGTAAAGGGTTAAAAGTTCACAACAATAACATTAGTATGGAAAATGACTACTCTCCATAACATATCTATAAGGGGCGAAACCATTCCTTTGAAGTAGTAACAAATCCACAGGAACCGGCGTATGACAGCAGGAGCATCCAATGCTGATTTAATGCTGGTCAGTGGGCCAACATTGAACCGGCATTGCTTCAACTTCCCTGCTCGACATAATCAGTGATAACGCACAGACACAAAACTGATGTGACAAACAAATGAGCGGTGAGAAGGAAAGCAATATATCTCTCCTCTATAGAGTGAAGACATAATGAAGCCATCATTGTAGAATTAAAAGCATTATTTGTTTTGAATGGCACTTTTATCACCTTTTCCGGAGGTTCCTATCATTAGATTTCTCACAATTACCAAAAATGGTGCCAGCTCTTGCCTTCAATTAAGTAATTGTTTCAACAAGTGTTTGGAGAGGAAAGTGGAGCAGGCATGCTGTGCCCCTTCTGATAAATGTTTTTACACGGAAGCTATTTTTTAAATTTTTGTAAAAATATGCAAAAAAATAAAAATAGATTATGTCCACTGCCCAATGAGGCAGTTCTGGAGGACATCATCAAGACCGTTTGGACAGAACAATGTGGGAATCTCTAAGAATTGAGATACCTGCGGAAGGCATGAACAGGCATGCTGTAGCCCCTTTTGATAATTTTTTTTACGCAGGAGCCATTTTTAAATTTTTGTAAAAATATGCAAAAAAATACAAATAGACTATGTCCACTGCCAAATGAGGAAGTTCTGAGTTCTGGAGGACATCATCAAGACCGTTGGACAGAACAATGTGGGAATCCCTAAGAATTGAGATACCTGGGGAAGGCTGCACTAGTTTGCCCAGGGTGAAACCTGGCTGAAGTTTTGTTGGTCTACCCTGCACTTCCTCATGGGGCGCACCGAAGGTAAAAAGGAAAGTTTGATAGCCATAAGGATGAGAATCCATTACAAATTTTCTTCTTCCATGACCCCCTCGTGGACTAAAAAACAACAACAAAAAAACTGGGGGCGGAACCTATGCCCAAGTTTCTGATTGTTATGTAGTATATTTGCTACTGTCACTGTATTGCGGGGTACTCGTTGGGTGCCCTGATGTATCTATAAACTAAAACTCAACAGCAGCATCATCTCAGTAGTTATCTTTAGCTGCTTCAAAAAGTGTCTGGGTGATGTTTTGGATTCTGTATCCCTTTAACAATTTGCAACATTTAGGTGCCATCTTTTGAACATTTTTATCATTTAGCTTAGATTTTGATCTAGCGCAGAATTTTTCTTGCTCAGTGAAAACTGTGGAATGTGGTCATATATTTCTTTTAGCATGTCGGCAGTTACGAAAAAAGGCTCAGCATAATTTTATCGGACTTTTAAAATTTATTGAATATACCTAGTCTAGAATTAGACTCCTACGTCTTGGATGTTTATCTCACATGGCATCTTTTTAGACCAGTGAAAACAAGCAAATGTTGTCAAATAATCTTTTGCCTATGTCTACAATTATGAAAAATGGGCAGCATAAAAGCATAAGGCCTTTTAAAAAACATTACGAATCACCATTTTAGGTGAATATATACAATATAAGGGTCATTCGGTGTCTTTTAGCTAATCTGCATGAATTTATGAGATCTGTGAGACAAAATTTGTTTTATGTTTTTCTATGGTAATACGATAAAATCAATAACCGAGAAAAAT
Organism: Flabesymbios commensalis; assembly: GCA_964017125.1. NCBI lineage: Eukaryota > Metazoa > Annelida > Polychaeta > Terebellida > Flabelligeridae > Flabesymbios > Flabesymbios commensalis. Next base: position 65,857,301 of record OZ024905.1, on the reverse strand, counting down.
AACTGATTCAATATCTCTACCAATTATTTTTCTATTTAACATGCAATGTGCCAAAATACACGAATTTGCAGACAAATGCATTGTTGTCCGATGTCTAGCACCTGGAACATCGACTGCTCTAACATGGGACATCCATTTGGACATACCCTTGAGTTATTCTGTGGCATAATTGTTTTGTACAGCGGAATTCATTCATAAACAAACATTAAAAATGGATACATTTACCGAGGCTTTTCAGTTGTCCCACCCAGTCAACTCAGCAACCCCAGTGTTATCTAAACTCCTCAAACTGTGGTGTGCATGATATCATTTAATTCATTTGATACACTCAGAGAGCGCTGCAAAAGTCGCAAGATTCGGAGTAGGTGAAAGAAATGTAAACATTTAATTCGAACTGCTATGTATTCAATTCAATTCAATTCGGTAACTTATATAGAGCCTATATCTTCGAAGATACGAGATCAAAGGTGCAGAATCAAAATTAAAATCAGCTCAATGTCGAGAGTCAAAGCTTTAGTTAAGGGGGGGGGGGGAGGAGAGGAAGCCGAATTGAAAAGATAAATCTTCAGCATTTTTTAAATGAGATGACTGTACTCGCAGTTCTCAAATTAGCCGGCAGTGGATTTCAGGTGAAGGAAGCTGCAACTGCAAAAGCCCTTTACCCCCATTTTGTTCGAAAACGTGGAACAGTTAACATATTTGTGTTGGAGGATCTGAGCAGTCTTGAATTTTTAAATGGGACTAAATAATTAAAGAGATACGTAGGTTGATGAAAAAGCGAGGCTGTAAAAATGATGGTACAGAGTTTGAAACGTATGCGGTATTCCACTAGTTGCCAATGAAGAAAATTTAAGAGAGGCTTAGATCTGCTAGAACGAGACACTTTACAGACTACACGTGCCAGTCAATTCTGTACCCACTGCAATCTTTTAATGTCTCTGTCAGAAAGATTGTACAAAAGGGAATTGTAATAGTCTTGATGACCAGTAACTAGAGCACATGCAACAGATTTTGCAGCTTGTGGGCTAAGGTACTTCCTAATACGCCGAAAGTCACGAATGTGATAGAAGCATATTTTGCAAGTCTGAGAGATTTGTTGTTTGAAGTTAAAATTACAATAAAAAATAAATCCCAAATTTCTAACGAATAATTTTGGAAGTGTGTAATGGTCAAGTAATAATATAGGGAATAGATCTTTGAACTTTTCTCTTTGTTTTGTATAACTGATTATGATAAACTCGGTTTTACTTGGATTTACTTTAGCTTCGAATTTGTCATCCAAGTGAAAACATCAGTAACTCAGGATTTCAAATCAGTCAGGGATTTTAAAGCTTCAGAACTGGATAGAGAAATATATAAATTAGCGTGTCATCGGCATTGAGATGATGTTCTACGTCATGCTCAGCGATGACGCGACTGAGGGGAGCAGTATATAAGGTAAAAGGTCCAAGCAAAACAATCTCCTCTGAAACGTATTATTTATCTGTGTCAACTCAGAAACGCTCTTAATTCATCAATTTCCTTGAAAACATGTTAAACTTAACAAAATGTTTGATAAAAATGACCACCCCCCCCCCCTCTGCCGCATCGGTGGGCAATAATACATCGGTGGGCAATAATACATCTATTTTAAATACATTAAGGGACTGGCCCAGGCTAAAATCATCAAAAAAATCGGTGATTTTATTTTGGCTTCTTAATATGACCATATGATGTAAACATTTCCAAAGACTAGAACTGCAAAAGTTTTTTATTTTTTTCTGCTGCGCATTCAACAGTTTGACTAGATATAGAGACGAAATTCTTGATATCTAATTATTGACAACCATGTCAAAAATTAGAAATACGGGAATTTCGTCTCTATATCTAGTCCAACTGGTGGATGCGCAGCAGAAAAATTTAAAAACTTTTGCAGTTCTAGTTTATGGACATGTTTACATCATATGGTCATATTAAGCAGCCAAAATAAAATCACCGATTTTTTAATGATTTTAGTCTGGGCCAGTCCCTTTAATGCTTTTCACGTTGTTCGTATTCAACTTAGCAACATTATTTTTCGGTCAGCTTAACAAAGTTTCTGAGTTGACCAGTCAACTCAAAAACGTTGCTGAGTTTACTAAATTTTGCTTCCTGTCTCATTAATGTAATTAGGACTGAAATGGCAACTCCATAAATGTAAAATGCAGTTTAAAAAGTTGTTATTAATAAATTAGATTGAGAGTATTTGCTTGTGTAGACGTTTTTACAAAAACAAAACAACGTTTCTGAGTTGAACTCAAAAACGTTGCTGGGTTGATTGAATTATGTTTTTTGTCTCACTATTGCAATTAAAACTGAAATTTTAAATCTATCAATGTAAAATGCAGTTGAAAAGATGTTTCAAATTAAATTGAGTGATTTGTGAATCAAATTTACTCTCATTATATTTTCATCCATATGTTGGCCGATGGCCTACGAAATAAATGTTCAACATTAGGCCTATTACGACTTCATTTCCATTTTGTCTTCGATAATAGGGGCCTAAATCAAAAAAGGGCTTTCAAGTGTTGAGAGATCACGTAGATGTGCCTAAAACAATAACGTCAACTCAGCAACTTTACCAAATTTCAAAATCAAATCCATATATGTAACATTGTTGAAACTGCCCAGCCCGGGGATCAAACCACCAACCCTTGCATCGTGATGCCTGAGCGCTACAAATCTAGCCAAAGAGGCGACTTTTTGGCCAGAGTAGTAATCACTCCAGTCTGCCATACACACACCCGACTACACATATCTATCTTTTATTAACCTCCACACTGGGAGAGTATATACATTTATTTTATCAATACACATTTCGAAAATTAATATAACTAAGTGAACACGTGAATATACATATACTTAAGCAGTTGTTAGCAATTCAAAGGTGACAAATGGTAGTTAAAAAAACATAGTATGTACAATTCAACTATTTGTAATTGTAGTATAGTTTAGTTATGGTGTAAGAAATTATGCACGAATTTGTTTAACATTCAGTCACATAAGCCTATTTGGACTTTTAACTCATATCAGTCTGGACCGTTTTGACATTGGACGTCTGTGTGGTCTGGCCATTTTTGTGATTTTGAAACATATTCTGATACTTCAAATGGAAATTTAAAATGATGACATTTAAAATTCCCATACACCACAGAAACACACATACAATATATAATCAGAATACATCTCATTTAATTGACTAATATGATGTTGCCATGGTAACCGACATAAAATATATTAAAATATATCACAGACTGTTCTGAGAAGCATTCAATAGATTTATAGCACAAATTAATAGGGTAAATGCGTTATTATCATGGGATATAGTTATCTTTCTAAATTCCCTGAGGGGCATACAAAATTTCATATCTTGAGATGACATCTCATCTGGGAAATACCAAAAGCCTCGTATTCATCTGAGCCTGAAGTTGTATTTTTAGTTCAGAAACGGATGTGACGCAGATAAATCAACTCTTTATGTTCTAATTTTCTCATTCTGTGTTCATAGTTGCGCAGGTGATGTCATTTCGTGAATGGCTTAGCATTATTGCCAGGTCCGAGCTGGGTTCAGACTTATTCTGCAGCGTCATAAATTCCAGGTCCGACTGCTAGTCAGGAAGCCAAATCCGATTTTTGTACTTTTCGTGTGCATGCATTATATATTTGCATATGTGGTATCACTGGAAAGTTAAAACTCTTCAGGTTATGAATCTGCCTGTTGTAAATTTTTAAAATGCGCCTTTTACACCGAATTTACCCCCGGAAGTCACCCATAATGCACCAGCGCGTTATATATTTATACAACCCTTTCAAGTGTCCACTGTCATCGACATGGACGGAGTATGATCATAATCACTCGTAGCATCCTCATTTTTTATTTTTAACATAGCCAATATAAGGGGATTCAATTTCTAAAACGGATGAATAAAAACATAGTATGATCGTTACCATGGTCAGTATCCCTATCAACATTGCACACATACCACCGTGATGCGTAGCGTTCATTGGTTCAATAAAAAATACCGGCATTACTCTGATTTTATCTTACTACTTTATAATGTTTTAGAACACAATACGTTATTTATAGTATTTTTATTTATAGGTAACTCATTGGGAGAGGTTATTGGTTGTTTCCATGGTAACAAGGATTAATTTACCCCTGAAATGTGATATCAATCCACACTTTGACTTGGGATACACAATCGGTATGCATAGCCTACAAGTACACTCCCACAGGACTTCCAACATTTTCTTATCTACATGGATTCATATTTTTCATGCTTTGAAATATAAAATCTTACAAGTCCACGTTCAAAAAGTTTAATTTGCATTAATCAAAAATGGCTACCAAATCATTCATTAAAAACTGCTTATATTTCCATCACTTTCTATGTAACTGATGTAAAAACAGTTGGGCTGCCATTCTTTCAAATATTTTACATTCAGGCCACTCATCAGAAATACTAATTATAATATAATATATGTTTTTTCTGTATCTCGGTACGTGAATAATATATAGATTTGAATATTTTGGTATCTCGTATGTTTTTTTTGAGGTGCTGAATGAAATGGCAAAGGTTTCGGAATGATTGAAGGTCAATGTCATTTGTTGTTTTTATCAAGGTCAGAGTTCTAAAACTCATTATATCCAAGGCAAAACATATTTTTCACCATATCAAAGGGAGTATTATATTGATTTCAATGTTTTGGGGACCTACTATAGGTTTATGCTATGAGTTAAGCAATTATGCATATTACATAGAAATGTGACCATTCCCTCACATATACACTCCCAGCAGACACGAGACGTTGACCCAATGTTGTTGTAATGTTGGCCCGCCGTCTTCGAAGTCGGTCCAAAATTAAAATAACATTGGGTCAACGCCTCGTGTTTGTTGGGCTGCCATTCTTTCAAATATTTTACATTCAGGTCACTCATCAGAAATACTAATTTTCTTCTGTCAGACATGCAGTAAATTGAGCTGACCATTGCTGGTGGCATTAGGAGAGTCATTCTTTCACTCACGCTGACTTGAGAGGCCCTTGAAATTGAACTAAGCGTGTTCAACGGTAATTGCTGAGCAAAGCTAACAGATGGAGCTGTGCTTGATAACATTACTCAACAATGATCTGTACATAGCATCATCACCAATCAACATTCTGACAACCACTTTACAATATATAAAATGTGACTGATTTATTCATCCTCACATACCACAACCAAAGTATAGAAAATTCAAACATACAATTAATTGAAATTGACTAACTATCATACATTAACAGATTTATCTAGTTTTTTATTTAATATTTATTATTTATAACTGTTAACACCATTTTACAAAAGGTTTTAACTTACTTATTTTGACCGGTTTCAAAATATGTTCCGACAATACAAAATTTACAATGTTATATTGTTTCACATGTTGTATATAAAATGTACAAGAGACTGATAGTTGCTAAAGCACGCTTGGAGACTGGAAAATTAATAAATGTTTGCATGAATATGTTAATGTAGAAATGTAATTGTACAGAAAATAATGTGAATAAAAACATTAACCGTCTTTTATCCACAGTACATTCTATATTCTGCCATCCTAGCGCTGCAGTAGCGGCAATGCCGTGACATTGTTGAGGTGAACCTTGAAATGTTCGTGCTGCATATTCATGTGCTTTCTCAAGCTTCAAGATACCTTGTTCACATATCGGCTACACTTCACATCTATGCAAATATTTTGGGATAGCTACTGACCCATACAATTGTGAAGCACTTATTGGCGATGTGCCTTCGGTGCTACTACAAATAGAATCAATCATGTGACACGACACCTTCAACAATTAATTGTTTGCTATTTATTGCAAAACAAATATTTTCATTTAATTTACCAAAAATTAACATTTGAATTTTCTCAGTAATAAAAATATATTTCCACTTCACAACGTGACCATTGACTGTATCGAGATAATGTTGCATACCCACAGCAGATTTGGCTATCACTGCTATACCAGCAAAACTAGGAACAGCTACACTGCTGAGCTAAATACGTACACTACAAGGCATTTTGGGTCCAGAAAAAGTATGCCACACGCACCTGTGCAGTGGACAAAAGGTGCTACACCAAGCTGCCGTACCAGCCGATTACGATATGACAAAGGTCTAGGGTCGATTATGATAACCAATTATGGCAATAACGTGCTTAGATTATAGACAAACTAACTGTGTGATTTACTGCGCCGTTGTGCATCTTTTTTTTAAGGTTTTTGGGTTCCGCGAGAATAAAATAATAGAATAAAAAGTCACAGTCTACATACTCATCTTTTCATTTCCATTCAAAATGACGAGAGAAAAAGTAACGTCAGTTTCACGGCCAGTAGCGATCCCCTTCTAACAGCTGAACGGCCTGATCTACCTCTAGCAGCTGAACAGCTTCACTTGTGTCACCAGTGTTTGTACGTCAGGCGTACTGTGACACTCACTGATATTCTGAACAGCCTGATCCATCTCTATCAGCTGAACAACCTGACCTCCCCCTCCAGCACCTGAACAACCTGCTCCACCTCTAGCCCCTGAACAGCCTAGTCCCCCTCCAGGAGCTAAACAGCCTTCTCCACATCTAGCACCCGAACAGCCTGATCCCCCTTCAGCAGCTGAGCAGCCTGCTCCACCTCTATAGCAGCTGAACAGCCTGACCCCCTCCAGTACCTGAACAGCCTGCTCCCCCTCCAACAGCTGAACAACCTGCTACACCTCTAGCACACAAACAGCCTGCTCCCTCTCCATCACCTGAACAGCCTAACCCCCCTCCAGCAACTTTACAGCCTGCTTCGACTCTAATAACTGAACAGCCTGCTCCCTCTCCAGCACCTGAACAGCCTGATTCCCCTCCAGCAGCTGAACAGCCTGCTACACCTCTAGCACCCGAAAGGTCTGCTCCTCCTCTAACAGCTGAACAGCCTGATCCCCCTTCAGCACCTGAAAAGTCCGCTCCCTCTCTAGCACTTGAACAACCTGACCCTCCTCCAGCATCTGAACAGCCTGCTCTCCCTCTAGCAGCTGCCTGTACCCCCTCAAGAAGCTGAACAGCCGGCCTGCCCCTCCAGTATTTTTGCTTTTCTATGGTTTGTAGGGCATAGCGGGTATAACAAAATGTTGTATTTACCGTTTGTAACATGTCATCTTTGACATATGTCATTTTATTTATTTATTTATGTATTTAACGTTTTTAATGATATATTCAGGATTTTCCAGGGTATAATCCGGAATATACCTTGCGTATAGTCTGGGAGCTCCCAGACTATGCGTAGTACATTATATATTACTTTAACATATATATATTGCATGTTGTTTGTTAATGCCAAGCTCTTGAAAAAAGAGTATAATTAACCAGCAAAAGGACAATACGGAATTATTAGTATAATTGTGCAACCCATTATGTAATTAAATGTATTGCAAACATTGCCCATTCAGATCAATCTCTTCCAATAGAGATAGAAAAGTTTTCAGACTTCATCAGAAAAAGATAAAATTGCAGCAGTTTTTTTTTATTGGATAGTTATTACATGCTTATAAAGTAGATCAGCCTGTTCACCTAGGAGGTTATCAGATGAACAGTTTGGAATAATGCGTGAAAGTTTGCAAGGTGAAGTAGAAAATATTCCATCATTCTAATTTTTTATATGCAGAAGAAGATGGTCGTATGGTGTATCACATAACACAAACAAATTCTATTCTATACCATGAACGTATTTTTCTTATCTTGGTAATACTGATCATTTTCAAGTTTGATATTTCACTTTGAAAACCATTTGAGACTTTAAAAAGAGCAGTTCATGCTCTCACATGCTGTGACACTACATCACTACTAGCAAAATTCCGAGTTGCAACAGAAGGGCATTGCCAACAGTATTTAAAATATTTTTAAATGGAAGAACTAGATCATGATTTGTGTTCAGAAGTTGAACATGTATATGTCATGAGACAAATCTTTTAAAAATTTTAACTATTTTCACCACTAAACATCATATTTAGAAGATATATCATAAAAAATGCCACCTACTTGGCTGAGAACACATCTACATAAAAAACGAGCTTACCTGCAACACCAACATTGAGTTGAAGCAGCATCAAAATAATTTTCATTATTATTATGGATATTAAAAAAACGAACATTTCTTGTGCTCCATATCCACTTCAAACAAACTACCCCCGGCTAGTCGACTCCCCTAAACCCTGCAAGTGCTTAACATTTTATTCAATGACATCGTGTTCACAATACAACAATGTAACTATTTTTTATCCTCAATAAATTTTACAAGAAAAAAATAGTATGAATATTACAATATAAAGAAGTACCGAAGTTATAATTTTTAATTATTTTGTGACCTTGCACCTTAAATTACATTTTCGTGAAATATAAGGTGGATATTTGTAATCAGTATTAAATTTATAAAATGTTGAGTATAGACATGACTATATTACGAATGTTTATTTTTGTGACCTGACCTTATATTATGTCATATTGTCTTCATATAACATTTTTTAGCAATAGAATCATATATTTGTGATCATCATAAAAATTATGACATTTTAATCTATTTTCGTGACCTTTGACCCCATATTGAGGTCAAATGACCATTGTTTCAATTTGTCTATCCCCAGACATCATATAATTTTAAAATCAAACCTAATAGACCTCGACAGTCCTACTCAACCCTAGCTAGCTCCTCTGACTGACGAGCTGGCACGACCCGTGAAGCCTCCTGATCAAGTAGTTTTTTTGGAGCATCATAAGTAAACACATACAGAAGTGAATGCCTATCCAGAAACATACTTTACTGAAAATAATGTTGCATTTATAAGGGGGGCATCAGGTAACTTCTGTGCGTTTGGTCTAAGCTGGGCCAAGATAATTTATTATAGATGGCGAGACGAGTCATATCCCACAGTTTTACTCTGGTAGTCTGAGGACTAACACGCTACCTTTGATAACAGATTGGCCACCTGAAAAAATAATCTTTACGAGTCGACAAAGAAGAAACTTTTTTATTTTGAAGCCTGAATACCAACAGCGGCAGACAAAGTTATTGCTCCAAAGGCGACAACTCCAACAGAGTCTATATAAAACTCGCCTTTTCGCGAGACGTTCTTTATTAGATGCATATTATGTTTTCTGGCAATACCTAGACATCAAACTGGTAGCCTAACCAGTCGAGCATATTTTGAATTTTATATGTGGACCTTGTGCAATTACTTTGTTTACTAATCAAGCTGTAGCTACCACTTGAGTTTGATCGATAAACAATGTCTACCAGTCATTCATTACCTTTTCGATTTATATTTGCGAAGTTTACCAAATGTAATCCATATGCGAGACCTTACGATTTGTTTCAAAATTACGGTCTTTAATGTTGCATTGTTTTATTTGAATACGTATTTTCAAATTACACACAACTACCCCCCCCCCCCCCGAGGAATGGGGTAGTTGTTTGGAGGTCATTTTGAAATCTTTGCGTGCACATGACTGGTTTGCGTGTTCGCTTTTTGGTATGATTATGTTACTTTGCAATGACCAGTCATCCTCGAGGACTTCCAAGTGTCCTCAGAATAACCACATTTTTTACATTTTATGGTATGGTAATTACACGTACTAAGACATGACCACAAAATACTCATTTCTTTAAATATGAGCATTTAAAACGCTAGACATGATATTCCTTTACACACACATTTTTTTGTCTGGTATAGTCAGGGGGCTTGAAGATTCATACAGCTACAAAACGGGCATGCGTGGGACCGTCACGTGTAGGCCTACATTAGCATATATAGAGTACAGGGCTGTAGGTATACAGTAACCTACTGTACAGGGTGACAGCATTTATATCATCAACTAAACTGATTACAAGATACTACTTAAACAATACATTGACCCAGTGCTGTTTTAATGTTGGACCAGCGTCTGCGACGCTGGTCCAACATTGGACCTGCATTGGACAAATGTACTATGTTTGAGAGAAAGTCCACCTGCCCAGCTAACACAACACATTTATACAACGTCGGCCCAACGTCTTTGGCGTTGGTCCAGCATTGTATAAAGTCATACAAATGTTTTGTGTTCACTGGGTGTCATTATATAAGCTTGGGGTCAACCAGTTTCGACATCCCAGCAGTAATACAGTCAGTGTGTTTGCAACCCAGCGACCAAGTAGGGGCGAGGGCTAATGGCTTTGAGTTCTTAACTCATAGATGTCGCTCAAGTATATATGAAGTTGCTGTGATTTGAGAACTTGCTCTTAATGAGGCTTTGGGTATGAAAAGCATATTTAGCTTTATTATGGAATAGGGCCTGGGCCTACCCACGGGCACTATTGCATCCTGGGGAACCCTTGTCCAGCGAATTTTGACAGTTCACCATACCTTCAATCATATAATTGCTCAAATCGTTCCACAAGCACCAAATTTGGACCACTTGTAGCCCAGGTCATATACTTTTGAATTTTCGCGGGAGCCAAGTTAGGCTCCCGCCATGGGCGCCATATTGGACGAATCTAAGATGGCCGCCATTCCAAATGGGGCATGTTATAGCTTTTAAACTAATAGATGTAGGGACATATTTAATATGTTTCTATGGTTTTGGACTATGTAGAATTCATTGGTGATGATTTCGAGTTAATCTGAGAATAATTGCAAGCACAAATATATATGTGAATGGTATTTCACATATGGTGAATGGTATTTATTTGTGCTTTCAGTTATTCCCAGATCAACTGAAAGCACAAATAAATATAGATTTAAATATATTTTTTTATGCTTTCAGTTATTCCCAGATCAACTGGGGTGTAAAATACTTGATGAAAGTTGTGACCGAAATGGGTAATCTTTTTCTGGCGACAAGCCATGAGCTTGTAGCTTTTGATACATGTGATGTTATGGAACATGTAGTAGCTATGTCTCTATCCAAAATCTCTGAAGTTGGCAAAACTCTTCATTAAGAATATGTAGACACACGTCGTACAAATGCTACTAATCCAGTTTCGCATATAATTAAAGAAACCGTCTGTTCACGTTTAGCAATCGTCCAGACATACGAAACAAAGTTTGAATACTGAAACAGAACACCACTCTCATCACCCAACTTTTTATATCTCTTCAGCCGAGACCAGAAACAGATATGATAGATTTCCTTAAATATGAAAACCAGCGAGAACCCCCTTCTCTATCGGATTGTGGTTTGCTTGGAGCGGGAAACAAGTCAGATATATAATAATTCTGGCTTGTATCAAAGTTTGTACAGCCAGACAGGTTTTACGTATGGTTTTTGATATGGCTGATATCATTCATATGGTGAGCCCAACCAGAGCTGTAACGGAGTATGTATCTCTAAATGTTGTTCCTTTCCTAGATAATCAACTGACGTCTACCGGTTGTTTTGTCAGTAGAGCGTGTCGATGCAATCTGGGACACATACCCTGAAAAAACTGAAATCATTGACTCAGAAGCCACGTGGAACAGGTGTTCGTAAACGATTTGAAACAAACAGTGATGGCAGCACACCCATCCCCAAAAGAGACCGTTAATCATATCTGAAAAATGTAGATAATAAAAGGGAGCTTTTCTCCTGCATAAGTAAATGACTGGCCAGGGATGGTTCTGACAAGCAGATTGTTAAATGAGGATATGAAAACACTAGAACCCTGCAACCACACAGAGGCTGACACACATGTATTTTTCTGCACCTCGCCCATGCAGCATATCAGGGTCACCAAAAAGCTTTTGTACGAACAGTTGACAGTGACATTGTTGTTCAAGCTCTGAGTTTGTTTCAAAAGGTGAGGCTTGCAGAATTATGGATTGGGTTTGGTAGTGGCAAAATCTATAGAGACATTTTTGTGCATATTCCACACCAACAGATAGGTCCATCAAAGTCATTAGCGTTGCCATTGTTTCACTCCTTAACAGGTTGTGATACAGCCTCCCATATTTTGAGCTGTGGCAAGAAGGGTGGCTGGAATGCATGGCAAAATACTCCTGACAGAGACATTGATTGCCCTTACTAACGATCCGCAGTGGCGGATCCAGAATGTGCAAGAGGAGGGGGTGTAAGCCACATTTTGGCTGAAAAAGGGGTGTTAGCTTCACTTTATTAAAAAAAATGTATGAAAATGCAATATTTTCACCAATAACGGGGAGGGGGGTACGCCGGGTACGCCCTATGCTGGATCCGGAATGTTTGACTCTGGAAAGTGTGCATACGGAGCGCATTGAACGATTTGTTGTGTTGATGTAGCCTACAGCAAGACATATGCCTCTTCATCTGTTAATGATGTCAGATATAATTTATTCTTCATTGGCAGTCGCTCATTCGAGAATATCCCACCCAAGCTGCACTTTTCGAGCACGTTATATTAAGAGATCTGTATTGCAAACCAGTTTGATCAGAAATCAAGTAACCGTCAACAAACAAATACTACCTGACTTTGGTATGGGATGACCATAGTAAGATATGTTTGCCGTTAGGACAACCCTTGCAAGAAAGCAAGGCATGTGCCATCCTCTTACACTGTGGTTGTGCATGTAAGGGGAATTGTGAATCAAAAAATATAGAGAAGGTGTCAGATGCACATCGCTGTGCAAGTGCGAGGGGGGGGGGGGTATTAACAGTTATGCTAGGTAAAATTCAGGTGATTATGAAAGCCTAAATAAGTTTATGTGTCATTATATTGTTATCATTGTGTTACAAAACACTTAGCGGTTGATCTGGTTTAATTGACTGATACACAATAATGCTATATTCATATAATATTCAAACTTTAATTATCTAGAGCAGCATTACGTGATTAATATGAAAGCCATGCAACCGAGCGTCTATGACAGATTGACCCGTTCTTATGTTTAAATCTGTAGAGGGTCAATTTTGCTTGTGTAGTAAACATTTATTGTGTAATACATAAAATATGTATCGTTCAAAATTTACTTTAAGTGCTAACTGTATCTGTAGGCTATTAGCGAATATTCTCGTTTGGATGACACAGTTCTCAGCTATTTTCACTCGCTTGAAGATTTGCATTGTGGTAGTGAAACATAATTGTAAATGGATGAATGTTTGTAGTTATAATGTAGAATTTCCATCTTCGCTTTGTATATATATCAGCATTCTGAATGGTGGACTTGCATGAGTGCCATTTTGATAACAAATGTACATGTATACAATTTAATGATAATAATTTAATCACATTTTGGAAAAATTGTGGAGATAAATGTACAAATGGTACATATGTGGAGATATTGTACAAATGGTATATGTGACTGTAACATAATCTACATCGTCTTATAAATAGCTTCATCATCATTTTCATCCTCGTTTTTGTCACTAAATCCTCTTCTAAAATATTTGCACTGGTTACCTGTTCGTTACGGAATCAAATTTAAATTGTGTTTCCTGACCTACCAGGCTCTGACCAGTGGAAACCCATTATATTCTAAACATGCTTCAGCCATCACGAAAGGTACGGACACTTCGTTCCAGTGATCTATATCAGCTGTATGTTCCACTGGTTAGAACCGTGGTAGACAGCAGGGATTTTTCTGTTGGTGCACCTGGACTTTAGAATGAACCTTCAAAAATTCGCTCTGCGAGCTTTTCCGACTTAAATCCTCGGTGGTCCGGTTACTAGACGACAAATGCAAACGGTTTTGGAACTATGAGTCACATTACGATTATGTTTGTTGCGCCTCTGAGCTCTGATCACCAAGGATTTAGTCGCTATAGAAGTTTGTTATTAATATTATTATACATAAAAGGTGTTATTTTACTTGATTGTACCTTTTCGCGTTTGCAACTTATAACGGATTTCTTTGTCCCGCTGCCATCTTGGATTTTACAATATATTCTCCTCTCCAAAGTAGATTTTGAAATGGAAATAATAAGCTTTTTTCTTACTCATGACCAAAATACTTTGCTTCTAGTACGAATTTTGGAATTATTACAGTCTTCAAATCTAAGGTATATCTAACACCTTCTAATTTCAGCTGAAACACCATTTGTATATTAAAAACTGAAATAATTGCCAAATCAATTTTAAAACGTGGTAAATAGATTCTACTTGGTCGAAAATCATAGAAATGTGCTATTAAATGTGTCTCTACTGGTATTAGTTTGTAAGTTATGACATGGGCCTGTTATGAATGGCGGCCATCTTGGCCAATATGGCGCCCACGGCGGGAACCCAGCTTGGCTCCCGCAAAAAATCAAAAGTATATGACCTTGGCTACAAGTGGTCCAAATTTGGTGCTTGTGGAACGATTTGAACAATTCAGGGGTAAATATGGGTTAAGGCCCCTTACTAGTAGAAGCCATCAGTTAACACATGCTAATAAAGGGCCACTAAATGACGTCTCATTTCCTGACCGCCAAAATTATACACAACGCGAACACCTTACATATTTGAAATGAAGTCTTTAGCTATAGTTTAAAAAAATATTTGTTTTCCATTGGTTATTTTATGGTATGGTCATTGGTTTTGACGTTAAAAAAAGATGTGGTTCTGACGTCTTCAGCAATGACCCGTACCACCATTCCTCGGGGGGGGGGGGGGGGAAATAACCATCAAACAGGCATTTCGAAAACTATCAGACGATAATCAAGTCATTGCAAAACATTGTTGAGTATGCAACCTGCTAAACAACATAACACATTTCGTTTAAAAGAGCTTTTATTTTGTACATAAAAAATAAAGTTTACTGACATTAGACCCCCAATCTTCAACAAAAAGTATGTACATACATTGGCAGGCGTGCAGTTCTTTTTGTTTTATATTTTACATGTCGAACACTTAACAAGATAAAATAATATCAAGATGTTGCAGATCTATATTCCAAATATCGTATAAAATACAATTACATTATATAACAAGTAAATACATTTATAAATATACATATGTTTCCTTCGCTGTGATATTTACACAAATTAGGAATGTGTTTATGATTTATAATTGTGAACAAAACACAAAACTTTTCAACTGCTACCTGTTAAAAAGGTTCAAGGCACGTCAGAAATAGGCCTCAAGACTCTAATCATAGTTTTAAAACGATAATTATCCGAAAAAACAGCAACGCCACAAATACAGATTTTAAAAATTATAAATAACACAAGAACTTTTAAAATTTAGACTCTTCCATGTCCCATGACCATTCATATGATATCACAGGCATGTGGGACGTATAATATGAGAGCAAATTACAATAGAATGTTAGGCCATGGTTAACCATCTTGACCTGTATATAAAATTGGATGTACATGTACATTCTAATAAAGCAAAATATGCCGTTATAGTGACGGACAGACGAGCAAAACGACATGCGGCGATACGATAACCGGTATTTTGCTAAATATTAGCTGAGGTCTAAAAATATTCCGTGACATGATGTTCAAAGAAATAAATGCTGGAATTGGAATACTACTCTGTGGAATAATAAGGTAAGATTCAAAATAAAGACATAATCAATGTAATAAATTAGGAGATAATAATATGTATAAAATTTTCAGGATAAATATATATCATATCTGAATTTAAACAAAAATCGTAAATACAAATATTGAACCTATTTGAATAATAAGTTTTAGCTATTACATTTTTATGTTCGAGGTACTTCACCAAGCATAAGATGTTAGTGATAACAATTGACAGTTTTCATCTGCAACCTGATATATCTCTTAGGTTCTGGTCGGGAGAGATTGCTGTGAGCGAGCAAGAGAGTATTGTGAGCCTGATAGAGTAGCACGTGATCCATAGTAGCTTCGGCTTGCGCCCCCCATTCCCATACGCTGCATCGCAGCTTGTCGTATATTCGCCAATTTTGTGAAATATCGGATGCGTCTCTGCTTGCCGAATTTGAACTCTATTAACTCTTGCCAGTAGGACACCACACACAGCATGGCTGAGATCTGTAATTTAAAAGAAAAAGGTACCGTAGTAACAAGTATTTAATTAATTGAACTAATGAATAATGTAGCAGGTCTAGATATGCTGCATGCATATTTAGCAACAGCTGCATAGTTTTTGTATGAAATTATTCTTTAATGCATTATTTTTATCCGATATTAGCAGATGCAGAACATACATGTATGTATAAATCAAATCATAACTGAAATATTTATATCGCCTACCACAAATACATGGTACAAATACATACAGTGTTGTAATCAGAATCAAACGGGCCAGTGGATTGTGGACATACGAGTGTCATAAACAACTATGCAACAAGTTATTTCAGCCAAGGGGGCCCATGGCGGTAACCCAGCAAACACAAGACATTCACGCAATGGCGGGTCAGTGTTGGCACAACGTCTGCGACGCTGGCCCAACATTGACGTGTGTTTGTTGGGAAAGAGGAAGATTTCCCGCAAAGCCAAGGCAGCCTAGGCTCAACTGCTAAAATGATCATACACGTAATGTAGCGAGAGGAATAGGACTACTTTTAAGAAGGGAGATTGTAAATGTGAACAAGACTACATAAGTCCAGGAGCTCCCGCGACGAATTAGAATTTGATTTAAGCAATTTTGTGTAGGGTTTTTAATGTAGTACTAGGCTAGGTCAAAAATCAAGACGCAAGACAACTAGGTCTAAGAAGCTCAGTCTAAGAGTAAGATAAGAACTAGACAGTTTTTGTCAGAGATTGCAAACCTCCATTAAAATTAATGATCCTAATCAGTATCCCAGTAATGGTCTACCTATCTGGCATGGTTTACCCGATATCAGGCCAATCGAGGTATTTAATAGCTGATTTACGGTCATTTTGAATTCGATATAAACTAGTTAAAAACTTAGGGTGCATCCCTCCCCCGAAACCTCATATTTTGTTTTATAGTAATAGACTAACATCTAACACAGTTTGCAAAATATTGGGCATGTGAAAGTAAATAATGGCCGATAGGGGGCCATTTTGAATTTGATCGAGTCGGAATTTTTCAAGATGCATCCTCAGCTGAAATGTCACATTTCATTCTATAGTAATGGTCTAGCCATCTAGCATGGTTTACCAAATATCGCCCATGTGAAAGTGAATAATGGCCGATAGGAGGCCATTTTGAATTTGATCAAGTCAAAATTTTTCAAGATGCATCCTCTCCTGAAATCTCACATTTTGTTTTATAGTAATGGTCTAGCCATCTAGTACGGTTACTAAAAACCGGCTATGTGAAAGTAAATAATGGCCGATAGGCGGCCATTTTGAATTTGATCGAGTCAATTTTTTTCAAGATGCAACCTCTCTTGTAATCTCACATTTTGTTTTATAGTAATCGCCCAGCTATCTAACACGGTTTACCAAATATCAGCAATGTGAAAGTAAATAGTGGCCGATAGGCGGCCATTTTGAATTCGATTGAGTCGAAAGTTTTTTAAAGGCATCCTCTCTCTAAACGTCACATTTTGTTTTATAGTAATGGTCTAGCTATCTAGCACGGTTTACCTGATATCAGGCCTATCGAGGTAAATAATGCTGATTGTCGGCCATTTTGAATTCATAAATTAAAAATTTTCAGGGTGCATCCTCTCCCGAAAACTCACACTTTGTTTTATAGTAATCAGGTAATGGTCTAGCCATCTAGCACGGTTTACCAAATATCAGCCATGTGAAAATGAATAATGGCCGAAAAGGCGGCCATTTTAAATTTGATCAAGTCAATTTTTTTCAAGATGCATCCTCATCTGAAATCTCACATTTCGTTTTACAGTAATGGTCTAGCCATCTAGCACGGTTGACCAAATAACGGCCATGTGAAAGTGAATAATGGCCGATAAGCGGCCATTTTGAATTTTATCAATTTTAATTTTTTCAAGATGCATCCTCTCCTGAAATCACACATTTTGTTTTATAGTAATGGTCTAGCCATCTAGCACGGTTTACCAAATAACGGCCATGTGAAAGTGAATAATGGCCGATAAGCGGCCATTTTGAATTTTATAGAGTCGAATTTTTTCAAGATGCATCCTCTCCTGAAATCACACATTTTGTTTTATAGTAATGGTCTAGCCATCTAGCACGGTTTACCAAATAACGGCCATGTGAAAGTGAATAATGACTGATAAGCGGCCATTTTGAATTTTATCGAGTCAAATTTTTTCAAGATGCATCCTCTCCTGAAATCACACATTTTGTTTTATAGTAATGGTCTAGCCATCTAGCACGGTTTACCAAATAACGGCCATGTGAAAGTGAATAATGGCCGATTGGCGGCCATTTTGAACTTTGACAAAATGAATTTTTTTAAAATACATCCTCTCCTGAAGCCTTACACTTTATTTTATAGTAATGGTTTAGATATCTTGAGCGGTTTTCATGATATTCCACAATATCAGGCCTGTCGAGGTGAATAATGGCTGATAGGCGGCCATTTTGAATTTTATCAACTTCAAATTTTTCAGGATGCATCCTCTCCTGAAACCTTACAATTTATTTGATATTAATGGTGTAGCTATCTTGAGCGGTTTTCATGATATTCCGCAATATCAGGCCTGTCAAGGTGAATAATGGCCGATAGGCGGCCATTTTTAATTTTATTGACTTGAAATTTTTCAAGATGCATCCTCTCCTGAAACCTCACAATTTGTTTTATAGTAATGGTGTAGCTATCTTGAGCGGTTTTCATGATATTCCGCAAAATCTTTCAGTCGGATTTACCGATGTTATAAATTAGGTCAAAGTGCTGGGTCAACTTCAAGGTCAAGGTCCAAAAACCTGAAAAGGCACAACTAGGGACCTTAGAGAACATGTATGTGCAATATGACTGTCATCGGCCCAGTACTTTTCGAGATCTGCTCCGGAAACGAAGTGCGCGTCAAAACGTCTAAATAGGTCATAGTTCTGAACCAGAAGTAGGTCAAAGTTCAAATACCCCAAAAGGCACAACTAGACCCCCTAGGGGTGTTGTGTGTAAAATTTGAAGACAATCGGACAAGTACTTTCAGAGATATGCTCCGGAAACGAATTGTTTACGGACGGCCCAACGGCCCAACGGCCCAACGGCCCAACGCCGTCACATCATCATTTTCTCCTCTGCAACCTTGCGTATTGAATTCAGATTAAAAATATTTTAACCCGTCCATTAGCCACCTGGAAGTAACCCACATACCAAAAATTGTTATCCTAGCTTATTTTCTCACAAAGTTATAGGCAAAAGAAGAGGCCAAAAAAAAACGGAGGTAGAATCCATAGCTCCCTTCGCTCACCTACGGTGACGGCGGGAGCTAACAAGACCACACGTGAGATGAATTTTGTAAGTTTGAGTTAAAGCTATGAAAATGGTCTGCTATTTTGAAATCAATTGTGACCATTATCAGATACAATACATGTAGCGATAATGTTCACAATGTGAAGTGGATGCCAGCACACATCATACCAGCACACATTGCTCGACAATGTAATCAAAATCAATTTTGGCCATTCCCAACATCATAATGAAAATTGTCAGTACTTTTTCATGCTTTTAATTTTCTAATACCAAAAATGAGGAGAAGAGGTAATTTAAATAAAAAATCTGAAAGCAAGTAACAAAAAAAGATGATTCTATACCTCACATTGTATATACCATCCAGTGGCAGTAAGAGGTAGCAGCATTATTTTGTAATATCCCCACAAACATGAGACGTTGAATTGAATTGGTTTAATGTATGACCACCATTACAAATGATGGGCCAACATTAAAAATTAACCAGGCTTTCAGTGCGCGGACTGTATTTAGATGTCAAAGTCTGACTCGGAGCCTGTACTGTCGTACAAGTTACCATATATCGTAGGGTTCTGATTGGTCGAGATGGACATCTCGACCAATCAGAAGCCTACGATATATCGTAACTTGTACGAGATTACGGGCCCTGACGTCTAAATACCGTCACTGCACTGAAAGAAATAAAAAAGTTATAATGGTCGTAGACTCATATTATTATAGGTATTCAAATAAAGTGGAAAAACTTAACTAAGACATTTATGATGCTTTCAAATTGAATAAACCCTTTGGTCTCTCAAGGTTTATACAAACTATTTCAGCGTTGTAAGGGTTAAGGGTCAATATCTCATGTTTACTGGATTAGTTTACTTACAAACACTATAGATTCTGTGATCCAGTAAACAGCAATAACAATAGCTTCAGGAAACACGTAGACGACATCCTGCAATCAAGTGGTGCAAATAGTGTGAAACATAATTTATGTAATTCAGAGCCAGTGTACAGGGTGCCAAACAATGATAAATAATTAAAGTCAACTAATCATGATAGGAAAAGGGTGGGAAACAAATGCTGGGATGCGATTGACAAATATCTTCGTTCAACTGCCATTTAACACAGTAGCACATAAGTTGAGCTTTGTAAAAAAGCAGAATTAGATGTACTTTCAGAATATATCCCCATCACACTTCTACCTATTACATGATCTCTCCCGAAAGAGGGGGGGGGGGCGGGATATTATTGCTTTGCACCTCTTACACTGTACAAGAAACAGAACTCTATTTTGAGGATATACAAAAATAGTGTGCAAACTATAAAATAAAAAGCTCACACATTTCCAATTTGAGGACAATTATTTCAAATTCAACTTTATGAGAATATGTGGTGCACCATGACGTCTGCATTATGCATGTGATGTGGTCAGCTATAATCTTATCACTGTGGAGAAGGAGCTGAGGGCTTTTAATGCCATAATTATTGTAATAAGTCTTTATTATCTGATTATTAATGGCTATAATGCGACAGAATTGGCAAAATAGTTGAGTAAATGTTAGTCCTATGTTTGACCAAATATTTAGTGATTTTAGTGAAAAACCAGGAGCTCCCCCTCAAGGCTATTTTTTTTAAATGTCTTTGATATCCTGTCTGTATATGTTACGAGCGATATTGAATATCTTGTAGTATCTTCTAATACAAACCGCTTTATGGGAAATTATAAGAGGAGCGATTTAAAATAGCATATCATGTAGAAAGTAGTAACATAACATTGACAAATTACATCAATGATATCACAACCTTTAAAATTGCACATGAAAAAGACATTTTTGAGGGTGGTTAAACTATTAAGGCTTAAAAAGTGATACAGTGCCTAAGTTTGACCACATATATTTAAATTTTATTTATTGAAGTAATAAGTCAACCTTACAAAGACAAAAAAATGTTTAATTCCACCTACAAACTACTGTCAATCAAATAGAGAATGGAATAAGTGGATATCATTTATATATTCATCGTTATATACTTTATTATCAATTTGAATTAGGCTCCAGCAATAAAATTTTGCCAAAATACACAGTAAAAGTTTGAAATTTAATGAAGTAATAAGTCAACCTTAGTTTGACTTAAAAAATGTTTGAAATCACCTACAGACTACTGTCAATCAAATAGGGAGTTGAATTAATGGATATTATTTATATTAAAAAAAAAAAAGAATTTCGGTACATGTGATAAAAAAATGGCCCTGTGAAAGACTGCAAATGGATATTCTTCGCTACATACTTTATTATAAATTTCAATTAGGCATTTTAAATGCCTCAGCACATAAAATCTTGTCAAAATACACAGTAAAAGTTTGAAATTTGAAAAAAAGTGGCATAATGTAGGCAGTGGTAGGTAATAGCCATATGGCCATACTGTAGGGTATTTATAAAGGGGTCTTTTTTTCGCAACAGAATTTAAATGAATCGGGCTTTAGGCCACCTTTGTGCACATATAGGCTAAACTGTCCTCCAGACACAGGATTCGAAATTCGAGCCCTGGCGGTCTGAGGCCGAGCACGCTACCTCTCGGTCACGAAGGCTCCCCACAATACTGACTTTTACACGTGGATGGGGAAGAAACATTTTTGTTTCTTTCAAACCGCCGAGACCGGGAACCGAACCCCGAACTCTGGTGTAAAAGGCAGCGGTGCTAACCACTACCCTAGGGCCCCCGCAACAGAGAGAAATTGTCAAAAATTGTTATTTCTTTAAAAAGTTGAACTTATGGCACTTTGCTATGCGGATTGCATAAAAAGTCAAATAAAACACTCCAAATGCAGAAAAGAAAAAATCACTCAGAAGCTAATATTTTGAGAAGATCCCCTATTTAGTATGACATACATGTGCCAACCTGCAGCATATGATGAGATATACAAACACATAATTGCCAGCACGTGGGACTCACAGAATAATGTTGGACTTGATGAATTATAAAAAGGTAGATTTAGCTCAATATTGACGAATTTCAATAAATAAATACCATAAATCTAGTATGTTATCCATGTTATTGCTAAGAGAATGAAGGTTTATTAACTGTACATTTTGGTCAAAAAATAATCTTAAATTGTGTACATTTTTTTATACACATCCACACGAAATTAGTTGAAGATTCAGGTAGTTATTGAACATTTTTTGAGGCAGTAATTATAGTTTACTACACAGTATCATTCATTTACCATGATTAGTTATATCTGTACATTAAAAATATTAGAAATATTGAAACTTCTCCAATATCACTTTCTTTATAGATTTAAACAGCACACTTGTAAATATTTCCAAACCAAAATATGTTTTCTTCTCAAATTATATTCATGTTTTACACATGAGGAGTGTCAGAGACATATTTGTTCAATTATAAATCATATTCATAAGTTAAAAACTCTAGGACAGAAGCTTTACTGCTTCATTTTCAAACCAGTATACACATCAGCTTTATTATACATAATTTCAAAGCAAAATGCAATTTACACTCACCAAAAACCTATGACCGCCTATCCATACTAAAATGTAAATCATGAGAAACCACTGGTAGACTCGAAATACAAACATTCCCCATTTCCATGCATCTATCAGTCTTTTCCCTTCATAACCCTTTAAGTAAAATTAAATGACATCTATCACATCTATACAATTGCATAAGCATAATTAGATAGAGAAAACTGCATTTAGATTATTCAATTCATTGAGTACATGCCGTCGCCTCGGAGCTAAAGGATCCTATCTGACACTCGTCAGACTGGCAGATAGGATCCTTTAGCTCCGAGGCGACGATGTATTCTATCAATTACATGTACTACATTATTACAAATCAGTGGGGAATGTGAAATTTGTGCAAGCCTATGATTAAGTGTTCCAGTTGGGTGTTTTTTACCAAGGCTCCATCCTGCTCAACAAAAAGGGTCAAAGGAAGCAAATTTGCTTATATCAGTTTGTAATTTGACAATTAACAGTGAATAAATGAAGCAATGGATGAGAAAAGTGTTACGAGTTGGAAATATATTTTGCAGTGGTACCAACCCAACAGAAAAATTCAAAAAGTACTAGTGGTGATTTTATTTATGTTTTTAGCAAAGCTGTGGTTTTTAATAGATTGTAGTTGTTTGATTGTGGCTATTTTGCATCAAGCATCATGGATATAAGACTAGTCGTAAAAATCCAAATTTGGATCAGGAATACATATTTTATCTAGAAAACATAATTTTCAGCATAAACATTTATGTTCGACAGTGAATCATGAAAACCATACTGATTTACCCCCACCTTATATGTACACTACATGTATATCACAGAATAATTAGTTCAAGAAAAATTGCGTAGCTGTGCTTGTGCAAGGTACTACTGTCCATGCCCAGAGCCACTGCACCAAAATTTGTGCATCATTTGCTCCCCAATTGTCTAGCAAACTGCAACACTACATCAAGAAATCTATTCAATGTATAGGGCCTACATTGGAAATTCTTAAAATCATGAGATGCTAATTTATCCTCTATCGTATTATGTATAAACATTTCCTCTTTATTCTGGACGTTTTTCCCGGACTTCTGTTTATGAGCCAAAAATCACATGCTTCTAAATTTAAATTATCCCACCTAAAAAGTTCAACCATAGCTCTATTGAACCCTTCTAGATATTGACAGGAGAAAATAGAATCATTAAGCACACAAACAGGCAATGAAAATAGGAAGAAATACAAAAGAATTTTTTACAGATACTCACTTGATTGACTCCAACATAGAGGCTAATACTGAGAGCCAGCCTGATGACATTAAATCCAAGTTCAAAAGACATGAAGACAGTTATTCCTGTAACATTAAAAATTAAGGTGAATATTTCTGGTCTACTTATAGATATATTTTAGTCTGTCGTTGTTTTATAAATATGGCAAGTATTTTTGCTCAAATATTTATGCATGAGTGACTATTCAAGTGCACATTAAAATAAAATGTTTGGGATAGATGTGCAGTACATTTGGCATATATCTCAACTCTCAAACATTATAAGATTTGGTTGATAGTCAACATAGCTTTACATTATAGTTTTACTGAATCTGATTTAAACAAAAAATACGGGTTTTAAACTGTTAACTAAAGCTTATCAACTGCTGCATTTTTACATGTTGTGATATAATTGACCATCTGTGTAAATATGTCAATTATGTATATACATTTAATAGATTGAAAGCCCATTTTACTTAATTCTACAGCACACAATTTTATAACACAAACCATAGGGACTCCATATCTCCTGTTCATTAGCTTCCAAGTCATGATGCATCCAATAGAGGCTTACTAGTGCATAAATGTCAATGACAATATTAGCAACACCTGAAATCTGAAAAAAAGAAATAAAATACATAGAAGAGCATGACAGAGCTAAAGGAAAGCTTAATCAGAATATGTTGACAAGACTATATGTCTAAAATATATTCATACAGCAAATTGTGCAAGTTAAAATGTATTACTATCAGCATACTTTAGAGGTCACAATGTGCCTCATGACTTATTACATAAAAAGGATGCATTGTCTGCATCCACCCCCATTTTTCATCATTCCACATTAAAGAGGACTTTAATTATTCTTTTGCACTAATCATAAAGACAACTGAAAAAGTCTCACACATTTCCACATCCCATTGGCTGATTGTAAGAGACTCAGAATATTTATTTGACATTACAGAAACAAAGAATACATGTATGACACAAACTTTTTCAAAAATAACTGTAATGGTCAGGAGACCCTTACTATGGCACACATGTGCCACTAGTGTAGGGATCACCTTTGATGTAGAGTGCAGTGCATTCATCTCAATACTTCAGGAAAAAATAATGTATAATGACATAGATAAATAGCAAAAGTGAGGTGATAATATATTGATTTCAGCATGTTCAGCCCTTGTGCTGGAGTATGAAGAGTATGGTATGAAGACAATTACTGTCACAGTGTCACTGACAGGAGTATAATTTTATCCTTGATAGCAATGGACAGCTGCAAGAGTATAATTTTATCCTCGATAGCAATGGACAGCTGCAAGAGTTGGGTGCAAACTCAGACAAACTTTTGTTGTCATTCAATTTAGATGGTGATAATGCTAAACGAGCTGGACAGATTAGCAACATGTGTAGTCATCTGTTGCCAGTTCCAATTTGTATTTGCATTCTACCAAAATGGCATCTGCTGAGTTTTACCATTGGCCATATTAAATGACCAATAAGATGGTGTTGGATACAACTGGACTATGATTGTCTTTCTTGTGGTAACAGCACTAAGATACATGTAGCCTATAGCTGCTTGCAGTGTCCATAGGCCTATTGACCACGGAATGAAAACAAATTGAAGCAGGAATAATTTTATATAAAATAGTGTGGAGCCTTAACACTAACCAAGTTTCAGTAATATTGTGATTGCATTGCTGACAAAAGTTGAAATGATCAGACTGAATACTGAAGTAGGCCTGATATAGTTCAAAATAACACTACTTAGCGTTTGAATCTAGATTTTTTAAATCAGATTTTTCAATAAGACACAAATGTTTCCTACCCTACCTAAGTTGGTCACCATTGAAAAAATATCACCATTGATGAATGGTATACAAATATTACTCTTTTACAACATATTTCTCCTAATGAGATGCCTCCTAGCTTAAAAAAGGTGATTAAAAAAAGAAAGATATTGGGACATGCATCAAAATAATTTTAATGGCCATATGCTGTGAACTTTAGATATTGATGGGTCGTTTTGCTTCACTGAACCATAAAATTCACATTATTGCGGACCCACTCCTGTGGTTCTTAATTATTCTGCGCATGCGGTTGGGCCCACAATGTGTACTCAGTGAATCAAGGTGACCCACATTCTTTAATTATTAGATAATCTTCAGCAACAATGATCATCACAATCATTTCATAATATATATTTCTGGTAGCCTATCGTGACAATCATTAGGATATCACAGATTTCTTATAAAATTACATTAGCCCTATTTGTTTCTTTAAATTACATTTTTCACATCACAGTTACAACACTTTTTTATAGTAGGCTAGTTTGGCCTAAATACAGATTATATCACATTGTTAATTCATATCACATTTAAAGATTTTCATATATACATGATATAGTTTTCATGATATTTAGTTACATTAACTATTGCAGTAACTTTCTGAGGTCTATACAATTTTTTATGTCATGCATCTATATATAAATATGTTTAAAAGCAAATGACAGAAAATAATTTTCTCCTATTATGTTCCAGGAATAGGCTCTACTACTTTTCATAAGGTTTAAACGTAGTTTCAGTTATGATCACATATGTAATGAGATTCGCACAGCCCAATTACCCAGTGAACACAAAACATTTGTAAAACATTTGTACGATGTTGGACCAACGCTGAAAACGTTGGGCGTAGGTACACTAATCATTAATAATAGTCAATAGAATTTAAAAAGCTGCCCAGGGACACTGATCACGGGTGACAGTGCAAGTTCACACTACAAATCGACATTTGCTGTACACACCTGGTAGAATACAGTATACCAGTTGTATACAGGTATAGGCCTACCCTCCATGATCAATGTGCATACAGATTAAACTTACAAAAGAGTAGACTGCCGACGCTTTTGAACCAGTTGATAGGTCCTCAAAGCAGCAGCACCCATCCAGTATTGGCATTGTGCCTATTTCGTCTAATCGATCCTAATTAGATTTTAAAATAATCTAATCATTCCAAATAGAAATTTTCGCTGTGCGGAAAGTAAACATGCACCCCTGCGTGTGATCTAGGTCACAGGTGAGAAAATTTCCGGCACACCTGCACCGTGACCTTTACCTCATATTCTGATCACTAGATGTCGCTTCAAGTCAACCTAATTAGCCTTAATAAAAATCACTGACATCTACTCCACAATATTCAGGACATGCACATGCATGATGTGTTGTTAATTATCATTCTTATTAATTAATAAAAATGTGGTATTTTTGTGAAATATAACGCTCGCTGTGCAACTTAACTACAACACGTCGTTGCCTGAGTTGTGGCCGAACTCACCAGATGGCTGCTGAGGCGCAATCAAATTTATGAGCCATTAAATGTGGGAATTAGAAGGGGACGTATCATGGGTAGCCTTATGGAATGGGAAATTTGTGCTTTTTACCGCAAAAATCTGAGGGAAACATGGAGTGGTGTAGATAAAACATAATTTTGTTGTGAACCAGGCTTTATAATCCAACAGTGAATAAAGCAATAATTCATGATCAAGGATGTTAAAATAATGTCAGCCATTCAGGTAGGCTAAGCCCAGGCGTAGATAGCTCATCCTGCGTGCAGGGTGTACTTCTATTCCCACTACACCCTGCCAGATATGAGCCTGTGTCTACCTATTTGGGACCCCACTCCAGGAGGACACACGTGCCTCTCGTGCGACACCCCCCAAGCTTAGACATCAAAGCTAATTGCAGCGCGCCGGCAATCAGGCGGCACCGTCTGGCCTGGGAACATCAAGCCAAGTGACAGTATACGCGAAGCGATGCGAGAACTTGGCCAACGCTGTTCCAACGTTGTGACAGCGTCGATGATAATGGCCCAGCGTTGAGGCAGCACTGTGTCCTTGCCATCTGCGAAATGTTATTTGTACAGCCTATCACACAATTATATAGTGTGTACAACTGGATTATACAGTCAAATATTGCCACCTCTGATTACAAATTGAATAATTAGAGCCTAAAACGGGGGATTACATCAGCTAATAAATCAAAAACAGTTTAAACAGTGGCTAAACTCTTATTCTTGTGATTTTGTGTCGATATAATCCCCCTAATTATCTACTTATGAACGAAAACGCACGCAAAATATGTGGTTTCATTTTGAAAAATAATACGTAATTTCGAGATTAAATGTGCTCATATAAAGTCAAGAAAATAATTTACAACGTTATATGTATCTCTATTTATGGTAAAATATGTATGCTATGACATACTTGAATTAGAAATGTATGGGTAACATATTTATTGCAATAAAAGCTATATTTGTTCTACATGTACCACTTTCACAATTTTGGGCAGAGTTTGAAATTTAGGGGAGGGGCCGACAGTTGGGAGTCGCGTGGAGAGGGGTGCTCAAATAGGTGGAAAAGGCCTCATCGCATTCAGGGGTAGAGTGAGAACGAATACAACTGAAGTCTCTACAGGGTGAGATAGCTCCGCAACCAACATCAGTAGGCCTACAATAATATATATAGGCCTATTCTAGTATACATAGCCTATATATTATAGTGTTATATTAGTGATGTTGGTAGGGGAGCTATGTGCGCGTGGGCCTAGGTATATTGTCAAGTCAGCGTGCCTCTGGGGTGCCACGAAACTGCCAATTTGTGACGTTTCAATTATGGAGTAACTATGACGTCACAGATCGTGTTTTAATTATTATTAGTCAGCATGGATAATCTCAGTGAATTTAATAATGTCGCTCGATTGTAGGCTACCAATCTGAATCGATATCCATAACCTCAGTTTGGTGCAGATTAAGCCCTACGTACCCCAAACGATATATATGGAATAGGTTCCGTTGTCTGGCAACATCATGAACATAGCCAGATGTTTCACAAATAGGCGAATTAGCATCTTGTCCCATCAGGTCAGACGGTCAGACCAGAGATTGTTCATACTGAACAATCTCTGGTCATACTGAACAATCTCTGGTCAGACCACTGGTCTGAGTCTACCGGTAGCAGACAACTGGATATATGAAGATGGCGAATTAGGTGAAGAGGAATTTTAGATTAGTTGCTTCTTAACCCCTGAGCACGACGTTTCAACCCTTTCAAGCCTGAATTGTCCATTGTCATCTTCATCCACTACAAGCCGCGAATTGCTGTCGCAATTCTCGACTTGTAGTGGATGAAGATGATTTGATGTGGTTTAAAAATAAAGACAATTACCAAATATTTGTAAACCATTTCCCTGGAAATTTTCGTTCTAAAACCGCTAGTTGTTTGAAAATTAAGTCTGTTTTCAGGGATGTAAAATGATGCTTTAATGCATCGTGAGGGTTCAAACGGATAAATCTGTTTTATTACTCGAATAAATCACTGTGACTGTGTTATTGGGAACGAAATATTTACTAATACTTGATCTCAAATTAAACGAATGTGAGTAATTTTGTCCCACACGAAGTTGTGGGTCGCGGTAGCGAGACACATGGGTGAAAAAGTGAAGTGCATGGGTGAAAAATTAAATTATTCAATTTAGCGCTTTAAAGGTTAAATGAAACAGAAGGTCTCAAAGTTAAGCCTAACATTACGAACAAATACAGGGCCAGCAAATTAACAGAAGATCAATAGGGTCAAATGTTGATTCTAAAAATAAAACAATCTGTCTAGATTATTTAACGCTCAGATTGATAATCCGGATTTAAAAGAGATCCCTACTCCTATCAATCTTGCAGGCAGGACCTGCAGATTGGTCAGTCCGGTTGCAGACTTCAAGCATTTTTTGTCCAACAAACTAAACCTAAGGTATTGACCAGTTGACATGTTTATCAGATTCTGTTAAAATTCATAGTCTCTGGGCAGGCGCGACTCGAAGTGCATTCTAATACTTCCGACTCCATTCGGACAGTATTCTAATTTATTTTCAAACAATAATTCTACTTATTGGAAGATATTTTTTTTTGTTACCCATCGGTGTGGCGGGGTCGTGATGTAGTAGGTCCAGTGCTTAGAATGCAGTTAGAAGTTTTAGACGCACTTCCAATGACATATACATAATAGACCCTACCAATATTTTTCTCAATTTTTTACATGGAGTTTGACCTATTTCCTTTTGTAGGCCTATCTATCAAGATTAAAATTCACTATAATCCATGACATCTGTCCTATATATTTAATTTCAATCTCTTCTAAGACAATACCATCACCTGCATAAAGAACGATATTATTATATTTTGCCTACTTCGCCATAGTCTTTGATGTACGCCTACTCCGCGCCTACTACTCAGCAAAGCCAAAAGGCTAGTAAAGTAAGCAGATACTGCCTTTTGGCTTTGACGACAGTAGGCCTATATAATATCACCAGTTTGGCAATGTGTACGATAAGAACATCCCTAGTATTGTAGCAGTTGTAAGTATTATCAGAAATGCATAAAGATTGTTATGCATTTCCGGTATTATGCTTCCCGGGGAGTTGAAATAAATGAACAATGTTGGTTTACTGTTGGGCCAACGTCGTAGACGGTGGGTCACCAGTAAAACAACGCTGGACCAGCATCTCATGTTTGCTGGGATATCAGACCATAAACTGTTTATCGTTAGTTCTATGCTTAAATCGGCGAGCTTATACACTGAGTTATTATAATAACAAAGGTCAAATACAGACAAACTATATATTTTATTAGAAGACATACATCTGTAACATTGAACAAACATAGTTTTTTTGTATGACAAACCAAGGAAAATACAATGAGATTCTATTTTCCTTGGGCAAAACAACGAATCAAAATTAGTTAAAATGTGTCTTACGTAGGCTTACGTTGCTCTTTAGCAATACATTTACTACAAGTGAATAAGTATACAAAGTCGTATGAAAACATAGAACGATAAGCACGCAAGTACCAATAACGAAACAAATAATAGCATTATTTACATTACATCAATAGAACGACTCAATGAATATTAGTAAAGTTTAAGCACTACATACATAATAAATACATCATGAAAAATTGTTCAAATCAATCATAGCAGAGCCAGAACTGTTAATTTAGTTTTCTTTGTTTCTTTGTCCAGCCTGACGGCTTCGTGTGAGGAAGGTAGTACACCAGTTGGCACTTGTTCCCTAGATGTGTGAACATTAGGGTGGTCAGAATCTTCAGTCAATGAATGTCCACTGTTAATCGTGATATCCCGGTATACGTGATCATCTGAGTCAACTTTAGAACCAACTGAAGCAGAGCTAAATAGTAATTGTTGGGGGTCGTATAGCTCAGATATATCCATCCCGCTTTCGTCTAAGTGGGAAGACAAGTCGCACCAAGCTGATGAGAGGGATGATTGATTAAATGGCTTATAACAGACACTTGTCCAGCGTGATAGTTGTGTTTTTGGTGTGGAAGCCGCCAGACTGAAACCATGGTGGGAATCATCAGAACTGTAGAACACGTCATCAGATAAGTTGCTGGACACAGAGAGGAGACTGAGGGAATCAAGGCTGCTGTCTAAGTACGCATTCATGAGGTTATCGTCGAGGCTGTATGTAGTATCCTGTTCAGGTGAGTGGTTCACAGTGATACAGCCATAAGAGAGGTCAAAACTGTGGCTTTCGTCAAATGAGGCGGAGGATAAAGACACATTATCCGGCTGGTTGCGTCCGTTACAATCCATGGGTAGGGGGGTTCCATGGCAATACTGGTCAGACATAGATGTTGAGCGGTCACTGGTTTCCAAGATGTTAGCCACACTGGCAGATATCAAGTACTTGATACCTCCTTCATTACCACAGGAACAGGTCACGTCACATGTAGGAATCAAGTCCGAGTTACAGTAGCAGCCTGTGGAGGATCTATCTGGGTCATCAGAGTGCCCACATCTCACATCTGCTAGCTTGTACAGATCATCTTGAGATATATCCTCATGGCAGTTACATGACCTGCTGGTATAACGTACACTGTTACCACCAACCTGGGTGTCATCCCAAACCTCCGTGAGATCAGCACACACTTCACTGTTAGCATGCCGACAGCCTAGGCCACACAGCAAGAATGTTAAAACAGAATCTGTGTCTTGTCTTTTCTGACGAAATGTTCCCCTCAATCTCTTGTGAAACCTTTGCACCGATGATTTGAGCATCTGATAAAATAAAAAAAAGTTATATCAGTAAAAGTTGATGTGACTTTATTTTGGTAATAATACCTCAGACTTTTATTTCTGTTTTTATTGATAACTCGCGTTTTCCCAGAACATAAAATATAAACATTTTTGTATTTCTGTTTCTGATTATGTGAATATATAGTGGTGTCAGGATAAATTTAGCCGTGTTTTACATTGTTATCCAATAACTCATTCTGGTTTGGTGGGATAAAAAACACTACAATTATGGACATATTATCATGATTATGAGCACTGGAAGAATTATTTTCAATTTATGATGTTTGTTTAGAAAAAAAGGTAATATGACTGATATTTTATTATACTGTAGATCTGGTAATTTTGCGTGTTTAAATTTTCGTGATTTCTGTTTTGGTACTTTTTACGAAGTTTATTAAAATATTAATTTTCGTGCGATTCTTGATCTCGCGAAATTTGCGAAAATTGAAACCTCGCTAATATTATCAGATCTACAGTAATTATTTCAGTGACTTAAAACAAATGTAAAATAAAACAATTGAAATAAAACAAAATAATTATTTAACTTAGGTGTGAGCTCGAATTATCAGAGTCCTCGTTAATTATAGATTCGATGAAACAATTTAGAAACAATTCCTTTATCTTGTCGCAAGCAGCAAATATTTATTAAAATGCAAATATATCATAGCGGTAATGAGGAAAGAAATTGTCACAGACTTCACATTTAATCAATGTATTTATAATTACGGCGATTCAATTTGCTTGATTTTATCGACCTGTTTCCTTTTATTAGGTTCTTTTTTTAATTATAGCAAATAAATATGATAAATGTTTTATTATTATATCCTATATAGATTGCGGTATTCAAAATATTTTGATATCTAAATATATTAAAATATTATCTATTCCTGATTTCTAAAACATTGATCGAATCATGTTTACATTCACTCAGCTGAGTAAGGTGGGAAAAAATATTAAAAATGTGGTGTGTGAAACTATCATGTATGTGTATGTTGTTAATAATCTGTTTCGGCTGCTTATGATAGATATAAAGAAATGTTAAAAGCTTACCTTGTTTGGTAATTATTATTCCAAGTTCAGCTTAGGGACGTTAAAACTGTGGTCACGAGCGTATGACAAAACAGAATGACCAGATAATCTCATTTCACAATCCTATATAGTTTCAGGACCCAGCAAACGCGAGACATTAACTCAATGCTTGTCTGATGTTGGGCCGACGTCGTAGACGTGGGACCAACATCAAACCAGTATTGGCTACAAGTTTTGTGTTTCCGGGGGGGGGGGGGGCGACTCGGAATCGCCCAGGTGTACGCGACATTGGCCCAGCATTGAGCCGGCTGTTTCTGTGCAGTAGGAAGCCATTATGCACAATCAAAAACTAATTAACTCACCCATTCAGTACGCGGCAAGTGTTAAAATATTATTGTTCTTTCAACAGCAATTAACACCGTCTCCCGCTTACGTGGAAGCCATGTGTTTTAACACTATACAGACGCTTTACGTCCTGGCATCATTTTATACGACGATATTGCGCTCTCTCCAATTATTGAATTATTTCATACTGCGAAGGGGTTTTTCATTTTGTGCTAATATCTAAGGTATTTTATCTGAAAGGGAATAGCTCAGGCTAAAATCATAAAAAAATCGGTGATTTTATTTTGGCTTCTTAATATGACCATATGATGTAAACATGTCCATAGACTAGAATCCCTAAAGTTTTTTATTTTTTGTACTGCGCATTTAACAGTTAGGCTAGATATAGAGACGAAATTCCTGATTTCTTATTTATGACAACCATGGCAAAAATAAGAAATACGGGAATTTCGTCTTTATATCTAGATTAACTGATAAATGCGCAGCACAAAAATTAAAAAACTTTTGCAGTTCTAGTCTATGGATACAAGAGAGAAGGAATTGTAGGCGATTTATTATTATATTAAATGATAGAATTAGATACAAAAACAGAAATGCGAGCGACTGCTAATTGGAATTTTTTTGAACAATCGATACAATCAATTATTATCACTGCAGCATTCAAGTTGGGAATTAACCTAAAAACGAAGAAAAACATTATCTTCGCAATGCATATTTTTATGTGTTATTCATATCTGGAGTTTCTGTTTCGCTTTCTGTAATAAAGTTGATGGAGGCTATTTGATCACGCGAAATAATGAATAATAATTATTATAACTGTTACATTCCGGAAAAGTAATAAAAGCTGTAATGTTTCTTTGTCAGTACTCCTTCCTAGAATATAAGTCAACAATGTGGCATATGGTTTCTTATGAATCGAACGAATGTTTACAGAAGTTAAAGGGTTAATTGCGGGAGACAATGGAGACGCCCCCCCCCCCTTTCAGAGAGCTCGTGCTTGTTTGGTAATTATCTTTCATCACTGAACGCTGTTAGCTTATGTTATGGGATGTAGCACATTTATTCTCAGCAGGTGTCAAAGCTGAATTATGTGACCCTTGCAGCGCTGAAATATTTGTGTACTAAACCATTGAGGCCAATTTTTCTACAATTTGAAATCATTATATCTATTTTTTATTATTCTTTCAGTGCGGGAAGCGTCTTGAGATGTCAGAATCTGACGTCTTTAGACGTCAGATTCTGACATCTAAAGACGATCCCCGCGCTGAAAGGGTTAATACATTGGGATATATAGACGCTCCCCTTTTAACCCTTTAGCCGCTAGTCACGATTAAAGTCGTTTTAAGCCGTTTTATTACCTGATCAAATCACTGTCATTGGGAAAGAAATGTCATTTGCAAATGTTTGGTCTCAAATTAAACAAATATGAGTAATTTAACTGGCAAAGGGTTAATGCAATCATCTAAATTCAGGAAATTCTATATTTTTACTCATTACGTAAACAATTTAACGTTTTAGGTAACTTATTAATATTTGTGAAACGTTATATTTGGATATGGTGAGATCTCCTTTAATTCGCGATGATTGACATGAATCATGTTATGAATCATGAATCAACATTTTTGAGATAAGCTCTATCTGTAAAATTGGGTCTCCAAAAAGAACGTTATGGGGTGAAAAATGTATTTTGGCAATATATCTTATTACTGTTTTCTATCTCAATTCAACATCTTTCAATCTTGAATACGCTACGGTACATCTAAAATGTGAAATACGTGTGCAGCGGTAGAATTATCTGCAACAGCAATTATTAATGACCTATTAGATGCCTTAACCATTTAACCACCAAGTTTATTATTTGGAATTTCCAACCCCTAAAATTGTGTTTAATGTAGCCGCGATCTACAATTTCGAGTGATTGAAAATTATTCAGATTTGACAAAATGGAGGTCAACGATTTTGACATCGTATTGATTGATGTCACGTTTTATCTTCAACATGTTTGAAAGCTGGTATTTAAAGTGCTAATAAAAAATAAACGAATACAATTGGGCCCGGCGGTTAAAGGGTCAACATAACACTATGACATAATTGTCATCATATGAATATCATTCCTGGTACCTTAATTCTCATATTTGTGGAAAAACATTATATCCCACTCAATATCAGCTGAAACTTTAAGCCCTGGCTCAGATGAAAATGTTACATTTAACGACTTAAATGTCTGATACACTCAGAGTAATTAGAAAATACCACCAATTTTAAATGGCGCCTGGGGCTAAAATGGTTAAAACACTTGTTCTCTATTGCTGTGGGCGATAATCTAATTCTGGAACAAGTGAGAGCGACTTCTATTGTTGTCGCCAATTAGCTTAAATTAGTGATTCACAACACGTGCAATTTTAATTCTAGCTGTTAATTGTATCAATTAAATTAACTCTCATGTCTAGAACTATTGTGATAAATGAGAGGTAATTAAAAGACAGCTTCATTTCAAGACTTCACTTGTGATATACTGGATATATAGATAAATCAAAATCTACGGATGCTTCACAATATTATACTTTATATTATATTAGTTTTGTTATAATGTAATAGTTATCATGAATCTGATATTGCTGCCTAAATCTGTAAATATATTAGCAGATTAGTAAACATGTATCTTAATGCCATATTCAACAGTTCATATTTTATTTCCTTTTACTCGATTATATCAGTATAGCCTCAGAGAGATTAATGCAGTATTTGTCATGTATATAGACAGATGCAGCTATTCGTCATGGACATGACATTCAGACAGTGGCAAGTGTAATTAGAAAATAATTATTATTTCCTTTGAAGACTGCATCTCTCGTGAATAGATAACCACGTTAGTGGCGACACCGTCGCGATATTGCCTCACTTCCTTAACCCTTTAACCGCCAAATTATTCAATGTTAATTTTCAAGTGAGTGAAAACCATCAGATTTGACAAAATGGAGGTCAACTGTTTTCAAATCTTGCTGGTTGATGTCACATTTTATCGAGTACATATTTGAAATGTGGTACTTAATGTGTTAATAAAAACCCGAATATATGCGGCACCGGCGGTTAAAGGGTTAACACGGAGTTAATTTCTCGTGCTTGCCAGGCTGAGCAAAAATTATGCGGTTTCAATTCACGTACTACAAAGGGCTGGAGAAGACTTCTATGCAGACAACAATTAACGGATGGAAGCCATGTGTGTTCACACCCACTCCAAGCATTGAGCTGCTATGCCCTCTCCTGCATTACAGAAGGAATCTGTTAGCTTTCGATAATTGTTCAATAACTGTTAAAGCGACACAATCAGGCCAAACCAACATTTTTATTTTGGCTTCTTAATATTTTCTTAAGATGTGAACATGTACATAGACTAGAATTGCGTAAATCTTTAAATGTTGGGTTGCTGTGGCAACGACGTAGCAAGTGTACCGAAAACACCGTTTATCAGTTTTTCCTGTATTTCGTTTTTCGGACAAGTGTCTGAAAATACATTTCGTCCATATTTCTCTTTTAGCTGGTAAACGCACAGCACAGAATTAAAAAAAAACTTACGCAAATCTAGTATATGGGCATGTTGACATATTATGGACATAAAATTATGAAGGAGCCAAAATAGAAATGATTATTTTAGCCTCTTTGTGTCGCTTTAAGGTGGTAAAGTATAATTGATATTAATTTCAGGATTAATTTATTATTCACTTTAACGAGGAACATTTAAAAAAGCAGCACTACATGTTTCAGGGTTGATAAATTATTTTATTTTTTAGTGTATGTAAATAATGGTGGCACTATTCTGCTACGCAAAGCCAAAATCAGTAGCTGCTCCTTTGACAAGTAAACCGTTACTGGCATTTGGCTTTGTACGGCGGTATTTCATTATGATTTATTATTATTATTCATAGTAATGCATTTCCTGTTTTGTAGGTTTTCGAAAGGCATTGTTAACATTCGGAGTATGTCAAACGGCACGTAATTAGCTTGTAAACTCAGTTATGATATTAACATGATTTATTCACAGAATAGACTGCTTGCACGAGTTTGCGCAGTGAACAATGGTCTGATTAAAATAGTTCAGAGTTGCTCACTGTGTGGCGTGTTGTCATCGAAATGTCTGTAGCAGTTGTCTGATTAAAACTGTTCAGTGTTGCTCACCGTGTGGCGTGTTGTTATTGAAAAAGGTGTATATCTTTATGTAATACAATAATGTAGGTTATTTTACATGCTCTGCTCGATCTTCAATGATAAAACATAATATAAGATACATACCGCATATTGCATATACATTTACATATACTTAGGTATAAGTTGAAACGTTAATAACTTTATTAAATAAACAAAATTTAAAAACCTAGAAACAGCTAGCTTATTCTATTTTATTTTGTGACTAGCAGCTAGATCTCCTACAACCATGACATTTAAATTGTTTGGTACATTTTCTTATTTCAATAATATTTTTATTTTTATTTTTGTCAAATCCTTGCTACAATTTTTTTAATTGTATAATGCAACATTTAAAATTACATTGTTCATGACATATTTTGTTAGCATCTAGGAGTGTTAATTTTAATATAATATCGGCGTTATTACAATCGGTCAGGAGGTGGAGCGTTAATTCTTGTTTTGTTAGTATGTGATATGTATATATACGACTTTACTTTATTAAACCTATAAATACTCATATCACATATATAATATGTGCATTTTCTATATTTGTAATAAAAAAAGGTGAATGTGCAGGTCTGATATCAAGTCTGAAGACAAAATGAAAGCAGTGTCCCAACGTTGATAGAGGAGACACGTAATATTTCTCTGCAAACCTCCACCAAGCGGGGATCGAGCCCGTACAACAGGTAGCGGCTATTGCAAAGCGCCATTCCCTAGCCATTGCGCCTGCACCTTTAATAGAAAATCGTGAGAATCATTGAAATGAGGATCTTCTAATGATTGTTTTTAAAAAAACAACAACTTGACTTCACTTTATGATGGGCATATCTCTAAATTAAAAGTGAAGAAACTAAAGGGTTAAGCCTTTCCATCCTGAACTGACCATCTTCATCCACTATAAGCTGCGAATTGCTGACGCAATTCTCGACTTGCTGTGGATGAAGATGACTTGCCAGTGGATGAAGATGACTTGCAGTGGGTGGCAAATGAAAAAAAAATATATTTATTATTAAAACAGTTCCATAAAAATTTACGTTCTAAAACCAGGTTTAAAGAAATTAACCCTTTAACCGCCGGTGCCGCATATATTTGGGTTTTCATTTTTTATTAGCACATGAAGTAGCACATTTTAAATATGTGAAGGATAAAATGTGACATCAACCAGCAAGATTTGAAAAAAGTTAACCGCCATTTTGTCAAATCTGAATAATTTCCACTCACTTGAAGTTGTCGATCGCGTCAGCGAGACACAACTTCAAATGGGTGAAAATTCAAATTGAATAATTTGGCGGTTAAAGGGTTAAGTCATTTTTCTGAGATGCAAAATGATGCTTTGGTGCATCGTGAGGGTTTAAAGGGTTAAAGCACAAGGTTATTTTCAAAGCACGTCATAATAATGTACAGTACTTGTTTCTCAATGGCATACTACAGTAAATTATCAGAACTCATTTCTAGTGAACTAATGTTGCTTTAACTCATAGCAGTCTAGCCATTTTGACATTGGGCGTCTGTGTGGTCTGGCCATTCTTGTGATTTTGAGACATATTTTCAGATTTCTATAGACATTTAGAATGGTGGCATATGTATTTCTCATACATCTCAGGAGCAAACACACAATATATAACCAGAATACATACACTTCATTTAGTTGGCCAATGGGATGTTATCATGGTAACCGACAGCGATTTTGAATGCTATTTATGTAGTCAAATATTCAGAAATTTTGTATAAAAATTGTATTTTTGAGATCTACGGCCACATAAAATATATTAAAATACGTCACAGACGGGTCCAAGAAGCATTCAATAGATCTATGCACACATAATAATAGAGTAAATAGGTTATTACCATGGGATTTAGTAATCTTTTTAAATTCCCTTGGGTGCATACCACATTTCATATTTTGAGATGAATTAAGTTAGAAGCAGTGGGAAATACCGAAAGCCTCGTATTCATTTGAGCCAGGAGTTCTATTTTCAGTTCAGATACGGTTGTGATGCAAATAAATCACCCTTTTAGGCTCTAGGTTCCCCATGCTGTGTTCAAGTTGCGCAAGTGATGTCATCTTGTGAATGGCCGAGCATTATTGCCAGGTCCGAGCTGGGCTCGGACTTGCTAAGAGTTCAAGAATTTAATCCATGTACTTCGCAGAAGGCTACTGAAGCAGGGATCAATCTTTATTTATCCTTTATTTTCCAGAAATCTATATTGATCATGCCATCCTGAATTTAAAAAGCTACTTTTCGTATCCAGGTATCATTCCTAACAAACCTCCTGGGATTTTATACTATATCTTCTAATACTGCTGCTGCACTGATAAATAAATGACAGATTTAGCTACAATCGCATTTGAATTACCTATATATATGCATATAATCTCATTCTCAGTGAGGCGATTGAAATATTCTTTAATACATGTATAGTGAACTGCATGTATTGTATTTATTTGGCTTCGAGTAATAATGAACAAACCGTTTTTTTTAATGTTTAGGACTACTAACAAGAATGTTTCTATCAACAGTTTTATTTAAAAACGACAACATGTTTACGCTTTATTGAATATCCAAACACATTTTTACAGCTACTGAAACTGAAACGACAGTCTTTACATATCTCATAAAAATGATTAAAATGATATGTATAGGAAATTTATTA
Organism: Flabesymbios commensalis; assembly: GCA_964017125.1. NCBI lineage: Eukaryota > Metazoa > Annelida > Polychaeta > Terebellida > Flabelligeridae > Flabesymbios > Flabesymbios commensalis. The sequence goes on along the minus strand of OZ024905.1, from coordinate 65,816,958 downwards.
CGTAGCCAACATTACAGAAACGAACGAGGAAATGACATACTAATAAATTTGAAAATACAGCTCGAAGAATTAACAAGCTCTTGTGTTACAACATTAGTAAATATGATTTCTTATTATTTTGGTGTAGGTCGACATACATTTTTAGTTTTTGTTCCAGATGATGTAAGCATGTTAATACCACCTGGAACTGATTAATAACATATACAAATAACAGTAGTGATTAAGAAAATGTTTTGTAAACGACAGCGAAGTATACATAGGCTTAAATATTATCAAATTAAAGAAGGATTATTTTCATAACATACCATCAGTTTGCTTTTTGCTAAACATAAACACATGGTTTATAATACTGCTGAGAAATGCCCAACGTTTCTACTTCAACATCAACACACATTCCAAAATTTATCCGAATTATTGTTATGTTTGAGCATACTATAAAGGAGCAACACAACTTAAAATTAATTTTCATGTATAAATTTGATTAGTTCTCTCCTAACCATCCCCCCTACAATTTATTCAAATCCTAGGTCAGGCTCGTTACTACCATCATTCCAAAGTATGTAATGTGACAATGGTTATTTATCATTTGTTTTCATCAATTCGGCTTCAAGTTGGTGAAGTCAAAAAACATAATATGTCAAGTTATCCTATTTTCCACCACACACGGTTAAATGTGGTAAATGGTCCACGTGTTCCACGCTTATCATTTCTGAATAAGGCCGCCATTTTGCTTTCACCTGGACTGAAGTAGTCATTAGTATTTCTTCTGTACTTCATGATCACGCTGTAATGTGGTTCTAAGTCGGGCATCAGATTTTCCTCACTGTACCAGTCATAGTTTGCTGGGGGAGGAGCGGGCAACTGATTTCTCTTGCGTAGATTGTGTGATGTGCCGTCAATCTCATCCCAAGCTCTAAACAATACCTGCATATCTACCTGACAACCAGAGAAGGCCACAGACGACGAACAGCAGGCAGTTAAGTCCTTTCCCAGGTAAACGAAGCACAGACGACACATTGATGTCCGGAGAAGATTACCAATGCAAGAGTCGCTCTGTAGGCCTACACCAATGTCCTCACTTCCGGCAGCTGACTTTTTCACCAGCAGAACACGCTCCCTCCATCTTAGCGGAAGTGCCTCGCCATCTGCCTGGTCATTAACCTGCGCTATGCTATGTGGCGCTACCGACTCCAGCAGGCATGCGCAAAGAGCAAATACAAAAAGTAGCCATACCATAGTCACTGATGTCATAGTCTGTAACAGAGTAAAATTCATACTTAAATAATTATTTGCCAATGGCTTTATGGAAATTCTGGGTGCAGAATCAAGTATTGAAAACATGATGAGGCAGAAGAAGACAACACAAGTTAGCCTGTTTAAAAAATGGTAGATTGCCAAAAAATTTACAATATTTATTAGTATTTAGGATCATTATCATATATTTAAACATGATCTTTTTTAGATGTTTAAGTTGCTCCAAAGTGAGGAATAAAACAGGCAATAACTGGACATGTATACGCCATGCATCCACGGTTGATTACGTTTCATAATAAGGCTACTGTAAAATCCGATATGGAGATAAGAATGTCAGCTATTATAAAGTTATCAGCATCTTCAAACGTGGAATGTTTTATTTGGGTGAGCTATTTATAACTGGAACTAAGGGACAATTATATAAATATCTAGCTCGATGTGCTATTCCGGCGTTGAGGCAACGTCTTAACCTTGGTTAACATCAACTGGCTGGTGGCATTCAGACTGAGAATAACGTGTGAAGCAAGATTCAGTATGATAACGCTGATTAAATGCTGATCTAACACTGGTCCAGCATTAGATCAATGTTGGCGAAAGAGATCTTGACGGCTTGTGTGGCTGAGTCATTAACGGCAGAGGAGAGTGTTTGTCCACCCATCCAGATAGCTGCAAATAGCCGATAATTTGTTCAGTGATAACTATGTAAAGTGATCCATGGTAGCTTCTATTTGCAATGTGAACAGATTGGTCCAATTCCAAACACTTGCTTGTCAGAGGAATTGGATCAGACTGATTTCACCAACTGCTTAAACATGTGAGGTCAGAGGTTTAAAGCACACACGTGACAAAAATAATTTATGTGGTGTCTCACATGCAGATAGTGAATTGTGCAATAGCGATCACGCTTATTCATTCATTCATTCATTCATTCATTCATTCATTCATTCATTCATTCATTCATTCATTCATTCATTCATTCATTCATTCATTCATTCATTCATTCATTCATTCATTCATTCCTTTATTCATTTATTCATTCATTCATTCATTCATTCATTTTTTTTTTATTTATTTATTTATTCAATCATTCATTTGGCTTATTTTATTTATTCAATCATTCATTTGGCTTAATGTTGGGCCACTGTCTGCGACGTTGGCCCAACATTAAACCAGCATTGGTTAATTTTTCATTTATTCATTTGTTCATTTATTCATTCATTCATTTATTTATTCTTTCATTTTTACATTTCTTCATTTATTTATTTATTTATTCATTTCATTCAAGACATCTCCTTAAACATATGATCCGCGCCTGACGGCGGAGGTGAGTGACATGTATTTTTTAATGATGTCGATCAAATTTCAGTATAAAAGAAAATCAAACTATAAACATTTTTCCAGTTTATTCATTAGTTGTTGATTTTATAACACATACCCACTTTTTTTATTTTATCAGCTTGATGTTTTACAATTATTTAGAGTGGTCTAGGCCTACACAGCATCACAGCTATATAAAAACGTATGAAATGCCTTTGGTCCGCACTTGATCGCCAGTCATTAAATATCACGAAAAGTTGAAAATAGGTGGAAAACGCCGTTTTTATATACATTCATACACATGAAATTAGTATGTATGTTATACACGCTGCAATAAGAAACATACAACACCTAACAAATCGCAAATATTCTTAATGGTGATAGTATATTTTTGATGACAGTGAACACAATTAGATATGACTACGAGTTGGTTTGGCTAGATATAGCCTATTGTTGGATATCGTCGGTGAACGCTGATTTTCTCATAATGTTTACAAATTGACGACTATAGGCTAAACTGGGCCAGAAGAACCTCCCGAGGATGGTGAGATAAAAAATATGACACTGCCCTCCAGACTCAGGATTCGAAATTCGAACCTTGGCGGTCTGAGGCTGAGCTCGCTACTTCTCGGTCACGTAGGCTCCCCACAATATTTAATCTTGAAGAATAAATTTGGTTTCTTTGAAACTTGAACGTCAGAGCGGTGCTCGAACCCGCGATCTCTGACGACTTTCCAAGCAGGCAGCTCTAATCTCTGCACCAAGGCCTCCGCCTTGCTAGCGTATATGGGCCATTTTCAAAATATTTGAGCAGAAACAGTAAAGACATGTCTTCAACATTTTTACAAAAAAATTGCATTATTCGATAATTGTTATTATTTCATTAGGTACAACCATGTATTTAGGACTCAGAAGTTATTTTACAAGCATTTATCTTGGAAAATCAAGTTTTTAGTTGATGTGATATGCTTGATTTGTCTTCACCGAGAGGTGTCACAAACGGGTTTGCGATTTTTTAAAAACCTGTTAATGTCATATAATCACGTCATTGCAAGTCATGACAAGAGGCCTTATTTTTAAATGTCTTTACTTCATTATAAAATAAAATATGTATCAAAAAGTTGACTGAATCCTCAGCCCGTGGTCCGTGTTTTGGAATGTAAATGTCTCTACCGTTAACAAGAGCCCATAAAGCCTGTTATTTCTGCAAGTGTTCACCAGAGGGCTCCAGCACATAAATTCTCGGATTTAGTAAACCATGTTTTTCTTAAATTAAACAATATTTGACTTATGGACAAAGATAAATGGAATATAAATACAAAATAAAATGTCACAAATAAGATGTCACAACAATAGGATGTCTTTACCGTGTGTCTGATAACCTTGATTTAAAATTAAATAATGCTTGTAGATTATTCTTGTCATAAGTACATGAAGAAAACAACGTTCTGAAGTCAATAATATGCGCATGTCTTGTTAAAAGATTATTTTATGCCAAAAAAGAAGAGTGTCTTTATCGTTATAATAATTTGACTTTACCATTATAACGGTAAAGACCGATATAAAACGGTAAAGACAAATACTACTTTAAAACGTAAGTTCAGTGTTACTCCAATGTACCTTTAGTCATAATGTGTGGAAGTCTGCAAATATTTATACTGTAAATAAGGCCCGCTATTTAAAGCTTAAAACATCTATTTATTTAACAAAATTATTTCTTTACCGTTACGACAACGTCCTTATCGTTACAAAAACGTCTTTACCGTTTGATGATCTTTCTTCACCGTTTTAAAATTGCCTACTATTAAGGCCATACCAATAAAGACAAAAAAATATTTCTATTATGGTCTCTAAATGTGCTAATATATAACATGCGCTTGGCTATTGCACACTGATGCTTGCAATAGTATCCTATAGGCATACACAACATTTAAATTCACAAAATTTGAATTATTTTTTGCAAAATGTCTTTACCGTTATTGTAATATTTGAAAATGGTCCATATAACCAGCGTCAAACATCAAACTCGGGAATGGGAATGCCGCCAACGTCATGATAGAATGTGTCAAGCGTTTGTTATACACTGTGGTACTGCCCTCCAAAATATTGAAAACAAATTTACTGGCGTTTGATTTTTTTTAGATACAAAATAACCGTCCACCAAAGTGTACCAGATGTTACTTCTTTTTAAAGCTTTTCAAGGCACTAGCACCCGTAGCGCTGCTTATCTGAAGCTATTCTTGTTGCGATATTCTGCTATTCAGCCCGATATAGTATATATTATGTATAAATTATACTATGTCAGGCAAACAGCAGCACATTCGATTACAATAAGAATAGTTCCGCATAAGCAGCGCTACGGGTGCCAGTGGTCAGGTGGTTCAAGGTAAGAAGCACCAACGTAGACTTACACAATAGCCCAGCCTACTATTATCTTCTATCTTTCAGGAATATGTTGTTGCAAAGTAAAATTACCATTTATTATCCTACTTATGATACAGTATCAAAACTTATCATGGATCATGCATCACCAGTAAATATTTTTTCCTGTATTCATCAATTTCATTTACCTCAATACATATTTTATGTTGGTTAGAAGTGCATACCAACGCATCCACCAAATCACTAGAATGTGGAAATTGAAGTTGACATCAGGTAAACATCAAAATAACTATATATTGTGAAACATGAAAAGTCACTAAGTGTAAATTAAACAAGGTTTGTACATGAAAGCAAGAACTATAGTAATCAGAACTGGGTCTAGAAATAGTTATATCACGCACTTGTACAAAGTAATATCAAAACTTTCTTAATGCTGGTGACAGTGACACGGCTGATTCATTTTACCTGACACCACAACGTTAGTGCAGATTTGTGCCAAAGTTGGACTATCATTGTGTTCTTTTTATTGAATTAGATACGCTAAGCTTGATCACGTTAACCTTATCTGTTGCGGTTGAGTGTTTTTTATAGATCTGTTGCTGCCTAAATTACGTGTCGATAAAAGACCCCTGGCGAAGGTTATTCATTACGTTTTTATATTACGCATTAAATAACAGCTCATAAATATGCTAAGGATAAAAAAAGGCATCAATCAGCAAGATTTCAAAATTCATATTTGACAAAATTGAGGTCAACTATTTTCAAATCTTGCTGATTGATACAAATATAATAGAGACCGGGGGTTAAAGGGATAAGCCTTATGGGAGAGTGCTAGACCGGTGCCCCACAGCTTTCTATGTAGAAGCCTCAACGGAGCTACAGACCTTCATTTCATCTGCTGCAACAATGAGCTCGAAATAAGTTTTCAAGCAGAGCATACTTCCGCTAGATCGATAATTCGATAATTTCCCACGGCTACTCCCGGAAAAGTGGTTCAATATTGTAGAACCGTCGACTCAAATCCAGCAACTTTTTCAGATTTCAAACTTTTAGAATTTTTTTAAATAGCATTCACTCACTCACTCACTCACTCACTCACTCACTCACTCACTCACTCACTCACTCACTCACTCACTCACTCACTCACTCACTCACTCACTCACTCACTCACTCACTCACTCACTCACTCACTCACTCACTCACTCACTCACTCACTCACTCACTCACTCACTCACTCACTCACTCACTCACTCACTCACTCACTCACTCACTCACTCACTCACTCACTCACTCACTCACTCACTCACTCACTCACTCACTCACTCACTCACTCACTCACTCACTCACTCACTCACTCACTCACTCACTCACTCACTCACTCACTCACTCACTCACTCACTCACTCACTCACTCACTCACTCACTCACTCACTCGCTCACTCGCTCACTCGCTCACTCACTCACTCACTCACTCACTCACTCACTCACTCACTCACTCACTCACTCACTCACACCACATATATAGAAGTTTTAAACCACACAGATATAAAGAGCTTTACCTTGATGTCATTGAATTCACTATTTATAGGAAATGTTTATCACGCTTCAGAATGGGGGTATGTTGTATAATTTCGAATCAGTTAAGATTTTCTAATATCCAAGATAACGTATTCCCACCCTGTATGGAAAACTAAGAGGATGAAATTCACAGTTTGTTGCAGTGCCCCGCTTACCAAGATTTACGCATTACACATTTATATCAATTCAAGGACACAAATAATCAATCATTTATACGAATTATGTCCAATGATGAATCGCTAATACATACAGAATTTAAGCCTCTTTTTTACCATGCCTTTAAAAGTCGAAATAATAATGGAAATACTTTTTCAGATACATGTATATAATTAGCTACTTTGTACAGAATTACCCACTACCTAGCAGACACGGGACATTGTGTCGGTGTTGGTTTGGCGTTGTTTCAACGGCGTGGACGGTGGACCTGCAGCTTTAAGCCGGCATTGGTCGGTGTCTTGTATCAACTCAATAATCTGCTTCGTTCTCAAAAAAAACATCACCCCTTTTATTTATGTATTTTTATCATATCCACTTAATTATCGATTGTTCCGTTTGTATTGTATAATATATTTTTATATTGTATGTATTACTATATACTTCGATGTATTCCTGTATGATTTTGAAAGGACCAGGCCTATCAGTAAATAATCAATCAATTAATCACTCACCCACACCACTCACTCGGGCATTAAATATTCTGTATAAACAAATTCTTACCTTCTAAGTAAAATCCTTCTTTGTTTCTTGATATTACTAGGATTGAAAAATGTCGTTGGTGATAAATCTAACCCTTTCCTCCTCAACGAGTAAGCATAAGTTCAAGTTTATTAAACGTGTGTCGACTATTTGTCGTCACTGTTATTTTTATCTAATTGTGTGCACCGACATAGTGAAAAATAAAATATGTGAGCTCTAAACATGACACATTCAGAAAAATATGTGACACTTCCAGTCGATAATTATTAGTTATTGACAACAGCCCGTAGATACGCTGGATACGACTAACTGCTCTACCCTGTTCGTGCTTATCTTATATCTGCGCATGAGGGACACGTGACATTTGATAGCCTGGATCACTAATCTGCATCTACGTGTGTGCAGCAGCTCAGCCATGTAGGCGGCCTCACCCAGGGGAGGGACAGGACTGATGGTCATGATAGAAGTAGTAGTAGTAGTAGTAGTAGTAGTAGTAGTAGTAGTAGTAGTACTGTTATACCTACTAATCAGGTGACCATCTCAAGTATTCATGAAATATTAAATTCGTAAAATAGAAATTGTCTTCCTTTTTCGTGCTGTGACCTATAGAAAAAGCAAGAGGAAACACAAGAAGAGAAGGAGAATCAAGAGAAAAAGAAAAAGGAGAGAAAGGAAAAGAAGAAAAAAGACGAGGAGCAAGATGAAGAGGAAAAGAAGTAAGAGCACGAACAAGAAAAGTAGGAAAAAGTGAATAAGAAAAAGGAGGAGACGTAGAAAGAAAAAGGATAAGAAAGTTGGCAAAGATAATAAGGAGGGGGAAAAGTAGAGAGACTAAGAAGAAGACGAGAAGCAGGGGGAAGAGGAGAAATTAAAGAGAAGAAAGAGGAGGACAGAAAAGATGCAGATGACGAAGAGGATGAGGAGACGGAGGACGTAGAGGGGGGGGGGTCTAAGGATGAGGTATGAGGAGAAGGAGGA